>CM048745.1:216832572-217432572 GCA_026315105.1 Locusta migratoria | reverse complement strand
TACTAAAAACTTAGGTAAGTCCCATAAGCTTAACAAACATTTGAACATTTTGAACACACAGAAAATGTTGCAGGGAAGGCGAGCCATTGAAAGCGTGTATTCGTCATCGCCATACTGGCGTATCACCCAGTATGATAGTATGGGGTGCCATTAGTTAGACGCCTCTGTCACCTCTTGTTCGCATCGACGGCACTTTGAACAGTGGCCGTTACAGTTCTGATGTGTTACGACCCGTGGCTCTATCCTTCATTCGATCCCTGCGAAACCCTACATTTCAGCAGGATAATGCACGACCGCATATTACAGGTCCTGTACCGACCTTTCTGGATACGGAAAATGTTCGGCCCTGGCCAGCACATGCTCCAGACCTCTCACCAAGTGAAATGTTTGGTCAATGGTGGCCGAGCAACTAGCTCGTCACAATACGCCAGTCATTACTCTTGATGAACTGTTGTATTGTGTTGCAGCTGCATGGGCATCTGTTCCTGTACACGCCATCCAAGCTCTGTTTGACTCAATGCTCAGGCGTATCAAGACCATTATTACGATGAGAGGTGGTTGTTCTGGGTACTGATTTCTCAGGATCTATGCACCCAAACTGCGTGATAATGGAATTACTTGGCAGTTCATTTGTCCAATGAATACCCGTTTACCATCTCAATTTCTTCTTGGTGTAGCAATTTTAATGGCCAGTAGTGTATAAAGAAATATCACAAAAGAGGTTCGAAGAGCCCTCGGTCATGCACTTCAATGTGACTTGCAGAGTATCCATGTAGGTGTAGAAACTAAGAGGCCCTTCGGAGAGGTGTGTGATTTAATTCGGCGCACAGTCTGGTGATCACTAATTTAACGCCACCGGCTCTGCTTTCCATGCGGCATTTACTTCATTACCGGGGCCAAACTGGCTAGCTCCGTAACTAGTACCACCACAGAACGGTGCGTTTGCAGCTTCTGCTTGTAAGACAAGTAACAGATTTCATATCTGGCATATGTTTAGACGTAACAGTCTGTAAGCTGCCATGCGAGGTAAGGAGACGTGACACACACAGCGTGACGTAACACACTGATCTACATCCTCTGCAGCTGTGTGGGAGCTTAGCAACTGCGGCCACCGCTAAAACCTCCACCTATTTCAGATAAGTGGCGCCAGAGCAGAGAGCTTTGTTTTATTGTTATAGAAAGTATTGATATTACCTTCTCCCAGCTGCTGAATTCTTATTATGTGTTATTATAGCACGATTCAGAAGGGCCGGCCGCGGTGACTGGGGAGCTCCAGTCACGGTCTGCACGGCCACTACGGTCGGGGGTTCGAATCCCCCTCGGGCATGGATATTTGTGCCGTCCGTAGTATTAGCTAGTTCATAAGTAGTTTGTAAGTTTAGGGACTGATAACCCAGAAGTTAAGTCCCATAAGCTTTACAAACATTTGAACATTTGAATTTGATTCAGAAGCCTAATTGCCTCACAATTCAAAATCGTCCCTTTACACAGTCTAAAACACGAAAATACCTTCGATTAACCCTCAATCTGAAAATAAACTGGAAACCCCACCTACTATGCAAGAAAAAACCCACAGTCGATTAAAGCTACTAAAACTACAAACAGGCCGAACATGGCGACTCAACCCCGCATTGTCCTCCATACCTACAAGACCCACTCCATCCCAACCTCAGCACTGGCAATTTCGCATGGACTTCTACTCTCCCAATATTTCACTATTTCTTCAAAATCCTATAGCGCAATGCATTCCGTTTGCCTTCCGCATCGACGTCCACTTCCACATCCATCCCCTTCACCAAATAATCGAATTCTCACATGTGAGGCACAAAGAAGTCCTACGCCTCTCCTACGTCTCCTGTAAACTTGATTCCTAACAGCCTCTCGTCATCACAGTCTTGGAGTGTTCTGTTCGGTTGCTGCGCCTCTCTCAGTGTCCTTCATCAGCATCTGTACGCCCTCTATATCCTGTTTCAACGAAATTTCAACCACCGTGAACTCATCGCAGAAACATACCCCTCTTTCCTGCCATTACCCTCACTCCTACTCCCTCCCTCAACGAAGACTCCGCCCTACCCTCCCTCCTCCCAGCTAACATTTCCTCTCCTCTCTCCTACTCTTTGTCCTACATCCGCTTCACAAGCCACAAGCTCCCCGACTCCACCACACAGTTACCAGAAGCCTAACTCATCATCCTCTGCACTCTGTGTGTCTCCCGTTCACTCTCCCCTATCTCATAACCTCAATCACACATGTTCATCGCCTTTTTTTTTGTGTTTTTAGAAATGTTTCCACTTGTTCCACTTGCTCAACGTGTCACAGATATGGGTCGTTTTTCTTCTATGAAAAAATTATGATAAGTAAGTGTCACCCTAATACGAGGATGAGTGAAATGAAAACCTTAAATTTGTAACAACAAATCGAAATTTCGCGCCGTTATCCTGTAAGTTGGTAAGCATGCTACAAACAGCGTGCAAAATTGCCTGTAGGTGGCAGCATAGTGCAGATGCACACATACCGTCGCAGTATCAGTAAAAAGATGGCCGCCCCACCTGCGACTTGCACCAGGGAAGAACAGCGTTCTGTTATTCGGTTTTTGCGTAGTGAAAGTGTGAAACCTATTGAAATTCACCGACGAATGAAGATTCAGTACGGTGATGCATGTTTGTCTCTGCAGCAAGTCTACGAGTGGAGTAGGAAGTTCGCAAATGATGTGACTTCATTGCAAGATGCTCCTCGCGCAGGTCAGGCACAACGAGTTGTGACTCCACAGAGCATTGCAGCAGTTGAAGCCATAGTGAAGGAAATCCGCCGAGTGACAATGCATGACATTGCAGCATGTTTATATATTAGTCATGGGTCAGCACACCACAATGTGCATGATGTGCTCCAGTTTCACAAAGTGTCTGCAAGATGGGTGCCACGGCAGCTGACTCCTGAAATGAGAGAACGACGTGTTGATGCTAGTGACGAACTTTTACGGCGCTTTGAAAGAGAAGGTGATGGCTTCCATGCAAGAATAGTTACTGGGGACGAAACCTGGGTTCACTTCTTCCAACCGGAAACGAAGAGAGCGAACAAGGAATGGTGCTATTCCTCATTGTCACAACCAAAGAAGTTTCGAACAAGTGATTTTCATATGTTTGAACCACTCAAAGAAGCAATGGGAAGAAAGAATTTCCGTTCTGATGAAGAGGTACGCCTCGCGGTTCATGTGTGGTTGCACGGACTGCCAAAGGAATTTTCTTCTGAAGAAATTTACGCACTTTGTAAGCGCTGGAGGACTTGCATTGAGTGTGGGGGAGATTAAGTTGAAAAGTGATACAGCTTTGTATCATTTCTGCACAATAAATAATATTTTAAAAATATTTAATGTTTTCATTTGACACATCATCCTATGTTGCAGCTATGATTGTTTCCACAACTGACTACTGATTTTTAGAATAATATCTACGCGGAGCGCTGATAATCATCGCTACCTAAACGACTAACTTACATGTCACTGGTTTGCGAGTATTGGTAAAGATGTTTTTCCTCTGTTTCCTTGGCCCCACAGCTTACCTGACTCAAAGCCTTGCGACTTTTTCGTTCGGGTATATATTAGAGTCTATTTTAGGAAGTCTCAATACAGCTCAGAAATGTCTGAATTCTACTGTGATGACCAATGACAGGATTCTACGATGTGGCTTGAAACGAACTTGACTACAGATTGCGTTAGTTTTCGTACCTTTATGTCAGTCATAACCATGTTAGCTTTTCTTGCTACTACCGTTTCCGCAATAAACAAGACTGTTGTTTAACTATACGCACAGCCAATGAGCAATATGACAGTACAGTGATCTCATCAATGGTGTAGCTCAACTAAAGATCTCTGGTCTGTTGTCTGGAACTCTGAACGCAGTATTTCTATACAAAACTTTGCTTTAAAATTATTTCACTCAGTGCAACGAGTTTAAATTGAATGTTTCCGCAAATATGGGCCTAAATCGGTTAGTTTTAGTCAGTTTCGGTTTTTGAGTTTTAAATCATCACCAAAAATACCGTATGCTGCTATGTAGTTCTGGTGGATTCGCACAATAAATGAAGTTTGATTAATTCTAGATGTAACACAACGTATATAAACTCTTTATGTCACATAATTATCCAAATCACTGGAATTGTATGGAAAACAGGGCGGCACTCAAGCACGCTGGCGAGTCGTGTAGCTTCCGTTTTGGAGAGCTTCTTTTATTCATAAATCATTTATCTTATTTGATATTTCATTATTGTTTCGCAAATGATAGCCTACGCATAGCCTGTGAGAGACAGGTACAGCCATACTTCTTGAACAAGGTCGTACATAGCCAATATTTAAAAGTTACATTTGGCCAATACACCATGGATTGGTCAATACATACAAAGTAAACTCGAATAGGACAGCAATCAATTTAAATTTCAGTCACATTGATCACTTCTCCTGCAATTTTTAAACACAGGAAAACCAATGACGGATACTCTGCCGCGTGGTCTAAGGCATCATGCTACGGACTGGGTGGTCGCTCCTGCCGGAGGTTCAAGTCCTCCCACAGGCGTGGGTGCATGTGTTGTCATTAGTGTAAGTCAGTTTAAGTAGTTTGTAAGTATAGGAAATGATGACCACACCAGTTTGGTCCAATAGGTTTTCAAACATTTCAACATTTTTGATACTCTTAGCGTAAGTTCACGAAATCAGATATTCTCCTATTCTTCACGGCTAACTTCGATTCTGCGCCGAAAAATTCTTGAAAATATAGAATATAGTCCCACTACTACCAATCTTAAAAAAAAATTAAAAAAAACACCTTCTGGCACAGAAAATCAGTAAAATATCTGCGCTTAGTTACCGTAATGCACTGCGCTTCCCTTCACATGCACTACTACGACTTCCATATGTTCATTCCATTTGGCACAGAATTTTAGTTTGACTACTACGTATTTTGAGCAATGCGATAGACTCCAAACGTACACCACGGATGCTGCGCGCAATTGCCGCTTGGTCTAAGGAGTCATGCTGCGGTCTGAGCAGCCGTTCCCGTCGGAGGTTCGAAACCTCCATCGGGCATGGCTGTGTGTGTTGTCCTTAGTGTAAGTTAGTTTAAATGGTTTGTAAATCCACGCATTGATGAGAATAGCAGTTTGATCCAACAGATTTACGAACATTTGAACACCACTGACGCTGTAATCAGAGACTGGCTAAACTGTTCTCTTGTTTGTGAACAACACTGTGCATTAATCTGTATTACGCACATTACCTTGCATTGGACCGTACTCGCTACATCAAGTGCAGCTGCTTTTATGGTCCATCCTCCGTCGAAATACAAGAATCTCTTGGTAAAGGGGAAATAAGCCGCACACGACTTTCGCTAGCGAAACCTGTTTGCGTGTCGTCAGGTGATGTTACCATATTAGAGGCATTAGCACGTGTTACTGAGCACACATTTTCCTAAAAAGCAAGTTGTGTAACATCGGCAAAAATAGCGCTCCACGAAATGGGTTGGCATAAAATCTGTGTCGTGAAGAGGCAGTCGTCTCTGTCTAATAAGGAAACTTCTCTCTGACTCCTGTCAGTCTACTCGCATCGTCTTAGCTTTCAATCATTATAAAATGCGATATCTTAATTGTTGTCTACGTTTAGAATTACATTAAATATTTTATCTGTGAGCTTGTTGTTGTTGATGGTTTTTGAGGGGACTAAACAGTTAAGTTATCAGCCCCCCCCCCCCCCCCCCCCCCCTGTGAGCTTGTCGCTATGTCTGTGCTTGCGTATCCGTTCTCTATTGATCTCTATACTAGCTGGATGATCAACTTCAGCTGTCTGAGCGTACCAGCCACAGATGTTGGTTTTTCGTTTCTCGCCAAATTCAAATATGGTTGCTATGAAGTAGCCTATTATAAGAAAAGGAAAAAAAATGCATTCCGACTCCGCTTCTATATCAGCTTATTGCATCACAAAATGACTGAAATTCCAAATCAAGAAGTAAGCAAACGATTCTTAGTCACTTAATAACTAATCGAAACTCGTTTGCCAAATTTAAACATGGCGGACAGTGTTAAATCGTGTGTATAACATATGAATGTGCAGACAAGCTACAATTCCATACTCAGACACCAGAGTTATATATCCAGTTTGTATAGAGATCACTGCCATTCTCGCATCAGTGCATGCCTCTGCCTACGTTTGTTTCCGATGGTCAATTCTTTTCTCCGACTTGGAGAGAGAATGGAAGCGCTCTTCGTCTGTCTGTTCTACCCTCTTGTACTGAACCGACGTTACTTCTTCTCTGGGATTCATTATACTTAAGTAAGTGTGAGCATGTCTTTTTTAATTGCAATAAACCCCCTTCTTTTAAATTCATTACATTTGAGTCCTTATTTCTACATTTTCCCCTTATATCATTACAGCTACGCAAAACAATAAGTAAACAGATGTCCAGATGTGCGCGTGTTGTCAGAACCAAGACAAAGATGACACAATTAACATTTATAGTAGCGAAATGCTATAATATCTCAGCAGCTTCCAGATTAAATAATTAAAAGTACAGTTGGTCTCGTTGTCTTCGTAGGATGATTCCGCATGGGAAAAGGTTCAGATTTTAAACATAGAATGATGTTTGAGTAATAGCCACGAAAAATATGAGTTTATTTCACTTTAATTTCGACGCACAAAATAAACACTTTTATATAGCTCCGCTATCTTGGCTCACTGATTTACAAGTAATACAGTCTTCACCCTACTCCCATGAACCACAGACATGCCGAGGTGGAGTAGCTTGCGTGCCTCAACGATACAGATAGCCATACCGCAAGTGCAACCACAGCGGAGGGGTATCTGTGGAGAGGCCAGACAAACGTGTGGTTCCTGAAGAGGGGCAGCAGCCTTTTCAGTAGTTACAGGGGCAACAGTCTGCATGATTGACTGAGCTGGCCTTGTAACATCAGCTAATGTGGCTTTGCCACAAAGTTACTGCGGACGGCTGAAAGCAAGGGGAAACTACAGCCATTATTTTTCCCGAGGACATGCATCTCTACTGTATGAACTTATGATGATGGCATCCTCTCGGGTAAAATATTCTGGAGGTAAAGTAGTCTCCCATTCGGACCTCCGGGCGGGGACTGCTCAGGAGGATGTGATCATCAGGAAAGACAATACTGGCATTCTACGGGTCGGAGCGTGGACTGTCAGATCCCTTCATCGGGTAGGAAAATTAGAAAATTTAAAAAGGGAAATGGTTAGGTTGAAGTTAGATATAGTGGGGATTAGTGAAGATCGGTGGCGGGATGAACAGGATTTTTGGTCAGGTGAGTACAGGATTATAAATACAAAATCAGTTGGGGATATCACAGGAGTAGGATTGATAATAAATAAGAAAATAGGAATGCGGGTAAACTACTATGACCAGCACATTGATCGCATTATCATTGTCAAGATAGACACGAAGCCACCACCGACAACAATAGTACAGGTTTATATGCCAACTAGCTCGGGCGATGATGAGGAAATCGAAGAAATATATGAGGAGCTAAAGGAAATTATTCAGACAATTAAGGGAGAGGAAATCTTAATTTTTATGGGAGACTGGAATTCGGTAGTAGGACGAGGAAGGGAAGGGAAGATAATAGGTGAATATGGTCTGGGCAAAAGGAATGAAAGAGGAAGCCGCCTGGTAGAATTTTGCACAGAACATAATTTAGTTATAACAAACACCTGGTTCAAGAATCACAAAAGCAGGTTGTATACGTGGAAGAGACCAGGAGACACCGGGAGATACCAGATAGATTTTATAATGGTAAGACATAGATTTCGGAACCAGGTTTCACAGTGTAAGACATACCCAGGGGCAGATATAGACTCTGACCATAACTTGTTGGTTATGAACTGTAGGCTGAAACTGAAGAAACTACAAAAGGTAGGAAAATAAGGAGATGGGACCTGGATAAATTGAAGGAACCTGAGATTCTTAAGAATTTCAGAGGGAGCTTTAGGCAACAATTGACAGAAACAGGGGAAAATAAAACAGTAGAGGAGGAATGGGTACAATTGAGAGATGAAATAGTGAAGGCAGCAGAGGACAAAATAGGTAGGAAGGCAAGACCTACAAAAAATCTTTGGATATCACAGGAGATACTAAATTTAATCGATGAAAGGAGAAAATATAAAAATGCAGTAAATGAAACGGGCAAAATGGAGTACAGACGACTAAGAAATGAGATTGACAGGAAGTGCAAAATGGCTAAGCAGGAGTGGCTAGAAGGCAAATGCAAGGATGTAGAAGAATGTATAAATAGGGGAAAAATAGATACAGCCTACCGGAAAATAAAAGAAACATTTGGCGATAAGAAAAACAGCTCTATGAATATCAAGGACACTGATGGAAAACCAGTTCTCAGCAAAGAAGGGAAAGCTGAAAGGTGGAAAGAGTATATAGAGAGGCTCTACAAAGGAAATGAACTTCGAGACATTATTGTAGGGAGGGAAGATTATGTAGATGATGATGAAATAGGAGATACTATACTGAGAGATGAATTTGACAGAGCACTGAAAGATCTAAGTCGAAACAAGGCCCCTGGAGTAGATGATATCCCGTCAGAGCTACTGAAGTCTCTGGGAGAACCAGCCATGACAAAATTGTTTCACATTGTGTGTAAGATGTATGAGACAGGTGAAGTACCCTCAGACTTTAAGAAAAATGTTATAATCCCCATTCCAAAGAAAGCAGGTGCAGACAGGTGTGAAAACTACAGAACCATCAGTTTAATAAGTCATGGTTGCAAAATATTAACACGGATTATGTACAGAAGGATGGAAAAGCTGGTAGAAGCCGACCTCGGGGGAGATCAGTTTGGGTTCAGGAGAAATGTAGGAACACGGGAAGCGATACTCACTTTACGGCTTATCCTAGAAGATAGATTAAGAAAAGGCAAACCTACATTTCTAGCTTTTGTAGATTTGGAGAAGGCTTTTGACAATGTTGATTGGAATAAACTCTTTCAAGTTCTGAAGTAAGCAGGTGTAAAATATAGGGAGCGTAAGGTTATTTACAACTTGATCAAAAACCAGACAGCGGTTGTCAGAGTTGAAGGGCATGAAAGGTATGCAGTGTTTGGAAAGGGAGTAAGACAGGGTTGTAGCCTTTCTCCAATTTTATTCAATTTGTACATTGAGCAAGCTATAAAGGAAAGCAAGGAGAAATTTGGAGAAGGAATTAAAGTTCAGGGTGAAGAATTAAAAACATTGCGTTTTGCCGACGACATAGTAATTCTGTCAGATACAGCAAAGGACCTGGAAGAGCAATTGAACGGAATGGACAGTGTGCTGAAAGGTGCATATAAGATGAACATTAACAAGAGCAAAACTAGGGTAATGGAGTGCAGTCTAAGAAAATCAGGTGATGTTGAAGGAATTAGATTAGGTAACGAAGCAATAAAGGAGGTAGATGAGTTTTGTTACTTGGGAAGTAAAATAACAAATAATTGTGGCTGACCCCCATGGTACACAAAACAGGTCAGATGACTGTTGCAGAAACAAAGAAAAACGCATGCAAAATTTAAAAAGACACAGAATCCACAAGACTGGCAATCTTTTACTGAAACTCGCAACGTAGCGCGGACTTCAATGCGAGAAGCCTATAGTAGTTACCACAACGAAATCCTGCTCCCGTAATCTTGCAGAAAATCCAAAAAAAATTCTGGTCATATGTGAAGTACACTAGCGGCAAAACACAAACAATACCTTCAATACGCGATGGCAATGATAATGCTACCGATGACAGTACTGCTAAGGCAGAATTACTAAACAGTAGTCAACACGGATTCAGAAAGTATCGCTCTTGCGAAACACAGCTTGCCCTTTATTCACATGAAGAGTTAAGTGCCATCGACAAGGGATCTCAAATCGATTCCATATTTCTGGATTTCAGGAAGGCTTTTGACACCGTACCCCACAAGCGGCTTCTTATGAAATTGCGTGCTTATGGAATATCTCCCCAATTGGGCGGTTGGATTCACGATTTCCTATCAGAAAGAACACAGTTCGTTGTAATTGACGGTAAGTCATCGAGTAAAACAGAAGTGATATCTGTCGTTCCACAGGGAAGCGTTATAGGTCCCCTACTCTTCCTCGTGTTTATAAACGATTTAGGAGACAATCTGAGTAGCTCCCTGAGATTGTTCGCGGATGATGCTGTCGTTTAACGGTTAGTGAAGTCAACAGAGCATCAAAAGCAACTGCAAAGTGATTTAGACAAAATTTCTGCATGGTGCAAAAATTGGCAATTGGCACTAAATAAAGAAAAGTGTGAAGTAATACACATGACCACTAAAAGAAATCCGCTGAACTTCAATTACGTGATAAATCAGTCAAACCTTAAGGTCGTGGATTCTACCAAATACCTAGGAGTTACAATTACGAACAACTTTGACTGGAGAGAACACATAGAAAATATTGTGGGGAAGGCGAACCAAAGGTTACGTTTCATCGTCAGAACGCTTCGAAGATGCACCAGCTCCACCAAAGAGACTGGTTACATCACACTTGTGCGTCCTCTCCTGGAGTACTGTTGCCCCTTGTGGGCCCCTCACCAGGTTGGATTGACGGAAGACATTGAGAAGGTTCAGAGAAGGGCAGCTCGTTTTGTTCTATCACGTTACGGGGGTGGGGGGGGGGGGGAAGCGTCACGGAAATGTTGCACGAATTGGGGTGGAAATCATTAAAAGAAGGACGTTATTCATTGCGGCGTGATCTGTTTGCGAAGTTTCAATCACCGACTTTTAGTTCTGAATATGTAAATATTTTGCTAGCACCCACCTACTTAGGGAGACATGACCATCCCAATAAAATAAGAGAAATCAGATCGAAAACGGAACGATTTAGGTGTTCTTTCTTCCGGCGCGCTATTAGAGAATGGAACGGTAGAGAAAAGTTATGAAAGTGGTTAATAAACCCTCTGCCAGGCACTTGAATGTGATTTGCAGAGTGTCTATGTAGATGTAGATGTAGATACAGAAGATATAAAATGCAGAATGGCAATGGGTAGAAAAGCATTCTTGAAAAAGTCAAATTTGTTAACATCGAATATTGATTTAAGCCTAAGGAAGTCCTTTCTGAAGGCATTTGTATGGAGTGTTGCCTTGTATGGGAGTGAGACATGGACGATAAACAGTGCGGACAGGAAGAGGATTGAGGCTTTTGAAATGTGATGCTGAATATTACGAGGGTGGATCGCGTAACTAATGAGGAGGTACTGAACAGAATTGGGGAGAAAAGAAATTCTGGCATATCTTGACTAAAAGAAGGGATAGATTGGTAGGACACATTCTTAGACATCAAGGAATTGTGAATTTAGCGTTGGAGGGAAGTGTGTGGGGTAAAAAGCGCAGAGGAAGACCAAGAGATGGATACATTAAGCAGATTCAGACAGATGTAGGTTGCCGTTCTTATGTGGAGATGAAGAGGCTTGCTCAGCATAGGGTATTGTGGAGAGCTGCATCACACCAGTCTCCGGACTGAAGACCACAACAACAACAACAACAACAACAGTCTTCACCTTCTTAAGATCTTTGGAATTTGTATTTACTTACGATGCGTGTCACCAGAACTGTGTCAAAACGTCAACTAGCCCAGAATTCCGACACACTTTGCTACATTGTCGTTTTGGACTAAATTACATAAACAAATATTAAATTTTAACTCAAAATCATCTAATATGATCTTTAGAATTATTTAAACCTCATGACTTAGAGAGTTACATTTATAAAAGTCTAATATGGGAATTTTACAAGTCATGATAGCATCTATGTTGGATTCTGTGGTAGTTTTCTAAATTATAATATAAACTCAAATGTTCAAATGTTTGTTAAGCTTATGGGACTCAACTACGGGGTCATCAGTCCCTAAACTTACAAACTACTTATTAACTACTTACTAACTAACTAGGACGGCACAAATATCCATGCCCGAGGGGGGATTCGAACCCCCGACCGTAGTGGCCGTGCTGACCGTGACTGGAGCGCCTCAGTCACCTCAGCCACCGCGGCCGGCTAATATAAACTTCCAATATTCTAAAATATAATTAATTTACTTCAAATGAGTGACAAAATCTGCTTCAATCCATATCAGGCGTCCTAGTGAAATAATAGGTTTTTAAATCCTTTACCCAATGAATCAGATTACACAAAGTTTACAAGGATATTTCCTCTTTATCAGCTATTTATGGAATATTCCAATAGCAAACATGTGTCAAGATACTGTAAGTAAAGTCATGAGATATATATGTATAAATTGTGTGAATAATCTGTCTTAATATTACGTGTCAATCCCCAGTATGTTGAAGGCTATCTCACTGTATTACTGTTAAACTGCATTTCACGGGCTAAGTGTTTTAAGTTATCGGTATCGAACCGCTCAATTTAGTTTCATGGTATCGGGTTCTTAATATATAGTGTCAGGTTACTTGTTGTGTTATACCTTTTCATTAAATAATTCTTCTTCTATGGTTTTCAGCAAGCCGCGTTCGATCGTAAAAAGATGCTTGACCAACATTACGGTTCCACCGCGATTGCACAAGTTTAGTTCAAACTCGACTCTTTTCAACATCCTTTTGGTATTAATTGGAATTCCAGAACCCCAATCAATGATGCGTTACGATAGAGTCCGATAATTATTCAATTTGCTCCAATGATGTGGAGAGCGGTCGTGCACTTGGTCTTGGTCTTCCCAAGCATCTCATTGCGGCGAAAAGTATAAAGAACCTCATTTTATAACAACAAATTACTATTTACAGCTCTTCACGACTTCACCGGTACAGCAATGTATAAAGAGGTAACTTTTCGCCAGTCTTATTTTGTAGTGGTATTTTCTAGCGTTGTCTTCACCTGAACATTAACTCCCGCTATCACTTTTTGCCCGCATGGTCCTGTTTGGAGATGGTATGTCACTGCCTTCCACTGAGAAAATCGCATTCTGGTTTAACAACAGCTTCTCAATCAGTTTTCAAAAATCCTGAACTCCATAAAGGTTTCCCATCAACAGGTGTAGACACGTGAGCGCTCAGCTGAGTCGCAAAGCCACTATCTAATACTGTCACTCTTTCCTGTACGGAAGAGATCACTCCAAACAAGAATACTCCAAATCATTATAATATTACACAAGGGAATTTCAGTTTTTAGCCCTTCTGTTCAAAAACATAGAAAAAAAGATACATGTCTTGAAGAGGTGATAAACTGCGGCGATTGTCAGACACTTTGCCGAAATTATATGTAATTAAAGGTCGTTAGGAAACTTTTTGTTGAGAATTGCATCGAATGGCTTTGGCTGATTACTGTTTGATCTGTGAACCATAATTATAAAAAATACAAAAATTCGACATTCATGCTGTTCCCGTCTTAGATATAAAAAAACCACGTACTGCTTAGGAATTATCTGGATGTGGCAGAAGTCAGTACATGTGATGCTCATGTTACAGACAAAGAAAACTGATTACAATTGCAGAAAAATGGATGATCTATTGAAGAGAAAGAACTTCTCAAATTGAGCAAGTCAATAACGTTCCGATTCACCTGTGGCCCGTATGCAAGTAGTCATTTGGCTTGGCACTGATTAATAGAGTTGTTGGATGTCCTTAGGAGAGATAACGTGGCAAAATATGCTAACTGGTGCGTAAGATCGTCAAAATCCCGAGATGCTAGCAGGGCTCTGCCGTAACACTCCAATTATCTCAGTTGGAGAGAGAGCCGGCGACCTTGGCCAATGCAGGCAAGCGCGGTGATAAGCAGCAAAAACTCTCGCTGCGTGCAGGATGGTATTGTCTTACCGAAATATAAGCTCTGGACGGCTTGACACGAGGGACAACGAAATGGAGCGTAAGGTATCGACTACCGCCGTGATGAAACCATTTCACGGATGACAGAGGGGTCCTGCTATGAATCGGAGAGCCACCACTGACCATCACTGCTGGCTGTCGGTTCGTATGACGCGTGACAGGTATCACTCCGCTGTCCGGAGATCTCTAGGCACGTCTTCGCAGGTCATTGCGGATCAGTTCCAAAGACCGTATAAAAATAACTAGACTCGCTAACGGCGCTGCTGTCGCGGGATAATTTGAACCTTCGGCCGGCCGCCATGATAGTGGCAAGCGTCACATAAATAGGAGCGTCGTTAGGAGATAAATCGTGTATTTTATAGCTATTGCAGTATATATTCTCAGTTGTAGACACGTCTGTATCGTTTGACTACTACAGTATACATGAAACACGATGGTGAAGAGCTGTTCAGCGTTTAAAAGCATAAATCGATTTAAGAAAGGAATAAAGAGAACGAATACTGTCTTCCCATTTATATTTCTCAGGAATAGAAGTTGCTCTACTACTTGTGTTCAGAGATAGTTATTCTTGCTTAACAGGCTGCTAGTAAAGACAACATAGGAATGAATGAAACAAATAACAAATTTTTCCAATACTGGTAGCTTATAAACGAGCTACTTTAGGCAGTACTGGTGGAGAGGAAGTTCAAAAAGTTTCATTTTATGTTTGTGTAAAAATAGCTATTGGGGGCATTAGATCAGTTCGAATTCTTGTTTATGAAATTAATATTAGCAAGTTGTAACACAGAACGTAAAGATCATCTGATTCACATATGGATATAACACCTGAAAGGTGTTTGCAGAACCGTGTATAGTTCCATATATGACATACAGCCACACTAGATGCACATTGTGAATTTGAATCGTATGACGGTAGTTGCTGACTTTTAGGCAGTATTTGCCTTACAGCATTAAAAATGCTAATATTCGTGCTAGATACCCGTATGCTAATTTTAGATGCAGTTACAGTACTTGAGAAAATTTTAGATGTACTTAGTTAAGAAAAAGTTGTTGCTGTATTCACAAGGTAAGACGCTATTTTACAGTTATGTATCTGATGGACTATTTCATTTTCACAGTCTATTATTAACATTAGCTGTTTTAGGCAGCCCTGGTTCATTTTTATGCTATAAAATATATATATATGAGAATATAGCAGGCACTCAAGTAAAGACGTAAAGTGTTGTGGAATACTTACGAAATTAATATTTGTACAGAAGTTTCGTCACTGTAGAATATACTGAAAAAGTATCAAATAACGTGTCTGATGATAAACCCCGTTCATAGGCTATGCTGCACTTATAACGGTGAAAAACTAATTGTTATGATTCGGTTTAGTTAGGAAGAAGAAACGGTGTTGGCCGATTTCTACATCGTATGTGTAATAAATTTACACACAACCGATAGTTGCTGTATATTCAAAGAGTTTGAAGCTGTTTTGTAGTTACATATTTAAATGAGACATAGTCTTCGTAACTTAACTCGAATGAATACACACTCTAATCAAAAGACATTTAAAGTTCGCGCGGAAGTTTGCCCCCATAATGGCTGCCGAGGCGCTCTTCAATTTGTCCGATGTTCGCAGTCTGCCGCTTACGGAATTGTGGGAGCTCGCTCAGTTCACAGCGCGACTCATCACTGTAGACAATTCTACTCCGGTCAATGAGAGAACCACTAGAAACGGTCTATTTTGCATGCTACTGTAATGGGCGCTGTGAATTCAGCCCCTTTCTGTGAGTCGCGCATTTATGGTGAGTGGAGCAACTGTTGCACAGCGGATCGATGTTCTCCGAGTGCCTCTCTGTTTGATTGTGTCCCCTCTCTAGATGGGTCACGTTCTTTGCGCCGTGTCCAGACATTGGTCACTCACTTCTGGCAACATGGTCGATTGGTGGCATCACTCATCTTCAAATGTCGACCGGTTCGCCGACTACTCCAACCGGCTTCTTTTGAGCCCAGATACTCTGTCAGATAATGACATCTGCGTATATTGTTCACGATCTTTTCTGTGAGGTCTAACTACTGACTTCACGGAATAATATTGGCGAAGACGTTATGCCATGGTATACAAATAGCCTAACACACATAGTCACGACACTCACTGCTGTGAAAGTTGTTACCAACTGACAGTTGAAACGACACTAGCGCTCCTAGTGATGGGCAACGTGCCATAATAGTAATGTTTTTTTTTTGTAATTAGTTTTCTACGTAATTAACCAAATAGTTTCTGTAACTTTTTCGTTCCAAGCATTAGTAAAATATCGAGATTAGTTTAGTACTTGTTCCATATATCATGAATACGACACTTCGTAATGATTTATTATTTATTTTATTGGTTTTTTCTGATCCATAGGACCCAACTGAGGAGTGAGACTCCATGGTCATGGAACATGTCAATACATTAATTGTTACACAAGAATGGTAATAGAAACTTTTTAAGTAGTTCTATGCAAACGATAATCTTAATACAAAGTGAAAAGGATCAATAAAGAAGAAAAATTGAATTAGCTTAATTTCTAGGAATTCCTCGACAGAATAAAAAGAGTGAGCCATGAGGTAACTCTTCAATTTAGATTTGAAAGCGTGTGGATTAGTGCTAAAATTCTGTAGTTCTTGTGGCAGCTTATTGAAAATGGATGCCGCAGAATACTGTACACCATTCTGCACAGGTGTCAAGGTGGTGTCATGCAAATGTAGATTCGACTTCTGTCTAGTATTCACCGAGTGAAAGCTGCAACTCGTGGGAATAAGCTGATATTATTAACAACAAACGACATTAAAGAAAAAACGTATTGTGACGCCAGAGTCAAAGTTCCCAGACTACTGAAAAGGAGTCGACATGACGTACGCCAGATATTGCTCGAACCGCCCGTTTTTGAGCCAGAAATATCCTTCTCCCATCAGGCGAGTGACCTCAAAAAAAAAAAAAAAAAAAAAAAAAAAAAAAAAAAAAAAAAAAAAAATTGCCTTACGTCATAAGTGAGTGAAAGTGTCAGAATAATGAAAGTGTCTTTACAAATTATTACTTTGTACTACATGTGAGATGACATAATTTATTTATTTATTCCATATTTACTAATTTATATCTAAAAATTCATCTATAGTGTAGAAGGAGTTGCCATTCAGAAATTCTTTTAATTTATTTTTAAATGCTAGTTGGCTATCTCTCAGGCTTTTGATGCTGTTTGTTAGGTGACCGAAGACTGTAGTGGCAGCATAATTCACCCCTTTATGTGCCAAAGCTAGATTTAACCTTGAATAAAGAAAATCATCCTTTCTCCTAGTGTTGTAGTTATATACACTGCTATTGCTTGTGAATTCGGTGGGATTGATAATAACAAATTTCGTAAGTGAATATATATACCGTGAAGCTACTGTGGAGATCCCTAGCTCTTCAGATGTCTGCAGGATGATCTTGGAGGGGCTCCAGCAATTATTCTAATTACACGCTTTTGTCCAATGAATTACCCCAGAAAATGATGCCATACGAAAGCAGAGAATGAAAGTAGCCATAGTAAGCTAATTTACTGAGATGTATATCACCAAAATTTGCTATTACTCTAATAACATAAGTAGCTTAACTCAAACGTTTCAGCAGATCTTCAATGTGTTTTTTCCAGTTCAACCTTTCATCAATGCATACACCTAAAATTTTGGAATATTCTACCTTTGCTACAGATTTCTGATCAAAGTCTATATTTATTAATGGTGTCATTCCATTTACTGTATGGAACTGCATGTTTTATCAAAATTTAATGACAGTCCATTTGCTGAGAACCACTTAATGATTTTCTGAAAGACGTCGTTTACAATTTCTTCAGTTGGTTCTTGTCTGTCGGGTGTAATAACTATGCTTGTTTCATCAGCAAAAAGAACCAGCTCTGCATATTCATGAATATAGAATGGAAAGTCATTAATATCATAATAACAGCAAAGGGCCCGAGACCGAACCTTGTGGCACCCCCAGTTTGAGGAATCAGCTGTTTTTTGCATATTATGTGAGCTACTTATGTCAACTTTCTGCACTCTTCCTGTTAGGTATGACTTAAACCATTTGTACACTGTCCCATTTATACGACAATAGTTTATCTAGAAGAATTCCATGATTTACACAATCAAAAGCCTTGGAGAGGTCACAAAATATCCCAATGGGTGACAAAAAAAAAAAAAAAATAAAAAAAAATAAAAAAAAAAAAAATCGTGAAATGAAAGTAAAAACAGCCGAATTTCATTGATTCTGTGATATAACCAACAACTTATTCACGAGGCTATATTTACGAATATGTGCATATCTGCAGCGTATTCCGCTGAAAGTAATAGAATAAAAACATAGGAGAAACATAACCTCCTGTTACGGTCTTTTTCTAGATGACAGTCACTTTCTTTAAGGTGTAACAATTCGGTATAAGTTTAATAATTCGAACATTTTTACACTTGACTCGTCTTTCGTTTCAATGCATATATTTTTGGGTGTAAGCACTTTAGTTTACAAAACGAGTGTCCTGAAGATTCATGCTTTTTTTGTAAATCAGATGTAGAATTGAGAATTGTCGACTGGTTTCTGCTTTGTAGAGAAACTTTTTCCCCAAGTTTTTGTCACGTTTGTGAGGATTTTCCTTCAGCTACAGCTGTGGTGGCTTATCTGATACATTAAATAATGTAGGTATTGCATTCCATATAAGTATCCTTCGTTCAACACTCACTGATTTGACTAGCATAGTGAAGAAATCATGAAATCATGGTGTTTTTGAGTAGACCACTGACGTCTTTCTGCAAAACGTCGGGTCCTCTGTTGTCTATTAGCTACATTTTCTTCTTAATAGAAAATGAGTTACACGTAGTAGACCCTTTGTGGATCACGTGAAGCCTCTACAGTTCTTCCTGCGATTTTCCCATGAGATCTTTATTTTCTGGGGCTCATGGCTTTCTTTCTTTCTTCTGTCCACTTTGTGCGTTATTATTATTATTATTATTTTCTCTTGTCTCTGGCTGGACTTTCCACTTGTCTGCTTTGCTTCTGTAAATGTTACGGTCTGCAGTGTCCTGAATGGTGAGTTGAGCATCAGTAAGGTCTTTTCGTATTTGTTCGGGCCATGTCATAACTTTAAGGGTTTCGATGGGTTGTGAGAATCTGGTGTGTGAGTCTATTCTCAGGGAGTCTGCGTATGCATCCATAGAATTTTAGGCGCCTTTTTCTAATGTCAGCAGTAATATTTGAAAATTTCTCTGTAGTTTTGTTGGTTTGCAATCTATATCCAGCTTCAGTTTTTCGTGGTCCAAGGATTTTCCTAATGATCTTTCGTTCTTCTTTTTGTAGCTTTTATAGGAGCATATTGTTATGGAATGACAAGGTTTCTGCTGCGTATAGCACCACGGGTTTAATAACACCGTCATAATGCCTGATTTTTGATTGCATGGACATGCACTTTTTGTTATAAAGTTGGTGAGTTCGACCATAGGCTCTCTTTAGTTTCTGTGTTCGAGTTTCCTAGTCCAGTGGGTGCCAATATTTGCCCTAGGTATTTAAAATGTGAAACTCTGTTTATCCGTCCATATTTTGTGCTGAGATGATCTATGTTTAAGAGCATACACATAAATTGCGTTTTTTCAAAAGAAATTTGCAAGCCAATCTTCTCGGCGTATTCCTTGAGAATTTCTATATGATGTATTGCATTTTGTTCAATGTCTGACAATATTTCAAGGTCATCGGCAAAGACTTGGCAGGTGACTTCAACTTTCCTTCCAATCTTCACTGGTTTCCATAGGCGACATTTTCTGACCTCACTCTCCCATTCCCTTATGACTTTATCGAAAATTATATTGAACAGAACTGGAGATAGTCCGTCTCCTTGTCTTACTCCAGTTCTGATCTCAAACATTCCAATATTTCCCCCGTGAATTTTAGAGGTTGTGTTGGAGAGTGTCTGTTCAATGAGCTTACGTGTTTTCTGGTCAAGTTCTATTAAAGTGTTGAAAGGGATTTACGGTCGATTGAATCATACCCCTTCCTGAAGTCGACGAATGTACATACGGTGGGCTTATGTCTAATAGCTCTGTATTTCAATGTTGTTTTTAGATTAAAAATTTGTTCAGGGCAGGAACGTCAGGGTCTGAAACCTGCTTGATATTCCACAATCTTGTGTTCGATTTTTTCCTGTGTTCTCTTCAATAGACATGAAGAGAAAATCTTGTAGGTGACTGGTAGTAGTGAAATGCCTCGGTAATTGTTGACATCCGTTCTGTCGCCTTTTTTGTGGAGGGGGTGGATAAGTCCACAGTTCCAGTCGTCAGGTAATTTTTCTGTTGTCCAAATTTCTTTTATTATTTCTGTGAGCTCCTGAAGTGATTTAGGGCGTAAATTTTTCTGCTACTATGTTGTCATCACCGGCTGCCTTGTTGTTTCTGAGATGTTCGATGTATAGAGTCTTGTTGGTGTGTGTGTGGATTCAATAAGTGGGAACCTTTCTGTGGGTTCTGGGCAATTGAATAAATTGGAGAAGTAAACTGCGAGTTCGTTGCTGTTTTCTTCATTATTAAGTTCTAATTTTCCATTTTGTTTTTTAAAGCAGAGATTTTGTGGCGTGTATCCTCGTATCCTATTTGCAAATGTCCTGTAGAAATCTCTCGTATTGTAGTTCCGAAAGTTCAATAATAATATAATTTACATCTTCTTAAATGAGACACAACATTCCAGTAAAACACTACGTGATTATGTAGATTACACACTATAGGTCACGCACTTTTTCATGGCCCCTCTGTGATCGGCGGAGCCGGCCGCGGTGGCCGAGGGGACTGATGCGCTACAGTCACGGTCTGCACAGTCACTACGGACGGGGGTTCGAATCCCCCCTCGGGCATGGATATTTGTGCCGTCTTTAGTATTAGTTAGTTCATAAGTAGTTTGTAAGCTTGGGGACTAATGACCCCGTAGTTAAGTCCCATAAGCTATACAAACATTTGAACAATTTTTTTTTTTTTTTTTTTTTTTTTTTTTTTTTTGTGATCGGCGGAATTCGGCTGAGTTCGTGTCTCTACGAAATGTTTATGCTTTCTACCAACCTTACCTCGTAAGAGCGTTATAGACCGTAGACATCGTCAATGTATTGTTGATTTGTGCTTGGTATTGATTATTGTCTTCCACTTTGTTATTTGTTAAAATAAGTCCACATACCCCGACGACTTCTTTTAGAAAAAGGAAGGCTGTCCTCGAAAGTGGTTAAGGAATGTTAATTCTGATTGTTATTCAGTACTGCGGCAGTAAAAGCAGCAGAAAGTGTTGCTACACCCGGTTAATAATTGCCTTAAAATACGTTGCAGTTTTCTATTAGTCAAACACTGAAGTGATAATTTCGTGTTCCACTTGTGACACTTTAACACCTTACATGTTTTTTCTTTGAAAACCTGTAATCTATATACCGTAAGCTGGCGGCACTAGGAGAAAGAGGCGGACCTTGTTCTAACAGCCAATGCGCTACGACATGATGCAAGCTTTAGCTCCCAACAGTCTCCGTTCAGGGTCACGTAAAAGTGCGTGATCTGTACTACTGTACAAATATGTCTGCCTTTTGCATCGTGTCTTGCCGGCAAGAGAGACTCTGGCCATTCACATTGTGAAAGTACTTTTATTGGCATAATACATATTTCAATATAAAATATAAAATTAACAACTGTTGTGAATTACTATGTAAAGTCATTTTTATTACTTAACTTCTAAAATTGTTCTATACATTGTAATGTAGCAGGTTACATATCAAGATATCAAATAAATTTGTCTTGTGGGGATTGCCAGCTTATGGAGGAAATGTTCAAATATTTGTAAATCTATCGGACCAAACTGCGTGGTCATCAGTCCGTAGCGTACAAACTACTTAAACCTAGGTAAACTAACCTAAGGACAACACACAAACACACACACACACACACACACACACACACACACACACTCATGCCCCAGGGAGGACTCGAACCTCCACGGCGAGCAACAGCGCGCTCCTCAGCAAGACGCTTTAGAACGCTCGGCTACTCCACCGCGGCGCTTATGGAGGAGACAGTTACTGTCCCGAGAACTCTGTACAGGTTCTGGACCGCCTCCTGCACAGTGACTGACCGTCATGGAGAAGAGTATATCAGCAAAGAGCACCTAGACTATGAAAGATATGTAATATCTGTGTAACAACGTCAATCAGCGATCTCTATACTACCTGGATGTTGAACTACAGAGTTCTGAGTGTACCAGCCAAAGATGTTCATATTCTGTTTCTTGAATAATTACAACATGGCTGCTATGAAGTATTACAAGAAAACGAAAAGGAAATATGTTTCTAAATATATTCCGGACTCACGCGAGTCTATTACATCGCATATTAACATAATTTGAAATCCTGAGGTAATCTAGAAATTATTTGTCACGTATTAACTGATGGAAATTCGTTTGACTAATTACAACATGGCAGACCATGCAAATTCGTGTGCAAAACATATGAATGTGCTGGAACCAAGGACGTTAGAATAAAGGGAGATGGCATTATCTATGACGAGCACTTAGTTGAAGCCTGTCCGCCGTCTTGGTCAGTTTCAGAATGCCATTTCTCCGTTAAAACTATACGTTAAGTCGACCCACTTACAGTTAATGAATTGAACTAACAGTCACTGCAAAGTACGTACTTTCAAACAATATACTTTAATGAATAAATGGTAATAAATACTCACCATAATATATTTTAAAACTTAATTTTTAACGGCTAATTTGTAACCTTTTAACACGTTGTACATCACGAAAAAACCGTCGGACGTTTTATTCCTGTTTAAGTGATATAAAACATTAGCTCTACAATACGAACACTTATCTAAAACTTAGCAATATGGCGGAGGCAGGCTTCACTTTTTCACCGCAAGGGTGTCTCCCTATATTCTAACCTCCTTGGCCGGAACGCTATAGTTCTATGCTCAGACACCGAAGTTATACACCCAGGTTACATAGAGATCACTAATGTCGATGTATCTATCTTCTGTCTTGTACCACAATTGTTCATTCATTCATATTGTACGGTATGAGATCTATAAGTCAGTTGTATTGAGAGTTTGAATAAAACTTTTCTTTGCCATAAAAATCTGTTTATACCATTTAAAGTATCTCTTTAAATGGAAGGCACTTCGAGAGTTGAAGTTCGATGAAATATACGAAATAATAATAATAATAACTTTGACCTCCTTATGAGCACAGCATAGCTGCACTCGATAATTTACATCATGTGATGAACCTGCAAATCAACCAGAAACGAAATATGTGATAGGTCAGGAATACTTTGTGGTACACAGTTACATTGAAACATATCCAGTGTACTATCAGTTTACAAATTAAATTAGTTTAAATAATGTTCCGATTTTTATAACTGAAACGATCGATGCGCACTCGTGTGAAAGAATTCGTAAAAATGTAAACACTTTGATATTTGTTCAGTGTATGATAACACAGTCTAAATTGCTCGCAATTTGCCCACAGAATTGTGTGACTTGAAAATTTCATGAAGATAGAAAGAAAACGAGATATTGCTACTTTGTGTGAAAATTTTATGGTCGTATAAATTGGTGAATAACAGAAATTCTACATCTACAGATCCATTTGCCAACAGATTTTTACATTATAAAACTTGCGCCACACTTATTATCATTCTTGTTGTAAGTTCAACGAGACAAATGTTAGTGTGAAACCAGAATTCACATGCGCCAATGTACAAAACTGCCTGTCAGAATTGTTCTGTGTATATGATTCATGAATGTCTCATTCGTCCACTCAGTTTGCTACCTATTTGCTATCCAACTCACAAGGTTTCCGTTTGAATTTAATCTACCTCTTCCCAGGACCTGCAGAGAAATTTACTCCTTCGATTTCCATTACAATAGTATGTCTGCGAGGTTCCCATACACTTCCGGTGTCAGGTAAAGTTCACATGCGAGGTATGCGCCCGTCTTACTAGACAGATTTTGTCCTTACATTTTTGTGTAAATTCCAGGGTGACATTATACTTCGAGGTTTTCAGTTTTCGACTGTCATACGCGCGGCAGACAATGTTTCTGAATCACTATAAAACTGCAGGCTTCCTTGTTTATCTTTTCAAAGGTCGGAGGAAGGCAACTTTATAACTGACCAAAATTAAAGTCCTATGAGTTTGAACACCTAAATGTCACCGTCATGTACTCAGTTAGATCGCTAGATAACTCATTGTGGTGTTGAAAGTGTTGAAAGTAACTTTGGGTTTTATCACAGTTTTACCTTTTTTAGACCATCATAAACAAGTTGTCGTGTTACTTTCCTTCACAGGAAACTTGCGAACTAGGACAGGCAAGAATATTACCAGCATTATACATTGCCCCCCGAATCCGACATAACCTTCTATCGACACTATCGACTTGGCTTTTCTCCTGTTTGTAACAATTCAGATACATCTTCGTGTGAAACCAAATAAACCAGAACGATGAACAACTTTCTTTAGCTGCTACCATTATTGATAAACATCCTTCTGCGTCTGTCTCTCACTAAAAAGAAGCTAAGGAGCCATCCTCAAGGATATTTTCAGATTTCTGTGTCCCTGTAGGTATCTTTTCCACATCGTCTGAGTTCGTCGTCGACGAGCTACTGCTTGTCCCAGGTCATAGGATTCACAACGGCCTAAATTGTTATGTACAAATGAAATCTCTGCAAGTTACTTACTACAGAAACAAAGGACATACTTAATCAGTAACGAATATAGTGGTCGACTTATTGCTGGAGGAATCAACATATTAAACATGGACACCTAACAATCCGGCACTATGCATGCGAAAAACCAAGAAAATTTACATACTGGGACTGAAAACACAAAGTACTCTGGCCGAAAAAAGTAAAGCTGTCACACTTTATTTAGACTTAAACAGAAACAAGTTTCAAATGGCATTAGTTTTTTTAATAAAAGCTAATGTGAACAAGTGAAGTTATCATCTTTATTGCACCTTTTTGATTTAGTAGACATTTTTTTAATTTATTTCGAGGGCAGAACAGCTTGATAAGTGAAACCCATCTATAACGCGCTAGAAACACCATAACATAAAAAAGCAAACTTAAAAGTTACAGATGTGCACAAAACAAAAATCATGTGTGTTAGATTCTAACCTCCTTGGTACGCAGTCATTAAGTGTGGTTAAAGAAAGTGGATGTTTTCATATCTGCATGGGGTATTAGACAACGATAAGCCGCGAAAGGTACAGGTTAAAGGTCTTTATTTGACACCTACACGGTGCTATCACAGTCTAGCACACAGTCACGATATTGTCACTGATTTCATTTCCTATTACAAATTAAAAATGGTTAGGAAACACCAGAAGACCTGTCCTTTGGTAGAAAGACGTCGGTTTTCTACTCAGGAACGTCAAGTATTTAAAGTATCAAATCAGCCACCACAGCTGTAGCTGAAGGAAAAGCGTCACAGATGTGGCAAGAAAATGGCAAAAGCAATAAACTGTTTCCCAACAAAGAAGAAACCAATTCCACAATTGTTGCTACAGATGAACCATAAACGTGAAGAACCTTCAAAACATTGGCTGTTTAAGCTGAATTAATTACACTCAAAAGCATATGCACGTATAAGAAAGTCGAGTGAAGTGTAAAAATGTCATATTAGACTCCATACCGAATTGATACGCGACAAAAAACTGCTTGTCATATTCAACTTACTCCCAGTGGAATAAGCCGCAAATATACACATATTCGTAAGTATTTGTTAATGACGAAGCTATTCTTCATATTACTCGTTCAGTGAAATTCGGCTGTTTCTACATTAATTTCCCGATTATGTGTGTCTCTTAGTATTTTACCAACATTTGTAATGTAAAATTGTAGAAACTATTTTGTAATTACGTACAACAATAATTATAAGCAAACATTACTCCTTCGGTGGCTTGCCCACCACTAGGAGCGGTAGTGTCGTTGCAACTGCCAGTTGGTAGCAACTTTCACAGCCGTGAGTACATTGATCTCTATACTGTCTATGTTCAACTTCAGTTGTATCGGCGTATCAGCCATAGATTTTCACATTTAGTTTCTTGCCAAATTGGAATATGGCTGCTACGTAGTGATACTAGAACAAGGAATTAAAATACATTTGTATTCCTCTGCCATACGTGTCTATTATATCTTACATTGACATAAAGTTCAAAACAAGAGGTAAGCAAGCAATTCTTGTCACGTAGAAACTAATGGAAATTCGTTTGCCATATTCAAACATGGCGGAAAACGCGAAATCATGTGTAAACCATGTGTTAGAGTGTCATACTATAAATCCAAAGATCGCGGGTTCGATCCTCCACCGAATCCTAGTATTTTTATCTTTCACTTTCCACTTCTTTCACCTCTGGCAATGTTGCTGATGTGAAAAATATCGAGTAACACGTGGTTCGGAACCCACGTTAAATTGCAGGTCCCCCTATAACTGGCTGGGTAAGTCAGTTCGAAGGTCGGAAGAAGGCAACAGCATTGCCGCGGCGGAGCAGCGGAGCGGCCGAGCGCATTGAGGCGCTATGCTACGATGCGCGAGGCCGTTCCCCGTCGGGGGTTCGAATCCTTCCCTCAGGCATGGATATTTGTGCCGTCTTTAGTACAAGGTAGATCGTAAGTAGTTTGTAAGTTTAGGGACTGATGACCCCGCAGTTAAGTCCCTTAAGCTTCACAATCATTGGAACATTTTTTTATTTATTTTTTAAATTTTTTTAAGGCAACAGCATACCACTTCCAAACAGGACCACGCCTAGTAATGCACTGTGGTGTTCAAATCAATCTTCGGATTTACCTTTTTTACCTGTTTTGTGGCACCACATAGTTCCCTAATGTAAAAGTATGTTAAAATCAATACAGACGATACTGTTCGCACTCATCCAATATCGTTTTCAGAAATTTAGCTTGCCGGCCGCTTGGTGTATAACAAAAATCTGCGGGAGTGTCGTGACTGTATGTGTCAGACTGTGGTAGTACCTTGTTGGTAACATTTTGATGTGAGGTAAAGCAAGATGGCAGCGTCAGGCTTCAACCCAGAGGCAGGTTTGCCATTCTAGTGCTATATACAATTATATATTTTTGACGACGTTACAGCGTTCAATTAATGAAATAAATCGCAGTTTGCGATCAGTTATGGCTTCACTGTGCTAGGTTTACATTCATTGAACGCTGTAACGTCGTCAAAAATATACAATTGTATACAAGCCGAGGCTGGGCTCCTGGCGACAATTATTGTGCCTCGATACGTCATGGTCTGTTCTCCCTGATGCGGGAGTACAGTATTGTGACTGCGAGTATTACAGAACAAATAGGTTGTGGTAATAGGAAAGAGACAGCATGGCGAATGGAAATTTGGGAGTGGCAGGAGACGTGCAGGGAAAAGTCCTCTGCAGTCGGACTGGTCACTGGGACCTCGGTGGCAGAGTGGTCAACGCGTCTGCCTGGTAAGCAGGAGATCCCAGGTTCGAATCCCGGGCGGGCACAAATTTTTATTCGCCGCACTTTGGTATTCCATCTAAACCCAGTACAGTGAAGCCATAACTGATCGCAAATTGCGATTTATTTCATCTAGTGATATATGTCAGTGGTATGTTAGACTGAGGCTGAAGTCATCACATTAAAAAAATTTACAGGATTGTAGACAGTGTTTCTCTTCTTTCTGACATCTCCGAAATAACAGACACAATACCTATAATCGTATAATATTACAATAACGCTACCTATGTTTCACTTGTGTCTCATATGCAGAAGATTCTAATTGCAGGAGTGAGGATGTTGGTGTCAGTTACACAGCCGACGTTTCCGTATTCTTCATTTCAGCTGACCGTACTACAAATAAGTGGTGCACATCAGCGCCTCGCGTCGCTTCTGCATCGCAGGCGCAGCACCGCCTGCTAGCGGCTGAGGTGGCCGTTGCAAAATTAGAGACCACTAGGCCCCACTCACGTGCGTCCCGCACCGCCGAATGCTACAAGTGGCACATCGGGCAGCCCTAGTGTTGCTGAGACAGCAGCTCTGTCACACGACTTCGGCTCCGGTTTACACGAACTCAGGGGACTGCTCCTTCCTGGAGTCGTACTGCGGATGCCGAACAGAAATTTCAACATTCCTGTTCATTAAAATTTCGTAATGCTCAAAACATCTAACCAAACAACTTTTTTTTCCCGATACTCATCAAGAATAAATGCTATAGAGATGTAATTCAACCTGTGAAAATAAAGTTCGGTGAATGGTCCTGTTACAGGAGCCAATAATAAGTTATTTTCAAAGCACAAATGAAACACCAAAAGCTTTAAAATTTTATTTTAGTGATGAGAATCCGAGCAAACTGTTTTCTGGGAGAGTATCTTCAATTTTTTTCTTACATTTGAAATATTATTTTGGAAACCTTAAAATATCTAGAGATTTCAGATTTAACTATAATGGAGTCCTGTATTGCCATTGAAGCTTTGTCAAAGAAAATTTTGTAAAGCTAAAGGTGACTCATTTATTGGAAGCAATACACACAAGGTTTTAAATAGATTAGATCCTGTTAATCAGAAGAGAATTCAAAATAATCTTGTTGAATATTATGATACCTTTCATCCTTACATTGTAAAAAATGTATACATTTCTGACAACGCTACAATTCAGTCATTGCTCCCACTGTCCCTAAAGAATTCGGTTGATTTTAATGATTTTCAGAACATGATTACTCATATTCAGGTAGACATAAATGAGGATAACATATATGATGAATTTTGTTCTTTGAAAAATATAATAAATACAAAAATTGCCACCAATGGTATCACAGTTGAAAAGTGGGTATCCGTGATGATTGAGGCAGAGGCCAAGGGAATTAAAGCCAAGGAGATAAAGATTTTTGGGTTTGTTCTCAGTATTCCGGCATCTAATGCTCACACTGAAAGAATTTTTTCTTTAATGAATAGCAAATGGTCTGACGATAGGAACCGTTGCAATCTAGATTTAATGAAAGCTGAATTACAAATAAGTGTAGATTTTTGTTACAAATGTGATGAATTTGTCAAATTTGTAAAGAACGATCGCAAACTTCAGACTACTGCCAAATGTGTAAACAAATATAGTTTTAAGTAAAAAATTCTGTAGACCTTCAGTTTACAATTGTTATGAAGTAGTTTTGTGCTTGGTCCATGCAATAAACCTGTTTTAAGATGTAAATAAATTGTGTTAGGCCTATTCATTTTGTCGAGTCGAGGTCTCCCTTACTTTGAAAAAAAAATCATAATAATTGGCACCCCTAGTCCTGTAACATTAACGTCAATCAACTATGAACTGCAGTTACCTTACTGTCTTTGGAAACAGTCACCTTCCATAACTATGCACCGCGATACGTGTCCTGGAAACTTTGCACCAAGTCTCCCTTTGCAATGGTGTTCAAAAGCCTCGTCACGTTTCTTTGGATGTCGGGAATATCGTCAAAATCTCTTTCAGCTTCAAAGCGAGTTTGAGTCGAGAGTATAGGAAGAATTCTGTAGGATTGAGATTCGGCGAGTATGGCGGACGTTCAAGTTGCGTCACCTACTTTTGCTCCAGTAACAGTCTGACGTCATTGGCTGCTTATGGGCTAGCGTTGTCGTGCAACTGGAACATCCACCACACCCGCCGGACCTCAATCGTCGAGACGTCTTCCTACTCCCTGGACTCAAACTCGCTTTGAAGAGAAAGAGATTTGACGATATTCCTGACATCCAACGAAACGTGACGAGGCTCGTCGAAACCATTCCGAAGGAAGATTTCGTACAAAATTGTGACGTGTATCGCAGAGCTCAGCGGTGCATTGTTATGGGAGGTTAAATTAGATTAGATTAATACTTGTTCCATAGATCATACATACGACATTTCGTAATGATGAGAAACGTGTCAGTGCAGTAAATAGTGTCTATACATGACAATATTTTATGGATTGTTTTATTTTCATTTTATATATATTACTACTTTTTTAAAGTTTTATCTAAAAATTCATCTATAGTGTAGAAGGAGTTGCCATTCAGAAATTCCTTTAATTTATTTTTAAAAACTAGTTGGCCATCTGTCAGACTTTTGATGCTACTTGGTAAGTGACAGAAGACTTTTGTGGCAGCATAGTTCACTCCTTTCTGTGCCAAAGTTAGATTTAACCTTGAATAGTGAATATCTCCCTTTCTCCTAGTGTTGTAGCTATGCACACTGATATTACTTTTGAATAGGGTCGGATTGTTAATAACAAATTTCATGAGTGAATGAAGCTACAGTGAAGATCCCTAGATCCTTAAATAAATCTCTGCAGGATGATCTTGGGTGGGCTCCGACAATTGCTCTGATTACACGTTTCTGTGCAATGAATATTTTTTATTCAATGTTGAATTGTCCTATAATATGGTCCTATATGAAAACAGTGATTATTTCGAAGGACAGAAAGGTAACTGTAGTTGATACTTCATCTACGTTAATGTTACAGGACTACTCACTGAACGTTATTGTCAGAGTTTGTATTTCCCTGTGAAATTTTGAGATTCATTAACATGGAGTTGCTTTCAGTATATTACATTTTTTTATTTCATTAGTTTATTACTAGTCCATTATGAGTACTGTTATTACTATCACCTCATAATTTTTTTGTTACGAGATATTCTGTATCTTCTTCAAGAGCGAGTGAAATGAATTTTTTAAATAATCTTGAAGTTTGTCAAGATGGATTCTTGCGTCCCTGCACTAACGGTAGATTTCCCGAACACAATTCGTTCTTTATTACATTCATGAACCTATTTATGACACCACTTCCTATATTTTAGTCTCATCTAACTGTTTTATGTTAGTAAAATTTTTCTCTCGAACTTCGACGATGCCATTTCAGGATTTGAACATTACGGTGTTGTAGCCCCAAACTCAGCTATGCTTAGCTTCGTATTGAGCTAAACGCGACTCGCCATGCGAAGCGCATTCGGTGTGACTAAGACAAGTGACTTTAGTACAAAACAGCTAGGTACTTGTAGACCTGTGACTTGAGCTTGTTACTATCGTGTCTAGTAGATAAATTTACATGAGGTTTTCGAGCGTAACTTGGGGCAACATATACACTTTATTTCAGTAAAATCGGATAACCAAATAAAATATATCGCAATTTAAAGGTTTATTACTAAGACCATCGTGACTTCTCATTGTCTGGACACGCTAATTTAATTATTTATTTACATATTTTACGCCCACATTGGAGCACTATAATCAATCCATATGCGTGTAAGTCTTAATGCGATGGTTGGAACTTAAATTGTGGCAACAGTGCTTCGCCGATAGCACACGTTGTTCACATACCTACCTTACCTCCGAGCAAATCGACTCGCCCATCCCAAGTTATCGGCGTGCGCACATTCGAGCCAAACAGTCACTTGTGAGCGAGCGGTCTAAAGTAGCATGTCACTATGTTCTCGAAACTGGAGCAACGGAGTTGGATCAAGACTGATTGTGCCAGAGGTCGTACAGCACGACAGTGTCATCAAGGTCTTAAATAGGCGTGCGAGGAATCGGCATTGCCGTACAGAACAGTGGCACGTTGGGTAAAAGCCTTCCACGAAGGTCGGCAAACTGTGGCAGACATACATCGGACAGGTCGTCCTAGAGTCTCTGAAGAAGAAGTGCATTCTGTTGCCCCCTTATTGGTCAGTGATCAACGCCAGACAATTCGCGAGCTCGCCCATGAAACCGGATTAGCCAATACGACTGTGCTTCGCATCCTGAAGGAACGCCTGAGCATGCAAAAAATTGCATCACGGCGGGTTCTGCATGAATTGACAGAAATGCAGAAATCGATGCGTTACGACCCTGCTCAGATGCACTTGGAGCGCGAAGGAGAGGCTTTCATACGCCGTATCGTAGTACTAAATGAGACATGGGCCACATCGTACGAGCCAAAAATGAAACGCCAATCCAAAGTATGGCTTTATTATGGGTCCCGCGAAAGTCGAAAGTGCGTCAGAGCCCCAGTATGGTGAGAGTTACGGTAATTCTCGTGTACGACTGTGATGGTGTTGTCCTAACGCAGACCGTCAGTGGACAGTATTACTGTTCGTTTTTGGAGCATCATCTGTGACCAGCTTTGCGAAAGAGGCGGCAACACTTTATGCGCAAAACACCCATCAAAAATGTTCAAATGTTTGAATAGTCTATGGGACTTCACTTCGGGGTCATCTGTCCCTAACCTTACTAACTACTAATGAACTAGCTAACACTAAGGGCGGCACAAATATCCATGCCCGAGGGGGGATTCGAACCCCCGACCGTAGCGGCCGTGCAGACTGTGACTGGCGCACCGCAGTCCCCTCGGTCACCGCGGCCGGGTTTTCGTCTTGTGACACATGCATATCAGATAATGATGTGCCTGTATTGTGAATACTGTGTTTACTATTGCAAATACTTACATCGGATCGTCTTGCTGGCTTCATTCTTTTGCAGATTTATTTTCTATACAACATTACCAAAATAGTTCATAATCACTTCTGCTGTCATACCATATCTGTCGATACCAATAGGTTCACAACCCATTGTTACTTCACACACCAATTCAGTAAACAGGACGAAAATGTCACTACTTACACTAACACGATTTCTTGATGACAATTGACTTCTAACAGAATACATAAACGTTACGTACTATAAACATATTCATCGGATCGTACTAAACCCACTTCATTTCTAGTTATTTAATACAACAAATAAAGGTCGCCGCCTTCAGTTTACAATGTTGACGTAACAAGTGACATTCCACTAACATTCGGACTATTTAGAAAACAGTCACTTCACTCACATGTCAACGTGGATTTTAATGCCTACGAATTCGATTAGCTGTTTGTTTTAAATCAAATGTTCAAATGTTTGTTAAGCTTATGGGACTTAACTACGGGGTCATCAGTCCCTAAACTTACAAACTACTCATGAACTACTTACGAACTAGGACGGTACAAATATCCATGCCCGAGGGGGGATTCGAACCCCCGACCGTAGTGGCCGTGCAGACCGTGAGTGGAGCGCCTCAGTGCCCTCGGCCACCGCGGCCGGCTGTTTGTTGTAAGTCTGCGTTACTAACATCTGGTTTTAACGCTCGCTACGAAGACCCGTCTTTCAGGGGGTTTTGAACTTTTGTTAGTAACACCCGTCAATTCGGCGAGTGTGATTCCAATAGTGTTCACTTGTTTATCAATTTTTCCTCAAAACGTCATAGCTCACTGAGAATTTGAACGTAGCCGTTATTTTGACGGATGTTACTAAGCTAGAGTTAAGATAATCTTTTTAGCGGTGTATTGCAAATGTCAGCCGCACATCAGTGAGATGAAAGAGTCGATTTTAATTACAGCCAAGAAATATCACGTATACAAAAAATATACAAAAATTTTCAGTGGTGTATGCCGAGCATAACCACTCAAATTTTGGAGTATGTTTGAGCGACCGACTATACCCGTAGTCGGCGCCTATGCGTCCTGTCCACTTGCAAATACATGTATTACTATAATAAAGTAACTTTTGAGAGTTAGAGCCCCCCCTCCTCAGGACGAAAGTAACGGGACACTCTAAGAAATATAGCTTCGGAGATATGGATGCCCCAGAACAAGAGGCCAAGGACGCTTCACCATTCCCCTTCCCCCCCCCCCAAAAAAAATGTATTTTCGAGGCATTTAAAGCCCCCCCCCCCCCAAGCCGAGAGGCCCGGAGCGGTCCGCCCCCTCCCCCCCCCCACACACTCTTTTAGTCCGCACTGAGTTAGCATTGATAGAGGAGACAGAGAAGGTCAAAATGAGAGTAGCACATTTCTTTACATATTCGTTTAGTAAAACTTACTTACTTACTTCCCGTGTCCGGAACTAGACTTATAACTTCCAAAAATTAGCAGCCGATATGGCTTTGTCGTTAGCCTCCCATAAGTCTTCCATTGTACAGGGCTTTTCTAAATATGGACAGATAAGCAGGTGTTGAGGATCCTGTGCAGCACCACAAAGACACACTGTGTTCTTATTATCTTTTAGGAAGCCCCATCGCTGCATGTTTGTCTTGCACTTTGGCACTTCCACCCTCATACGGTTCAGGATTCTCCAGATTGTGTATGGCAGGTCTCCACCAGGTGCCAGTTCTTTTGCTGCTTTATGGGGGCTTCTCAAATCCATTTCTCACCTTGTAGTACCGTTCTTTTCGGCCGACCCTTCCAGTGCTCGGGTACGTGACAGGAAGCTCTTCCTCGAACGAAGCCTTCGGTCAGCAGGCTCGTGTCCATATAGAGGGTGACGCATGTCCTTTTCTTGCTTCGTTTTTTCAGCTTCGGCAGCAATGTCACGTCGTATGTTGGACGGTGCGATCCCCATAATTAAGTACATCTTGTTTACTGGTGTTGGTTTCAGGCACCCAGTCACGATCCGTGCCATTTCATTCAACGCGATGTCAACTTTTCTCGCGTGTGTTGACGAACTCCATACTGGAGCGGCGTATTCCGCAGCTGACAAGCACAAGGGCTGAGGTTCTCAGGACTTTTGGGTTTGCACCCCTGGATCCGTTAGTTAATTTCCTGATGATGTTATTTCTCTCTGAGACTTTCTCCCTGGTGGCATTGCAATGATGTTTATAGGTCAGTGTGCGGTCCAGTGTGACACCGAGATATTTTAGAAAAAGCGAAAGCGTTACGGATATGATCGATTTTGTGTCCCAGCCTCGTCGCCGCTTTTGTGTCTCGTATCCGTCGTAGGTGGCCGAGTAGGAAGACCGACACAGGAATAAAGGTAGCACGCTTGTGCAGGTACGGAGGGGAGCAGCCAGTGGGACAGCATAAACTAGAAACACTAGAGTAAATTAGAACTAGATATATATTGCACAGAATTTATACAATACTTAACTTTTACATAGTTCAGTACGGCAGAATGCTGATACATAGTTGAGCTAGAGGTCTGCCTAGTGCCTATCCGATAGCCAAGTCTTCACGGGTGCCTATCTGATTCCGAAGTGTTAACTGCTTCCTATCTCAGTCCCAAGTGAACGATGTCGTTCAGTGGTGACCACGAGCGGAGTTGTAGCAGAGGGCGCTCGTGGCTGACGTCGTAAGAACGCCGCGCCGTGCGTGCATGGTGGCGCGCGGCGAAAGTAGGTGGCGCGCACTTTGGACTTGTGCGACACCACAATCGAAGCACTCCACTAGCATACGCTGCGAGAGAGTCGTTGTGCATCATGGTATGGGCTGGTGTCGAAGTTCCGAGAGCGCACGTTGGTCGAAGATTCAACCTATATACTAATTTCTTCCAGGATCGTCCGAAAGGGGTTGCCAGTTGCCAGTTGGGGAGAGGTATCTCAAGTGAAAAAAGGCACTCTGTCTCACGATCCGAAATACCTGAAAAATTTGAAAGAAGGAACTGCTGAATATCGATAATGACTTTACAAAAAATGAAGGGTACACGGAAAGAAGAGGCTCATCGACATTTATTTTTTTTTTTTTTTCCAAAATGCCACCAGTGTATACTTCAATAAGGACTATTCTTATTGTGAGAAAAGGAGTTCCTTGCGCAGAAAATGACGAACGATAAAATCCCATACAAGGAAAGAAGGAGCTTATCGACATTCTCCAGAGAAAAAATGAGCTCATTGCATTGTTAAGACCAACAATAAAATTTCTATGACGTGAATAAATTTGCTTTATAGGTAAGGTCCGCCTTGAGCAAACACAAATGTTTTTTGATTTCTTCCATACATGTTTCGCTGGCGTTGCAGCATCATCAGTGGGATTTTTAATTCATATTGTCTGTCAAATTAACAATGAAATGATTGTTACTTTTGTACATTAACAGTAAAAACTACAGATAATTGTGAGACTATTATACATCGTTTCTTATTTTTATAGGTATACTAGGCCTACCTTAATACCACATGTCGTTATGTAGGCCTAGTACACCTATAAAAATAAGAAACGATGTATAATAGTTTCACAATTATCTGTAGTTTTTACTGTTAATGTACAAAAATAACAATCATTTCATTGTTAATTTGATGGACAATACGAATAAAAAATCCCACTGATGATGCTACAACGCCAGCGAAACATGTATGGGAGAAATCAAAAAACATTTGTGTTGGCTCAAGGCGGACCTTACCTATAAAGCAAATTTATTTTGTAAGCAAACACGGAGACTGAAGAGCTTTTCAAACCTCGAGACGTGACTAGTTTGTAAAACACAGGTTCCATATGGAATTAAATGTTTAACTAATTCTCCTGAAAAATTTCTAAGATGTCGATGAGCCCCTTCTAGATGTGTGCACTTCAAATGCTTCTCCTGAAAAAATTTCTAAATTGTCGATGAGCCTCTTCTTTCCGTGTACCGGTACCCTTAAAATTCTAAATCACATGTGTAGGGAAAATGTTTTGTCTCTCGTGACATTAAAACTAGCTGGCGCTCGTGCGTATATTTCGGGAAAAGACCATGATGAAAAGATTCGTGAGATTACAGCCAGCGTCGGCTTTAGGGTGGGGCGACCCGGGCGCCGAAGCACACACCCATTTTACGAAGCTAATATATTATTCCAGCACATTCAACATCTGTCCCTAATCTCATGGATGTGCGCTGAATTCAGGGTAGCGGAAGATAAGACGCGGTGAATGTAGGGTTGCCAGATCTCCGGGCGCCGCCCGGAGTGCCCGGGTTTGGAATGAATTCTCTGGGTCTACGGGGCAATCACTCTCATCTCCGGGCTTGAATGTAACCTTCATCTTAACTTTTTTTTTTACGGAGCTTTCTAAGTACTATGCTCATATAGCGACGACCTACATCGAACTTAACGTAACTTAAACTAAGGACGAACACAACATCCATGCCCTAGGGGGGGGATTCGAACCTCTGGCGGGAGCAGCCTCGCGCACCGTGGCAAGACGCCTCAGTGCGCTCGGCCATTCCCGGCCGGCTCCTCTCTATTAATTATGAATAACTTTATATAAATGTCAATTTCTTACTGCAACAAAACTCTACTTTTGTATTCTTCCTCTGAAAACTTTTCATTGTTGCGTCGGTAGTAATCGTTAGCGCATTATTAAGCAAACACTGTTGCGGCAACGTGTCAACTGGCGACGTCTATTATTTGTGTTCGTTCGTTCATTGTTTGTTATCACTTTACCGTCATTTTTTGGAATACTCGGATCACGTGTGAAGAGAAGAGCTTACATTAACTCAGATTAGTGAGTAATAACAGTGAAATGAAGAGACGATATATAAGTTCGTTCCGCGAAAAATGGTTGCAGGAAGATTATAAAGAGTGGCTACAAAAATTCGATACTGATGAGTGTATGTCTAAGTGAAGAATATACAATATCTCATTTACTGTTAAGTACGACGGAGTGAAAGCTGTGAATAAATATTTACAATCAGAAAGACACAAAGCGAATATTACCACACAAAAGAAGAATCAGTCGCTTCTTAAATTGTTGCCGAAACAATTTTCTGCAGTAGACGACAAAGTTACCGCACCGGAATTAACTTTGACTTACCATGGTGTGAAACACCACCAATCTTACAATTCTCAATATTGTGGTAATAAGCTATATCCTTATGTTTTTAGAGATTCCCCAGTGGCAACGAAAGTAAGATGCGGCCGAACAAAAAGCGAGGCATTAAAAAATATGCTTCTGCCTTATGCTAAAGAGAAGCTACTAAGCGAATTAAAGACCGTTTTCATTAGGTTTTTTTTATTATTTTTTTTAACAATTCGCGTGTAATCCTGGTTGCGGGGGGAGTTGATCGCAGTTGGGGGGGGGGGGGGGGGGTGAGTCAATGGCCAAGGGGGAGGGGGGCACGTCTGGTCTCCGGGCTTGCCTCGAGTTCAATCTGGCAACCCTAGGTGAATGCACTCTTCCTATTGCCTGTATCCATCCAAGATTCACGCGAGGTTCTCCTGACGTCACAAGCGGCCAGATGTAAGGCTCCTATAAACCCGAGCTGAACTATCCGCCATTTTTCCCCCAAGCTGTAGGAGTTGCCACTTTCCGGACGAAGGTCACGCGTTACCTAGCGTTTCATTCAACTCGCTCACACTCGCAACCTACTCACTGTATCAACGTGAAACTTTCATCAATGTGTTCGTTAAGAACTACACTACATTTTCATTTTAATTTTCTTTATGGCAATAATTTATAAACAACATAACTGACTATGCACTTTCTGACGACGTTACGGAATTTTCGACATGCGAGAAACATATTTCTGTTGAATTTAGGTGAACACATTAAGTGAATGAAATGTTCAAAATACATCAAATTTTCATCCTCTCCAAATAGAAACTTTGTTAGAAACGTATAACTTGGGATAATGTCAGTTAAATATGACGCACTGGGATCCGCCCGCCCGTCTAGTAGTAACACATCTTCCGTATTACAGCTTCTAATAATTAGGCACATGTTGTTACTGCATAACATCCATACTTGAAAATACTGGTACTGACTTCTTTTAACCTATTAAATTTAATAGTTGCACCCTACAAAAGTGCTGTGTGTCTATGTAATATGCAATTTCAATTTTTCATTTATATGAAAAGGATATACTAAATATCTCAATACAGAGTGCTTTATTATGTGAGGAAATGAGAACAAGTCAATTCGTTAGCTTGTGAAGAGATCCTTGCTATCTGTCATTTTCAAGTATTCTCACATAAAATCCTCAATAGATCTAGTAACTTCCGTTCTGTTACTGCTAGGCGTGAAACTGAAGGAAATGTAACTCCTATTAGGTTTTGGAAACGGAGTAGTGGCTCTGAAAGACATTGGACAAGAAGCAAAGAAATAAACATTTGTGTTTGACGAAGGAATATCTGCAAATCGAATAATAAATCACTAACTTTACTCTTTTTCATTCTACAACTATGTATTTCCTTGAATAACGCAACAATTAATGAAGTTTTGCGTAGTAACCATGTGGCAAAATACTCCCCTCTTTGCATGTTATCATTTGTCAAAATATCATTTTGATACCTCTAACCGTGTATGAGATACGCAATGCTTCATTCTGGCCTTATCGCCATCGGAAATGAGTGCGCTAAATAAAGTTTAGCGGTATGAGTGAAAGGTAATCCACAGCAACATATTGTGTAACAAGCACCAAACGGAATATCATAGCAGCCTCTATTTTTTACTGCAAACTTTTCCTAATGTAGCGCAGTCCTTTATTTAGACGCCAATATCTTATTAACTATGACTATTAACAAAATGACGGGCATTTCGTCACAGTGCTGACATATAAAGATTTAAGTAGAGGAAAAATTAAATATTTCTACCAATTAGTATTTGCAAAGACGGCAGGGCATGCGCCTCTACGCTGTTAGTGTAGCGCGATTCCAACCATGTTGGGGAAAACATGGTGGACGATTCAGCCTGGGTATTTAGGAGCTCTATAAAATATTATTCCGTCACATTCAACATCTGTCCCTAATCTCATGGATGCGCGCTGAATTCAGTGTAGCGGAAGAGAAGACGCGGTCAATGCGCTCTTCCCATTGCCTGTATCCATCCAAGATTCACGCGAGGTTTGTCTGACGTCACAAGCGGCCAGATGGGAGTCCAGACTACCACAACGCCTCTCTTATTCGTTTCGAGAACTGCCACAAGTAGGCGCCTATGTAATCGCACCGTCTCTCGTACACCACAGAAACAAGCTGGCACTCCAAATTAAAAAATACAGACTGTGAAATAGGCATTACTTTATGATTTAATTAATACGAATGGGCTTATATGGATCATTTTGACTTATTGCCTAATCTACAGAAATTTATAGATACGCAGTGCATGTACTGCATTCAGTGAGAATGGTCCCCTAAGGCTCTGGAATAATACAACGCCACACAATGTTTGTTACACTGCATATGTCGGCAGCACAAAGATTTACATTCCCATGTCTGAATTTGTCTTCAAGAGTCGGACGCAGTGTCATGTTTACGTGGCTGAATTATAAGATCTGAAACGAGTGTCGGGGCTGTCACTACATTTCAATTTTTCTGGTAGTCCGAAAAACATTTTCATCTTTTAGTTCATTTTTTTCTTATAGTTACATCTACCGACAGGCATGAACTTGTATCAAATAAAGTTATCATTACAGATTTACATTTTACTATTTACTTATTGTCTGCAAGTCACCCTTAATTCTCTTGCATCCAAAATTAAGCAATCTATTTTCTTAATCTCTATCTGTATAAAAGCGAAAGGACACTCACTCACTCACTGACTAAACACGAAATCTCGAAAACTACTTCACCTATGAAGCTGAAATTTGGCAGGAATATAGTTTATACGAAGAAAACGTCAGCTAAGAAAGTATTTTGTGATAGGTGTTTGGCGGAGCATACTTCTCATACAAATCTACAGTTTCATTCCGATTTTCACGAAATTTCGCACGCTTGAACTTCGAAACAAGAGGAACGTAACCGTCTACCTTACGTTTCATACGGTGCATGGGGGAGGGTACTTTGAAAACATAAAAATTGATCCCTAAATACCTTGGTCGCACCATAACTTGAAAACGGCTCGACCGATTCGATTCACAGTACTTTTTTACAAAATGCGTTTTTCAATGTGACCCTCCGTTTTTATTGCATAGAAATCTATAGTTTTGTTCCGATATTATTGAAATTTTGCACCCTCTACCTTAAAAACAAGAGGAATGTCACTGTATAAAATTTCGGTCGGTGCGTGGTGGAGGGTACTTAACTTACGGAATTTTACAAAATACATAGTGTTGCTCCAATTTTTGCACCCATGACCTTTAAATCAAGAGAAAGATCACTGGATAAATAAATGTTTGTATGGTACATGACAAAGGGTTGTTGTTGTTGTGGTCTTCAGTCCGGAGACTGGTTTGATGCAGCTCTCCACAATACCCTATCCTGAGCAAGCCTCTTCAACTCCACATAAGAACGGCAAACTACATCTGTCTGAATCTGCTTACTGTATCCATCTCTTGGTCTTCCTGTGCGGTTTTTACCCCACACACTTCCCTCCAACGCTAAATTCACAATTCCTTGATGTCTAAGAATATGTCCTACCAATCGGTCCCTTATTTTAGTCAAGGTATGCCAGAAATTCCTTTTCTCCGTAATTCTGTTCAGTGTCTCCTCATTAGTTACGCGATCCACCCACCTAATCTTCAGCATTCTTCTGTAGCACCACATTTCAAAAGCCTCTATCCTCTCCCTGTCCGCACTGTCTATCGTCCATGTCTCACTCCCATACAAGGCAACACTCCACACAAATGCTTTCAGAAAGGACTTCCTTAGGCTTAAATAAAAAATGTTCAAATGTTTGTAGAGTCTATGGGACTTAACTACGGGGTCATCAGTCCCTAAACTTACAAACTACTTATGAACTAGCTGCAACTAAGGACGGCACAAATATCCATACCCGAGGGGGTATTCGAACCCCCGACCTAGTGGCCGTGCAGACCGTGACTGAAGCGCCTTAGTCCCCTCGGCCACCGCGGCCGGCGCTTAAATCAATATTCGATGTTAACAAATTTATCCTTTTCAGAAACGCTTTTCCACCCATTGCCATTCTGCATTTTATATCCTCTGTACTGCGACCCAGTGGCGTAACTACAGGGGGGGGGGGGGGATGAGGGGGATAGAACCTCCCCCCAGAACCCCCCCCCCCAAAAAAAAATTTATAGCATCAATCTCGTAAAGGTAAAGATCGGAAACTCGGGGTGTTTTACCATAAGCTTTCATTGGATGGGAGTGAATTAATCTTCAACGGGAGTGGTAGATGGTAGTCTGTCTGGAAACTGACTAAAATTTAGCTCGTCAAGCAGATCTATCCCCCCCCCCCCAAGCCAAGTCGTGCTTACGCCACTGCTGCGACCATTATTTGTTGTTTTACTGCCCAAGTAACAAAACTCATATACCTCATTTATTGTTTCGTTACCTAATCTAATTCCTTCTGCAACACCTGATTTTCTGAGACTGCACTCCATTGCCCTAGTGTTGTTCTTGTTAATGTTCATCTTATATGCACCTTTCAACATACTGGCCATTCCGTTCAACAGCTCTTCCAGGTCCTTTGTTGTCTCTGACCGAATTACTATTTCGTCGGCAAAACGCAATGTTTTTAAGTCTTCACCCTGAACTATAATTCCTTCTCCAAATTTCTCCTTGCTTTTCTTTATAGCTTGCTCAATGTACAAATTGAAGAACGTTGGAGAAAGGCTACATCCCTGTCTTACTCCCTTCCCAATCACTGCACCCCTTTCATGCCCTTCAACTCTGACAACCGTTGTCTGGTTTTTGTTCAAGATGTAAATAACCTTACGCTCCCTATATTTTACTCCTGCTTGTTTCGGAACTTGAAAGAGACAAAGACAGAGGGTACACCTCTGAAAACTTTGCCGAGAGAGGGAACGGTGAAAACGAACAGAGAGATAGGAGAGAAAGAGGTGGATGCAGAGAGAGGAGGAAGGGGATTTGAACTACGAGAGTGTAGGATAAATAAACACCCGGGCAACGCCGGGTTTACAGCTAGTACACAATAAGACTTTATGATTGTGGTTGCAGAGTATGATAATCAACAGCGAACGAATACATCTTGAAAATGATCCTCAGAGAAGTAAACGCACAAGACGGACGCTATCGTATTTGCGATCTACGAGCGTATATGGACCACATTTTACGCATCTCCTAGTTCTTTGGAACATGCAAAATCAAATTTTCTGGCCTTGTTGTACAGTGTGGCAGAACGCAATATTTTTGGACAATATTCCAAAACGTTAATGCCCAAATAAATGTATCCCTAGTGAAGGTTACGACGACGGTAGCAGAAGGCTGTGCAATGACGTCACAGGAAACACCAGAATCAAAGGGAGGGTCTGAACAGGCTTTCAAATCTTTTCCATTTCATTTCCGATTTTATTTTTTGGAAAATACATAAATTCACGAAGAAAAAAACCACATTGTGAGGATAAGATGCCGCGGTGGAGTGGCCGAGCGGTCTAAAGCGTCTCGCTGCGGAGCGCGCGGTTGCTCGCCGTGGAGGTTCGAGTCCTCCCTGGGGCATGGGTGTGTGTGTTTGTCCTTAGGTTAGTTTACCTAGGTTTAAGTAGTTTGTAAGCTACAGACTGATGACACGCAGTTTGGTCCGGTAGGTTTACAAACATTTGATTTTGAGGATAAGATGACGTAATTAACCATTTAAGACGATCTCTAGAAAACAGTCAAATACCCTGTTGCAAAGCACTGCCATTTACATAAAAAAAGTGCGCCGAACGGGTGACTCGCTTGGATCGTTAAGGCAGGTCCTGATTACATCCCACACGAATACATACCTGCAGACTTTCTTTCCGAGAATCATGAGTGATGAGAACAGGAAAAGGAGGACGTTATTGTGGTACATTCTACCCCCCTCCTCACATCGTGAGGTGAGCGTGGATGTAGAAAGTGGTGATGTATACCGGTACTTATTTAAATATTTATGTTATTAAATGTCATGTGGAACAACTCATTTCGACCTGTATTTGATTACCGTGTTAATGTAGTCTCTAATTTTAATAACATTATTGCTAGACCGCGTGTAACTTGGTATTAGTTTACGCGAGTAGTAAAACTCCATTGGCTGAGAAAGATCTTTTATACGTCAGCAAACAATAAAATTCGTTTACACGGTAAATCAGCCAAATATACAGGCCGTAAATTGAACTAAATGACTAGGAATTATCATTACGAACAATTTTAACTGTAAAGAACACACACGAAATATCGCGAGGATGACGAACCAAAAACTACATTTCCTTTCCAGAACACTTTGAAGAAGCCACAGTTCTACCATAAAGCATGGAAGTATTTCTGTACGTTATGGTTCTAGTAAACAAACTGTCTACACTTGTCCGTGATCCCCATTAAGTGGAACTGACGAAGGAGAGAAAAAGTCAGAAAAGGCCAGGTCGTTTTGTATTAGGCCTATCGTGATACGGGGATGGTCACGGAAATTATGCACAAGTTGGTATGAAAATCATTAAAAGAATGGCTGGTAGATAGTGAAACGGTAAAGAAATATTACGGACACGGAAATGACGCACAAGTTGGTATGAAAATCATTAAAAGAAAGGTGTGATTCGTTACAGCGAGATGTATTTACGAAATTTCTTTCACCAACCTTCTCCAACGAATGCGAAAAAATTTTGTTAGCAACAATAAAATAACAGAAATCAGATCGAAGATTGAAAGATTTAGTAGTTCCTTTTCCCGCGCGCTGTTAGATAATGAATTGGTAAAGAAATACACGTATTACGAAAGCGTTTTGCTAAACCCTCTGCCAGATGCTTAAATGTGATTTCCTGAGTAAATATGTATGTAGCACAGTTTTACACACGACCATACCAAGTTACTATTGCGAGTTTTAAGTCTTTAATTCCGTATCCTTATAAAAGGTAACAATCTGAATCTGCGAAGTAATTGTTTTCTTTTCATATTTGCCGCTGAACTTCGACGAATCAACTGTGGTTTACACTAGTTATATCTGCGGAAGATCAACCATACCAATCAAAATAGAGGTGCAGAGTGTTAACGGGGAGATTGATGTAGCGTGTTTCTAGCAATCGAAAAATATTCTAATATTTTAAACAGTAATTATTGGCATGTATACAGCCCGAAATCTACGACTTTTCTACTACAAACTTACGTAGTAAGACAGCTGACCGGAGTGACCTCAGAATGACATAACAGTTGGAGTGGGGAGGCAGTGAGCGTGGAGCTGGTAGAGAGTGTGTGTAGTGTGAGTGGTATAGCTGTAGTGCCGGTAAAAAAAGAAGAAAAACACAACGAAAATGTCTCAGGAACCTCCAAAATCCATTCCCAAACACATAAAATTTTTATTTGGCGGCTTGTCGGGGTAAGTCTTAGAATTTTGTGAACTTTCATTTTGCTACATATATTATTGCAAATTTATTGACATCGTAAACAACATATTTTCGAAATATGTGACATCTTTATTATACTGCTACGAACGATAAAAAATTGACTTATGTATTTTCCAATATGTCACATTTCAAAAGATAACTATTCATTTTACATATAGGTGTTCATTCATGGTTAGCCTTTTAACTTTTCAATATAATGGAATTGAATTAATTGTCATAGTTCTATGTTGACACACCTGCCTGCGATTAACATATAATAGTTGTTACTCACTTAGCTATGTAGCATTGTAATTCTTGAGATAAGGAAATTGCCACTGCCTTAATATGTAGAATAATATTGATGCAAAATTACTCATTGTCATGAAGTCACTTCACCTGCTTCTCAATACTATTAGTGTCATTTAGTTAATACTAAACTTTTTTCACGTGCAAATGCTTTTTACAATTATAAAGCAAACTAAAAATAAATTCTAGCCTATGTAGACTTTACCTCCGTGCCTTAAGGTTCATAGAATGATTGTGTAGTATAATGCAAAGGACTATAAAAAGCTTACCCAAAACGTAGACTGACGACTGCACACAAATTCAGTAGAAAATTGAGAAGTTATCAAACAAACCCCTATTCCTATAAATTAGCTAAGGGTCAACTGAAGCACAGGATACAGCCTGTATGGTAGCAGTGCTCATTCTAAAATGACATAGGCCTATACAACAGTTTCCCAACATATGGACAACTGCTGCAGTTTTTGGTTAAATTGTACGACGCTTCTCACTGGGCTACAGTGTTTTGTCTTGAGAACTTCAATTAAAATGAAAACTATTTTTTTCTAAACTGACAATGGTACCGTACAGACAAGAACATGTCAACTATAGAGCAGGTACAGTATCAATTTTGCTGTGAGTGAAACGAGCAGCAGTAACATTTACTCTATAGCTCGAGATAAATATTAACGCAATTCTACATTTTATTGTTCATTTGTTGCCAATGTAAGCACTGGAGCCTGGGGAGAAGCGTCGTAAAGTTTTACCCAGTTTTTTCTTAAATAAGTAGGGGCCTACAAATAAAATAAAGCAAAATAATTGTAGTAATAGTTAGCATACCTAATTTGATAACACACAAAGCTTGTATTTAAGCTACATACTATTCCACAGGAAATAGCAATTATTTCTAACTGAAATTTGTGTTGAAGGATAATTCTCATATTGTAAACAACTGAAAGATTGAGTCTGGGCAAGCAGTGTCAGTATCTGGATTCTTTGAAGAGATGGAGGAGGGGCCCCTTAAGTCACAAATCGTTTATTGGTATTCAGATCAGTCACATTTGGTACAAAGTGTGTGACATGTAACTGGTAAGCAGTGTGTCGTACAAATAACCTGCTCCCACACATCATGACCCACTCCCATGGTGTTAAGAGCATATGTAGTAATCGTACTACAACAGGTAGGCCTATTTAAAATGCACGGTTTTGAATTGACTCTCCTGCCCTTCAGTGGAGTTTATTGGTGAGGCTGGTGTTTGATTGCATGTTCAATGTTGACTGGTGTTTGTATGATCAAATGATCTTGATCACTTTCAAAGTGTGAAATTATTACCATATTTTCTTAACCTGGCAAGGCATGCACCTGGAATTGGGATGCCAGTAGGCCTATTTACAACTAATCTCACACACACTTAGTTTCCAGGACTTTAAATTTGCTATCCAACAACCCCTATTATCCTCACTTAAAGGACTGAGAAGCTAGATTATTGGAAGCAATTTTCAGACATTATATTAATAAGCACAAGTTAAACAGCACACTACTTTAACTGCAGTTTCATACAGTTATCGAACGTACTGGTTGTTACCAGTATCTGTTCTGTGTCCATCTAAAAAAAAAAAAAAAAATCTCATGCCAAATCATCACACTTTGCTGCATTTTATTCCTTGCTGCCTTCAATTTGTTACTTTTATGCACTCATCCTTTGTCATGTGCACACGTACTATGTCACAAATCTCCAGTTACCCTATTTCTACATCTGTATATCTTCATCTGCAAGCTACTTCACGTTGTTTGAGGAGGGTGCTTTATACACTGTCACATCTCTCTTTCCTGTTTGTCTTGCATGGCAGTAGAAAAAAGAGCCTGTCACTAACGCTAAATGTGAGTTCTAATTTTATCATGATGGACTTTTCACAAAATATACAGAGGGGAAAGCAATATATTGGTTGGAATGTTGAGAAACACACACTCTCAGAACTTTGAAAGTAGCAATTTTACCATAAATTTGTGTGACCAGTACGTAGTTACTCATCCAACATGACTGATGTATAATTGTCCAAAAATGGACATCCATAAATTTTCTTGAGTAGGTGATACACGCTAAAAGTTTCAGTAGTTTCTATAGTACTTACTGTAATCTTCTGTTACAGTATCTGTGTAGTTAAAGTAATCATCAGACTGGTTGACAAGATACATGTGGCTACAAATCACTAGTTACAGTATTTCTACTTATACATATGTACTGCATACACCACCTCAGGGTTTGGAGGAGAGCATGCAATGCACTAGTCACAGTCTGCCAGTATGGTCAGGGGTTCGAATCCCCCCTCGGGCATGGATATTTGTGCCGTCCTTAGTATTAGCTAGTTCATAACAAGTTTGTAAGTTTAGGGACTGATGACCCCGTAGTTAAGTCCCATAAGCTCTACAAACATTTGAACATTTTAAAAGCATTGTGTGTACCACTGTGACTTCTTCCGTTTTCCTGTAGGGAAACAATCCTATTCGGGGGGAAAAAATTTTAAAATGTAAAGAAAGTTGGATTTACCAGGCGAGAAGGCATTGGTTTGTTAATACACAAAAATAAACACACACACAAAACTGAGCTCTCGCAACCTAAGGTCGCTTAATCAGCAAGAGCAGGGAAGGAGAGGGAAAAGGAAAGGATGAGAGTTTTAAGGGAGTTGGTAAGGAGTCATTCCAATCCTGGGAGAGGAAAGACTTACCTTGGGGAAAAAAGGATAGGTAAACAAACACACCCACACACACACACCAGGGCAGACATATGCAAAATGCAAAGAAGTTGGACAGAGATGCCAATCGAGGCAGAGGCTCGGTCCAGAGATTGGAGGCCAAGATGTAGAATGTTGGGTGGTAATTTCAAAATAACGAAGGTTGAGACCTGGTGGGCAATGGGAAGAGAGAATATGTTGAAGGGCAAGTTCCCATCTACGGAGTCCTGAAAGGTTGGTGTCAGTGGGAAGTATCCATATAACCTGGATGGTGTAACATTGTGTCAAGATGTGCTGGCCGTGCACCAAGGCATGCTTAGCCACAGGGTGATCCTCATTATCAACAAACACTGTCTGTGCGTTCATGCGAATGGACAGTTTGTTGCTGGTCATTTCCACATAGAACACTTTCACAGTGCAGGCATGTCAGTTGGTGAATCATGTGGGTACTGTTGCATGTGGCTCTGCTCTTAATTTTGTACACATTCCGGGTTACAGGACTGGAATAAGTGGTGGTGGGAGGATGCATAGGGCAGGTTTTACACTGGGAGTGGTTATATGGGTAGGAGCCAGAAGGTAGGGAAGGAGGTTTGGTATTTCATAGGGGTGGACTAGGAGGTTACGGAGGTCAGGTGGGCAGCGGAAAGACACTCTCGGGGAGTAGGAAGGATGTCATGAAGGATGGATCTCATTTTGGGACAGGATTTAAGGAAGTCGTATCCTTGCTGGAGAGCCACATTTAGTCCGCTCCATTCCTGGAAAGTATGCAGTGGCAAGAGGGGCACTTTTAGTGCATATTTACCTTCCATTTTTTCCCCCAAGGTAAGTCTTTCCTGTCCCGGGATTGGAATGGCTCCTTACCCCCTTCCTTAAATCCCTCATCATTTCCTTTTCCCTCTCCTTCCCTTCTGCCTGATGAAGCAGCTAGGCTGTGAAAGCTAGCATTTTTGAGTGTGTGTGTGTCTGTGTGTTTATTTGTTGCTATTACTGCCTGTGCCCCTTCGCCTGGTAAGTGTTCATCTATTTTTTACGTATATATATATATATATATATATATATATATATATATATATAGTAGCCCTTTTGCAGCTTCAAAGATACATACATACATACACAAATCCAAATGCACAAGTATAACACAGTTTATGATTAGTTTATGGTAATTGAAACTAATTAGCTATTTTATTTGAGAGAAGCATGTTTTGTACTACATGGACATTATAGTCAGTAAATATATATTATGAAGTGTCATATTGTTGTGACCTTGAGCATCATTATTTACAGATATACTTGTAGCACTAAATATTCCTGGGGTGTTTCTTTTACCTGATTTTGTATGATAATTGGTAAGATTTTCTTAATTCATTATTTAGAAAATTTTTGTATCTTCGCAGAAACATGGAACAATGTGTGGGCATTTTTCTTACACAGAGTTTTGATCCAACAGAATGGCAGCAACATGCTTTGTTCAACCGTTGGATCTGGTGAAGAACAGAATGCAGTTATCAGGAATGGGTGGCAAAACAAAGGAGTACAAAACAAGTTTTCATGCACTAACAAGTATTGTGAGAAACGAGGGTCTTTTTTCATTATACACAGGATTGAGTGCTGGTTTGCTGAGACAGGCCACATACACGACTACCAGGCTTGGTATCTACACATGGCTACTTGAAACTTTCACTGGGTGAGTGTCTAGTTATTAGTTTTGTGTGTGTCCATGTGTGTGTGAGTGAGAGGGGTGTAGCAAAATAAAAGTGAAGTAAACCGAAATCATGTTCATAATGCTGAACCTAAGATGTCCTTCAAAAATTTAGTATACAGTCTACATGTAAATGTAGGTAGCTCCTACCACAAGTGATGATGTAAGGATAGTATGGCGGAACAGCCGATGTATCTGATAACATTCGTTTTGTTTCAAATATTGAATTTTCACATGTCTTGTTTGATTACAACCAGCTTTACTACAAACATTTATTGGCTCCACTAACTTTTAAATATCAGGTTGCGCCCCCCCCCCCCCCCCCTCTTTTCCCCCAGCCTAACCTACATCTCTGCCTATGCTGTAGACCAGCCTGGCATTAAAAATAATATTCAAATTTCAAAATTTTCTGCTATCATTTCACTGCCATATGGAACACTTGCACTACAGAGAAGATTAGTGTGTGGATGATCCATTCTATAATGTAGTAAAAAAATCACCATCGTTGTGTATGAATCTGTTGGAAGACAGATTCCATGATGAAGTACAACTGAAAGTTATCTTTTCTGAGATTCAGGATGAATGGTTAAATTGGTAGTTTTCTTGTCCCTTTGACAGGCTCGTGGAATGCCACACTAGCTAGGAACAGACTAACATGTAAAGAGCACCGAACTTAATTTTTTGTTGTATTACTATGATGAGTTTAAATACATTTAATTTAGTCTTGTTATACGGGGCATCTCAATTGGTATTACTCTTTCAACCACAAAGCTAAACTTTGTGATGTGGAATAGAATTCATCCCTCCAGTGATTAAGACTTTCCATACTTTGCAAAATCACCTAGGGGTAAATCCAGACCAAGTGGTCCAGCACTGGTTGCTTCACAATTTCAGAAAAGAATTATTTGTTATTAGTTCCCCAATGTTTAGTGGTCACAAAAATATTTTTTTAAAAATATTTATTGTTTATTATTTTGAAATAGTGGCCATATTTGTTCCTGCATGGGTGTTTTTTATTTTATTTATTTATTTATTTCATTTGCAAGAATGTTCATTTTATACAGTTACTCAGTAGTGGATTGTCCCAAGCCTTTAAGATAAAATGCATTTAGTTCAACACACTGTGGGCTACAAATTAACATCATTATTACACAGCTGAGTATATCCTTGAACTATTACAAATATATTAAAAGTCGTCAGCCACAAATTTGAATGGTACTTTACCAAAGAAAGATTAATTTCTCAGCTTTAATAGTTTTTCTGCTGTTAAACCTTGTAAGTTTGGCAGTTATGACAGAATACTTATGATGCAATATGTATGTCACGCCCATCTAGACGTAAGTTAAAAAATTTGTTAATAATCTATAATCAATCTGTATACAAAATGTATTAAAATATTTTCATCAACTTTATTTCCAGGTACTTGAAAATTTCTATAAAAGCCAAAACAGCTGTAGTACATTATAAATAAATATTTATAGCAGAAAACTCGACGAATTATTAACTTAAAATGTCATTCTCTGACACATTTATTCAAACAAAGAGGATACTGCCAAATTCTTGGAGTTGAGTGATGAATTTAATGTGTCAGACCATCTTGTTAACAAGGCAGTTAGTAAAAGAGTGAGGAATTTTACCAGTATTACAAAAGAAAAGTGCATCTAATTTGGTAGATGAAAACCAATCACCATATGTAAAAAAAGTCACTGATCGGATTGCTAAATATCTTCACTGGGTTGGTGTACAGCCTTTCTTCTATAGTAGTCACAAGATCCAGTATATACTTGGTTCCACAAAGGACAAGATAGAGGCACTACACGCATCAGGAGTATACAAGGTGAAATGCGAGTGTGGGGACAGGGAGGGCAGTGGCAACGCACATATGCGGATATGAACACTACATTCAATTAGGCCAACACAATAAATCTGCAGTAGCCGAACACCAACAAGACTGCCGCAGAAAGATAAAATTTAATGATGCCAGAATATTCGCCAAGCAACCAGGGATGTTTAAACGCAAGATAAGGGAAGCCATCAAAATTGTAAAACACCCTAATAACATGAACAGAGAAGATGGATTCAGGCTTGCCACCTCTTGGCTACCAGCCATCACAGCAAAATAGGCCACACTGACAACACGCGAACTTCACCAGTAAGCAACTGCCGCCGCGCGGCCCACCGCCAGCAGGAGAAAAACGGAAGCCATCACCCAAGTCGCCGATGAATCATGTCTCGCTACGCAAGAAGCAATAGGCAATGGCTAACCCCCACTCCCTCTACCTCAGCATCCTATCATAATAAAGTTTCCATTCTTCCGCCAAAAATTTCACCAATAACATCGCTTATTTTTAAAAATTATGACGTAATGTCTAATTGAAAGTAAATATAAAGTGTAGTAACAACCAGCACACATCAGTATACCCAGATGAAGGGCACTGTAACATTGTCCGAAACGTCGGTTATTTAAGTAATAGCCTTCTTACATCATGACGCGGTACAACACCCAGAAAACTTTTATGTCATCTGATTCTGGCCGCGGAAGCCTACATAATTATAACAATCAATATCAGTATTATGACGACGACAATAACAGCTGTTTGATGCCTGGCAAAAAAGATTGTTTTTCTGTGAAATAAAATGGTTCTAAGAGTCCAAGACAATAAAGGTTAATATTGTGTAATTTAAATGAACTATTCACTGAATTTAAAAAAGAAAATCCTGACATTAAAATTGGAAAATTGAAGTTTTGTGAGTTGAGACAAAAATGGTATATTGTTGCAGAGGGTTCTGGCACGCATAATGTTTGTATGAGTTTGTATCATCAGAACTTAAAGTTGATGATAGATGGGGCTAGTGATGTGGGCTGGGAATATTCCCAGTGGGAAGGAACTTATGAAATGGGAATATTGCCGGGAATATTTCTTTGGCCTGGGAAGATTGCAAAAAATTGGGAATTTATGAAATTTTTTAGATTTTGAAAGTTTTAACACTTATTAACAGTTAAAGAACCTTGTAACTAGGTTAAATAAGTAAATCCACACATTTTAATCCAAGATTAATCATTCTCTGCATTAATTCCTTGCTAATTTCACGCAGAACGTCATTTGCTTTTAAATCTGTTGGAAAACATAATTTGAAATATTCACTAGAACTAAAATTTTTCGGCAAGTTGAAACCCCACATTTCTCTGAAGGAAACCTAAACTTACAAAATATTTCTCTGGGGGCGTAGAGTAATTCTCAACTGGCAGTCATCTGTAGTATTTCTTAATTTTTCCAAATGATACTAGAGGTGTTTCACGTTCAGAATTCAGACTCCTCAATTCCTGCGATGATGTATGATTTACAAAAATTATTTTCTAAAATATCGCTATCGCTAACATTAATTAATGTTTTACGATGTTCTATGTTAATAAAATCACCCGTATTTTCCAGTAAATCATAAATCTTTCCCATTTCATTTGCATAATTTTTCTCCAAAATTCCATTTTTCATTGACTGTTTACAAATTTTGCACCAGTTTATTTTAAACTTTATAGCCTAAAATATCACTAACATTAACAGAAAACTTGACAAAATGAATAAGCAAACCTCCCTGTGAATTTTAATATTTATTAGGTAGCTACTCACTAGATGGCATATCAATATTATAAATTCGGTTTTTCTAAAGATTGATTATTTTGTGGTTGGCAGTTGTAGGAAATGCAAGAATTGTAAATTTCAATGCTTGGTAGTACTCCACCTTCAAAAGAGAACAAGAAAGCAAGCAGAAGCCAACCCAGAGAAAACACGAGGACAGGAAGAAAATGAAGAAGTCCTTGAGACTGAAGAAGATCATGAGATTGACTGTAACAGTGGTGATGACTTTTTTGGAGTCGGAAATGTAGATGATGATTTCATAAACATTGAGAGTGATAGTGACTAGTAGACTTAAAAAAAGACTAAAATGAATTGTTGCTTTATGAAACATATTCCTTTTAGTAGTTCAGATTTTTATAACATTTTGCATTCTGGCTATTTTTCTGAACTTTTGTCGAATTATAATATTGGCCCACTTTAGGTTACTGTAGTAACACTAAATGTGGGCCTTTGCAATCGTCTTTTGACAGCTCAAAATTTAAATGAAAATAACGGCTTAACTAGTCATCTGACACGAAAATTTGAATAACCGAATTTGTAGAGGAGAAAATTCTCTACAACTTAGCTCCCTTATGTTTTTTTCATATCTTGTATTGTTTGATACATATTTGCAAAAATAACGGAGATTTGACACCCTTTATTGAATTAACGAAAACAAGCCATTCGGAGATGTCATGTGACATTCCTCACCCAGAACTCTCTCTGGCATACGCCATCTTGTGTTGCGTATTAGATGATTTTCTTATTGTAACTTAGACATTATCATTTAGAAGCAATGGCGCACTGAAGAATTAACAAAAACTCATCATTCTTCATATGCTAAATGATAATCTAGTGTCTACAAATGCCATATCAGCATCAGTTAACAACGACCATCAATAGTATGAGATTAAAGGATCCATCTTTTGATTGATTGCCTTAGCGTAGTGGGCAAGGCGTTGGACTATGACGCTAAAGGTCGGTGGTTCAGAACCTGCCACTGCATAAATTTTTTTTCCCTATAAGGGTTTCAGACACTCTTATTAATTAATTTTTTATTATTTTGGTCTAAAATGTTTGCAAAAACTTATAAAACTACAAATCTAAAGTGGGCCTTAAAACATGTCAGTGCGATTTTTTTTTTTTTTTTCCCCCAACCTATAAGAGATTTCGTGTTTGTTTTAATAACACAATTACCACATTGACATATAAATTTGAGATATTTCGGTTTTAAAATTATAAATTCTCAAGAAATATATTTAATTATAATTTTTCTTAAAATATATTTCAGTTTTTGTATTAAACTATATAATTAATTCCTTAAACCCATTAAGTTTTATTGGGCTACCTGGCTAATTAATCATAAATTCCCGGGAATTTATGAATTTTGGGATCATCATCATCATTATCAGAGACTGATTATGCCTTTCAGCGTTCAGTCTGGAACATAGAACCTCTAATAAAATTCCTCCATGATCCCCTATTCAATGCTAACAGTGATGTCTCGCCAAATGTCATGCCTTTTACTTCAAAATCATTCTTCACCAAATCTAAGTACTTTCTTCTTGGTCTACCTCAACTCCTCTTACCCTCCGCTGCCAAGCTCATGACTCTCTTAGGTAACCTTGCTTCTCCATGCGTGTAACATGACCTCACCATCTCAGTCTGTTCGCTCTAACTGCTTCATCTATGGTGTTCATTCCCAGTTTTTCTTTCATTTCCTCATTATGGACACCCTCCTGCCATTGTTCCCATCTATTAGTACCTGCAATCATTCTTGCTACTTTCATATCTGTAACCTCTATCTTGTGAATAGGGTAACCTGTATCCACCCAACTTTCACTTCCATACAACGAAGTTGGTCGAAAGATAGAGTGGTGCACTGCTAACTTACTCTTGGTACTTCCTTCCTTCTTGCAGAAGACAGTAGATCTTAGCTGAGCACTCACAGCATTAGCTTTGCTGCACCTCGATTCCAGTTCTTTCACTATGTTGCCATCCTGTGAGAAAAGACATCCCAGGTACTTGAAACTGTCTACCTGTTCTAACTTTGTTCCTCCTATTTGGCACTCAATGTATTTAAATCTGTTTCCCCTCAGACATTACTTTTGTTTTGGAGATGTTTGAAGAACCCGAAGATGATGATTTGGTGCCTTACAATATAGAATACAAATAATGAGTGACACAGAAAAATGGTGACAGTCATAAAATCGCGAGAAGAGTTTTTTTGAAGTGTTGGTGGCTAACCTTGAAAATCTGAAAATGCATAGTTTTATTGCAAGAGCTCAAAATAAATTTCTGGAAGACAAAAAGCAAACTTTGGCAACTGATAAATGCTTAGTTCTTACTGGCTTTTCAAAAAATTATTATCATCATCATTGTTTGTTTTTGTTTAAAATGAAGTACTAGGGCACCACTGGGTAAACAAATGTAGGACACAGTTCATTCATTTGTATTCTATTATAAGAATGAAGATTAATGAGCCACAGCTTTTGTGTCATAAGAGACTATTTTGAACACAACACTATAGCAGCGTACATTTTTCACTTACAATTAACAAACTACATTAAACAGCACCACCCTTCCATAAAAAATGATTTATGTTTTGGATAGTGCAGCAAGTTGTTCTAAAAGCAAGAAGAAAAATAATTAACATCTCATTTCATAAAGATGATTTTGGGTTTGTTGTAGAATGGCACTTGCTTCATGCCATGTGAAGAATGCTTGTGATGGTGTTGGGGGTACAAGAAAGCGAGCTGTCACAAAAGCAAGTCTGCAGTGGACCGATGACAATCATATAAATAACACCTCAAGAAATATTTGAATTCTGTAAAAAACATATCAAAGGAATTACCTATGTTTTTGTACAATGTGAGGAAATACAAGAAGTCTATGATAGTGTCCTGAAGGAAAAAAGATCACTCGATCTTCTCATCATTTTTTACCCCATTCACACTACTTACTGAATGTAAGATCACATCAACTTTGCCTGATAGTGAACTTTATCAGTATGCAAACTTGTATAACTGTCTCTTCAAAATAAAAACATAGTGGCTTGTGTTTACAATGAACAGTCGTGGATTGGCGAAGTTGATAATATTGGTTGTCAAAACCAAGTTGTACATGTTATATTTTATCACCCTCGAGGAGCAAGGGCATCTTAAAAAAATGAGAAGGCTCAAGTTTGGATGCCACTTACAAGGAAGCTGTTTCCCATGGAATTCACAACTGTGACTGGGCGAACTTTTAATCTAACACCCAAACTGAGTGAACAAATTTCTCAATGAGGGATATACTAATATCAAGTAACAAGAGAACAATACAATGTAATAAAATCCACTTTTTAAAGTAGTGCATTTTTTTAGTATAAGCTACTCACCATTGATACTCATTAAAAAGTAACTACTATACAGTGTAACAGCAGAAAAAATATTAAAGCTGAGAAATTATTCTTTCTTTGGAAAAGTGCTATTCAAATGTGTTTTGAACTATTAAAAATATCTAAAGAATACATTCAGCTACATGATGATTATGCTAATTTGTAGCCCAGAGTGTGTCGAACTAAATGCATTTTATCTGAAAGGCTTAGAACAATCCACTACTGAATAATTGAATAAAATGTAGATGCTTGCAAATGCGAAAAAACACATGCAGCCTGGAACAAATATAGCCGCAGTTTCAAAATAATAAACAATAAATATTTTTAAATAATTTTTGTGACTGCTAAACATTTTGGGAATTCATCCACCAAATATAAAAATTTTCTGAGATGGTCAAGCAACCGATTACTTTTCCTTGGACCACTTGGTATGGACCCTTAGTGTAGCTACCCATCATTGAACAATACATAGTATGTTTACTAATAAATAATCCTCTGTGACACATACATGCATCTTATTTCAGTATGGCCTCATCAGTCCTTACCTACTAACTTACCACTGCAGTTGCTGCAACTACAGTCCATGCAATGGAACACAGGACTTAACACAAAAACTGACATTTGCTGTTCATTGCTGATGCCCCACCAACACTCCCATCGACTCCCTCATGACACGTCACCATGCTGCTTATTTGCAGCCGTTTACCTGCCTTCACTGGCTCCTTTGCAGCTGTCCCTGTCACTTTATTGGCGTCAGATCAGGTGCCAGTGGGGACGCCTTCTCTGCCACTTCCAATGTCTACAACTGCCACCACATTTCCTACAGTTGCTGCTGCAGGAGGCTCCTTCATGGCTGCTTCTTGTGTCAGATTGCGTACATGCAGGGCTACATTCTTCTTATTTGACCCTTCCCACCCCCTTTATTTCATACTCATTGGTTGCCACCTTACTTGTTCATTGCCGACCAGTTTTTCAGCAACACTTCCTTTTGTGTGTACTGTGTCACCTGTGCCGTACCAGCTTTTGTCAAATCTACATTTCTGTTTCCAGTTCCTTATGGTGTCCTTTTTGTGCAGCATGTGGTGGAGCATTCATTAGAATTTAGACACAATTATCCCCCCAGGGGGCCCACAGCTCCTTTGTGGGTATGTGTGTGGCGCGCATGGGGCCCCAAGCTGAAGTGGCCTTTTTTCTGTCCCAGGCCGCTTCCCACTTCCCCCCCCCCCCCCCCAGTTTGTGCCTTCGCCCAGATACAGGCGTTTTCATTCAGTCAAAGGTTTCTTTTTCTCTTACTCAGAGACTTCTCCTTTTCTGGGTCCTCTTCCTTTACTGTTCTTTCGCCTTCCCCTCTTGCTCCTTGTCCTCGACCCACCCCTTTAATCTCTTCCTTGGCGTTTGAGATTCCCCCTCCTTCATCCCTTCTTCTCCTTCCTCTCTTCTTTGCTCCCTGTGCATGTCTGAAGGTCAACTGATGCTCTGTGTAGCCGGTGACGGGGTAAGGCGTAACTCCCCGCCCCGGGTAGACATGTAGGGCAAGTACGTACCCCCCGGTAAAGGCCGGGCCCAGGGAGGGGTGATTAGCCTAGTTGGTTACCTTCAGAACATGCCGATTGGTCCCTCCGTCCATTCTCCGGAGGTGTGACCTGAGGTGCAGACAGTCACCTAAGGCTGGTGCACCCTCAGTGAGGGCCCCCATAAGGAAGGAGCGCGCCATCGGAGACTCCAGTAATCGTGGGGGACACTTCTGCTATGAAACCTTCCAAATCTTCTATAATCCTGACCCAAAAACGGAAACATAATGAATCTCAGCCAAAGAAAGTCTTGCCTAACATTCCCAAGTTCCTCATAGTATCTTGTACTGATGATCAGGATTTTTCTTCTGTAAATCCTTTTCTTATTCGGAAGGGTGTCGATGCGATTGCAGATCCCTTGAAGACCTGCTCCAGACAGCGCAATGGGACATTGTTAATTGAAATTGAGAATGCCTTTCAGGCACAGAAATTACTCCGGGATATGCTCGTGCATACTATTCCTGTGTAAGTGGAGGCTCACCACACCCTCAACTCCTCGTGGGAGATAGTCTTCACAAGATCTCTGGATGGGTTATCGGATGAGGATATACTCAACTATATGTCCAATCAGGGAGTTCATCGCATTATGAAAAAAGTTGACAATGATCTCGTGCCGACTCGTACTGTCTTCTTGACTTTCGACAGGGTTGACATACCATCTAAGGTGAAAGCGGGCTACGAAGTCATTTCTGTTCACCCATATATACCCAATCCACTGCACTGCTACCACTGCCAGAGATTTAATTAGACTAGTAAATCTTGTCCTAATGCATCAAATGTGCCACCTGTGGCAAGGACGCCCATGAGGGTGAATGTCCACCTCCATCACCTCGCTGCATTAACTGCATGGGTGACCATGATGGTTCTTCCCAGGACTTCCCCGTCTATAAAGACGAGCGGGTCATCCAGGAGATTCGCGACAAGGAAAAGGTTTCAACCTATGCCGCTCGGAAGTTATTAACAAGTAGGAAGCCCGCTGTACTCCCATCAGGTACTTACAGCCAGATCCTCACCTCCCCTCGACCAACTAAGGAGGTAGGCATACAGACCTGCGATTTCACCTTCTGTGACACTGTTGTCAGATTGGCTGGTCCGAAAATTGCTCGTTCCACCTCTCCGATCCATTCTGCCCATTCTACAGTGCATTCATCGACCATTTCCCACACATCCTGGGCACCTAAATCCGCTGCCCGGAGTTCTAAAAAAGAATCCGTTCGTGACGATTTCCTAAAAACTTGTCTTCTCAACCGTCAACCACTTCTTTCACTCGTCATGCCTCTAACAAGGCTCTCAAAGGAACAGCCCCCCTTTCCCAGCTGTGGCGTGACTCTTCGGTCATGCCATCCTACAGTTGCCGGCCTTGGCCGTCTTCTGTTTCACTGGGGCACCCAGCCCTTTACCAGCGGTGGAAGCTGCCCCTCCTGATCAACTCGGGAAGGTGGCAGATGCATGATTCAAATCCATGGAACACGATTCTCTGCCTCTAGATAGCGATAACAGTGCTCCCTCGAAATCCGGTCCTCAGCGGCCATCGAGGTGACCCCGCTTGCTTGTTCCATCTTTTCTTCTCTCATTTTTTATCATGGTGCTCCTTCAATGTAATATTCACAGCATTCGTTCCAATTGGGAGGAATAAAAACTACTCCTTCGATTGCACTGCCCGCTTCTAGTTTGTCTCCAAGAAACAAAGTTACGTCCATGTGATCATGCAGACTTCCCCCATTACACCTCTGTGCGTTTCGACCTGCCCCCTGTGGAAGATACACCAGCCCATGGAGGGGTTCTGATGCTCATTCGGGACGACGTCTATTACCATCCCATTTCATTGTATACTCATCTACAGGCAGTTGCCATCCACATAACTCTCTCCACCTTTTCCTTTTCCCTCTGTAATATCTATTCACCATTGTCGTCTGCCCTTATTAGGGCAGATGTGCTACACCTCGTTGACCAGCTTTCTTCATCTTTCATGTTGGTAGGCGACTTCAATGCCCACCACCCCCTATGGGGCTCTCCAGCACCTTGTTCGAGGGGCTCCCTTTCAGTGGACCTTCTCCACCACCTCAATCTTGTCTGCCTCAACACTGGTGCACTGACCTTCCTTTGCGACACAACACATACTTATTCCCACTTAGACCTCGCGATATGCACTCCTCATCTTGCGCGTCGGTTTGAGTGGTATGCACTTTCTGACACGTGCTCGAGTAATCATTTACCTTGTGTAATCCACCGCCTGCATCATACCCCATCTCCTCGTTCCACCAGTTGGAACATCTCTAAAGCCGACTGGGGGCTTTTCTTCCATGGTTGTTTTTCACAATCAGAATTTTCCCAACTGTGACAGTCAGGTTGAATACCTCACTGAGATTATTCTCACTGCTGCCGAACATTCCATACCGCATACATCCTCTTCTCCACGTCGGGTCCCAGTTCTTTGATGGACTGCAGCCTGACGCGACGCTCTTAGAGCCCCACAATGTGCTTTACGCACCTTTCCCCACCACCCAACGTTGGAGAATTGTATCAATTATAAACGACTGCGAGCGCATTGACGTCGTGTTATCAAAGACAGCAAAACAGCTTGCTGGACTGCTATTACCAGTTCTTTTAACCAATTTACTCCCTCCTTGGCTGTCTGGAGTGGCCTACGCCGATTATCCGGCATCAAGGTCCACTCCCCGATTTATGGCCTGACCATCGAGAATGCAGTCCTTGTGGACCCCGCTGATGTTTCCAACGCTTTGGGCCGCTCCTTTGCAGAGGTTTTAACCTCTGCCCATTCCCACCCTGCCTTCTTCTCTCGCGAACAGGCAGAGGCGGCACGGCCGCCTTCTTTCCACTCTTTTAATTGTGAAAGTTATAATGTCTCCTTCACCATGCAGGAGCTAGACCGTGCTCTCGCCCTGTCCCGATCTTCTGCTCCAGGCCCGATTCCATCCATATTGAGATGCTGAAGAACCTTTCTCCTGCGGGCAAGTGTTTCCTTCTTAGCACCTATAATCGCATATGGACTGAAGGTCAGGTTCCCACAAGTTGGTGTGAAGCCATTGTTGTCCCCATCCCCAAACCAGGAAAGGACAAACATCTTCCTTGCAGTTATTGCCCCATTTCTCTCATGAGCTGCATCTGTAAGGTGATGGAACGCATGGTTAATGCTCGGTTGGTCTGGCTCCTCAAATCTCGACGCCTCCTGACTAATGTTCAATGTGGTTTTCGTAGACACCACTCTGCTACTGATCATCTCGTTACATTGTTGACCTTCATTATGAATAATTTTCTAAGGAAGCGTCAAATGGTAGCAGTGTTCTTTGACTTGATACCTGTTGGAGGGCGGGCATTCTCCGCACTTTGCACACATGGAGCCTTCGTGGCCACCCCCCTTTCTTTATTCAAGCGTTTTTGGCGGATCGCAAGTTCCGGGTATGGGTGGGCTCTGTTTTGCCAGATACCTTTCGCCAGGAGAATGGGGTGCCACAGGGTTCCGTCTTGAGCGTGGCTCTCTTTGCCATTGCAATCAATCTGATCGTAGATTGCCTTTCAGCCAACGTTGCCGGATCCCTTTTTGTAGACTATTTTGCAATTTTATTGCAGCGCCCGGCGGACATGTCTCTTGGAGAATTGTCTTCAACGCTGTCTTGACCGCCTATATTCCTGGAGCATTGCGAACGGCTTCCACTTCTCCATTGAGAAAACAGTGTGTATAAACTTCTGGAAATATAAGGAATTTCTTCCACCATCTCTACATCTCGGCCCCGTTGCTCTCCCATTCGTGGAGACAACTAAATTCTTGGGGCTAATGTTGGATCGGAAACTTTGCTGGTCCCTGCACGTGTCCTACCTGGCTGCCTGTTGTGCCTGATCCCTTAATGTTCTGTGTGTCCTTAGTGCCACATCATGGGGAGCGGATCTTACCGTCCTGCTTCACCTTTACCGGGCCATTGTTCAGTCGAAGCTGGACTGCGGAAGCTTTGTATACTCTTCTGCACGGCCATCCCTTCTCCACCGTCTCAACTCCATTCACCATCAGGGATTACGCCTGGCGACCTGTGCATTTTATACCAGCCCTGTTGAAAGCCTTTATGCCGAAGCTGCTGTATTACCCTTGACCTCTTAGCGTGATATACTCTTGTGTTGGTATGCATGCCGACTGCTGTCGATGCCCAACCATCCATGTTGCCCATTATTCTTTGATGACTCCCTTGATCGCCAATATCGGTTGTCTGCGATAGCCTTGCTTCCACCTGGCATCAGGCCCAAGTTCACACCCACCTTGAACTTAATTCGCTCCCCAAGGAGAGCACTCCAGATTTGGTATATCGCTCGAGGCTTGTCGAACTCTGTTCGCGGTTCGATAATGTCGTATTTATCTACACTGATGGTTCCAAGGGCACCGACGGTGTCGGATCTGCCTTTGTCGTCGGGGACGACCTGTTCCAATACAAGCTCCCTGACCGGTGCTCGAATTTCACAGCTGAGCTTTTTGCCCTCCACCAGGCTGTTTTGTACGTCCGCCGTCGCCGCCATCCCCTTTATGCCATCTGCTCAGATTCCCTTAGTGCCCTGCAGTGTCTTAGGGATCGTTTCTCGACCCATCCTGTCGTGTGCTGAATCCAACGCTCCCTTCAGTTGCTAGCAGATAACGGCAGCCTCATTTGTTTTCTGTGGGTCCTGGCCACGTGGGTGTGCCCGGGAATGAGACTGCTGACATTGCGGCCAAGGCAGCAGCTCCTTTGCCTCGCATGGCTACCTTTTGCATCCCATCAGACGATATTCAACAGGCTCTTCACCGGTGTATTGTGTCGTCTTGGCACAGTTCGTGGCTCTCACTCCACGACAATAAACTGAGAACTGTAATACCGATCCCGACCGCGTGGAGGACCTCCTCACGCCCCTCTCGGCGAGAGGTGGTTATCCTGGCCCGGTTGCGGATCGGTCACTGCCGTTTCAGCCACCGTCATTTGCTAACCGCCGACCCTGCACCGCTGTGCTCCTGCGGTGAATTGCTGACAATGTGACATGTTTTACTGTCTTGTGTTAATTTTAATCATCTCCGTGTAGCCCTTCACTTTCCGTCTACTCTGGAGTTTTGCGTTTTATCAACATGGCCAATCATCAAAAGATATTTAACCCTTTTAATTGTTTTTTTTTTCTTTCGTTTTTTTAGCCTTCTTTTGATACTCTATCTGGTAGTTACCAATTTTTTTTCGAGATCTAGCGAATCTCCGTTCTTACCTGGGCGCTAATGACCTTAACAGTTGTGCACCCTAAAACCACAAAAAAAAAAAAAAAAAAAAAAAAGAAAAAAAAATCTCAAAGAACAACTGCAGTGGGCCCTTTGTCTTGCCACATATTGCCCTGGACAAAACTTGGTTCTAGCCAGCGATGCCTCCCACTATGGGATTGGTGCTGTTTTATGCTGATGGCTCAGAACGTCCAATTGTTTATGCATCAAAGACACTCGCCAACATGCAGTTGGAACTATTCCCATATAGAAAAGGACCCTCGCCATTGTGCATGCCTTGAAAAAGTTTGGTGTCTTTCTTTATGGGGCAAAGTTTCATCTGATCACCGATCACAAGCTCTTAGTTTCTCTTTTCCATCCTTCAGGCTAGCTCCCTGACTAGGAAGCCCACTACCTACAAACTTCAATCCATGGGCTCTGTTTCTCTCTCGCTTTAACTACGAGATTAATTTCCGACCCACTGTTCAGCATGCCAACGCTGATGCGTTTTCCCGTTTGCCCATGGCGCCAAACCCTGTTTTCGACCGTGATGAGCTGTTGTGCTTTCATGTGGACAACGCCGAGCAAAGTGTTGTTGACGGGTTCCCCATCAATGGCGACAGGTTAGCCACAGCTACTTCTTCTAATTCTGTTCTGTGTTGTGTGCTGCGTTTCATTCAAAGGGGCAGGCCTGTGATCCATTGCACAACTACTTTGCCCTTTGTTTCAGCCTCACTGCTCGTAATGGTGGTGTTCTCCTCTCCACCAATGGGGCCTCACCGCATGTGGTTGTTCCTCCATCCCTATGGGCTTCTGTTCTTAGTCTGCTTCATCAGGGACACTGGGGTGTCTCACGCACGAAAGGTTTAGCACGCTGGTATGTCTACTGGCCTGGAATTGACGTGGCCATCACACACATTTTTGCTGCCTACGAACCATGTGCCCATCAGGCTCCTGCTCCTAGGACATCTCTATCTCCATGGCCTACACCATCACGCCCGTGGGAGCGTATACATGTTGACTATGCAGGTCCCTTTCTTGGCACCTACTGGCTTCTGGTGGTGGATGCCTATTCCAATTTTCCCTTTGTTGTACGTTGTGCGTCACCTTCCACTACAGTGACCACCCTGGCACTAGCCAGAATATTTTCCTTGGAAGGCCTACCTTCCACGCTGGTCTCTGACAATGGCTTGCAGTTTATGTCCTCTGAATTCTCCGACTTTTGTACTCAACATGGTGTTACGCACATCACTGCTCCATCCTTCCATCCTCAATCCAATGGTGAGGTTGAATGCCTCGTCCGAAGCTTCAATCCCCAATCCAATGGCGACGGTGAATGCCTCGTCCGAACCTTCAATCCTCAATCCAATGGCGACGTTGAACGCCTCGTCCGAACCTTCAAATCACAAATGAAAAAAAAATTGCTCACTACTACTTCTTCTGATGAAGCCTTGTTCCAGTTCTTGAAGTCCTACTGTTTTACTTCCATTGGTGATCACAGCCCAGCTGAGCTCCTTCATGGCCACTAGCCGCGTACCGTGCTCCTCCTCCTTCAACCCATTGGTCGGGTCTGACTCCATTCACAAAGTTCTTGGAGAGTGCTCTTGTGTGGGTACGGGGGGTATGGAAGGCACCCAAAATGGATTCTGGGTCAGATCCTGAGTCCTTGCGGCAAACGCCTTTACAGAGTTCGCACGACTGCCCTCAAGTGACTTCGGCAGTGGGTTCTACAGCAGCACCGCCTACATGGTCTCCACCAAGAGCAGCTCCCAACAGGGTGGAGGTGCCACGATTCGTCCCATGGTCTGCAGGTACAACAACCAACCACGAGCACTGCAACAGCTGCCGACAGTTCCTGTGCCAGTTACCAACTCAGAATCACATCATCATGCGTGAGATCGAACAAACACCTCAGGAAGAGTCATTTTGTCTGAATACTCAACCGGATCTACAACAAGGTTCACCGGTCATTCCAACACACTATCGTGCATCAGGTGTCCCACACCAGGAGCAGGCATCTAGCAGCTCTCCAATGTCTCCAATCATTGCTTAAAGGCATCTTCCCACGAGATTTGGGTGTAGTCGGAGACACTTTCGTCCATATGTGAAAGTGCCTCCCAGGGAGTTCGCAGATACGTACACAGAATACATGGACATCGGTGCTCTTCACACCAACTACAGCAACTGAGTTCTCAAATAAAAAGGGGAGAAGTGTTATGGTTTCGCGTGTGATGTTTGACATGTCCGCCGTTAGATTCCACGTGACCGACTGTAGGGGCGCTGCTCTCTAAATAATGCTACAGCAGCGCCAATGAGGACGCTGCACAGGGAAGAGCGGAGGTATGAAGACAGTTCTCGTTCAACTACTCACGCGTACACATGTAACTGCCTTTCAAGTGTGTTTCGTTTTGTTTGTATGAATTCCGGAAGCGGAAATAAAGTGTATATAAAGTCAGTTTAAAGATGTCATTGCACAGTAGCAACCATGGAAAATGTTCCAACATTTTTGTTATCTCCTATTGTTTTGACTATATGTGCTCAAAAAGATAACAACTTTCTTCTCTGGGAGGGTTTTCACCACCTCAACAGCCATATGGGTACGTAGAAAGGAGTAGAAAATAAATTACTTTCATACTTTGATCTAGACTAAAACATATTCATATGGTATCAGAATGTCACTCCAGACTGGTGGTGACACCAGAGTGGAAGTTGCAGAAAAATATTCTCTCAAAAACATAAGCACACATCAATATTGTCAACTGCATTCCCTGCATCCATCATTTTTACTTGTGGTGTCAGCTTGACAGCTAGCAGCATGAGCATTACTGCAATTAGTGCTACCGATGTGGACACCAATTCTTTCTCTGCAGATTGCATTCCTGCCAATTGTCATAGATATATCTTTCCACAAAGGAACTATAAAAGCTGCTGTCTGTCTAATTGGAGTCAGTTAACATTGGTACTAACTCTTGACCAGATTAATATGCTTGTGGGATTAATTATATATCGATTTCAGTTGTTTGTATATTATTTTTTAGTTTAATATGGAAAGTCCAGGTTGGAATTAATAATATAGCAATAAGGACACTTTACAACTCACTGCAAAGATGTGGCGATGAACTGTGACAGGCAAATACAAAGGACACACACATACAACACTTTCAGCTATCGGACATGGCCTTCTTCAGAAAATAGAACATTTACACAGTCACACAGACATTCAACAGTCGTACAACCATCACCTCTGGCTGCCACACTTAAAATTGCGACAGCTCGTCACCATGTCTTTGCGGTGAATTCTAAACTTTAAAAAACAATAATATAGTAATAAGTAGTCTCATTTGTGAAAATTGTTTTATTTTTACCAAGTGGTGTAATTGCACAGTTACACACAAAGTGTGTAACTTTGTTAAATGCTGTAACATCAAATAATCATTAGATAGTTACTGCCTTTTTACATAAATTAATAACATTACCAGCTGTGTAGTAATGTTTTATCACTGGAGTGGTGTGAAAGAAAGGATGCATCTACATGGCACTCTGCACAGAGGCACTACATACTTTGCAGCTTTGTCTGTACAATCTCTTTGTCTCACAATACGCTATCCATTCATTGCAAACATTTGGCATTTGACAACAATGGAATGAGTGCTATATTGCCACTCCTTTCTGCTTTGCCTCTATTTGTAGGTAATGTTATATGTGCAAGAAAACTCTTATTGCCTCTACTTAATACAATATGTATTGTATTTTCACCACCCATAATGAGCAATCAGTGGCTAAGTACCTTAATCACAAGGATATTAAAAAAAAATTATAAGTGCTCCAGTCACATGCAGAAATGCACACTACAGAAAGGCTCAGGAGAATTATGCTGTTGATCTCGGTATCATGTACTACACTGACCCTTGCCATTGAGCGTCACTTCGGCACCCACATTCTTACATGTACGCAACTATGAGACAGTGCATATCTCCCATTTTCTGTCCTTAACTGACTTATCAAGAGCATCAGCTATTTTTCTTTTACCAGCTCATATAATGGATGTGTTGGGGAATATGACTTAGTTTTATGGAAGATGTGATGCTAACCTCATTTTTGTATGCGTTATATCCCGAACTGATAACTGTGCTTGTGTGCAATTAGTGTTTACATCTCTAACATCTGTTGTGCAATCTACATAAACTTTCAGTAAACATTCTTGAATGTGAATGATTGTTCGTCTTCCGTGGTACGAAATTCTATCATATCACATAATTCTATGTGACACCATTTATATTTCATAAGTGGCAAACTGAAAGAGAAAACATTAAGTCTCAATGTTGCTTGCATTTTCCAAGTTAAGAGGTATCAGTTATTACTATTTGATTTACCCTGAATATATTATTTTAACTTCTTACTTGAAAATCCATACTCAGGTTACTGACATTCCGAAAATAATATATCTATTGAGGATATGTTGAAACTCAAACTCATCATAAACTTGACCACTGAGCTGCAGACTGGCACTTGGAAAAGACAATTGCACAACTTAAATTTTTGGTTGTTATGGAAATTTCTTTTGAACTTCATACCGGTAGTAGTGTAGTAGTAGTAGTAGTAGTAGTGGTGGTGGTGGTGGTGGTGGTGGTGGTAATTAGAAGTTAATCATTATCCTCAGCTTAAGTGCAATATTATGGTTTTTTTTAGACCTGTTGCAGCTATATTTATCTGATATATATGGAATAGTGTTAATCTAGGCTACATTATTGATCACAATTTCCAATTAAATGTCTGACAAATAAAGCACTCAGAACCAGAAATTAAGTCCAGGCTTTGAAACAGTCAGCTTTTGGTTCCAAGTGTTTCGAATGTCTAATATTGAAAAGAGTATATGTTTATTAATATACCTGAAACTTTGCTTGTTTATTTTATGACTTTGTGTTAAGAATAACAGTTTTACCAGGGTACGTTTGTTGCCGTATGTTAGTAACAACTTAATAGTGTAGTGATTAATACTCATTCTAGGGCACTGAGGTTCCTTGGTGGACAGTGATTTGTGATAATCGTATTCATTGAGGTAGAGATCTGTATCTTACAGAGTGTTATGTAGGAATGAATTATGATTGTATTAAGTGTCTCAGCTATAGCTTTCAGTGATAGATACCATTTCACTAAGCTCATACCCTAAAAATTGAAAATTGTAATGCACAACTATTTCATGTGGCAGGTCTGAAGGGAAACCTCCAGGTTTTGCAAGTAAAGCTGCTATTGGCATGACAGCAGGTGCAACAGGGGCCTTTGTGGGTACTCCTGCTGAAGTGGCTTTGGTGCGCATGACTGCAGACGGCAGACTACCACCAGCGGAGAGGCGAAATTACCGCAATGTGGCCCACGCCCTTTGGCGTATTGCGTCTGAAGAAGGTGTACTTGCACTTTGGCGTGGTGCTGGTCCGACAATGGGACGTGCCATGGTGGTGAATGCTGCACAGCTTGCGTCATATTCTCAGGCAAAACAATTTTTGTTATCAACTGGTAAGTGTAACGTAAAATTACTTCTTGAAGCTCTGAAGTTTTTACAGATTTTGTTTTCAGCTTTTTACAGTGCTCAAAAGATCCATGCAATGTAGTTAACAATGGACGTAAAAGGGTTTCAATAAACAGCAGACATTTTGTACAAAAAAGTGTAATGTTTGTCTTTAAACTTTTCTATGACATATTTGTTGTACAGACTAAATAGTGTTGTGCCTTTGTGTTATGAAAATTGGACAGGTATGCACAGCAGTCTCTTACAGTTTGGTATACATACAGCCATGGTCTGGTCAGATAAAGATATTGCGGCAAGTTACACATGCTAGTAATTTTGGGTTGGTCATTACTGTTCTTACTTGAAACATATGCTGTTGAGATTTTTATTCTACTCTTCCAACTATTTATAGTGCGCAATGGACTAATCTGACCTATGTACCCGAGAGGCTCCTGCAAGGAAGACATCAACAGCATGTCACATAGAAGTCCGAAAGATGCTCCTTGCCTACCTACAATTGCTGAAACTTTATCACTCATGTAAAGATATACTTAGATTATATCTCCTGTTTAAAAAATCTTAAAATTAACAAAGTGTAACTAGTGAGGATCAGTTCGGGTACTAAAGTGATGTCTCTAGTAAATCAAATAAAAAACTGATTGTGAATTACTTCGTTTATTATTTTACCTTTTTAGAAAACTCAAATTTATAAAAACGGTAAATTAGATATTTTAATTTCAAAGTTCCGGATAGGTTGACAGGGTAGATGAAACATATAAGCAATTCCAAAATAAAATAAAGATGATAGAATTGCTGAGTAACTATGCCTACTTGACTTCAAAAGTAATTCAATTTCGTCAGTTTACGTTCAATGTTGTCACAATGTCCGAAATGTTACACAGTGGTAAATAATGTATTTGTTATTGCTGTTTGGGGGTGGGTGAAGTTTGTCTAAAGTGTTCGCAGACAATACTGTTAACTGTGTTGATGGCTGCTAGCTGCATCTTCACTGAAACCGAAACTAAATATTGTCTGTTGTGATCGACTACTGTCGATCGCACTTTCCCTGCGTCTTGATGAAGTCAAGAATGACCTGGCTATAAATTGGTGTGGTACGTCAGTCTCAGACTAACCCACCATGTTGCCACTGAAAAATGCGCTCACAAGTGTTAAAAAATGCTCTCTGTGTTCATACCGGAAATGAAGTATCTCAACCAACACTATGAACAACGCGCAATTTTAGTACTCTCCACTGGGGATTCACTAACATTCTCTCTATGAAAGAGGTGCTCCGTACAATGCAGTACGGTACAGGAGTCTTCATCGCCCTCCGCACAAAGATCACTGTGAGAACATTGCACCGCAAACTTGCGTGCGAGGATACACACAGCCAGCACGGGCGAAAGCACAAGTCTGCGTTAATTTCTTCCACTACGCTTGTGTATTTGTTTCGGGAATGCTGGCACTTCCCCACCAGTGGCCTGCATACCAATGGGATAGTGCATTTTAAAACACCATATGCCTCACCGGCCAATTGTGAGTCAGCTAACATCTCGTACTCCTCTCAAAATAAACAGCGCCGTCTGGAATTCACTTTCCTATTGCGTCCTAACAAGTTGCAAGTAAACATGCTTTGTGAGGAAAACTATTGTCTGGTTCTTTTTAAACGGCTTTCAAAGAGTTTTCGAAAGTGTTGTTTTCCCAAAGTGGTAGGAGGATTTTTAAGTTGCTTTTGTGCGTAAGACCGTCCGGGGTGGCCTGTTGTGAGGACCTCTGTCAACCTGTGCTTTCTCGCCAGCTGTCGCCATGTGGCAGACTCGCCTCCGCTTTACGAAAACTCGAGGTGTTTGTTCACTAGTATGTGAGCCTTGATTATCTTGTCGCACTTGCAACATGATCTAGTAATTTGCATATCAAACTGTAATTGTTATCATTGAAAATCATCGAGTTTATATTCAAGAGATTCGTCTTGATGAGTAGAATGTAATAGTGAGGTGGGAATATGCAGGAAATGACAGTGAGGAAAACTTGACTCCTTAAACTATCAGATGTCCCAAGCACCAACTCAGTGGTTTTATGTAGTTTCAATATTTAAAAAAAATGCTTCTAATTTTTTTTTTTACATAAATCTAATATTAATTAACTGAAACAAGTTATCTAGTTACTAATGTATTGGGTTTTCATAGAACTATTAAAATTTGCCATGAATAATGCAGTTCATGCATTAGTTCAGGCATTGCATCCATTCAGAATGGGACTTAAGTACTGCCTGGTGATCAAAGTTTAGAGAAGCTGTGGAGAATCTAAACAGTTTGATTTGAATATAGGATGATTCTTTTGGAATGGCATATCAATTCCCTTCTTTTTACTGTTGTTTGTTCAAACTTGTGCCCCCCCCCCCTCTAATTACAATGTTGTTAACAATATGATAAAACTAACATTTCTTTTTAATTTTATAATGCACTATTTACCAATGCTTGTTTCTGCAGGTTAAGAAAGTGGACATATACTAATTCAAGTAAATAGTATGTGGAAGATTGCCAGGATACTTGGAATTTTCATTTTATTTTACTGCAAATTTGTTAATCTATGCCACTTAAATAGTGGCAACACTGCTCGGAGACACTATGCAATGGAATCTACTATTGTTGCTGATAGCATACGTTGTTGACATACCTAGATTACCTCTGAACAAATGGACTCGCCCTTCCCACGTCACTGGAGTGCACACAGTCAAGGGAAACACAGTCACTTGTGAGCAAGCGGTCTAACATAATGGTGTCACTATGTTTTTGAAACAGAAACAATGGAGTTGGATCGAGATTCAATGTGGCAGAGGTCATACAACTTGACAGCGTCATCAAGGTCTTTAAGATGTGTGTGGGGAATATGCATTGCCATACAGAATAGTGGCACATTGCTGACCATTGAAGGCTTTTACTCAAACTTTGGCAGACATGCATCGGTCAGGTTGTCCTAGCGTCTCTGAAGAAGTGTGGACAGTGATGGATGCCAGACGATTTGTGAGCTCGCTCACGAAACTGGATTAGTGCATACTACTGTGCTTCGCATCCTGAAGGAATACTTGTACATGCAAAAAATTGCATCACAATGGGTTAGAATGAATTGACGAAAATGTAGATTTGGGTGCACTTTGAGCGCATAGGTGAGGCTTTCTTACACTGTTTTGTAACACTGGATAAGACATGAGCTACAACATATGAACCAAAACTAAGACACCAATCCAACAAATGGTGTCATTATGGGTTGTGAAAGTTGAAAGTGTCAGAGCCCCAGTATGGTGAAAGTTATGGTGATTCTCATGTATGACTGTGATGGTATTATCCTAATGCATTACATTCCTCCAAGGCAGACCGTCAGTGCACAGTATTACTGTTAGTTCTTGGATCACCATCTGCAACCAGCTTTGCAAGAGAAGTGGCAACACTTTCTGTGCAGTTCACCCCTCATTTTGCACGACAATGTGCGGGTGCATACACCGTGAGCAGTGACTGCTCTGTTTGGTCAATGGGTCTGGGAAGTACAGTAGCATCCACCATACTCCCTGGATGTAAGTCCATGTGACTTTGATTTGATTCCGAAGATGAAGGAACCACTTCATGGCATTCCTTCAGAACTGGTCCAGAGATTTGACAGGCAGTAGACCGCTCCATTTGCACCATCAACAGAACAGTCTCTGCGAACGGTATTCTACGCCTTCTGCATTGCTGGCAACACGTTTACACAATGCTGGTGACTATTTTGAAGGACAGTAACAGGTGCAACCACGTAACACTTTATTGGTTGTGAATAAATAGTTGCTACTATTTTAAGTTCCAACCCTTGTTTGTAGTATTTGCATGGAAGTTGACAATTGAACAGTTCTGAATCCAAGGGCTCTCTACAATCAAATACTTAACATAACTTCATACTTGTATTTCCCCTTGCTACTTAACTAAATTTCCCATCATACAATCAATACATCATCTCTTTTCCTACACACTGTGTCTTGCATCTACCTAACCTCACCTGTAATGCCCTGCCACTGGTTTCCTTCAAATGGGCCCCCCAGGGGGCCCACAGTTCTTTTGTGGGTACGTGTGTGGCGCGCACGGGGCCCCGAGCCGGAGTAGCCTTTCTTCTGCCCCAGGCTGCTTCACTTTCCCCTCCCGGTTTATGCCTTCGCCCGGAGACGGGCGTATTTCACGAGTTCAGGTGTTTTCTTGTTGTCGTTTCTCTTATTCCTTGGTTCCTTCCTTTCTTACCCTTTGTTTCTGTCTCTCTCTCCTTGTCCTCTCCTAGCCTTCTTCTCCTCATTAGTCTCCGCTTCGGCGTTTGAGACACTTCTTCCTTCTTTCTTTTCATTTCCTATCCTCTTCTTCTTTCCTCCCTGTGCGTGTCTGAAAGCCGACCCACGCATTATCGTGCGTAGCAGGTGACGGGGGTAACGCGTAATTCCCCGCCCCGGGTAGACAAGTAGGGCACGTACGTACCCCCTGGTAAAGGCCAGGCCCAGGGAGGGGTGATTACCCGAGCTGGTACCTTCCGAACGTGCCGATTGGTCCCTCCGTCAGTTCTCGGGAGGTGTGACCTGAGGTGTGAACAATCACCTAAGGCGGGTAAGCCCTCGGAGAGGGCCCCCACTAGGAAGGAGCGCGCCATCGGAGACGCCGGTAATCATGGGGGACACTTCCGCAATGACTTCCTTCTCTTCTTCACTGACATTAACCCAGAAACGTAAAATAGATTCGCCTCAGCAAAAGAAGACTCTGCCTAATTTGCCGAAATTTCTTGTTGTGTCGCGCACCGACGGAAAAGATTTCAATTCTGTCAATCCTTTCGTTATACAGAAAGGTGTTGATGCAATTGCTGGCCCTGTTAAAACCTGTTCGCGTCAGCGCAATGGCTCATTGTTGCTGGAAGTGGACAGTGCTTTCCAAGCCCAGAAACTTATCCGGACTACGTTATTACACACGTTTCCAGTCAAGGTAGAAGCGCACTGCACACTCAACTCGTCACGTGGGGTAGTTTTTACGAGATCCCTTGACGGGTTGTCTGATGACGACATCCGGTCCTATATGTCCGATCAGGGTGTGACAGCCGTCCACAGGGTGATGAAAAAGGTAGATAACCAGCTGACACCGACTCGTACTGTGTTTTTGACATTCGACAGAGTTGACCTCCCGTCGAAGGTCAAAGCAGGGTACGAAGTTATCTCAGTCCGCCCTTATATTCCGAACCCAACGCGCTGCTACCAATGCCACAGGTACAACCATACCCGTGAACATTGCCCACATGCAGCAAAATGTGTCACTTGTGGTAGGGACGCCCATGAGGGGGATTGCCCACCTCCGTCCCCTCACTGCCTTAACTGCAACGGCGACCATGCGGCTTCCTCTCGCGACTGCCCTGTATATAAGGATGAAAAAATCATTCAGCAAATTCGGGTCACGGAGAAGGTATCAACATCTGCCGCTCGAAAGTTGTTGGCGAGTCGAAAGCCCACTGTCCTCCCAGCGGGTACATACAGTAAGGTCCTCACCTCACCTCGACCTACTAAGGATTCCAGTACCCAGACTTGTGATTTCACTTTCGCTGACACAGTTGTGCGATCCGCCAGCCCGAAGATTGCCCGTTCCACGTCCCCGCTTCCTCCTGTTGCTTCTAAGGTACAGTCTTCGTCAACCTCTAGTAAACCGCGGGCACCTAAACAAGATGCCCGGACCTTGAAAAAGGAACCCGTCCGTGAGGATTTTCTGCGTTCTCAGGCTTCCCAACCGTCAACTGCCTCTTCCCGCCGTCACTCTTCCAGAAGAGCTGACAAGAAGAAGAGTTCCTCTCCTTCCCCGCCGAGGCGTGACCCATCTGTCGCGCCGTCCAACAGTTGCCGGCCTCGGCCGTCTTCTGTTTCACCGGGACGCTCCGTTTGCCGGGCGCCCGGCCCTTTACCGGCGGTGGAAACTGCCCCTCCTGATCAACTCAGGGAGGTGGCAGGCGCGTCGGTCGAACCAATGGAACATGACCCTTTGCCCCCAGACAGCGATAGCAGTGCTCCCTCGAAATCCGGTCCTCAGCGGCCGTCGAGGTGACCCTGCTTGCTACTTGGTTTTTATCCTTATTTCTTTCATTTTTATCATGGCGCTCCTTCAATGGAACATTCGCGGCATTCGTTCTAATCGGGAGGAGTTAAAACTACTCCTTCGATTGCACTGCCCGCTTCTAGTCTGCCTCCAGGAAACTAAGTTGCGTCCACGTGATCGTGCAGACTTTCCACACTACACCTCTGTGCGGTTCGACCTGCCACCCGTGGAAGGTGTCCCAGCCCATGGAGGGGTTCTGATGCTCCTTCGAGACGTCGTCTATTTCCATCCCATTTCCTTGCACACTCACCTACAGGCAGTTGCCGTCCGCATCACCTTATCCACATTTACCTTCTCCCTCTGTAATATATATTCGCCATCGTCATCTGCCCTTACTAGGGCAGATGTGCTAAACCTTGTTGACCAGCTCCCTTCACCTTTCGTGTTGGTAGGCGACTTTAATGCCCACCACCCCCTATGGGGCTCTCCGGCACCTTGTCCGAGAGGCTCCCTTTTGGTGGACCTTCTCCACCACCTCGATCTTGTCTGCCTCAACACCGGTGCACCGACCTTCCTTTCTGACACAACACACACTTACTCCCATATAGACCTCGCAATATGCACTCCTCAGCTTGCCGGTCGGTTTGAGTGGTATGCACTTTCTGACACGTACTCGAGTGACCATTTCCCCTGTATCATCCACTTCCTGCATCATTCCCCATCTCCACGTCCCACCAGTTGGAACATTTCTAAAGCCGACTGGGGGCTTTTTTCTTCCATGGCTGTTTTTCACAATCAGCATTTTCCCAACTGTGACAGTCAGGTCGAATACCTCACAGAGGTTATTCTCACTGCTGCTGAACGTTCCATACCTCGTACATCCTCTTCTCCACGTCGTGTGCAGGTCCCTTGGTGGACTGCAGCCTGCCGCGACGCGCTTCGAGCCCGACGCCGTGCCTTACGCACCTTCCGCCGCCACCCAACTTTGGAGAATTGCATCAATTACAAACGTATGAGAGCGCAGTGCCGTCGTATCATAAACGACAGCAAGAAAGCTTGCTGGACTGCTTTTACTAGTTCTTTTAACCGTTTTACTCCCTCCACGGTTGTCTGGGGTGGCCTACGCCGTTTGTCCGGCATCAAGGTCCACTCCCCAATTCCTGGCCTGACCGTGGAGAACGCAGTCCTCGTGGACCCAGCTGATGTTTCAAACGCATTGGGTTGTTTCTTTGCGGAGGTTTCGAGCTCTGCCCATTACCACCCTGCCTTTCTCCCTCGCAAACAGGTAGAAGAGGCACGGCCGCCTTCTTTCCACTCTTTTAACCGCGAAAATTACAACGTCGCCTTTACCATGCAGGAGCTGGACCGAGCTCTCGCCCTGTCCCGGTCTTCTGCTCCCGGGCCCGATTCCATTCATATTGAGATGCTGAAGAACCTCTCTCCTGCGGGCAAGTGCTTTCTTCTTCGTACCTACAATCGCATATGGACTGAAGGTCATGTTCCCACAAGTTGGCGTGAAGCCATTGTTGTCCCCATCCCCAAACCAGGGAAGGACAAACACCTTCCTTCCAGTTATCGCCCCATTTCTCTGACGAGCTGCGTCTGTAAGGTGATGGAACGCATGGTTAACGCTCGGTTGGTCTGGCTCCTCGAATCTCGCCGCCTCCTGACTAATATCCAATGCGGTTTTCGTCGACACCGCTCTGCTGCTGACCACCTCGTTACGTTGTCGACCTTCATTATTAACAACTTTCTGAAGAAGCGTCAAACAGTAGCCGTGTTCTTCGACTTGGAGAAGGCATACGATACCTGTTGGAGAGCGGGCATTCTCCGCACATTGCACACATGGGGCCTTCGGGGCCGCCTTCCTCTTTTCATTCAATCGTTTTTGGCGGATCGCAAGTTCCGGGTACGGGTGGGCTCTGTTTTGTCAGATACCTTTTGCCAGGAGAATGGGGTACCACAGGGCTCCGTCTTGAGTGTGGCGCTCTTTGCCATTGCAATCAATCCGATCGTAGATTGCCTTTCAGCCGACGTCTCCGGATCTCTTTTTGTTGACGATTTCGCAATTTATTGTAGCGCCCAGCGGACGTGTCTCTTGGAGCGTTCTCTCCAACGCTGTCTTGACCATCTATATTCCTGGAGCATCGCAAACGGCTTCAGATTCTCCACTGAGAAAACTGTGTGTATCAATTTTTGGAGATACAAAGAATTTCTTCCACCTTCTCTACGTCTCGGCCCTGTTGCTCTCCCTTTCGTGGAGACTACGAAATTCTTGGGACTCATGTTGGATCGTAAACTTTGCTGGTCCACACACGTGTCCTACCTGGCTGCCCGTTGTGCCCGATCCCTTAACGTTCTTCGTGTCCTCAGTGGCACGTCATGGGGAGCGGATCGTACCGTCCTGCTTCACCTTTACCAGGCCATTGTTCAGTCGAAGCTCGACTATGGAAGCCTTGTGTACTCTTCAGCACGGCCGTCGATTCTCCGCCGTCTCAACTCTATCCACCATCGTGGATTACGTCTGGCGACCGGTGCATTTTATACCAGCCCTGTTGAAAGTCTGTATGCCGAGGCTGCTGTATTACCCTTGACCACTCGACGTGACATACTCTTGTGTCGGTATGCATGCCGCCTACGGTCGATGCCCAACCACCCCTCTTACAGATTATTTTTTGACGACTCACTCGATCGCCAATATCAGTTGTCTGCGATTGCCTTGCTTCCACCGGGAGTTCGGTTTCGCCGCCTGCTACAGCGGCTCGATTTTACCCTTCCTTCCACCCTTCGGTTGAGCGAAAGCCCATTGCCACCGTGGCATCAGGCCCAGGTTCACACTCACCTCGAACTTAGTTCGCTCCCCAAGGAGAGCACTCCGGATTTGGTATTCCGCTCGAGGCTTGTCGAACTCCGTTCGCGGTTCGATAATGCCGTATTTATTTACACTGATGGTTCCAAGAGCACTGCCGGTGTCGGATCTGCCTTCGTCGTCGGGGACAACCGTTTCCAATACAAGCTCCCTGACCGGTGCTCGAGCTTCACGGCTGAGCTTTTCGCCCTCCACCAGGCCGTTTTGTATACCTGCCGCCACCGCCAACCTTTCTATGCCATATGTTCTGACTCCCTTAGTGCCCTGCAGAGTCTTAAGGACCCTTTCTCGAACCATCCTCTCGTGTATCGGATCCAACGCTCCCTCCAGTTGCTGGCGGATGACAGCTGTCACGTTTCTTTCCTGTGGGTCCCTGGCCATGTGGGTGTGCCCGGGAATGAGGCCGCCGACACAGCAGCCAAGGCAGCAGCTCTTTTGCCTCGCATGGCTACCTTTTGCGTCCCATCGGACGATGTTCAACGGGCTCTTCGCCGGAGTATCGTGTCGCAATGGCACAGTGTGTGGCTTTCACTGTACAACAATAAATTGCGAACTGTCAAACCAATCCCGACCGCTTGGAGGACATCCTCACGCCCCTCTCGGCGGGAGGAGGTCATCCTGGCTCGGTTGCGGATCGGCCATTGCCGTTTCAGCCACCGTCACTTGCTATCCGCCGAACCTGCACCGCTATGCTCCTGCGGTGAACTGCTGACAGTGCGACATGTTTTACTGACTTGTGTAAATTTTAATCATCTCCGTGTAGCCCTTCACTTTCCGTCTACTCTGGAGGAAATTTTAGCTGATGACACACGAGCAGCTGCTCGGGTTTTGCGTTTTATGAACTTGGCCAACCTATCCAAGGATATTTAACCCTTTTAATTGTCTTTTATCTTTCGTTTTTAGCCTCTTGTTGATGTTCTGACAGTCACCATTTTTTTGAGATCATAGCGAATCTATGTTCTTGGCTGGGCGCTAATGACCATAGAAGTTGTGCGCCCTAAAACCACAAAAAAAAAAAAAAAACCCCTTCAAATGGTTTAGGATTTTAATGCTTGAAATAAACCAAGAGAAAGATTAGAAACTTTCAGACTTTTGTAAATATTACATTTTTTAAAACAAATTAAGAAATGTGTTGCCTGGATATTTATTTATTTCAGTCTGTTTCCACCTCCTCCTTGTCCTGACTACGTCTTCCTTGGCCCCACCTCCCTGCGCCACACAGGAATGGTTGTGCACTCTAAGGCACCTTCTTGGTCCCAGTCGGAGTCCTCCTTCGGGCATGGGAGTGTTGTCATTAACATAAGTTAAGGTTTTAAGTCTAGGGACTGATGACCACTACAGTGTGGTTCCATAGATTTACAAAAGTTTGTGTCTCCCAGCCTCTGTCAGGACCCGTACTCCGCCCTGACTCTCCCTCTTCCTTCTGTTATATTAAATGCCTTTACCAGTTTGAACCTCTATTGCCATTCATTGTGTACCTTTGTAATTTTTGTAATAAATATATTTTTAATTTCAGTTTTCCTGTGAAATGAAGTATTCTCCTGAAATTGCATGATATTTGTTTCTAACTTGTCTCTGATATGTCTGTATGACTCTTTCTCTACTTACTGACAAAATATTAACTATTTCTTCTTTATTTACCCAGGTTATTTCCACGAGAACATCTTTTGCCATTTTGTAAGCAGCATGATATCTGGATTGGTAACCACCATTGCCTCCATGCCTGTTGACATTGCAAAGACAAGGTAGGTATTTTTTTTTATTTAAATATGTTAGGTAAAGGAGAAATGGAAAAACTGTAGTCAGGGCATGTGACATGGTTCCAGTCTTTTTTTGTGTAAATGATTGGAATTTCTTACTGTGGTATTAAAGAATAAAAAATATGAAGAGAAGAAACACTTGAATTGTCTTTGTGGTAAGACATAAAACATTGAAGTAGCAGCTAAGGAATATGGCTACAAATATATGAGTATTATGCTAAATCAGTTTCATATTGATGTCGTAAATATTGCCAACTAGTTGAGTACCTAGCACGTTTTTACTAAAGACATTAATGTGGATTGCAAGGTCAATTAGAAATGCAAGATTCAATATTCACAGGGGTCATTATTTCAATTTTGCAATTCTATACTACTAATTTTATTCCTCTTAATTTTGTGCTACCAGACTTTGGAACTGAAAACACTAAGACCATGAGCTAGAACAACTTGACTTGCTGCCCACATTGCTAGCAACATTAGCAGAGAGGTGCGGGGAACTGCCCACGGACAAGCAGTAAGGTCACATGTGGGCACCCACATTCACATCACTGCGTTTGTGCACCAGAAAAATGCTCCCCAGACTGCAATAAACACCACTGCCTTGGACCGTACTTTATTAGAACGCAGTATCCATTAATTCATGTGAACTGCACTAAACACAGCACTCCCATCAGCCTGAGATAGTTGAAATCTTGATTTTTCTGACCATATCACATTCTGCCATTGGTCCAGTGACCATCACTTGTGATTGGTAACAAATGCAAGCCATTGTGCCCAATGATGTTGTTAACAATGTCACCTGTGAGTGGTGCCAGCTCCCATATCCAATGGAACCTCCATATTCCTCCAGACTGCACCTCATGGTTCTCAGCAATTGTTTGTTCGGTACGGGATTTGCGAACCCAAGGTCCTTGAGCTGGGAACTGAGTCACACCAATGGTCCTCCACACGGTAAATTGTGTTTGCCTCAGCAACCACCATATGGCACAGTGGTGGAATGTTGTATGATAACAGAGCACAGGAATCTTGGCTTAACCACCCAGGTTGTGAGGGTGGTCAAAACCTCAAAAAAGAAAAAACCTATCCTGAATCTCAAGATGTGCTGCATGTCGAGGAGATGGATGGCTGTTGAGATGGAAATGTCGCTAGTGGACAACCTCTGAGGATCAGCTGCACCACAGTTGTTTTAGGCTCTTCCAGGCATGCGGGGTCTGTCTGGATGGACCGTTTTCCCTGGCTGCTCTTGAGACCGAACTGAAATGAGTGAAGCAAATGCTGGTGGTCGAACAGCAACCAGTGTCTCTAAGTGTGGAAGGACAGAGTTTAAAGCAGCGAAATACGACCCTAATCCATTACCTTTCCTGGCTACAGCATGGTACGAATGTAGTGCTCGAAATCAAGGGGACACACATGCTACACGGTTTTTGGTATGTGCTAGGACAGATGGTGAATTCTGTATAGTTTGGACATCTTTAGGACGTGATCTACTTTAATGGAAAAATGATGCCAAAGATCGCTTTTCTTCTTTTCGCACATTCAGTTTCAGCAGTCTAGCTGCCATCATCAGGTGCTCTACAAATATAAAAGGAAGAATGTAACAACTGCATACAAAAATTTTACAAATAAATCTTATTTTCCTAATATTATATACATGCCATTTACATCAAATAACGCGAGCTTATTGATGTTTATGGAGAGTGCTTAGTTTAAAAAACTTGTTTGTTTCATCTTATATTTTAAAATACATATCTCTAATATGTCCATTATGCTATGAGACCTTTTCAAATTAACGAATATACTTCAGAGACGCTGTTCAAGAGGCTCTGTGTGATAGTTACCAGATTAGTTACTAGATGGCAGTGCAGAGTTAATATAGCAGCTAGTCATTAGATGGCATTCAAAAGCTTTGTAGTTATTGGTACAACAACGATCCATCCTCCAAACTTAGATTGATCTTTACCATTTTTATTTAACTGTTGGCATGTATTACAGTTTACCACAGGACAACGTTACAATAAAATTATCATAAACTAGATAAAAAAAAGGGTCACTTATTCTTCCATACTGTTCAAATTTGGCCATAAATATTTACACAAAATCTGTAAGGGGTGTATTTAAAGCTTTACATGGAGTGGTATGTTCTATAGATTAATTTAACCAGTACCTTACTATGTATTCCTATATGCATTTGTATCAGGGCCGTTTTCACTGTTATAACTATTGACACAGCATCTACGAGGGACTTTTCATAAGAGTAGCCTAATTTCTTTATCATACAGAATATTAAAACAAAATTATAGAAGGAAACTTTCCTGGTGGGATAAACAAATATAAAAAATAGAAAACTGATGACTTACCCAAAGGACGGGCTCGTCGATAGACAAAATAACACACATACAAGCTTTCGCAACCGTTGGTCGCTTCTTCAGGAAGAAGAAGCGACAAATGGTTGCGAAAGCTTGTATGTGTGTTTGTGTATGATTTTTTGTGTCTGTCGACAAGGCTGTCCTTTGGGTAAGTCATCCGTTTTCTATTTTTTATATTAGAATATTAAAACATGTTTAATACTACATATATTTTTTACATAACGTATTGTGGAGAATATTTTAAACCAAACCAGAATTGGAAGGGAGTGGGAGGATAGTTCATGTCTGTAGGTGGTGGTACAGAGGGGATAGTGGAGTGGGACTGTGGTAGGTTGTTGTAGATGGGTATTGCATGGAAGGGCAAGGCTCAATTCTGTTCAAGCATCTTTATGCTAGTGAGTTGCTAATCAGGGTAATACTGCAATAACCAGCCACGACTCCCCCCTCCCCCTCAATTACACACTAGTACCACAAATAAATCACACTGCCACTCTCCAATGCCTGCTTCCCTATGCCCTAGGCAAACCACCTCCATCTACTTTAACTTATCTTACAAAACCAAATAGTCTGATGTTTAGAAGTTTAGGCTCTTAAAAAAAAGATTTTATGAAATTTTTTAAAATTAAGTTGAACAGCATCTACTACAGTAGCAGTTGCACAGTGAAACAGTAACTAATACTGGTGATGATAGGTGTCAGTGAATCTGTAATTAATTCACTAGTTTTATGGTGGAGATTTTTTGTATCATTGCCAAAGTTTAGAGGTCTCCTCACAGGAATCTTCCCCTCCCCTCAATACCACTTCATGTTAAAACTATAAGGAGTTGACACATATGTTATTAAAAATTCCTTCTGGTGAGGAGATAGGTTACACTCACAGTCCTTACTAGTTTGTATAAAGATTTATAAAGTAATAAACTGTCTTGATTCACTTGTCAAGTATAATACTTTATGAGATACTGAACAAAATAGTCTAATTACAGCCCCAGTATGCCACCCCATCCCAGTCTTTACCCTGATTAGTAAGTCGCTAGAATAAAGAAAGATGCCTGAACAAAGTTGAGCCTTGCCCTTCCATGCAATACCCACCTACAACGACCTACCACAGTCCCACTCCACTAGCCCCTCTGTACTACCCCCTACAGCAGAGCTTTCCAAACTGGGTGTTGCGACACCCTGGGGTGTCACGTAGTAGTATCAAGGGTGTCGTGAGACTGACAAATTTAGACACTATACAAAAAAACATTGTCATAAAATAACACAAAATAGCTTTCTCTTCATACTAACCTGAAGACTCGCCTGCAGCTAATCATCCTTTTCTTCATTCAGGGCACCACAGATCACGTATTAAAGGAAGATCGGTGCACATTAATTGCGTGCTCAGCCGCTAGGCGGCAGCTCTGCTTTAGCAGCAAATTGCGCATGCGCAGAGCTGCAGCTGATACTCGGTAACAGCAATTCCCAAGTGCAGTTTGCTGGAACTGACAGCTGCTTGAACGAACCTTCACTGTAGTCTGCTTTCCTTCTCAAAAAGCTGCATCTGATTGTTTTTAATGGATTTATCAAAGCCACGTCACCCTTGGTAGTGTTTCTTACAATTAACTGTCAATCAATGACACAGTCACTGTAAAAGCTGTTACAGATTGTAACAGCAGTTACAATTGTCCACTGACTAAAGCTATTCACTAGCTATGTTTAGTATGGAGTATGGTCGGGTGATTAATGGATAGTAGTATTTTAAATGCAGTGATCGATGGTTTGAACACTGATATGCGTTAATATTTTTTTCTCTCAGTTTCCTGTATGTAACAGATTCTGGGACCAGAAATGACATTCATATTCTTGCTTGTCACAAATATTTATCCATTTTTTTCGAATATGTCGGGACTTCAGAGGTCGTGGTGAAGCAAGAACCTAATAATAGAATTAAATAATAATTCATCACTTATCATAAATACATCCTCTTTATTTCTGAAAATAATGTGATAATATTGAACTGAAAGGGAACAGCCACTGTGCTGTCTAAATCAGAAATTGAGCAGCTAATTTCCAGATGCCATTTTCAATCGCTCCAGCAAAAGCATATCTGTCCCTGACATGTACACACGACAGCGAAAAACGGTCTCCGAAATTCAGTTTTCGTGTTTCGGAAGTTGGGTCGCATGTAGAAGAAGCAAGTATTACTGTGTGAGTTAGGCATTGTTGTCTGCGGTGTTTCTCTGTTGTAAATCTCCGTAGTTCCTAATGTTTCCTTTTCTTGCGATGAGCGTACGTAATTGCTGCAGTCAGGATCAACATTAAACATGTCAATGCATACGAGGATTTCAGTTTTGTTTACAAACTAAATTTAAGCGATGCTTTATTTCCGCCCCCTCCCCCCCCCACTAGATCTATCTAAATTCTACCATATGTATTTTGTGATGATACATGAGGCAGAAGATATATGGCTAAGTAGGAGAGTAGGGGAGAGGATTTTTTTACTTGAATTTAAAATAGTCATAATTAATTAGTTAACTGATTAATTTACGATATATTTACTGTCAGTTGATAGACCATAGATAATGAGATATATAAAATTAATCTTAGAGAACGAAACAGTGGTGCTTTCTTATGTTTTAGACATGAGAGTGGAATTAGTCAGTCTTGTTCAATTATTTGAAGTGTTGGGAGCAAGTCAATCTTGTTAAGAGTTTTGTTTTATAAAAGTTTTGCTATTAAATTTTTTGACATTTTTCTCTTAAGAAAGAAGTCTTTTCATTTATTAGTGAAGAATTCATTTATAACTGGCCAACCCACGAGCCCTGAGAATACAGAAATAGTAAATTGTCGGTATTCAAGCATGTAATTAATTACCTTCAATTACAAACTTTCCTCTTTCGTCATTTGTGTCACTATCGGCGGTACAGCGCAAAGGTAAGTACTGGCCAGCCAATCTCTCTCTTTTGAAAAATAATTTTTCATCTCTGAGGAGAATTTCCATCATTAATTGTATATAATATTAGGCAAATAAGAATTTTTGTAAAAAATTTGTATACAATTGTTACATTCTTCCTTGTATATTTGTAGAGAACTTGATGATGGCAGCTAGACTGCTGAACTGGTTGTGCAAAAATAAAAAATAAATAAATAAAAAAAGCAATCATTGGCATCATTTTTCTATATATGGTGAATTGATTGACAAAAAAACCTCTTTTTGGTTGAACACATAAGAGGGCAATTTTGGAGATGTGGAGGGGATGTCAAAGGTGAGATCATGAACAGTACTCATGACAATGTCATTGCCTGCCCAATTGTGGGCATTGCTCACTTGTGACAAGTTGAGTGATGTTGCTATTATCATCACTCCCCACAAGAGCTTAATATGGTCCAGGGAATAAAATTCCATAAAGATCTCTTATTTCTGTCTGATGACAAATTGTGCACCAGCTTAGAGCAGCGAGGTGTCAGCTTTATATTTCATGTTTATAGGGGTCCAAAGGAAAAAGGGGCACTACTGTTGCCTTTATCTTGCCCATTAAGGGTGACTCACTGCTTCAGAAGGTCAAGGTGATATTCCTCTGCCTATTTAGTGTTTAAAGTGTTGGAGGATTGGGCACATGTCCTCCCAGTACAATGCCAACCACACCTATCAGGAATGCAGATGTGTATCATATCCAACCCTCCCTTGTGCTCCTCCTCCAGTCTGTATTAACTGTGGGCAGCACTACCCCTCCAGCTTGTCTGATCCACAGTTCCACACAAAGAAGTAAAATTATGGAATATAACATACTGGAAAAGTTGTGATAGTAGAGGCAGAAAGGAACTATGACAAGCTTCACCCTGCGAGCATGAAATTATCTTATGCCACAGCTCCATCAATATCGCCATCCGTGGAGACTAGATTACCACCTGTTCAGTCTTTCCTAGTGTGCCATCAGGTCCAACCGTCTATACCTGCCCCCTTGGTTGCTGGGGGCACCTCTTCTTCCCTTCCCTTCTCGCAAAGAAGGGTTCCCTTAGAACCCTTCCTTCAATGGTTGCTCCCACTGGCAAAGTGGATATCAGTGAGTGGCTGAAAGAGCCACCAACTGCTCTCTCTCTCTCTCTCTCTCTCTCTCTCTCTCTCTCTCTCTCTCTCTCTCTCACTTCCCCCACCCCACCGCACTTACAAATCTTACATGTAAGAATGGCATGTTAAGTTTTTTTTCCATAGTAAAAACACGGTTAAGCAAATCTGTGTCTGTTGATTTTAATGTCATAGCAGCATTTTACAAATAGTTTTAAATGTCCGCTTACATGAATTTATTGCATTTATAGTTCTAATGTTACAATCACTGGAATACGTGCAAAACATGCCCCAACCATGGTGACTGAGACCTATCTCAAAAGTTTTAATTTATATGCACTACATGGCATTCATCATTATTGTTTTATCACGCTGTACTGAAGTATCAGTAACTGACGAATTGTTTTTATTATGCATTAAGTGCTCATTTATGTGCTTTTGCTGTCATATTTTTAATTCAGCATATTTAATCTGTACGATATAACATGTACAATACCGTTAACAAAAATGTTTAGAATATTGTGTGTTTATAACCCCTAATAAGAAAAATGTGAAGGAACTGTTTGTTATTACAGAATACAAAATATGAAGACGGTTGATGGAAAGCCAGAATTCAAAGGTGCAGCTGATGTGCTGTTGAAAGTGGTTCGTAATGAAGGCTTCTTCTCTCTATGGAAAGGCTTCACTCCTTACTATGCTAGACTTGGACCTCACACTGTGCTGACTTTTATTTTCCTGGAGCAGATGAATGCATTTTACAGTGTTCATGTACTCGGACAAGATGCTAGCAAGACAAGTGGTCTGTAACATATGCCATGAAGCCTTTCCCATTCCATTGTATAGTAACCTTGCCCATCCAGTCAAGAAGCACCAGCACCATCCTTGTCATTGGTAATATGTTTTATATACAAAATCCAATCTCTGGAATTTTTTACTGAACAGAAATCCCTCTCTTCTCCCTCCAGTCTTTTTAGTCCTAGTAAAGATTACTCAAACCACTTCTTGTCTCATTGAAGCATTCAATGTTCATCTTTTGTTGACATCAATATCATAACATACACAAAGCTATTAATGTTTATTATTAAAGTTGTGTTGTGCATAAACATCAATGAACACAGTCATATTAACATAAATGTGTAATGTTTTTCCTAAGTTCTTTGTAAATGAACATTATAGTTTCTTGTTTAAATTTATTTTATAAATAATTGTCATTCTTAAATCCCTCAAAACCAACAAGAGCAGTTAGTGTGTAAAGTGATTCCCCTTCATTGTTTCACTTACATCGCTATTCATTTAAGCACAATTCAATCATTCCACAGATTACAAGTGATGACACTGAAATGCATTTAAAAAAGATGAAACAGATGAAACAGGGAGGGATTGTAAATAGTTTCTCATACAAATACTGTCTTTTTAGTTCCTATCTATGAAATTCTTTTAATACTCAGGACATTTTTTATTTGATTCATGGAAAGGAAAGTATTGTATTTGAAAAAAAAAAAAAATATTGATGTGTTTTTGCAAACATATTTGCTACCTCTGAAACTGATTGGAAACTTTGTACTTACAACTACTTTATGATCTTCAATGGTCAGGATGTGCTGCTGGAAATGGGATAGTATGGAATATTTTTAGTGGAGGAGTAGATTACATGTAGAGAATTGCTTGGGATACATGACTGGTGTAAGATATGCAAAAGGTGACCCCAGTTTGAAAATTTATGTTGCTCAAATTTATTATATAAATGGTTTTACACATTGGAAAAGTAATGATTGATTGGTTATAAAATACAAATATCTTAACTGCTCTAATGTAATAGCTGTACTTAGGCACAAAATATCATTACAATTCATAGTATAAATTATTTTTAGTAAGCTCAGTTTATACAAAAAAGATAAAACTAGTTTCTTATTTGTAAACATGTTTAAAGAATTTGATACAAAAGAACAAAGACAATAATGGGGTTCCTGCATAGTGCAGCATGATCTTTTCAAATTACTTTCTTAAACTAGCTTACACCGATACAATGTATTCTGTAACAACTGTAAAATTGAAATATGAGTGTTATATATATTTAATGCGAGATAAGCCTGGTTTTACTATAAAAACAAATATTATCATAATGTACAAATGCAAAAGATTCATAGATGAAATTTATATTTTGGAATTATAGTTTTTAAATGTTGATTTTATGTTATGTTGATGAGTGATGAAAGCTGAGAATTATGTAAGTAACATTTGTGATGCAGTTGTTAAAGTTATTGTAATGTGCTAAATGTGAGATTTTGTGTAAATACATTATGTAAATATACAGTATTTAACATAATTTTTTTAGTGAATTTGTGTGTATGAAGAACAATGTCTTTAATAACAGAAATGGAAAAAAGTAACAGGAAAACAACTGTCTTGGTTTTAGGTGTATCTTGTAACTGTAATATTCCGAGGAAGTTGTTCTCAAACAGTCAGCATTGGACACCATTCAGTATGAATCTTTAGTGGAGTATATGCTATACTACAAAGAAGGTGGTGATATCATAACTGTGATTGTTTCCTTTTAGGTAATGCCCTCATCAACTGATCTATACAAATTATGCGATTTGCACCACAATTCCAATCTATCAATAATTTCCTCATATATTCATTGTGTATCATACTGAAGTGTGCCTATACACAAGATTTTTTTTACAATCGTGGATTTTAAATTTTCCCCCTTTTTACAGCACATTTGTCCATCCTGTCGAATTTTCTATGTTCACAGTGTTGATTCGCTCCCATTTTGCATTAACATACTTAAACTTTTCTCGCATTTGACACTTCATGAAACCATGTTCGCAGAAAAAATGACGTAATTAACATAAATTGTCAATGGCGTGGCTTTCACCTTAGAGCATAGTGGTTAAAACATTATGCAATTAAGTTTCTTGATACTTAGTGTTGATTCAGATGCGCCGAGTGTCATCTTAGTCTACATGACTGGCAGTTTTTCATAGTTTGTGTAACACTTTTTGAGAATTTATACGTATTGTGAAGTGCAAATATGTAAGTATTTTTGTGACTTTTATAAATGGTGAGAATGATGTTTGCTTTGTGTTATTCTGCACATTGAAGGGTCACAATACGTTATAACCTCAAAAAGATGATTACAGTGTGAGATGTCGACATGTCACAAAAATACTTTAGTATATATTTGTGCTTGAGAATGCATTTAAATTCTTGAATATCATTGTGCAAAACAAAAAAACAAAAAACAAAACAAAAAACAAAAAATACGGAACTTGTGCAATGTTTCATTACTTAAATAATGAATGTCGGATCAATGCTTGCTGATGGCAATTATGATGCATGAAATTGCTTCAGATATTTTCACATCCTATAAAGTTAGCAGTTCCAGTTCTGCTTGGTGCTTAAAATAGTATAAAATTCAGATAACCTTTGTACATAATAAACAAACTTCCTGGCGAGTATTTTGATGCCAATTATTTATGCACAAAATACGAAAATGCAAGGGTGATCCAATACACAAATTTTAGCATTTAAAAGTTATTTCCCACATTTTACTCAACTCTCTTTGAAGTCCCTTGAAAAGTGTAAAAACGGGGTTTTAATATTTCAGTTGGTAAGAGCAGTGCCCATGAATGGTAAAGCTTCAGGTTTCAGTATATTGCACTAATTTTCTCTTTCAGAAAGTTTCAAAAGTGAAACAAGTTATGTGAATGAAAGAGTTCAACTCAGTAACCACACACACACACACACACACACACACACACACACACAGGGAGGGGATGGGTAAGTGCACTCCTAGCAGAGTGAATTAGAACGCTATGGTAAGGCTGATAGGTGCATCAGTGAGAATCCATAAGAGAAAGAGGGAGCAGGGGACAATGGGGAGCAGAAAGGATATTGGCAGAGAAGGGGGAAAGACAGGTGAATGTGGTAGCAGAGTGTGGAGCAAAATGAGGATAAGGGGATGAGATTTTGTAGGGTATGAGAGAAGGTAGGGGACAAACTGTTGGATGGAGGCTGTGGGACTAGTGCCATAGCTTGAGACCTGGATGATGTGCTGTAAGAACAATTCCCAGCTGTGCAGTTCAGAAAAAGTGTGGTAGAAGGGAGAATACAGGTTATGAAATGGTGTTAAAATCAAGCATGTTGAGTCACATATTGTGCCACAGGGTGATTCACTTTGCTCTTATCCACAGTTTGTGGATTCATGGCTATTCACAGTAGTGGACAGCTGTTGGTAGGCACAAAAAAGGCTAAAATGGCTGCTTCCACAGGCAGCTGAGGTTCTGTTAAGGCTGTGGAAAGCCATTGGCAGAACAGGACTAGGAAGTGCAATGGCTCTGGCAGGTCTTCCACAGAAATATGACATGGGCTGTGAGCAGAATACACCATTCCAGGAAAGGTGTTGGGTAGGATGTACCCTCAGTTCAGTGCATGCTGATAGATAATCAAAGCTCTGTTGAAAGATGTGGTTCAGTTCCTCCAGTCTTTGGGTGATATTGGATCATAATGGGGACGGGAGGGGGGGGGGGGGTGTTCCTGCCTCATTTGTACCCTTGTGCTTAGATGATGTGGTGGGAAGACTCAATGTTTGTAGGGAGATAGTGCATGTCTGTCAAGGCCTTTCTGAGACCTTCAACATACTTAGCATGAGAGTTCTCATCACTTCTAATACACTGTACATGTGGAGGCATGGATTTCGGAGGGGGGGGGGGGTATTAATGAAGTTGGGGGTAAAGACTGCAGAAAGGTAATCAAACGTATTCTAGAACTGCAGGGTGGCCTTCCTGCTGACAGTAACTAATCCAAGGTTCACAAGTCCATGGATAGAATCCTCTAACTACAAGGCATAAGAACAGACAGAACAAGATATGTACTTATCAAATTTTTGGATAAGTACTTTCCCGGTCATATACATATTTTTCTGTATAGAAATTTCTTGACAGTTGTGCTAAAGTGATGTTCTAAGCACTGATGCAAAATATGCCATTTAGAATTGTATTTATGGTTAACCATGTAATGAAATATTTCCATAAAACACACATTTCATAATGATGGAAATTGAATTGTTTCAGCATATTTTAGTAAAGTGATAATGGGAAGAAATAATACTTGTTTATATTTCAGTTCATTTTCTGTGTTGTCATAGTCCCATTCCTGACATGAGCCACAGACCACCGAGAAAAAAATACATATTGAAGAATGTGAGAATTATTTTAATACAAGCAATGTGTTTTTTGCACTTAGCATTTCTCCATTACAAATTTCATATTGGTACTGATATGACAATTGAATACCAAAGAAAATGATCGGATGGGTCCTTGCAGTTACAATATCTTAGCCTTTTGTAATTACTAATGAAATTTTTAGTTTGGTAATTAAAACCTTTCTTCTCATTGAAATTAGGTTTTCAAGTTATTAAAGAAAAATGTGCAAAAATGACTATCAAATGCAACCATATAATGACTGTCACCCGTGCCCCCAACCCCTCCCAATCCTCCACTTGGAGATGATCTGAGTAGCTCTCTTTAACTCTTAAGGGGGAATGTGTTGCATGTGTGTGTCTTTTGTATGTGCCTGTCACATCTCGCAGCCACGTCTTTGCGGTGAGCTGTAAACTGTCCTCGCTATATTATTAATTCCAACCTGGATTTTCCATTATTATATCTCTCTAACTCTTCATGGATGATGCTGTCATTTATCGGTTAGTAAAGTTACCCGTAGATCAAAACATGCTGCAAAATGATACAGGTATCTTCATCGTGCAGAAATTGGCAATTGACCCAAATAACAAAAAGTGTGATGGCATCTATACGAGCTATAAAAGAAATCCCCTAAACTGCATTTACATGATAAATCAGTGAAATATAAAGGGTGTACATTCAACTAAATACCTAGGAATTACAATTATGAACAACTTTAATTGGAGAGAACACACAGAAAATATCATGGAGTAGGGAACCGAAGGGTACATTTCATTGGCAACCACTCAAATGATGCAGTTTAGTTCTACTAAAGAAACTGCCTACACTACCCCTGTCCATTCTATTTTGGAGTATTTCTGCGTATTCTGGGTACCCTGCCAGGTGAAACTGATGAGTCAAAGAAAAACTTTAGAGAAGAGCAGGTTGTTTCATATTATTTCAAGTGTCACGAAATAATGCAACAGTTGGGGTGGAAAATATTACAAGAAAGACGTTATTTAGTGCGGCAAGATCTATTTGTGAAATTTATCTTTTCAACTTTCTCCTTTGAATGCAAACATGCTTTGTTAGCACCTACCTACATATGGATATATGATCTTAGTAAAATGAGATCTAAAACTGAAAGATTTAGCTGTTCCTTTTTCCTGCACCCTATTAGATAATATGAAAGTAATTGGATGAACTCTCTGCCATGCACTTAAATGTGATTTCAGAGTAAACATGTAGATGTAGGTAAGGAGATTTGGAGATGTGTTAAATTTAGTAAGGTAGGCTAGACAAAGTCTAATGGTTTTGGGCACTTCACAAGGACCAACAGTGTGGTTAGATTTAGAGATTGATAGTGCCCAAAGGTGGTAGAAGGAAATCAACAGAATAGCTAATACAAGCAATGTTTGGAATGCTTTTCCAGAGCTGAAAATCAGGTGATTTGATTTCAGAGATCTGATGGATGTACTAAGTAATGTGCAGTAGTAATAGAGTGCAGAGGTAAAAGTGGTGGAACTGGGATGCTCATACCATGGAAATGTGGTTTTGCAGTACTAGTTTTGTGAGTGACAGCAACTGGCAGAATCTGGAAAAGTGAAGGTCATTATGAAAGGAGGGGTGGGATTTTGAGAAGGAAATTTTTATGATCAGGCCATTGGAGCAGGGATTCCATCATTTATTTGGCATTTAAAAAGAGATTGTGGGACTGGGTTTTTGGCAGGAAAGAAATACTTTGCTGCATTAGGCTAGTTAGATGTAGCGTGTTTCCATTGGGATAGGAACGATATCAACTCTTTCTACTTCATGGGTATGCAGCAAGATTTTGTCATCCTCATATTTCAATAGTCTAAGTGGTCACTGAACTGATTATGAACCAACAGTTTCACCTGAAGATGGTGACATCCAGCTAGCTACCTGTAAAGAGGATCAACATTGTGAATTTTCTTTTCCACACTGATTTCAAGCCTCATTCAACAAAATTTTTCTTAGTTATTATATGCTCCATTCTTGATACTGACTGTAGGGGCATCAATGCTGCATATTGCTACCACCTTGGGAAACCTATGTTAACTCTGTGTCAAATTTTAGAAGTTGTATTAAGAGAAATGTTGGACCTATTACATTACAGTTTACATGTAGAAAATGATTATTTCATGTTCAGTCCTTTCTGAGGAAGAGAGCTTTTTGAGTAATGTCTAAAACTATGTAAGAAATAAAATGGTACCGTGGTGTGCTACTGCATACAGCATTAGAAAAGTGTGAGAACTTGCTAGACTTTTTTCCTTCCTCAAAAGTCTTGTTAGTCATCTGCCTTTTCTTCAGATTGGTTTAGTCACAGATGATTTATGCAATTTTCTGGGCACTTCATGTTTATAATCCAAAGAGTACCACACATTTCAATAGACAGGTTGTCATGTCTGAGTAAAGTGAAAAATGTGTTAGGTAACTTGTCTGGCAAGTTTCTCAAAATTTGATGGATAGGTATTTAGCTGCTGAAGAATCTACAGAATCATTCAAAGGTTGTGTGTTATTTAAAATGTACAGTCCTCGAAACCCAACCATTTTTGATTCATCAAATAATTATATTTGCAGTTTGATACCCTATTTTGTACTGTATATAGTCTTTGATTTGTCCAGGCTTGAAACGTTCTGAGAGAATAGTCCAGTTGCTGTATACTGACCATTTTTTTGATAAGTGTTGCATTAGCTGATGAACTGTTGAAACAGAATGTGCATCTCACAGGAACAGATGCAATCCGGAAAGGAGTTCTTCTTCATCTGAAGAAGCCTGAAATAAACTGCTTCCTTGAGAAACAAAAAAAGATGAATCTGGTATGGTAAAATAAATATACTGTTCTCATGAATTACACAAAAGAAGAAAGGAAAGAAATAATGAAACCAATGTTATTAGTGATTATACTTTGAAGATCGGCAGAGTTAATCAAATCATTTTATTTCCAGTTACAGTTTTCTAATTAAGTCTAAGATGATGGCTAAAACTGTACTTCTGGTTGTTGAACGTAGGATTTCTAATTGCTATTTGCTATAAAGCAGTATTTTTCAACCTTTTTGAACCCACAGCCCCCTTTGTGAGTATTAATGACCAGCGACCCTCCAGGTCAGTAATAAAGCTATGTCAGTGATCTCAAAATCAAAGTATTTAATTTTACTTATTAGATGTATCTAAGATCTTAACAACCATTCACATCTGGTGAAAGTTGCAGCTGCGGAAACGAAATAAAACTGAAAGAAACTACTTTATGACAAAAAGTATTTGATGTATGGTTTTGTTGTCAAGAATAATAAATCTCAATGTTTAATTTGTGACAATGTATTGTCACATGCGAGTATGAAACCATCAAAGCTTATGCATCACTCCTTAATATTTCAAGGATGCTCATAAACTTTGGATTTCTTCAAAAGGATACTGAAAACCCTTAACCTAAAGTAAATTACTATGATGCAGTAATAAAATGGTATTGTTATGCATTGACTAAAAATAATACTAAGTTAGTTATTGTTTTTCTGACATAATATTTGAATAGGTGACATACATGCAAGAAAATTGCGACCATTGTAAATAACTGTAGCAGTACACAACAAACAATGTTAAATTGCTTAATTAACAAGTCATCATGAGGTGCGTTTCGGTCGGCTCATCATGAGGTACATCTTTTACTCGTGATATTTTTAATGTCAGACTAACACGTTGACTGCCTTGTGGCCACCAGTGGCTGAAGCGAGTGGCTCTGGTGCACATCTGATGTCACTGCAGCAACCAATGTATAAAGGGCCACATGAAACGTGTCACAGCAAAGCCAGTTTTCCACCTATGGATGACTTGTTAATTAAGTGACTTTTATGAAACCCTGTCACTTCTGCGATAGTAGCTGACCATCACGAAATGTAGATTTGCATTGAACTTGATGCTACATATCATTCTAAGACTGTGAGTCCCCGAGGTTGAAAAACATTGCTATATAGGGTCACCAAGAGAAAACAGCTTGAAAATAATCTCTCATGAAGCATTTCATAAAAGTGCTATAAGAAACATTTGTGGTAACAAGAGAATTCAAGGACATTCAACTTCTGGTGATGAATGCTCGACTGGAAATTTACACATTATCAACAAGCTTTATGCGAACAAGCATAAGAATTCCGCAATGTATTCAGACAGAAAGAAGAAATGTGGTTGATGTATAACTGTGTATTCCTGCAAAATCTGCACCCTGAAGAAAGATTAAAAAAATATCACACAAAGAAAAGTTTTGTGCTGCAGCCTATAGCTTATGCAAATTTATTTTAATGAAAGTCAACTTTTTGTTTTAGCACATACCCTTATTTTTGGTCAGTGGTCTAAATGTTGCGACCGAGATCTATGTGAATATCTATTGCACTATTATCTGGGCGGGGGCAATTTAAATAAGAGTGTACAGAGTTGTCCTGTGCCTGCTTTACAGAGTGAAGCAGTTTAAAGAAATGGGAAATGATTTGAAAGTGGGTAAATGAATTCATTGTGGTAATGAGGGAGTTGGATAACAGAAATCACATGCAAAACTACAAACAAATAAATACAATCACTTAAAAATTCACAAAAGTTTGAAAAACTTATTTTAAAATATTTTGCAAAAATATGCACAAGTGCACACTAGCAAGAAAAAATATGTACAAAAGTGTGTGTGGCAATAAGAAAAAGGAAGGGGGGCGGGGTAGGTTGAGGTTAACAAGCTTTTGTGACCCAGGTGGGTGCTGCAAATGACATGATGGTGAAGGAGTAAACATGACCAAGGAAGAAACATTGGCACGAGGAATTTAAGACGCAGTGTGTTGCATCAACAATCTGTGAGGTCACATACCCACATGATGTACATAAACACCATCAATACAGTGTGACTCAGTAGTTAGAGGGTGTGTTATTTGGATACCAATGAAGGACACACACTGAATAAAGTAAAGCTATAGAGGATTGTAACAGTGGCAAATATAAGATACATATTATTATCATTATTGTTGTTATTATTTGGTTTTCCCCTTCTTTTGGGGGGGGGGGGGGCAAGACTGAAGCCCCTTTTGCTTTTCCGAGATCAAGATTTTTTTTATTGTTTGCATTAAATTAAGAAAATAGTTTTTTCCTTTCTTTTTTTAACTGCACGAACTTCATATCACTAATACCTCTCCCCCCCTCACCAATACAGGGAAGTATGATTGTCTACCACAGTGATGCCACACTTATTTTTTTCTTTATATTCATTATTTTGGGGGCCACCACATATACACCACTGGACTGTAACAAAGTAAAACGTTACTGTGTTAAGTGGGAAGAAAAGCTGTAAGACATATCAGAGGGATATATAGGTTGGAATATCAACAGTATTCTGAAAAGGATAGATTAATAATCCGTATAAAAAAAAAAGACAGAGCAAGCGCCAGACTGGCACAATGAAAAGAAGGTTCAAATGCCTCTTGACTCACTGTGTGGAGCAGAAGAGCAATGGGGAGTCGGGTAGGGAAAGGTAGCAGGTAGCAGTGACAGAGGCATCACTGTAGGGACTATAAGGCTACAGTAAAGTTGTTAGCTGCAGCAGTGTAATGCGAACAGAGGGCGTAAGGAAGGGGAACAATGATGAGTAGATGACTGGTGAGTGTCTTTTCAGAGAAAAATCAAACCAATAGAAAAAGCTGTGTAATAATTGCTGCAGAGTTGTTACAGCATGACTGCTTTCACAAGTGGCACAGCCCATGAACCTATCATAAGATGTGATTAGGAAGCACTATGTATGTGGATTTGGCAGGTTTTGCAATGGTGTCTTCTACAGCAGTGTTTTTTTTTTTTTTATTTTTTTTTTTTTAAATGTTTTTGAATATGTGACCCCTGCCAAGTAAAAATACTCTGACCCCCTTCCATAACCCCCCCCCCCCCCCAGGGAACCACAACAAATTTAATCTTCTTTCTTTTGCTTCAGCTTTCTTTTAAATTGTTGGACGAAGTTTTTTGTATACCTTTTGGATAGTGTTACCCATTTCAGGCAAGACTCGTAAGCAAATTATCCTCATTAAGAATGATCCCACTGTACAGACAGTTTGTAAAGAAGTTGATTTTTTTTCTCCAGAATTACTTATCATATAAGGTTCTTTTACGTATCAATTGATTCCTGAAAACAGTTTTCAGGCTTTATACTTAGATTGTTTTACAATGTCGTGTGTTAATAATGACTATCAAAAATTCATAATGAATGTTACACAAGGAACTCCGTAATTTTAACATTAAATAAATTTCACTTAGGCTTAAGTTTTTGTATTACTGAACTCCTAATCGTTTCATGATGTAAGTAATTCCTCCTGTGATGACGACCCCCTTCCCAGAGTGGTGTTGCAACCTGCAGGTTGAAAGACACTGTTCTACAGGGATATGGCCCCTGTAGCAAGGTGCTGGAGTGCAATGGATTCAATATGAGATGCATACCTGCCAACATTTACAGTTTATCCATAACATTTATGGTAATTGCACCATTTTACGGTATTATGAATGTATGGTGTTATTTTATGACAAAATTTGAAACTTTAACATTAAAAAATTATACCACCAGTGCAATTGATTGATTGTTTGGGTTGAACTCAAGTCTGCAATATCTGATAACTCATTCTTTGACATGATTGGTACTTTTATTAACAGTTGATGTTTGCATACTCACTGCAATTGAATTTAAAGTCCATGTGAAATCTTAGTATTGACTAGCTCTGCTCCACAAATTCAAAGTGATGATCATTCAGACCTAGAACATAGTGATCAGTCTTCAGGATACAGATAAATCCTTTTTCTTTTCATCAATGAGAAAGTACTTTGTTATGTACTTCCTATAATTACAAGTTAGCACTCAATGTTAGACAAAATTGAAAATGCAGTTTTCTTCCATTCAGTTTTCCTTGGAAAAGTTTATCATGTTATGCAAGGAATAGAATGAAACTGCAGTTGGTGAATGAACTTTAGAGGCAGTTCACAGCTCTTTAGGTAGATGACAGTTTAATTGCAAATGAGGATGCTGTAATTGATTCCTGTTGGACACCACAATATATTGAATTTGTAAAGCCAATAGACTTTTTAAGTATAATGGAATTTCTAGAGTAGTGCTCTCTATTCTCATCACACACCGTAGCAATCCAGAATGTGAGTAAAAATAGAACATAGTTAAAATCATCCATGTACAATGAATCTCAGAAGACTATGTATTTCTAAATTGGAGATCAATAGTTGTGCTCTGTGCTATGACAATTTTCTGATGTCTTCTTGCAAGAAACTAAGAAGGCCATAACTATGACTTTAAAGTCAAACTAGCATATCATTTGCAGTGTTTAGTCTATTGTTTCTTGCTTCTATTATGGTAAATTACTTTTATTGTGATAAATTAAGAAAATATATGATAGTTGAAAAAGGATTCAACTATCACATATTTGCTTAATTTATCAAGGAAATCATATTATGTATGCTCCAACCCAATATTCACAACACATACTGTTTTTTAACACTGTTTCCTTCTTATTGTTATGTTCATGCAGAAACATTGGCCTATGATGTAAGTAGATATGTCCTGTTTGAAGCATGAATTAATTGTAACCCAGAAGTATTATTTGCCAGGGTAGTCAACATTCACCAGACTTTTTGCCACAAATGATTTTTATTGATAGCCCTTTCAAAAGTTCGCGGTATGTTTTTTTAATGGGACTTGACTACGGGGTCATGAGTCCCTAAACTTACAAACTACTTATGAACTAACTAAGACTAAGGACGGCACAAATATCCATGCCCAAGGGGGGATTCGAACCCCCCGACCGTAGTGGCCTTGCAAACCGTGACTGAAGCGCCTCAGTCCCCTCGGCCACCGCGGCCGGCTTCGCGGTATGTGTATGTGATAGATGTAGTAGGGATTGTACAGCATCATCAACTTTGTAGTGAGAGAAATGGTGGTTCTGGGATTACTGTGCCTTAGAAAAATGATTTTACAGTAGTGGGGTTGTGAGCATTGCAGTCACCACTTCCGTTACTCAAAAATGTTCAAATGTTTGTCAAGCTTATGGGATTTAACTGTGGGGTCATCAGTCCCTAAATGTACAAACTACTTATGAACTACCTTATACTAAAGACAGCACAAACATCCATGCCCGAGGGAGGATTTGAACCCCCGACGAGGAACGGCCTCGCACATCAGAGCATAGCGAGTCAATGGGCTTGGACACTCCACCGCAGCTCCGTAACTAGTCCAAGCTATTGTCTTACTGCTTCTTCCTTAGAACAACCATCTCAAAGCCCTGTCCCACTCAGTATTCCACCTCCTCGACCATTCATAGCACCTAGTCACTGCCTAACTGAGCTTTCCAACTAGCCACAATGCCCAAAACACTCTAACAACACTCCACAAAATCCAGGGCTAAAACCACTTTGAGACATCATTACCGTATTTACTCAAATCTATGCAGCACATGGAAAATGAGACTCGAAAATCGAGGGAACAAAAGTTGTAGGCTGCATTTCTGAATCAAAACAAAGTTGACTCATTCTAAAATGAGATTAGATAGATCGATAGAATGGATGAACACAGAGCTACAGTAGTTGGGTTCTTGATTTCAAATCATAAGCTTAGCATTTGAGCTTAAGCAAGATTATTTTGGTGAAAATACTTTCTAGGGGTCGGCCATGGAGCCAGGTCTTGACAGATGTGTACCAGAATCCACCGGTCAGCACTGCTCCCATACTATGTTCATGTTCTCGCCTACACACCACAAAATCCATTGACTAGGTTACACTATATCTCTCCTTGCTTGAACGGAAAAGTTCCAGCCAAATGACTAAGCACGGTGTAGCAAGAGATGCTCACCAGAAGTGAACATTCTCTTTCTGGTCAGCCTTTGTCCTGAATGGTCGTGCCCTCTATGTTCTCCTTGGACACCTATCATGTCCACAACCTGTTGGTGTCCTCCCTGACAATTTAACCCTGATATTTGTTGAGTTATTAGTTCCAATTATATGTGTCATAATTGCCACATTTGGCAAACAACCACCTTTTTAATCATTTAAATCATCCTGCACGCCTGAAACTTCAACCTCTCCTAGTCATTCTGCACAGCAGTAGTTGTTGGTAATAATGCGATGAATTGTGGGAAACATGCTTTTGCAGACAGCTGTTGAGTCTTTCCAAACATAAACAAATCTGCATTTCTGTCTTACTATCGCTGTGCTATTATGCTGAACATAACCACACCAAAAAATTGTGAAATATTCATAGAAACACATCAATATATTTTTGATGAGCAAGCATGTGAATGCATCAGCTGTCTTATGCTCAGAATGAGACAGAAGACAGATACCACATTCTGAAGAAAAGCTATTAAATGTGAATTTAGATTATGCAAGAAGAAAACTTTGCTTCAGCACAATGCTCTGCAAGCAATCTTAATGTCTAACAATCAATGTTTCAAACTGTTCGTGTTTTGTAATTAACACGTTTGCTGCGGCTGACGCTTATAAGCATTTCCGTGATCAACACTCCAGTGCTGCCGACGCTTATAAGTGTTTCTGCAATAAACAAATCAGAGCAGGTTAACGCTTATAAGCTGCACGTTCGCTAGCTGAGTACTCAGTTTAGTTTGTTCGGCTGTGCACTTGTGTTAGTACAAGCCACCAACGAAATATCACGTAATGTTTTCCTGTCTGCAGTTGTGTGTTTTTGTCTTTAGTCATCTGTGTTGTGCATTGTTTGCAATAAAATCCATGTATCAGAGGCATTGTTAGAATTGTTTGCAATAAATGCATATGATGCTTATGAGTGTCTGACAGCATGCAGCTATATTTAGCACCACCTATTCTGCAGATGTTATATTGGCTGTCAATATTACGAACGTGCACCACATGAACTTACAGGTTTCGCAAGGCTCTAATTTCAGCTCTTAGCATACATGAGCTTACGGGTGTCCACCTAGAGCGTTAGTAGCCCACACTGGTGCCCGCAGCAAACGTGTTAAATCACAGGGTCATGTAGGCCATCAGTAGATTAGTTTGTGTGGTTACCATAATCACAACGAATTATGACAGTCTCTAATACACACAGCCAAAAACAACAAACTAATCACTTCTGTTTTGGCTATAAATTCACTCCATCTTTTCTTGACCCTTTGTTAGTTACATTAAATATGTAGAAAAACATGTAAACATTCTGAGTTCCAAAACTATTTTTTAAAGCTGTGCTACTAGGTTCCTGCATAACCACAGATTCAAAAATCATGAAATGTTTGGAACTTTAAAGGCTTTCTACAAATGTCTACCTTGTTGTGTTTGCGTGTGAATGCATGTGGGTGTGTATGCGCTTGTTTACCTTTGCTTTTTTCCCCCTTAAGGTAGGTCCTTCCACTCCTGGGATTGGAATGACTCCTTTTCCACTTCCTTAAAACTCACATCCTTTCCTTTCTCCCCTCCTTCCTTCCTCTTTTCCTGAAGATACGAACAACGGTTGCGAAAGCTTGTATGTGTGTTTGTGTGTGTTTTTATTTGTATCTGTCGACGAGCCTGTGCTTTGGGTAAGTTATCTGATTTCTATTTTTTATACATATTTATCCCACCAGGAAAGTTTCCTTCTATAATATCAGTTTATTAATGTTTATAAAAGAGTTTTGTTAATTTAAATTCCAATTTATAGATGATTTGTATGTTATGTTTCATGTTTGTCATGTTGACTTGACAAGTTGCCTGGGTATGACACTGATCGAGACAGATAATTATCACTGGCATATATTGTACAATAGCCGATGGTGCATGCAGCTGTTCATTTGAGCAGCCAGTGACTATAAACCCAAGAACAAATATAAAATATTGTTTATAATGTCAATATAGAAAAAAGGAAATTTTAATGATCTTAATGTTATTAATGTTATTAGTTGGTTTCTGTCACTCACTACTCTGATGAAAGGTATCATGTTATAAGTTATGCAATTGAACACTAAAAGAAGAAGTATTAAATGATAAACAGTGTCTCATCAAAATCATTTACATAAAAGATTTATCTTATGAGTGATATATTATTTTATTCTATGTGGTGTAATTGAGTTATGTCAATGTGAAAAGTTGCTGAATGGTGATTAACATTTTTTTTTTTCTAAATCATGACAGACTAGAAAAATATTTTTTTTGCAGACTGAGGAGTTTCTCAATATGAATCGAAATTACATTATGGTCAACTTCAGTTAAACAAGACTGACAAATATGTGTGGTTAAATTTGACATTCATATGACGTGTCACCAAACTGCAAAAATTATATATATTCCAGACTTTATTAGAAGAATTTCTGCTGACATCCATTTACTAAACAAACTGTGCCAAAATTAATGGTAATGGCTGGTGTCAACATTTGTCAGTGAAGCAATGCAATCTGATAAACACAGTCAAACCCACGTAATGCAACATTAACTGAAATGAACTAAAGTGAAACATCAACAACTTGGTGCTTTTATCTGAACATTTTTATAATACTGCAAGGCTTATATTGTCAAGTAAAAGTGCAGCATGTCAGACATCTTGTACCAATACATGTTGTATCTTGTTTCTGAGACTCAGAGTACATCAATATCCATTCATTTCATTTTCATTGTTTTTTCTTTCTTTCAAGTTTACTGCATTTAAGAAGAGAGTTAATGTTCTATATTGTTATTCTTCTTACACGAATACTTCTGGATTTCTGAATCTCGTTAGTTGTCCCCACCTGGAGATCCCAATAGAGGACTATTTTACTTCTAGAGAATTTAACCAAAGAACTTTCCTTCTCAGACTGTTGATATTTGGGGTATCTGTTTGGGTTTTTAATGATGTTGTTTCCCATTGCCTTCTCCATTCTAGGAGTAGTTTTCCATCCTTTGGGCAGGCGAGTGCCCTTCCTTCTAGCTGCTCAGCCACCCTTCTGGAAAGGCTATTGGCACTTGACAGAAGGTGATCTCATCCCATGAGATATTTGGTCTTTAATAATTACTGTTTGGGTGTTAAAATCAGGGGTTGGCTGAGGGAGGCCGATAGGAGAGAAAACAGGAGGAGACTGACACAAGTAAGTGGAATCAATGTCAGAATCAGCTAATGGTCAATGTGGTTGCTGACCACATACTTCCAAGAAGGGAGCCCCCTGGGGGGACTACTCTTTGTCTGGACTCTTACCAGGAGCATTATTCCCGCCAGCATAGCTCAATGGATCACTGAGACACACGAACCTCCCCACCAACATTAAGGTGGTAGTCCATTAGAAGGGTGGTTTACTAGATTTTTCTTAAATTCTGAGGGTATTTCGTCTATCTCGTACATCTTACACACCAGGTAAAATAGTTTTGTCATGGCTGTCACTCTCTGAGACTTCAATAGATCTGAGGGCATGTCGTCTAGTCTGGGGGCCTTGTTTTGACTTAGGTGTTTCAGTGCTCTGTCAAATTCTTCTTTCAGTATAGTATCTCCTATGATGGTTGTGTGACTGTGCTATTGTGTGAATGATCTTTATTCCGAAGAATGCAAGAGGCCAATATGTAAAATGTTGTATGTACGTGTCTTTTTTTTATGTGCCTGTTGAAGCTTATTACATCTTTGCAATGGGTTGTAAACTGACCTCATTATATTGTTGAATCCCAATCTGGAGTTTTGATTATGAAATTCAGTATTTCCTGTGATATCCAAGGATTTTTATGGCTGTTGCCTTTCTAATTGTTTGGTTCTTCACTGACACCTTCCCTTTTTTATCTCTCAAAGCTACCCATTCATATTCTACCATGTTATTGTCCCCCATTTTTGTCAATTGTTGCCTAAAGCTCCCTCTGAAACTCTCAAGAACTTCAGGTTTCTTCAATTTATCCAGATCCCATCTCCTTACATTCCTACCATTTTGCAGTTTCTTCAACTTCAATCTACAGTTCATAACCAGTAAGTTATGATCAGAGTCTATATCTGCCCCTGGATATGTCTTACAGTTTTAAACCTGGTTTCTAAACTTTTGGCTAACCATTATAAAGTCAATCTGGTATCTCCCAGTGTCTACAGGTCTCTTCCATGTATATAACCTTCTTTAATGATGATTAAACCAAGTGTTTGTGATTATTAAATTGTGCTCTGCACAAAATTCTTCCAGGTGATCTCCTCTTTCATTCCTTTTCCCCAGTCCATATCCACCTACTACATTTCCTTCTCTTCCCTTTCCAACTGCTAAGCTCCAGTCCCCCGTTACAATTAATTTTTTGTCTCCTTCAATGGTCTGAAATACTTATTTTATCTCCTCAATACATTTCTTCGATCTTCTCATCATCGGCAGAGCTAGTTGGCATATAAACTTTGTACCACTGTGGTTGGTGTTGGCTTCGTATCTATCTTTGCTATGATAATGTTTTTACTGTGCTTTTCATAATAACTTACCTGCATTCCTATTTTCTTATTCATTACCAGACCTACTCCTGCATTACCACTAGCTGATTTCGTATTTATAACCCTGTACTCACCTGACCAAAAATCCTGTTCATTCTGCCACCGAACATCACTAATCCCCACAATATCTAACTTTAACCTATCCATTTCTCTTTTCAATTTTTCGAACTTACCTACTTGATTAATGGATAAAACATTCCATGCTCCAGTCTGTAGAATGCCTGTTTTGTTTTTCTTGATGACAACATCCTCCTGAGTACTCCCCACCCTGCAATCTGAATGGGGGTCTATTGTTGTTGTTCTTGTTGTTGTGGTCTTCAGTCCGGAGACTGATTTGATGCAGGTCTCCACAATACCCTACCCTGAGCAAGCCTCAACTCCACATAAGAACGGCAACCTACATCTGTCTGAATCCACTTACTGTTTCCATCTCTTGGTCTTCCTCTGCGGTTTTTACCCCACACACTTCCCTCCAATGCTAAATTTACAATTCCTTGATGTCTAATAATGTGTCCTATGAATCGATCCCTTCTTTAAGCAAGGTATGCCAGAAATTCCTTTTCTCCCCAATTCTGTTCACTACCTCCTCATTAGGTACGGGATCCACCCACCCAATCTTCAGCATTCTTCTGTAGCACCACATTTCAAAAGCCTCTATCCTCTTCCTGTCTGCACTGTTTATCATCCACGTTTCACTCCCATACAAGGCAACACTCCATACAAATGCCTTCAGAAAGGGCTTCCTTAGGCTTAAATCAATATTCAATGTTAACAAATTTCTCTTTTTCAAGAACGCTTTTCTACCCATTGCCATTCTGCATTTTATATCCTCAGTACTACGACCATCATATGTTATTTTACTGCCCAAGTAACAAAACTCATCTACCTCCTTTATTGTTTCCTTCAAAATCACCTGATTTTCTTAGACTGCACTCCATTACCCTTGTTTTACTCTTGTTAACATTCATCTCATATGCACCTTTCAGCACACTGTCCATTCTGTTCAGCTGCTCTTCCAGGTCCTTTGCTGCCTCTGACAGAATTACTATGTCGTCGGCAAAACACAATGTTTTTAATTCTTCACCCTGAACTTTAATTCCTTCTCCAAATTTCTCCTTGCTTTCCTTTATAGCTCGCTCAATGTACAAATTGAGTAACAATGGAGAAAGACTACAACCCTGTCTTACTCCCTTTCCAACCACTGCATCCCTTTCATGCCCTTCAACTCTGACAACCGCTGTCTGGTTTTTGTACAAGTTGTAAATAACCTTACGCTCCCTATATTTTACTCCTGCTTGCTTCAGAACTTGAAAGAGTTTATTCCAATCAACATTGTCAAAAGCCTTCTCCAAATCTACAAAAGCTAGAAATGTAGGTTTGCCTTTTCTGAATCTATCTTCTAGGATAAGCCGTAAAGTGAGTATTGCCTCCCGTGTTCCTACATTTCTCCTGAACCCAAACTGATCTTCCCCGAGGTCGGCTTCTACCAGCTTTCTGTATATAATTCGTGTTAATATTTTACAACCATGACTTATTAAACTGATGGTTCTGTAGTTTTCACACCTGTCTGCACCTGCTTTCTTTGGAATGGGGATTATAACATTTTTCTTAAAGTCTGAGGGTACTTCGCCTGTCTCATACATCTTACACACCAGGTGAAACAGGTTTGTCATGGCTGGTTCTCCCAGAGACTTCCGTAGCTCTGAGGGAATATCACCTACTCCAGGGGCCTTGTTTCGACTTAGGTCTTTCAGGGCTCTGTCAAATTCTTCTCTCAGTACAGTATCTCCTATTTCAGCTTCATCTACATCCTCTTCCCTTCCTACAATATTGTCTCAAAGTTCATTTCCTTTGTAGAGCCCCTCTATATACTCTTTGCACCTTTCAGCTTTCCCTTCTTTGCTGAGAACTGGTTTTCCATCAGTGTCCTTGATATTCATAGAGCTGTTTTTCTTATCTCCAAATGTTGCTTTTATTTTCCTGTAGGCTGTATCTATTTTTCCCCTATTTATACATTCTTCTACATCCTTGCATTTGCCTTCTAGCCACTCCTGCTTAGCCATTTTGCACTTCCTGTCAATCTCATTTCTTAGTCGTCTGTACTCCATTTTGCCTGTTTCATTTACTGCATTTTTATATTTTCTCCTTTCATCGATTAAATTTAGTATTTCTTGTGATATCCAAGGATTTTTTGTTGGTCTTGCCTTCCTACCTATTTTGTCCTCTGCTACCTTCACTATTTCATCTCTCAATGCTACCCATTCCTCCTCTACTGTTTTATTTTCCCCTGTTTCTGTCAATCATTGCCTAAAGCTCCCTCTGAAATTCTTAAGAACCTCAGGTTCCTTCAATTTATCCAGGTACCATCTCCTTATTTTCCTACCTTTTTGTAGTTTCTTTAGTTTCAGCCTACAGTTCATAACCAAGTTATGGTCAGAGTCTATATCTGCCCCTGGGTATGTCTTACACTGTAAAACCTGGTTCCGAAATCTATGTCTTACCATTATAAAATCTATCTGGTATCTCCCAGTGTCTCCTGGTCTCTTCCACGTATACAACCTTCTTTTGTGATTCTTGAACCAGGTGTTTGTTATAACTAAATTATGTTCTGTGCAAAATTCTACCAGGCGGCTTCCTCTTTCATTCCTTTTGCCCAGACCATATTCACCTACTATCTTCCCTTCCCTACCTTGTCCTTCTACCGAATTCCAGTCTCCCATAACAATTAAGTTTTCCTCTCCCTTAATTGTCTGAATAATTTCCTTTAGCTCCTCATATATTTCTTCGATTTCCTCATCATCGGCAGAGCTAGTTGGCTTTGTATCTATCTTGACAATGATAATGCGATCGCTGTGCTGGTCATAGTAGTTTACCCACATTCCTATTTTCTTATTCATTATCAATCCTACTCCTGTGATACCCCCCGATTGATTTTGTATTTATAATACTGTACTCACCAGACCAGAAATCCTGTTCATCCTGCCACCGAACTTCACTAATCCCCACTATATCTAACTTCAACCTATCCATTTCCCTTTTTAAATTTTCTAATTTTCCTACTCGATTAAGGGATCTAACATTCCACGCTCCGACCTGTAGAATGCCAGTATTGTCTTTCCTGATGATCACATCCTCCTGAGTAGTCCCCGCCCGGAGATCCAAATGGGGGACTATTTTACCTCCAGAATATTTTACCTGAGAGGAGGCCATCATCATATGTTCATACAGTAGAGCTGCATGTCCTCGGGAAAGGTAACGGCTGTAGTTTCCCCTTGCTTTCAGCCGTTCGCAGTAGCTGTGTGGCAAAGCCACATTAGCTGATGTTACAAGGCCAGCTCAGTCAATCATCCAGACTGTTGCCCCTGTAACTACTGAAAAGACTGCTGCCCCTCTTCAGGAACCACACGTTTGTCTGGCCTCTCCACAGATACCCCTCCACTGTGGTTGCACCTATGGTTCAGCTTTCTGTATCATTGAGGCACGCAAGCCACCTCACCTCGGCAATGTCTGTGGTTCATGGGAGTGGATCAAATTAGCAAGGAACAATATTTGTCACAACTTGACTAAGATGTGAAATTTGATGACAGGACACATCCTGCAGCTTGAAGGATTTTTTGATTTGGTGATAAAGGGAGGGAGACAAATCTTGGCTATAGTAAGTGGGTTCTAATGGATGTAGTCAGGCAGAGACAAAGAGGAATGCACGAGTTACGGTACACTACCATAGAGCACTGCATTGCGGCAGTCTTTGGAGTGGACACCACAATATTAATGTTCCAGTATTATATGAAAGAGATAATGTGTTTTAAGAAAGGGGTTTATCTTTATAATTATGATGTAATCTTGCATTTCATAAAAATGTATGTATGTTACATAAGTTCAGCTCTGAAAGTGTACAATGTTGAAAAGCTCAGTGGACAATTTTAATATTGTGTGTGCATTGCTCAGTGGATTAACTATATGAGAAGTAGTCATTTGTACTCCAATGATTATGCAGGGTCAGTCTCCTATGGGTTATCAGGCACATTTTCATTATTGTTTCTGCAGATATTTGCAGTTTTATTTGTGTCAGTATAGATGGAGTATGCCTATCACAATTTGTCTGCAAACTGTAGCTTTGATGGAAAGCATCTGTTTGTTTGCTGTACACACAATATTATTTTTAAAGCAGAATTTTATATGCCCATTTGACATAGCAGTCACACACAAGTCTTGTGAGATATTCAGTTTTTCAGTTTACCTATAATGGGGATAGTAAATGATGAAAAACCAGTATTAGAGCAGCTTTTAAGTAGCACTGCTGTACAACATTAACAATAAGAGCAGGCAAAAATGTTCAAATGTCTGTAAATCTATCGGACCAAACTGCGTGGTCATCAGTCTGTAGCTTACAAACTACCTAAACCTAGGTAAACTAACCTAAGTACAACACACACACACACACACACACACACACACACACACACACACACACACACACACACACATGCCCCAGGGAGGACTCGAACCTCCACGGCGAGCAACCGCGCGCTCCGCAGCGAGACGCTTTAGACCACTCGGCTACTCCACCGCGGCTAAGAGCAGGCCACAGCTGTGTTATTGCTACTGAATATATGGTTATTCTTTGTGTTTTATTGTCTATGTTAGTATACAGGGTGTTTATAAATGAATATTGGGGTTTTAACACTTTGCTTACTGCCAAAAAGATGTCCAATGAGCCACAGATATGTACACATGATAGACTACAAAATTACAGCTTTCGGCCTTTTAGGTCTTTGTCAGTTAGACACACACACACACACACACACACACACACACACACACACACACAGTAGTCTAACAAGTGACACTTCATTCCTTTCTACCGACTCAAGACGACCAAATTAATTAATTTTGGGAATTTAGTGTGGCAGGGAATGAGATTCTGCATAAGGTTTTCTGTATTCCTAGGTGGAAACTACTGGTGGCACCTGCTAAGGGCAGAGAAGCATATGTGCAGGTTTACCAACATGAGATGCAGGAGCCTGCATAGAGGACGCAGCATGGAGTCCTTAATTACATAAGTGTTCCATGGTGCAATGAAAAAACAGACGAGTATAGTGTTTTGAATTTTGTTGTCATTGTTGTGATGTATGAGAAGTTGTATAGTCAGAACTATCAGAGACTGGAACTGATCATAAAATGCAATTTGATTCTATGTAAATGTATGTAGTGTGAATGAAGTTCTGTAAGTCACAGTACAATAAAGGAGTACAGTTATTTGTTTCCAACATACAACTTTCATTTGAGTAGAAGAAGTATTTATGGATTGAAATGATAATTTCTCTTCCTCTCAAGCTCTGATCAACTTTGGATATGATTGTCAGATGCCTGTTACCTCAAGAAAGAGACTTCTTGGTTGAGGAACAGACTACCTGGGCCTCATAAGCCAAGGAGTAAATTAAATAGCAGACTTCTAAGAACCCGACTCAACATTAACTAAAACCAGTACTAACTTATATATATTCTTGCGGTGACTTGTAATGAACAGGCAAGGATAACACAGTTCCACCTCAACACACACACACACACACACACACACACACACACACACACACACACACACAGAGAGAGACACACACACACACACACACACACACACACACACACACGACTGCGTCTCCGGCCACTGTCGCCAATCTGCACTACTTAGCATCCTAGGTGGAAGCAACCAGAGGTGGCAAAGGGAGGGAAGCAGGAGGGAAGGGTGATGTGCGGCAAGGGTGGGGTAATACACCAGAGCTGTTTGACAGATAGAGCCGAAGGAAGGGAAGGGAATGAAATGTGTGGCGGGATGGGAGACGAATGTAAGAATAGCAAGTGGCAGGGAAAGGGAGGGAAGGTTGGTAGAGGTAGGAATTAGCGAAGGCTTAAGCCTGGGGGATTGCGGGAGCATAGGATATATTGTAGGCAGAGTACCCATCTGCGCAGTTTAGAAAAGCTGGTGTTTGTGGGTAGGATCCATATGGCACAGGTGGTGTAGCAGTCATTGAATTACTCACACTATGCAGTGCTGTATGCTCTGCAACACCCTAGCCACCTGTGGCCACTGCATCTGCAGTGACAAGCAGTCCCTCTCCAAGTATGCCAAATGCCTCACTGAGGCCTTCACTGACCATAATTACCCTGTTTGTCCAGTCACCCTCCAACTCCCCCACACCCACCGTCTGGTCACAAAGGAGCACTCCTCATGCAACCCAGTATCACCCAGGATTGGAGCAATTAAACCAAGTTCTCCACCAGGGTTTTGACTACCTTTCATCCTGCCCTGAAATGAGAAATAACCTACCAAATATCCTCCCCACTCCCCACCCCTAAAGTGGTATTCCGCCGCCCACCAAACCTACTTAATATCCTTGTCCGAACCTACTCCATCCCTGCTCCCAATCCCTTACCCCATGGCTCATACCCCTGCAATAGACCTAGATGCAAAACCTGTCCTATTCACCATCCCACCACCACCAACTCCAGTCCTGTTTCTGGAATTTCCTATCCCATAAAAGGCAGGGCAACCTGTGAAAGCAGTCATGTTATCTACAAATTGAGCTGCAACCACTGTACAGCTTTCTATGTGGGTATGACTAACACCCAGCTATCTATCTGAATGGATGCCCATCGTCACACTGTGGCCAGGAGACAGCTAGACCATACTATTGCAGAGCATACAGCACTGCATAGTGTGACTTTTTTCAATGACTGCTACAGGGCCTGTGCCATATGGATCCACCCCACTGTTGTGACCTTGTCGCCTTTTGTAGTTTCTTATCCCAGTCTAGTTGTCAATAAAGGTACTGTTGCAGGAATTGAAGTCAAGTGTAACAACTATTCACATTAATAATACAAGTTTTATTGACTGAAAATTATAATACTCAACTGTAGAACATGTGTCTGATTCTTCTCTCTTCTTGCTTCTTGCAGTGTCATAGCTGCTCTGTGACCTAGTTACTGCTAAGTTTGTAACTGCGTTCTGACCTAGTGACTACCTGAGTTCTAACTTGTAACTGTTGAAGTTCTCACTACTAACTGCCTGAGTTCTGAATAGCAACTGACGGGCCATCCAGACGTATAGCGGCCTAGATATAGCCACTTGTAGACTTCGGTTACTCCCTCCAGGATGCGAGGCACCTGCTTGCGATTGGCTTTCGGTCGATCGCTGCCTTCTCCACAATCATTCTCTTATGTCTGGCGTGTGGCACTGACTTTATGCCACAACACCTACAAACACCAGCTTTTCTGGATTGCACAGATGGGAACTCTACCTACAATATATCGTACACTCCCGCAAGCCCCCTCCCCTTCCTCTCCCTGCCACTCTCTACCCTTACATTCGTCTCCCATCCCACCACACATTTCATTCCCTTCCCTTCCTTCTGCATTGTCCGTCAGACAGCACTGGCGTATTCTCCCACCCGTGCTGCACATCCCCCCTCCACTCCTGCTTCCCTCTCCTTGCCACCTCCTCACCCCCACCACTGGTTGCTTCCACCTAGGATGCTGGGTAGCGCAGATTGGCCACAGTGGCCGGAGACGATGGTCGTGTCTGTGTGAGCGTGTGTGTATGTTTGTGTGTCTAACTGACGAAAGCCCAAAAGGCTGAAAGCTGTAATGTTGTTGTCTATTTATTTGAACCTATCTGCGGCTCATCGGACATCTCTGTGGTGAGTAAGCAACCTATCATTCTCATAAATATTATTGAATCCTTCCTGGAATTTCCATTGTTTGGTTTTAACACTTTATAATATTTATTATATTAATCTTACAATTATGATAGTTACAACTCAGCGCAAAGACATGGCAACGAGCTGCAACAGGCACATACAAAAGCCAAACACATACAACACTTTCAGCTACCGGCCATGGCCTTCTTCACAAAATAGAACATTCATACAGGCACAGAACACAGTCATACAACCATCACCTCCAGCTGCTGCATTTCGAATCACGCTCTGTGTCGTGTAAATCGGGGAGGAGAGGGGGATAGGAATGCTGCGTCACATGGGGGGGGATTGGTACAGCACGGCCTAGATGGAATAACGAGATGCAGCTGAGGAATGGAGTGGGGAGGCGGGTGAGGGGAGAAAAATAAAATAAACACAATAAATAGAGATTTAAGTAAATATAAAAATAATAAATAAAAATAAAATTCATGCATACTGCACACACACACACACACACACACACACACACACACACCACTCAAAATAGGAGAGATTTGGGATTGAGAGGTAGGAACTGTAAGGTATGGGAAAAAAGGGAAGTAATCGTAGGTTGAGGCCTGGATGATTTCGGGGATAACTCCCATCTGTGCAGTTCAGAAAAGCTGGTGGTGGATGGGAGGGTCTAGATGGCCCAGATTATGAAGCAGCCATTGAAATCAAGCATGTGCTCCGCTGCATGCTGTGTCACAGGGTGGTCGACTTTGTTTTTGGCCATAGTTTGGTGGTGGCCATTCATCCTAATGGACAGCTGGTTAATGGTCATGCTAATATAGAAAGCTGCACAGTGATTGCAGCACAGTTGGTAAATTACATGGCTGCTTTCACTGGTGGCCTGGCCTCTGATAGGGTAGGATAAGCCTGTGACAGGGCTGGAATAGGAAGTGCTGGGTGGATGGATTGGACAGGTCTTGCAGCGGCGTCTTCCACAAGGATATGATCCCTGTGGCAACGGGCTGGTTTTTGGGGGCTGTTGTGGAGTTTGAGTGGACGTCAGAACACCACTTTAGGAGGGGTGAGAAGGAACTTGGTCAGGATGTGTCTCATTTCTGGGCACGAGGATAGAAAATCAAAACCTTGGCGAAGGATGGAATTTAGTTGTTTGATTCCAGAGTAGTACTGGGTGACAAGGGGAGCGCCCTTTTGTGGGTGGTTACTGGTGTTAGGAGGAGGATTTGGGATGTGTGAGGATATGGCACAAGATATCTGTTTGCGGACTAGGTCTGTGGGGTTGTTTCTGTCTGTGAAGGCCTTAGTGAGACCCTCAGCATATTCAGAAAGGGAGTTCTTCTCACTGCAGATACACCGCCCATGGGTGACGAAGCTTAAGGGAGTAATTTTTTGATGTGGAAGGGATGGTAACTGTCAAAGTGTAGGTACTGTTGGTGGTTGGTAGGTTTAATATGGACGGAAGTGTGGATGGAGGCATCAGTGAGGTGGAGGTTGACATTCAAGAATGTGGCATGGTAGGTTGAGGAAGACCAGGTGAAGTGGATAGGGGAGAAGGAATTGAGGTTCTGAAGAAAGGAGGATAGGGTACCCTGGCCCCGAGTCCAGATCATGAAAATATCATCAATGAACCTGAACCAGGCTAGAGGTTTGGGGTATTGGGATTCTAGGAAGGATTCATCCAGACAGCCCATATACAGGTTGGCATAGGAGGGTGCCATGCAGGTGCCCATAACTGTACCTTGGATTTGATGGTAAACTTTCCCCTCAATGGAAAAGTAGTTGTTAAGTAGGATGAAATTGGTGAGGGTTGTGAGGAATGAGGTATCGGGCTTGAGTTCAGAGGGACGTTGGGAGAGGTAGTGTTCCAGAGCGGCAAGGCAAGGGCATGTGGGATGTTTGTGTAGAGGGAGGTGGCATCCACTGTTACAAGTAAGGATCCAGGAGGCAAAGGGGTGGGAATGGTGGAGAGTCAGTGAAGGAAGTGGTTGGTATACTTTATGTGGGAAGATAGATTTTGGACAATTGGTTGGAGGTGTTGGTCAATGATGGCTGAAATTCGTTCGCAGTAACCAGCCACAATAGGGCGTCCAGGATTATTGGGTTTGTGGACTTTGGGGAGTATGTAGAAGGTGGGTGTGCAGGGTGTTGCTGGGTTAGGAAGCAAAGTTATTGCATATTAAAGCTGTATTCTGAAATATAAAGTAAGTACGTATAGCAATAATATGTTGTAATAGAAAGTATATTAAATGATATTAGATTTACATCAAACTCAGTACATGGACTTAAAATGCCATCTGATGAATTAATGAAATACTGGCAATAATTTATTATATAAATAACCGAATTGACCACATGGTCAGCATTTAAACATTTCTTGAAAACTATAATATCTAAAGAACTGGATTGACTGTCAAGAGTTAAAGCTTGCTAAAACATAACTATGTACATGTTAGGAGTTGTATATGTATCATAATTCTCATGTTACTAACTTCTTTAGGAAGTCTATTGTTCACATACATATAATACCATATATTGCTTAATTGCATCAATTATTCTCAAAGTGATCATATTTAAAAGAATAAACATTTTATGCTCTACTTACCAATATGAAGTATATCTTATAACAAATCTACTGTTCATGATAAATGTACAACTCTTATTTCTAACAATAGTTTGTATTGTTGTCTACACGTGTCGAAATAGTATATAAGGTCCCGAGCAGAGAGAGACGGGGCGTCATTATTAAGGCTGACTTTGAGCAGTCACTTTGTTAGTATGTGGTTTAATACCAACAATGTAATGTTCTGTTGAATACAGTTTTATAAAAAGTTCGACTTGTGTTTTGAGTTCACATCAAGCGATTTTGGATCTGTAAGATATCACCCAGCACGCAACCTTTAACCAGAATTTCAGGCATTTGAAGAACTTTATAAGCGAAGCACATTCTACAAGATACACCCAACCTATGACACTATGGTATTGTGCTGAACTTAATAATTGTGTTATTGTAACCTTGCTACATGAGAGTGACATTCATTTGTCTTCAGGTTATGGAAGTTATTAGTTTGTAGCAGGTACATTACATAACGTAAATTTACGTAATTCCAATATTATTGTGGAAGAGGAGATGAATATAAGGGAAAGGGGATAATGATTACATGTTCATATACGCCGATGGGCCCGTTAGTTCAAATGAAACAGATTTCAGAATTCATTGGCTTGTTAAGAAATGAAAAATGATTTAAATTAATAAAAATAGACGAAGATTACTCACCAGGCGAAGGAGCACAGGTGTGACAGCATCAAAAATAAATGAATACACACACACACACACACACACACACACACACACACAATCGCAAGCTTTCGCAACCCAGTTGCGTCTTCAGGCAGTAGGGAAGGAGAGGGAAAAGGAAATGATGAGGGTTTTAATGAAGGGGGTAAGGAGCCATTCCAATCCCGGGACAGGAAAGACTTACCTTGGGGGAAAAAATGGAAGGTAAATAAATGCACATACACCCACACATTTACACAGACACAAGTACACTTAGGCAGACATACTGTAGAACTGTAGAAAGCAAAGAAGTTAGAAGTTAGACAGAGATGCCACTTGAGGCAGAGGCTCTGTCCAGAGAACCAAGGCAAAGATGTTAAGATGGTGGGTGGGAATTCGAATTTAGCGGAGGTTGAGACCAGGTGGGCAACGGGAAGAGAGAATATGCTGAAGGGCTAGTTCCCATCTCCGGAGTTCTGAAGGATTGGTGTCAGTGGGAAGTATCCAGATAACCCGGACGGTGTAGCACTGTGCCAAGATGTGCTGGCCATGCACCAAGGCATGTTTAGCCACAGGGTGATCCTCGTTACCAACAAACACTGTCTGCCTGTGTCCATTCATGCGAATGGACAGTTTGTTGCTGGTCATTCCCACATAGAACGCTTCACAGTGCAGGCATGTCAGTTGGTAGATCACGTGGGTACTATCGCAGGTGGCTCTGCCTTTGATCGTGTACACCTTCCAGGTTACGGGACTGGAGTAAGTGGTGGTGGAAGGGTGCATAGGGCAGGTTTTACAACGGGGGCGGTTACAAGGGTAGGAGCCAGAAGGTAGGGAAGGTGGTTTGGGGATTTCATAGGGGTGGACTAGGAGGTTACGGAGGTTAGGTGGGCGGCGGAAAGACACTCTCGGTGGAGTAGGAAGGATGTCATGAAGGATGGATCTCATTTCGGGGCAGGATTTTAGGAAGTCGTATCCTTGCTGGAGAGCCACATTCAGAGTCCGCTCCAGTCCCGGAAAGTATCCGGTGACAAGAGGGGCACTTCTGGGGTTTTGTGGAAGGTTCTTAAATTGGGGAGATGAGGAAGTGGCTCTGGCAATTTGCTTCTGTACCAGACCAGGAGGATAGCTGCGGGATGTGAAGGCTGTTATCAGGTTATTGGTGTATTGGTTCAGGGATTCAGGACTGGAGCAGACTCGTTTGCCACGAAGACCTAAGCTGTAGGGAAGGGAACGTTTGATGTGGAAAGGATGGCAGCTGTCATAATGCAGGTACTGTTGTTTATTGGTAGGTTTGATGTGGACGGATGTGTGTAGTTGGCCGTTGGATAGATGGAGGTCGACATCGAGGAAAGTGGCATGGGATTTGGAATAGGACCAGGCGAATTTGATGGGACCAAAGGAGTTGAGGTTGGAGAGGAAATTCTGGAGTTGTTCTTCACTGTGAGTCCAGATCATGAAGATGTCGTCAATGAATCTATACCAAACTTTGGGTTGACAGGCTTGGGTGTCCAGGAAGGCTTCCTCTAAGCGTCCCATAAATAAGTTCGCGTACGAGGGGGCCATCCTGGTCCCCATGGCTGTTCCCTTTAGTTGTTGGTATGTCCGGCCCTCAAAAGTGAAGAAGTTGTGGGTTAGGATGAAGCTGGCTAGGGTATTAAGGAAAGAGGTTTTAGGTAAGGAAGTGGGTGGTCGGCGTGAAAGGAAATATTCCATCGCAGCGAGGCCCTGGGCATGTGGGATATTAGTGTATAAGGAAGTGGCATCGATGGTTACAAGGATGGTTTCAGGAGGTAACAGGCTGGGTAAGGATTTCAGGCGATCAAGGAAGTGGTTGGTGTCTTTGATGAAGGATGGGAGACTGCACATGATGGGTTGAAGGTGTTGGTCTATGTAGGCAGAGATTCGTTCTGTTGGGGCTTGGTAACCGGCCACAATGGGGCGGCCGGGATGATTGGGTTTGTGAATCTTGGGAAGTAGGTAGAAGGTGGGGGTGCGGGGTGTCGGTGGAGTCATGAGGTTAATGGAGTCAGGTGAAAGGTTTTGTAGGGGGCCTAAGGTTTTGAGGATTCCTTGAAGCTCTGCCTGGACATCAGGAATGGGATCGCCTTGAAAAACTTTATATGTGGTATTATCTGAAAGCTGACGCACTCCCTCTGCCACATACTCCCGCCGTTCAAGTACCACTGTCGTGGAGCCCTTGTCGGCAGGGAGAATGACGATGGAATGGTCAGCCTTCAGATCACGGATAGCTCGGGATTCAGCTGCGGTAATGTTGGGAGTAGGATTAAGGTTTCTCAGGAAGGACTGGGAGGCAAGGTTGGAAGTAAGGAATTCCTGGAAGGTTTGAAGAGGGTGATTTTGAGGAAGAGCAGGTGGGTCTCGCTGTGACGGAGGACGGAACTGTTCTAGGCAGGGTTCGATTTGAATGATGTCTTGGGGAGCTGGATCATTAGGAAGAGGATTATTTTTCTTCGTGGCAAAGTGATATCTCCAGCAAAGACTGCGAGTATAGGATAGTAAATCTTTCACAAGGGCTGTTTGGTTGAATTTGGGAGTAGGGCTAAAGGTCAGCCCTTTGGATAGGACAGAGGTTTCAGATTGGGAGAGAGGTTTAGAGGAGAGGTTGACCACTGAATTGGGATGTTGTGGTTCCGGATTGTGTGGATTGGAATTTTGAGGTTTGGGAGGGAGAGGAGTTGGGAGTGGGAGGTTGAGTAGATGGGAGAGACTGGGTTTGTGTGCAATCAGAGGAGGTTGAGGTTTACTGGAGAGGTTGTTGAGGGAGAGAGTATTGCCTTTCCGGAGGTGGGTGACCAGGAGATTGGATAGTTTTTTGAGGTGCTGGGTGGCATGCTGTTCTAATTTGTGGTTGGCCTGAAGGAGGATATTCTGAACTGCAGGTGTAGATGTAGGAGAGGAAAGGTTGAGGATTTTGATTAGGGATAGGAGTTGACAGGTGTGTTCATTGGCAGAGTTGATGTGTAGGTTAAGGATTAGGCGGGTGAGGGATATGGATTGTTCAGTTTGGAATTGGTATAGGGCGGGATGAAAGGATGGATTACAGCCAGAGATGGGAACTTTCAGTGTGAGGCCCTTGGGAGTGATTCCAAATGTCAGACAAGCCTGCATAAAAAGAATGTGGGAGCGTAATCTGACTAGGGAAAAAGCATGTTTACGGAGGGAATGTAAATAAAACTGGACGGGGTTGTTGTAGGGATGTTGTAAGGAAGGCATAATATATGTATGAAGGAAAAGTGAGAAATATGGGCTATGTAACAGGTTGCAATGAACGAATAAAATAATAAAATAAAATAAAAATATAATAAAATAAAAAAGTATATATATATATATATATATATATATATATATATATATATATATATATATATATATATATATATATATATAAATTTAAAAAAAAATGAATGTGAAAAGTAATTCAGATAAGCAAAAAGGAAGGAAATAGAAAAAAGAAAAAGTCGTTAAAATTTGTTGTTGAAACTGTGGTCACCTTAAGTGGTCAACCACGTAGTATTAATGGTTAGGTAGTGGTATGGCGGGCAAACGAGGTTTAAGGATGGTGAAAATCGGAAAAAATCGGAAAAAAGTACGAGAAAATCGCGTGAGAAAGCAAGGAAAACTTCTAAATAGGATTGGTGGAGTGGTAGCAGATTACGACATTGAGGCTAAGAATAGTCTGACGATGGAATAGTAGGGTCAAGACCAACGTAAAGTAGCTGAAATACGATCGGAAAAGTAGGAAAAACGAACGGAAATGTGGAAAAACGGGAATGGAAACAAACGTGAGGTGACTAGGAAATGCCGAAAATGGTTATAAACAATATGAGAAACTACAGTTGTGAATTAATGTTTACGTTATATAGCGAGAAAATTTAATGAGCGGCGTATTTCAGTCGGAAGAAGGAGTAATGGAAGTGGTAAAAACCATATAAAAGTACTCAAAGGTTAGGTTAGGAAGTGGACGTATTGTTGTAAGTATTGGCGAAAAGTGAACAGTAAGATAAGAAGGGAATGTAGAATGGAACTGCTATATAAAATATATATAAATGAATAAATAAAAATAAAAACAAAAATAAAAACGCGAAAACAAGGGAAAGTTAGAAGACAGAAAAGATTTCGAAAGGTAACAGAACAATGACGGAAGTAATTGTTGAATTCAAATTTATGATACGAATATTATAGAGGAAAAATTCCTAACAGGAAAAATATACGTAAAAAATAGATGAAGTACACTTACCAGGCGAAAGGGCACAGGCAGTAATAGCAACAAATAAACACACAGACACACACACACACACACAAAAATGCTAGCCTAGCTGCTTCATCAGGCAGAAGGGAAGGAGAGGGAAAAGGAAATGATGAGGGTTTTAATGAAGGGGGTAAGGAGCCATTCCAATCCCGGGACAGGAAAGACTTACCTTGGGGGAAAAAATGGAAGGTAAATAAATGCACATACACCCACACATTTACACAGACACAAGTACACTTAGGCAGACATACTGTAGAACTGTAGAAAGCAAAGAAGTTAGAAGTTAGACAGAGATGCCACTTGAGGCAGAGGCTCTGTCCAGAGAACCAAGGCAAAGATGTTAAGATGGTGGGTGGGAATTCGAATTTAGCGGAGGTTGAGACCAGGTGGGCAACGGGAAGAGAGAATATGCTGAAGGGCTAGTTCCCATCTCCGGAGTTCTGAAGGATTGGTGTCAGTGGGAAGTATCCAGATAACCCGGACGGTGTAGCACTGTGCCAAGATGTGCTGGCCATGCACCAAGGCATGTTTAGCCACAGGGTGATCCTCATTACCAACAAATCCATATCCCTCACCCGCCTAATCCTTAACCTACACATCAACTCTGCCAATGAACACACCTGTAAACTCCTATCCCTAATCAAAATCCTCAACCTTTCCTCTCCTACATCTACACCTGCAGTTCAGAATATCCTCCTTCAGGCCAACCACAAATTAGAACAGCATGCCACCCAGCACCTCAAAAAACTATCCAATCTCCTGGTCACCCACCTCCGGAAAGGCAATACTCTCTCCCTCAACAACCTCTCCAGTAAACCTCAACCTCCTCTGATTGCACACAAACCCAGTCTCTCCCATCTACTCAACCTCCCACTCCCAACTCCTCTCCCTCCCAAACCTCAAAATTCCAATCCACACAATCCGGAACCACAACATCCCAATTCAGTGGTCAACCTCTCCTCTAAACCTCTCTCCCAATCTGAAACCTCTGTCCTATCCAAAGGGCTGACCTTTAGCCCTACTCCCAAATTCAACCAAACAGCCCTTGTGAAAGATTTACTATCCTATACTCGCAGTCTTTGCTGGAGATATCACTTTGCCACGAAGAAAAATAATCCTCTTCCTAATGATCCAGCTCCCCAAGACATCATTCAAATCGAACCCTGCCTAGAACAGTTCCGTCCTCCGTCACAGCGAGACCCACCTGCTCTTCCTCAAAATCACCCTCTTCAAACCTTCCAGGAATTCCTTACTTCCAACCTTGCCTCCCAGTCCTTCCTGAGAAACCTTAATCCTACTCCCAACATTACCGCAGCTGAATCCCGAGCTATCCGTGATCTGAAGGCTGACCATTCCATCGTCATTCTCCCTGCCGACAAGGGCTCCACGACAGTGGTACTTGATCGGCGGGAGTATGTGGCAGAGGGAGTGCGTCAGCTTTCAGATAATACCACATATAAAGTTTTTCAAGGCGATCCCATTCCTGATGTCCAGGCAGAGCTTCAAGGAATCCTCAAAACCTTAGGCCCCCTACAAAACCTTTCACCTGACTCCATTAACCTCATGACTCCACCGACACCCCGCACCCCCACCTTCTACCTACTTCCCAAGATTCACAAACCCAATCATCCCGGCCGCCCCATTGTGGCCGGTTACCAAGCCCCAACAGAACGAATCTCTGCCTACATAGACCAACACCTTCAACCCATCATGTGCAGTCTCCCATCCTTCATCAAAGACACCAACCACTTCCTTGATCGCCTGAAATCCTTACCCAGCCTGTTACCTCCTGAAACCATCCTTGTAACCATCGATGCCACTTCCTTATACACTAATATCCCACATGCCCAGGGCCTCGCTGCGATGGAATATTTCCTTTCACGCCGACCACCCACTTCCTTACCTAAAACCTCTTTCCTTAATACCCTAGCCAGCTTCATCCTAACCCACAACTTCTTCACTTTTGAGGGCCGGACATACCAACAACTAAAGGGAACAGCCATGGGGACCAGGATGGCCCCCTCGTACGCGAACTTATTTATGGGACGCTTAGAGGAAGCCTTCCTGGACACCCAAGCCTGTCAACCCAAAGTTTGGTATAGATTCATTGACGACATCTTCATGATCTGGACTCACAGTGAAGAACAACTCCAGAATTTCCTCTCCAACCTCAACTCCTTTGGTCCCATCAAATTCACCTGGTCCTATTCCAAATCCCATGCCACTTTCCTCGATGTCGACCTCCATCTATCCAACGGCCAACTACACACATCCGTCCACATCAAACCTACCAATAAACAACAGTACCTGCATTATGACAGCTGCCATCCTTTCCACATCAAACGTTCCCTTCCCTACAGCTTAGGTCTTCGTGGCAAACGAGTCTGCTCCAGTCCTGAATCCCTGAACCAATACACCAATAACCTGATAACAGCCTTCACATCCCGCAGCTATCCTCCTGGTCTGGTACAGAAGCAAATTGCCAGAGCCACTTCCTCATCTCCCCAATTTAAGAACCTTCCACAAAACCCCAGAAGTGCCCCTCTTGTCACCGGATACTTTCCGGGACTGGAGCGGACTCTGAATGTGGCTCTCCAGCAAGGATACGACTTCCTAAAATCCTGCCCCGAAATGAGATCCATCCTTCATGACATCCTTCCTACTCCACCGAGAGTGTCTTTCCGCCGCCCACCTAACCTCCGTAACCTCCTAGTCCACCCCTATGAAATCCCCAAACCACCTTCCCTACCTTCTGGCTCCTACCCTTGTAACCGCCCCCGTTGTAAAACCTGCCCTATGCACCCTTCCACCACCACTTACTCCAGTCCCGTAACCCGGAAGGTGTACACGATCAAAGGCAGAGCCACCTGCGATAGTACCCACGTGATCTACCAACTGACATGCCTGCACTGTGAAGCGTTCTATGTGGGAATGACCAGCAACAAACTGTCCATTCGCATGAATGGACACAGGCAGACAGTGTTTGTTGGTAACGAGGATCACCCTGTGGCTAAACATGCCTTGGTGCATGGCCAGCACATCTTGGCACAGTGCTACACCGTCCGGGTTATCTGGATACTTCCCTCTGACACCAATCCTTCAGAACTCCGGAGATGGGAACTAGCCCTTCAGCATATTCTCTCTTCCCGTTGCCCACCTGGTCTCAACCTCCGCTAAATTCGAATTCCCACCCACCATCTTAACATCTTTGCCTTGGTTCTCTGGACAGAGCCTCTGCCTCAAGTGGCATCTCTGTCTAACTTCTAACTTCTTTGCTTTCTACAGTTCTACAGTATGTCTGCCTAAGTGTACTTGTGTCTGTGTAAATGTGTGGGTGTATGTGCATTTATTTACCTTCCATTTTTTCCCCCAAGGTAAGTCTTTCCTGTCCCGGGATTGGAATGGCTCCTTACCCCCTTCATTAAAACCCTCATCATTTCCTTTTCCCTCTCCTTCCCTTCTGCCTGATGAAGCAGCTAGGCTGCGAAAGCTAGCATTTTTGTGTGTGTGTGTGTCTGTGTGTTTATTTGTTGCTATTACTGCCTGTGCCCTTTCGCCTGGTAAGTGTACTTCATCTATTTTTTACGTATATATATATATATATATATATATATATATATATATATATATATATATGTGTGTGTGTGTGTGTGTGTGTGTGTGTGTGTGTGTGTGTGTGTGTGTGTGTGTGTGTGTGTGTATCAGGATAACAGGAGGGGGAGGAGTTAACTGCATCAACAATCGGCGTGGTTATAAAGCCCTCTGTTGAAAGCCAGCGGGGTTGTTGGCTCAGAAGTCTGAATGTGACACTTACAAAGGATATGAGAAGAAGGAAAATACAAGAGAGTAGGAAATATTGATAGAGGAATGCTTTAGAAAGCAGTAACAAAGGAAAAATCGCGAGGTTATGGGATGGAAGAGAGACCGTTATGCAAAATATAATAATGGAAAGTTTAGGTTGGAATTAATAATATAGTAATAAGGACAGTTTACAACTCAGCGCAAAGACGTGGCAAAGAGCTGTGACAGGCACATACAAAAGACACACACATACAACACTTTCAGCTATCGGCCGTGGCCTTCTTCAGAAAATAGAACACACACACAATCACACAGGCACACAACACTGTCATACAACCATTCAACTCTGGCTGCCGCACTACGAATCACACTCTGCGGCGTGTAAATCGGGAAGGAGAGGGAATAGGAAAGCTGCATCATGGAGGTGGGGATGGGTACAGCACAGCCTAGATGGGAATAATGAAATGCAGCTTAGGAATGGAGTGGGGAGGCGGGTAAGGGGAGAAGAATAAGATAGGAAAATAAAATAAACAAAATAAATATAGATTTAAATAAAAATAAAATACACACACACACACACACACACACACACACACACACACACACACACACACACACATCCGCATGATGTGGTTTCGGTGTGCAATAAGGATGAACTAAGATGTTGTGGAGGTTGGGAGGGCAGGTTTCTATATTAGCATGACCACTAACCAGCTGTCCATTAGGATGAATGGCCACCGCCAAACTGCCATCAAAAACAAGGTCAGCCACCCTGTGGCACAGCATGCATCATAGCACATGCTTGATTTCAATGACTCCTTCATAACCTAGGCCATCTGTATCCTCCATCCACCACCAGCTTTTCTGAACTGCACAGATGGCAGTTATCCCTACAATACATTCTCTGATCCAGAAATCGTCCAGGCCTCAACCTCTGATAACTTCCTTTTTTTCTATACCTTACAGTTCCTACCTCTCTATGCCAAACCCCTCCTATTTTGAGTGGTGCATGCGTGTGTGTGTGTGTGTGTGTGTGTGTGTGTGTGTGTGTGTGTGTGTGTGTGTGTGTGTGTGTGTGTGTGTGCGCGCGCGCGCGCGCGGGCATTTTATTTTTATTTATATTTTTATATTTATTTTGTTCATTTTATTTTCCTATCTTATTTTTTTACCATCACCTGCCTTCCCACTCCATTCCTAAGCTGCATCTCGTTATTCCCACCTAGGCCGTGCTGTACCCATCCCCACCAACATGACGCAACCTTCCTATCCCCCTCCCCTCCCCGATTTACACGCCACAGAGTATGATTCGCAGTTTGGCAGCCAGAGTTGAATGGTTGTATGACAGTGTTGTGTGCCTGTGTGATTGCGAGAGTGTTCTATTTTCTGAAGAAGGTCATGGCCGATAGCTGAAAGTGTTGTATGTGTGTGTCTTTTGTATGTGCCTGTCGCAGCTCTTTGCGACGTCTTTGCGGTGAGTTGTAAACTTTCCTTATTACTACATTATTAATTCCAACCTGGACTTTCCATTATTAAATCTTACAATTATAATATTTTTGAGAAGGATAGGTTGCTTACTCACCAAAGAGATGTTCGATGAGTTGCAGAAAGGCACAAATAACAGACAACAACATTATAGCTTTCAGCCTTTTAGGCCTTCATCGGTTACACACACACACACACACACACACACACACACACACACAAACTCAAACAGACATGACCACCATCACCGGCCGCTGTGGTGGGGATGATGAGGTGGCAAGGAGAGGGAAGCAGGAGTGGAGGGGGGATGTGCTGTCTGACAGACAGTACGGAAGGAAGGGAAGGGAATGAAATGTGTGGCGAGATAGGAGATGAATGTAAGGATATAGAGTGGCAGGGAGAGGAAGGGAAGGGTGGTAGAGGTAAGAATTAGCGAAGATTTAGGCCTGGGGGATTGCGGAAGCGTAGGATATATTGTAGGGAGAGTACCCATCTGTGCAATTCAGAAAAGCTGGTGTTTGTGTGGAGGATCCATATGGCATTAGGCTGCGTAGTAGTCATTGAATTAAGCCACACTATGCAGTGCTGCATACTCTGCAGTAGGATGGTCTAGCTCTCTCCCGGCCACAGTATGAAGATGGCCATTCATTCGGATAGATAGTTAGGTGCTAGTCATACCTACATAGAAAGTTGCACAGTGTTTGCATCTCAGTTTGTAGATAACATGACTGCTTTTACAGGTTGTGCTGCCTTTTATGGGATAGGAAATTCCAGTGTCAGGACTGGAGCAGGTGGTGGTGGGATGGTGGATAGGACAGGTTTTGCATCTAGGTCTATTGCAGGGGAATGAGCCATGGGTAAGGGATTGGGAGCAGGGATGGACAAGGATATTACCTAGTGTATTGATGTGGTGTCTGTTCTTTCGGACGTCCGAAAGAACAGACACCACACATGCTTCACAGCCAAATAGCATTTGCAAAGGATTGTTAAAGGAACGAAAGGAAGAAGGATAGGTAAGAAAGGATTGACAGTGGCCGCATTTGGGCATTGATATTAAGCAATGGCGACAAGTGAAAATGTGAGCCGGACCAGGAATCGAACCCGTGTCTCCCGCTTCGGGCCAGCGATCGCCTTAACCACTTGGCCACCCGTGCTCACATCCCGTCCATCTCAAATCTCAAATTCTCACATGTCGCACGCTATGTTTGTAGCGCCCCTATCGTCCATGCCCTCTTACACTTGCCATTACGGATTCCCGTGCGAGGTCGGCCGTATGACCGCATCTGCAGTGAAATAACTGAAGCTAACGCCGTCATCACATTTAATACTTATTGTATTGGTGTGGTGTCTGTTCTTTTGGATGCGACCGCTGGCCCAAAGTGGGAGACCCAGGTTCAATTCCCGGTCCAGCTCACATTTTCACTTGTCGCCATTGCTTAATATCAATGCCCAAATTCGGCCACTGTCAATCCTTTCTTTCCTATCCTCCTTCCTTTCCTTCCTTTAACAATCCTTTGCAAAAGCTATTACGTAGGTTTGGTGGGAGGCGGAATAGGAAGGGGTGCGGAGGATATTTCTCATTTCAGGGCAGGATGAAAGATTGTCAAAACCCTGGAAGAGAATTTGGTTTAACTTTTCCAGTCCTGGGCCAGACGGTGGGTGTGGGGGAGCTGGACGGTGACTAGTCAGACAGGGCCCAATAGATCTGTTTCTGGATAAGGTATGGAGGGTAACTGCGGTTACTGAATGCCTCAGTGAGGTGTTTGGCATATTTGGAGAGGGACTGCTTATTATTGCAGATGCAACGACCACAGGTGGCTAGGCTGTACAGAAGGGACTTTTTGGTGTGGAATTGGTGGCAGCTGTCAAAATGGAGATATTGTTGATGGTTGGCAGGTTTGACAGGGATGGAGGTACTGATAAGGCCATCTTTTGAGGAACACGTAAATATCAAGGAAGATGGCTCGTTGGGTTGAGTAGGAGCAGATGAAGTGAATGGAGGGGAAGGTGTTGAGGTTTTGAAGGAATGTGGATAGTGTGTCCTCATTTTCAGTCCCGAGTATGAAGGTATGATCAATGAATCTGAACCAGATGAGAGGTTTGGGATTCCGGGTAGTCAGGAAGGATTCCTCTAGATGGCCGATTAACAGGTTGACATAGGAGGGTGCCATCAAGTGCCCATGGCTGTACCACAAATTTTTTTGTAGGTTATGCCTTCAAAGGAGAAGTTATTGCGGGTGAGGATGTAGTTGGTCAAGGTAACTAAGAAGGAGGTTGTGGGCTTGCAGTCGGTAGGATGTTGAGAAAGGTAATGTTGAACAGCAGCAAGCCCATGAGCTTTGGGAATGTTGGTGTAGAGGGAGGTGGTATCAACTGTGACAAGGACAGTACTAGGTCATAAAGGAACAGGAACTGTGGAGAGTCGGTGGAGGAAATGGTTGGTATCTAATATATAAAGCAGAGTGTCTGTATGTTTGTACGTGTTGCATACAAATCTACAGTTTTGTTTCAATCTCTATGAAATTTTGTACACGTAAGCTTCAATCCATGAGGCCGGTCACCGTAGGTGTAAGAATCATGTACGATACATAGTTGATGAGATATGACATCATAAAAAATTAGATGTGCCAAAAACTGCTGTAATTAGTGACAATGCTGCTCATTTTCTCCTAAACCATTGGGCCGATTTAAACTAAATTTGGTGCACACATTCATTATGTAAGATAACAATTGTTGCAGGGTTAAGAATCACATACGACACATGGTTCAGAAGATATGGTGTCATAAACAATAGGAATTGCAAGAAACTGCCACATAACACGACGATACTTTATAAATGTGCTATATGAGACAGAGTATATAGAGACTTTCAGCAAACTTTAAATATGATTTCAAACCTTCATTAAACTTTTTCCTACTGACAACCATAGCAAAATCATGAAAGGAAAAACGTTTCTCGCTTACTACTTTTCCGCTGTTTATAGAGTAAAACTACGGCATTTGGTATGACATTACAATTTATAATTTGTACACTACAAATTGTAGTGCAGGAAATTTTACAGACAGTATACGCACTTATAGTTGAATGTACCTTCTAAATTGTATCACAGTACAACATGTAATTCATGAGATATGAGCACATAAACAGTAACGTTCATGGAAAACTGTCCCATCATGCACCAAGTTTTAATCTATTACGTCTTTACTACTAATTGTATTCCCAAGACATTTTACAGCATACAGCCCTTATACAAATGAATATATACCTGAAAAGTAGCAGGAATAAATACGTAAATACCTGAGCAAAGCCCGGTTTTCAGCTAGTCTTTTATATAGGGTAGGTTGTGGGTAATTGGCTGAAGGTGTTGGTCCACGAGAGCAGAGATTCTCTCAGTGGGAGCACCATAACTAGGCACAATGGGACATCCAGGGTGGTTGGGGTTTGTGAACTTTAGGGAGAAAGTAGAAGGTGGGGTTGTGGGGTGTAGGAGGGGTGAGGATAGAGATTGACTCTGGGGAGAGGTATTGGGATGGTCCTAAGGATTTGAGGAGGGACTAGAGGTCCTGTTGAGATTTTTGGATGGAATCATTGTGATAAGGTGTGTAGGTGGAAGAATCAGACATAGTCCTTGAGGTCAGCTGGTAGTGGAGGCGTGTACACATGAGCCTTGACGAAGCCCCAAAGGAAAAAAATCACATGGCATTAGGTAGAGTGAATCTAAAGGCCATGAAAAGCAAGCCCTGCCATTGGGCCCCTTGCTGTCTATCCAGCATTACTACCACTATCTAGCGGATTGGGGTGGAAAAACAGTATGCTGCATGTCCGCACTGATGCCAAACAAACCTGAGCTTCACTTTCATTTGACATCATTTATAACTGTAAGTTTAATGTAATTACTATTATAAAGCATTAAAACTGTGCATATTAAATGTAGACATAGGCTTCTGCGACCATTGCCACTTTCAATAAAGTTCTTTAGGGTATTAGACCACATTCTCAACATGTAAAACCAACCAACATTTTGGCCACTATTGTTAGTCACCTTCTTCAGGGTGCTCGTCAATCAGAACTTTATTGAAAGCCTGTATATTGAGTAACTGAATATTACAGTAGCTATTTTGGGAATAGCCTCTCAAATTCCACTTATATTCTGTTGACACTATGTATCATAAGAGAGTGGTGATAGGTAACATTTGTTTGATCTGACTCCCGATAAACACAGCAAAATCAAAATAGCAAATACCTGTTAAAAGTTAAAACATTAGCTGAAATGTCTGATAACTCTTAGGAGAGATAATACTGTATTTACCTTTCTTCCAGGTTTATCATCTATCTTTTTAAAACGTTTAAGTTTTATTATTATTATTATTATTATTATCCTGGTTCTTAATTCTTCTTCTATTTCTCTAAAGTCTTTTTAGGTTTATTTCGTCTTTTGATTCTTATTCTTTTAGATAAATGTGGTCACCCATTCGTTTCACATGTAAAAAGAACTGACCTGCCTCCTCCAGATTGTGTCTGAGAACTGCAAATTTTTTCAGAAGTTTTTGTAGTTTCATAGTCTGTAGCTGTTATTTTTATCTATGATGGCCCTAAGAATTTTTCAAAGGGTTCTTCTCTTTCTGCTATTCTTCTATTAAATGAAATTTCCTTATATTTTATTCGTATTTGTTCAATACCTTTCTTTTGTATTTTATAAACATTGCCTAGGTCATTATAATTACAATTAAAGAAGATTTATGGAATATTTATGCAGTCTTTGTTATAACTGTTAAAGAAACACAATACCAGTAAATTTTTCATTACATTTTTAATAGTCAATTTTCATAACAACAATGATTTATTGATGGTTTAGCATCAATATTATTATCATTTTATAGTTTGTAATAAATGTAAAAGAAAATTTACATTCTTATCTGCATTATTAAAGAATGGTTTTCAATTTTATGAGATACTTCTTATAGGCCTACTTTATTCTGAAGTTTGAGAGTAAAATTTGGTTAAAATAGTTGATTCAAGGGAGCACTTACTATTTCAATAGAGTGTCTTTTGTATTGAATGTAGGGCAATAGTAAACATTTATTGCTAAAGACAACTGAGTTTGAATATAAAGCTGTTTTCTTATGTGTTGTCACAAACATTTTTTACATTGTAACATTTTAAATGACGACTTAAAACCTGTAAATCTACATTAAATATGTGTATTTTACATTATTTCATCAGTTGAGCAACATTTGTATTTATTTAATTGCTCCTGATGTATGTAAAGTCTGATGCCTGGGAGCAAATACATATTCAGTATTTAATTTACTGTACTATTAGAATTATAGTCATTGTTAAAATCTCAAAAAATAAGAGAGAAAAAGAAGAAAATACTACAATGGTAAGGTTATTAGAAGTGTCACAGTCTTGTATTGCACAAAAAGTAAAATTGAGTAACAATAGTAGTATGTAGTGTAACTAGTACAATAAAGCTTTGAAAGTCATAAATATCAGTGCCTGGATGGAAATTTGAGCACCTTTCCATGTGAATGGGATTGAAATAAGTTAAGAGTCCTCACATTAATTATTTGCTCCAGTCTGCATTACTTTGCAAAGAAGAGCATACCTTTCATGTACATAATTTCCAGAAAATGAGTGCCATATTATAGGATATATGTGCAAACAAAAATATACATCAGCATTTTGAGACCAATGCTTTTGGCAGGCAGGCAACCACTCATCCTAAGAATAAATATACAATTGTTGAAAAAACATATCAATTGTGACATACTTCCATCATAAATGCATATTAAAAAAATAAAGCTTTCTCCCGTCCCCCTTCCCCCACTTTGAAAATCACTACCACAGGGACAATAACAGCACACAGTGAAATATTGTTAGAATTTCCTTTTTAACTGTAGTTGCATTTTGTTAAAAACTATGTATGGTACACTGAAATTAGGGTAATGATTGTGTTATGTAATTTAAATTTAATTACAAGCACTAATATTTTGTTTAAGGTATGAGAGGAAGAACAGCAAGTAACTGTATAATGACTGAGTATAAAACTTTTTTTTATCTTACACAAATCAGGGATAGCATGACAAGAATAAGAACCCAACCACAGGAAATGAGAAAATGACTGAATGGATAAATAAGAACAAAAGATCAGTCTCCACCTGATGGCACTCAGAGCATAAAACAGAGTAAGCATAACTACCTAGGGAACTGGAAAGATAGTAAAAATGTAGCAATACATCATGTAGCGCCCTTTAGCAGTTCATCACCAACTTTTTACCTTTAAATGGGCTGTCTGTCCACCACACAGTTTATAGATGGACAGAAGAGAATGTACTGTTTTCTTTACATTACCCTGCTGATTTGTTATCAGTCAACTTGTCTCCTGTTGATTCTGTTCTAGGAGATGTTTAGCAGATGCTCCTTTTCTGTCTCAAATATTGTTTTATAAATGTGTGTACTTCAAATTTTCGAACTATTTTAAGACTATGGAATATCAGAGTGTCTACTTAACATTTTGTGGCAAAGAAACAACTAGAGTGATGCTTGAAGTAACAGAAAAATACAAAAAAAAATCAAATTTTCAATCCTGACAATTTGAACTATAGAAGACAAGGGCATGATAAAAAATATATCTTCATTTCTGAATTTAAAATTTTGGGAGTACATTAAAGAAACTCATAGAATTGTTTTGGGCTTGATGTCTAATATTTTCACAGATGTATTGGACCTGTTCAGTAGCTTTTGCATGTGTTAATGTTTTATGGAGTTCTACTCAACAGTCAATACTCCACGTACTACCTTGTGGTGTACGGCAGAATATACTTCTGGTACCAGTCCTATTGTCTATGCACATGAGTGATGTCAGTGCCTCATTTGAGATATTCTGGAAATACACAACATGGTATTACTACACACAGGCACAGTAAACCAACAATTAACTCAGTGAAATTCAGTGGAGCATCCTGCAGTCTCAATTTATCACCCAGGGGTTAATGATTTAGAACAAAACCACAATAGTGAAGCAGTTATTAAATGGTTGACACATAATTGGTGTTTTAGCAAAGCTTGGCAGAAGACCATTAATCATTAATGTATGAAGTTAACTCTTCGAATAACAGATTAACTTTTAAGTTACTTTTGAAAAACTTTAACTCTATAACTTCTGTGACTTTCTTTGAGTCCATTATTCATTATTTGGGTACCTAGTATTAATGTCAAAAATGATGCTGTACCATCCACGAAAAGCAAGTGCTGACACGTTCCCAAAATGTAGATCACTAAGTGTGTGCAAGTGATTGATACAAACAATCAATTGTAGGCGAGAACAACTATTTTTACTGTATATTGTTGTTTGATTTAAAGTATGGGTTAAGCAGTACTAGTACATAGTAGTGGATTAGTTGTAGAAATTAAATTATGGAATCAAATTATAGCTCTGCAAGTAATGATAATACTGTATGTTGTAGCATTTAAGTGGTCATGTTAATTTCATTTATATACTTATTTATTAAATATAAGACCCCTATACCCTCAATTGCTGCAGTCAGATGACTCTGATGACATTCTGGCTTCTAAACAGGCCTCTCTCTCAGATGAAAACTTTAATATGCTGATGTTCAGGGAGGGATATGGAAACCTTACATGAGATATACTTGAGTCTCCCATGAGTTAACATTGGTAACTAAACACTTACTCTGTTTCTTTGTTTATCTTCTATGTCCTAACTAAATTTCCCCAATGGAAACATTTTTATTAGTTTGAAATCCACGAGTGCAATTAGTTCTCAGCAACCGTTGCTTTTTCCAAATTAAATGGAGGACAGTGGCCAGTCACAAAAAATTTACTTTTTTAGATTGCAACTGTTACACATGTAGCATCAGTGTGTAGCCCACATTCTTGTACGTACAATCAGTCAGGCTTTTCAGTTCAGAGCTAGATGTTATGCTTTATGTTATGACAGCATAACATCTAGCTCTGAACTAAACAGCCTGACTGTACATATAAGCTATGCACTGATGATATCTGTATAACAGTTGAAATCTTAGATCTTAGATCTGCAGTAAAACAAAGTTTTTATAGCCAACTGCTGTCCTTCATTAAATTTAGCAAAACATTCTTATTCAAGCAACGGCAATATGTTTATTCTGTTGCTCTTTTCAGTACACCGTCAACAAAGTTTCCCACTACAAGTTAATTATTAACAGCTAACTTTACCTTCAGGCAATTCATCTGAAAAGTAACAACCCAGATCACGTAATCTGGGGTAACACTTAATCTTTTGTAAAGTTAATTTTTGGATTACAGTTGCCCAGTTATGGTTGTTAGAGCAATACTGTTTTCAGAAGGTATCAAGAAACTGCCTACCAGGTGGAGAAAAGTTTATTTCTGTGTAGAAAACTATGTGGAAAAATAAACTATTTTGTTAATACATTCTAAACAAACATAAATACAATAAATAATGCTAAATTTATATTTATATGGCCCTTTTACTTCTATTTAACAAAAAATAATGGTAACTGAAGTACAAAATGAGGTGCAGCAATATGGCAACTGAAAATAGAACGTGACAGTATTGATGATGTCCAAGTCTAGATGTGCTGATAATTAACAACAACATTCAGTCCATGACAACTACTTTTCACTGTTCATGGCTGAAGAAATCTTTTAAGTTTAACAGACATTTATCTTTGCAGAAGTGCAGCTATTCTGGGTATCTATAAGTTTCTGTTTGTGATAACATAATGCATACGATAATTATTGGCAACACTAAAAATGGAAATGTAATTATCAAATAAAATCTGCATTAGAGAAACAAATGAAGAACTTACAATAACGTAGTGTGACAGTTCAAAAATACTCTTCCAGATTTTGAAGTCCTGCTCAAGTATGAAAGATTGCAGATATTTAATAAAATCAATTACATTAGTAGGACTGTAGGAGTTCATGCAGTGCATACAAAAGTTTAACAAAGATGCCCAGTGAACCTAAGTCTATGTCTTTAGAAGGAACTTAAAAACCTTGTTGGCGTACATTTAGAGAACCTGCATCTAGCAAAGACTGTAACAATTCTCTTGTCACCATAGGAATAATAAAGGTAAGATAATGGGCATAGTCATCTTTAGTTTTCTCACAATATGAATGAAATAGGAAAAAGAGATCATTACTATTGGTATGGACTACTCTTTTCCATGGACTGTACAATGGATTTTTGAGAATGTGTGTTGTTATAGTGCAGAGAGATGTGAAACACTTGCTGACTGTTATCATAAAATTTGGTAACAACTGTGTATAAAACACAGCTACAAAGGAAAAAAAATACACTTGTACTTTACCACATTAAAAGTAGTAAGTAAACGTAGAATGGCAGAGTAAAGCAATCATTGTTAGTAAAAATATGTAAAATGCATTTGTTCTCCCCCTATTTCTGTTTGTATGGAAGGGTTCAAGAATTTCCTTTTTAACTTCATATCCATCTATAGAAAAATGGCAATGGATTCCCATTATATTGGATGATACGTACTGCACAGATTTTGGGAGAGAGACCTTAATGTGTGAGATTACTTCCTCATAGCCATCTGAGCATGTACTAAACAGGCCAATGACAGTTGAACATTTTCTACTTGCTTGCTATAAGATGTGGTCTGCTATTTCTAACAACATTTGTACAAGGAAGTACTTTTACTGCTGATAAAATTACTGACATGAAATTATGTATCTTTCCTAAATTAATTTTTGAGTGATAAATTTTTATTGCAATATTTGGTACTAAAACTTCCATAAATGGCACTTTTCATAAAAAATTTAATATCTTATAATAACATCACTTTGTTTTTGTCACAATTTAACTTAATGACGCTATTCAGTTCATAAAGAGAAACATTTGGTAACAAATATCAAAGTATTTCTTTCAACTGTTTGTTACAATGCATAAAACAGATAGACTATTATGAATTTGCAATGTTAGAACAATGAAATTATGGCCAAAATTAATAAACTGAGAAATGCCAAACAGTAAATTACTAATATCACAGTGGCTTCTTAGAAATTATGAACAATGAATAAGAGGCAAAAATAGTAAATTATTAATATCACAGTGGCTTCTTAGAAACCATGAACAATGAATAAGAGGCAAAAATAGTAAATTATTAATATCACAGTGGCTTCTTAGAAACCACAAATAATGAATGAAAGACAAAAAATAAAGCCTTTATAAAAAAGAAATACCATGCCTATGAAGCAGTCACTCTGTAGTTCTTACAATACTATAATGTAATAAACTAATCAGTTTCACATAAAAAAGAATACACTGTGTAGTGATTTCTTTTTACAGTGAATAATGTTTGGATCTTTAAAATAGGGGACAGCACAGCCATAAAATTGTCAGTTAATACATTTTAACTGCTTCCATCTGGTATACACAGATGTTATTAAATGTCAACAATAATTAATAACAAGATCTACACCAGTCTCAACAACAAAATAAATCTGATATGTAGGTCAACAATAAAAATGGACTGGACAAATATTCATATACGAGATTAAGGTACAAGCAATGACAGTTTATATTCAACTATGTCTTTATCTGGAACATTTTAATAACTTAATACCCTAATATTTTTCTAAGATGACTTGTATTACTTTGCAGTAAACAAATAATGGTAACAAGAATCACTCATTCACACAAATGGATGAAAAATGGGGCAAGGAAATGTTAGAGGATGGAATACCTCCCTGTGAAGTGATATGTGATAAACCACCAGTCCATAGAATGGACAGTATTTAAAACAGATGTAAGCACAGTTATATCACTGGTTGATTAACAAATATGAATCACTGTTTGCTTATCAAATACATAATATGGACCTAAAATTAATTTTGGTATGTTATTCTGTTACCATATGGTGCAAAAACTACACAAGTTTGCACTTAACAGCAAAATGTATTTAATAAATGAAATAAAAAATCTGTGAAACCTTAAGAGTTTCTTGACAGAGACTTCAAATTATTTACATGGATTATGGGAGACCATACCTAGGCCCATTTCCCCACAGCTCTTAGGGATTGGAAAATAATAGTGTATCATTCTGATGTTATTACTCTTGAACTATTTAAATGTAATAGGTGAAAGACTGAAGTATATTAGTCAGGTCAGTAATGTTTTTAATTTAAGGGTTCTCACTATAATTGATTTCCAAACACAAAAGAAATTATTACCAAATAAATAAGGAAATTAGCATGTCAAATAGATATTGAGTTCATCTACACAGGTGAGGAAAATAACAAAATACCTCTTAAGTTGCTACAATCATCATTATCCATTCACAGTATCTGATTTTTGAACTTTTTGTCATGCAAATTCTTCTCAGATATCAATCTGAGATGGGAGGAAAAGGTTTAATGATTTCACTGAAACTGCAGGACTAGATCAACCCTTTCCCATACACGCATCCTTAAAATTGGAAGCATTGAAAGGTGCAAAATAATCCTCATGCAGAAATCTTATAATACTCTCAATTGGGCAGAGTTGTCTTTGGCGGCAGAAGCTTGTATGTGGTGTAAGATCTCGCCCATCACCAACAAGTCGCAGAAAGAAATCACGGGCACGAGGCAGAGACTGATGAGGCTCACGATCACGACCACGATATACCTACAAAGAAAGCAATAAAAATATGAGATATTGTCCCACCATCTGTAACATGATACACAGCTTACAGATTAGCCTTGCTCACTGTGTCTTTAAGAACTATTTGCAGTTACAAGAATTTCCATAATATGAAGTTTAAAATGTACATGGCACAATTATGTGTGACAAGTATCAGTGCTGTTGCCTCCGCCCTTCCAAAAAAAAGTAAAACATACAACAAATACACTGGTACCCAAAATTAAAGCAAGCAGCCATTATTTTCCTGTCCTGTATCAAATTTGTGCAAACTGTTAATATGCGTCTGTGCAGTGGTGTTCTCCACAGAAGATGACATTCAGATATCAGTGCACAACACTGTCTGTGATGATGTGAGAGCACCTATCAAATTTGGTCATGATTGATGCATAGTAACCCACCCACAATTGATGTGTACACCTACCAGATGTCTGGTGGTGGAGGGCCATAGGGACAACAGAAGCAAGACAGTCTCAAACCAGTGTGAATCATTCTTTTGTTTCTGGGAAGTAGCAACAGTTCAGAAAGGTCATAACTGTATCCAGAAGACCATTATTTGGCTGTAAGATGTCAGTACTGCCATAGTTCTGCACCACAATAGGCACCTGATCTCACAGCATCCAGTATAAGAATTGTATCGAGGGAACCAGTGTACAGATATGGCTTCAGCAAAGTGGTCTTTATTTTTGAACAACTGCTGTATGCAAATCCTTGACATGTCTTCACAGAAGAAAAGTCTCAACTGTAGTTGTCGACATGCCACCTGGCCATACTAATGGTGCTAATAGTGGGCCAATGTTTTTTTTTATAGGAGAGAACCATTTTGGTCTGTAGAGTGATTCTCAATAGATTCACATCTGGAGTAAATGTAGAAAATTATTTTGGGACCCAAACATTGTGTAAAGAGACCAATATTGAGGAGGATCCCTAATGACATGAGCAGGTATTATGTTGCCCACTCAAACATCTCGTAATGAAATTGTGTGGGTGAATTGGTAAGATTGAAACACCCTCAGGTATGATGAGATCTCAGCACCTCATATGCGGTTGCTGCAAGGTGCTGTGAGTTCAAACTTCATACTGATGGACAATATTGCTCAACATCATATGGAAAAGGTGTTGGTGGTTTCTTTGCATGCATGGTGCAGCCTACTTCCTCCTGCAATTTGAGTCCCATAGAGCCATTATGCATGTTGCTGTTGTTACCTCTCTGTATTTTTTACATTGTGTCAGCTTTACTATCACCTGTCTATACTGTTTGAGGAAAAATGCATTATTAATCAACATTTATCCATGGGCTATGGCTATATTACTATAATAATAAGCCGTCTTTAGTCACAATGTTTTTATTGTCTGGCATGTTTCAGAGCTAGAACTCCATTGAGAGGTCTCTTTTGACATATTTTGTATTGCATCTGGTTCAGTTCTTCACCTAACGGTAGAATGACGATGCAATTTGGTAGTTTCTTACGAGAAAATTGTCTCAGGCGTATATAATGAAAGGACCTTAGAACAAACATGCAGTGAAGTATTACCTGCATTTGTCAACGTAAATTGCTAAATTGCCATTTGTTGATTTAATTTTGGACACCAACGTAGTTTCTGCAATAATCAACATGACATGTTGGCTAGTTGGTATGACAGTTAGCAAGAGGAGAGCGCATGTTGACAGTTTTGGTCTCTGTTTTTGTTTGTTTATTCTATTCTTATTTAAATGCCAGAGTTAAGTAAGATGACTCTCAAGATGGTGGGTGTGCGTGCAGAAATTTTTCAGCAGATTTTGTGCTTGAATAGAAACACTAGGAGTAACACAAATAGTTGAGAATCAGCTCACCAGTATTTTGAAGATGAGTGCTGGAATTAATTGGGTAATTGAAGGTTTAAGGGCTTTGGGTGAGGATTTTATGAAAGATGTCTGGGTAGTGCAGATAATGACAGTGGCCAGGTCAAAGAACACGGATAGGGGATACAACATAATTAGTGAGCTGAATAAGATAGCAATTCTAAATAGTAGTAGCTTTATTGAGCAGCCCTAGAACTGTGGAGGGGGAGGGGGGGCAAACTGGGCGGCTCTGGCAGAGGGTAGCCAAATGACCTCTAAACCTCCACGAGAATGATGATGATGATAATAATGGTTGGTTATTTAGGGCACTAAACATCTAGGTCATCAGTGCCCTCACTCGAATCAATCAACTGAATGCCAAGTAGACTATGAAATGGGGACATGGAAATTTACAACCTAAGGTTGTAATGATGATGATGATGATGATGATGATGATGAAAGTGATACTAAAATGAGACAGAACAAATCAGAGTAAAATGTAGTTACAGACACAGTAAAAAGTCGGCAGATGGGTGTGGCTTGGTGAAAACTTAAAAATAAATGGTGGCTGAGTCACTCTGCCTCATATTAAAATCTCACAGCCAATATTTTGGGAAGGAGTCCCATCATAGTACAAAATCTGAAAACACATTCTACAGTGCCTCATCATCAGTTAAAATACAGTGAAGGTTCTGTGAGAGACCCAAATGTGTCCTCAGATGGTCATGTAAAACACACTCCATTAAAATATGCCTAATTGATATTTGCATTCCACATCTGTCACACATGGGTGGTTCCTCACGGTGTAAGAGGGAACCCTGTGTTAGTGGGCAATGTCCAATACGAAGACGAGTCAGGGCTACCTCATGAGCTTGACGAGGGCAGAAGGAGATACTCCATGGACACACATGTAGATTTTATGGAGTGTAATTTGTTGCTGGCCACTTTCCAGCTACTGAGCCTCCCACCAAACCATGGTTTTCCATGTCACATATGTTGTGACGGCTTTCAGGGGGACAGAACAGTGTACCATGCGATCAGAAGGGTACATGTGACCGACAGTAGATGGTGAATTTTGTACCACAATGTTATTTAATCTGCTCCAGTGCCATCAGGACAGCAAACATCTACATCTACATACACACACCGCAATCCACCGTAAGGTGCGTGGCGGAGGGTACACTGTACCACTACTAGGCATTTCCTTTCCTATTCCACTCCCAAACTGAACGAGGAAAAAAAGAATGCCTATATGCCTCTGTACGAGCCCTAATTTCTCTTATCTTGTCTTTGTGATCTTTACGCGGCAGTAGGCGGCATCAAGATTGTACTACACTCAGCTTCAAATTCCGGCCCTCTAAATTTACTTAACAGAAATTCACGAAAAGAACGTCGTCTTTCTTCCAGCGATCCCCAATTGAGTTGCCGGAGCATTTCCGTGACACTCGCGCATTGGTCAAACCTACCGGTAACAAATCTAGCTGCTCGCCTCTGAACCGCCTCTATGTCTTCCTTCAAACCAATCTGCTGCGGGTCCCAAATACTTGAGCAATACTCAAGACGTGGTCGTACAAGCGTTTTATACGTGGTCTCCTTTACAGGTGAAGTACATCTTCCCAAAATTCTCCCAATAAACCGAAGTTGGCTGTCTGCCTTACTGACTACTGTCCTTACATGCTTGTTCCACTTCATATCGCTCTGCAATGTTACGCCTAGATATTTGAACGACGCAACAGCATCAAGAAGCTCACTACTAATGCTGTATTCGAACATTATAGGATTGTTTCTTCTACTCATGCGCATCACCTTACATTTTTCTACATTAAGAGCTAGCTGCCATTCCTCGCACCAACTAGAAATTTTGTCTAAGTCAACCTGTATGCTATTACAGTTAGCGACAGACGACACCCTCCCATACACCACAGCATCATCAGCAAACAGCCGCAAATTACTACTTACTCTGTCCATCAGATCATGTATATAGATAGAAAATAATAACGGTCCTATCACACTCCCCTGGGGCACGCCTGACGATACACTCGTCTCTGATGAACACTCGCCGTCGAGAAAACGTACTGCGTTCTATTACTTAGGAAGTCTTCCAGCCAGTCACAAATCTGTGAACCTATTCCATAAGCTCGTATCTTCGTTAGCAGTCTGCAGTGTGGCACTGCGTCAAACGCCTTTTTGAAGTCGAGAAAAACACAATCCGCCTGTTGCCCTTCGTCCATGGCTCACAAGATGTCATGTGAGAAAAGGGCAAGCTGAGTTTCACATGAACGATGTTTCCTAAACCCGTGCTGATTCATGGAAAGAAGCTTTTCCATTTCAAGGAAATTTACTATATTTGAACTGAGAATATGCTCCAAAATTCTACATGAAACTAATGTCAACGATATTGGCCTGTAATTGTATGGGTCAGTTCTCTTTCCTTTCTTATACATGGGAGTCACCTGCGCTTTTTTCCAATCACTAGGAACTTTGCACTGAATTAAAGATTCGCTATAAATGCAAGCTAAACAGTTCTGCATAATAAGCAGAAAACTGTTATGGCAGTCCTATCCGAAGGACAACTTCAGGAAATACAACAGAGCAGCCAATACAGTTACCTTGCTTGGATCCATCTGTGTAAATAAAATCTGGGGAATGGTGTAAAATCTCAAGCAAACTAGTTTTATAAAAATTGTTGGAGGTACAAGTCTTCTTAAAAGCAGCCAGATCTAAAAGCAATCTGGGCCTATGAAGTAGCCAGGGAGATCTCTTACTCCAACCCTGGCATTGGACCTGAATGCCCTGTTCTTGCAGTAACTCAAGGCTGTCCTTTGCTCTACCTGAAAATGGCCTGGTTGCATGTAGACGGTTATGGAACAAAGGGTGCTGTGTGACAGTGAAGGACACTAGTAAATTAGGAACACCCAATAACTGATATGCTTGACTTACCATGAGGAGATAGCGGCGAAAAGAAAGTTGAGGCCTACCAGTCTCTTCAACAGGCTAACAACTGGACTCATGCGGTATGCACCTGTTGACAGCCTGATACCTTCATGGTGAACTGTGTCTAGCATTTTCAGGTAGGATGGCCTTGCCTATCCATAAACCTGGCATCTGTATTCGAGGCAGCATTGCACAAATGCCTTATAAAATTGGAGCATCCGTGCCCTGTCTGCTCCCCAGGACCTATGACTAATACATGTAAGAGTCTTTAAAGCCTTGAGTCATCTTACTTTTAATTATTTAAGATGTGGTAACCAAGTTAGTCTTTCATCAAAGGTGAGACCGAGATATTTCACTTTGTTCTTGAATGTGAGAACAGTATCCCCCTAGTTTTAAAACAGGTGTATTAAAATGGAACAGGAGCGATTAAAATCCACACAGTTTTCTCCTCCAACTGCCTGATTGTCAAATAAAATAACAAGCTGCCGTTGCGATGAAGGAGGAAGCACAAAACATAGTAAAGTCATCCACAAACAAGGAACACTATACAGGTGGTCGGTATAGTAGCTGTAATGCTGTTGATGGCTATGGCAAATGCTGTAATGCTTAAAACATTCCCTTGCAGGACACCATTCTCTGGTTTAAAATGATCAGACAAGGCACTCCCAACCTTGTATCTAAAATTCCTTTCAGATTGAATAAAAGTGGGCAAACGTCCACAAAAACTCCATTCGTAAATCTGCTGTACAACAAGGCACCTCCAAGTAGTATCATACGCCTTTTCAAGGCCAAAGAAAACGCTGATCAGGTGTTGCTTCCATAAGAAAGCTATTGGATCACACTTTCAAGCAGGGTGAGGTTATCCAGTGTAGAGTGGTACCTCCTGAACCCACACTGAAAGTGGCTAAGTAAGGATTTCCTTTCAAGGACCCATACTAGGTGCCAGTTGACCATATACTCCAACATCTTTCCAATGCAGCTCATTAGGCTAATGCTCTGATAACTACCTGGATCGGTACGTTCTTTCCCCGGTTTTAAAATTGGAATTAAAATAGATTCTTTCCAAGAACTTGGAAAGTTTCCTGTAATTCATATTTCATTAAAAAGCTGTAGGATGACCTCCTCTGACTGGGGTACCACTTGTTTCAGCATTCTGTACGGTATCTTGTCATAGTCAGGTGCAGGATCACAAGCTACCAACAATGCAGATTTTAGCACCCACATCAAGAAAGGTTGGTTGTATTCCTCAACGTTGCATGAATGGAGGTCAAAGCAACCCTCTCCTGTATCGCCCGATATTGACAGAAGGCTGGATCCTGGTGAGAATCAGATGTAATAGCTGCATAGGATTCAGCCATAACTTGGGCAATGTCTATGGATGATGTTAAAAGACATTCCTGTTCTCTTACAGCAGCTATTGTCAGTCAGGCATTCCACCCTGAGATCCTCCTAATGGCTTCCCATACTTTACCTGCAGGCGTGGACCTGTTGATGGAGTTCAGGAACTCTTGCCAAGACCTCTACTTATTCTCCCTGGTAATTATTCTCACCAATGGAATTGCTACAATGCTACTTTTCTGTTCCTGATCGCTGAACGACGAGCACTGTTCCACCACGGGACAGCCGGACTCTGCAGCATTGGCTTTGATTTTGGAATGGATGTGTCGGCAGCATTGTGAATCACCGTTGTGATGTGATCCACACAGTCTTGGACACCTTGACACTGCTTGAAAAAAGCCAACTGCTGAAAACGTGTCCAGTCAGCTTTGCTCAGCTGCCATCTTGGCAGCTTCTCACTGTGATCTGTTACGACTAGTAACTATACTTAGGAAGTGAGAAAAATATTTCTGCCTCATTATTAGCTGAACTTAGGGTAAAGATGTATAGATAAATTCTGCAATTGTAGAAAAAGAAAGTCTACATAGTATCTACATCTACATCTACATAGATACTCTGCAAATCACATTTAAGTGCCTGGCAGAGGGTTTATTAACCACTTTTATAACTTTTCTCTACCGTTCCATTCTCTAATAGTGCGCGGGAAGAAAGAACACCTAAATCATTCCGTTTTTGATCTGATTTCTCTTATTTTACTGGGATGGCCATGTCTCCCTCAGTAGGAGGGTGCTAGCAAAATATTTTCACATTCAGAAGTAAAAGTCGGTGATTGAAACTTCGCAAACAGATCACGCCGCAATGAATAACGTCTTTCTTTTAATGAATTCCACCCCAATAACATTTGTTACCTGATTCGCATCCTCATAGTGATTATCAACAGATGATAAAATACTGCTTGCTGTACAGTACATATTAAAGGCAAGATACTCAACTACTGTAAACATGTCCAAAAGAACACAAGATGGTTACTCTTCCTCCTAGCTCTCACTTAAAAAATTCTTGAATTTAAACATGAAAACTACCCCTTACAGCTGTCAATATTTTTACTGATTGTGATTGTTATTCTGAACAGTTAACATTTTCAAGCAAATGTCACGAATATGCACAGACACATTGCACTTATAAGGTTTGCTTAAAACTGTCAATTTCTTGAATTAATTAGCATATTAAGCAATTACATGAAGGATGTGGCCCTGTCCTTCATCACACTACAGGACTGATGTGATATTACAACATACAACTGTAGTAAAATTAATTTGTGATTTAATATCAACATATAATGTACTTTCAATATCTCTGACAATGAAAACCTAGATGACTATTACATCCTTTGATAACATAATATTGATATCTGAAAATCTGGTTTCAAACTTACCTCTACAACAAAACGAGCGCCATAGCGTGGTTGAGGCCATTCCAGGCCTAATGCCCCTGCTAGGTATTCAAGTGTTCGATCATGTCCTGAGAACACTGCCACCCTCGGTCGTCTTTCTGATACCACACGTACAAGCTGTGCTACAACAGCACGCACCAAGCCGTAGGCGCGCAGTAAGGATGAGCGCCGGATAGGAGGAGAGTGTGATTGCTGGCGGCACTCCCATGCTAAGTATGCTGCCAGGCCTGTAACCTGATAGATTTTAAAGTTAAGTTTTCATATTTTGTTTAGCAACATTTAATGTGCATCCAATTACATGTCCCTTTGTGTGAAGCATTTCTATTTGCAAAGTATAAATTTATGTTACTGGCTTATGCATATAATTTGCATGTAGCAAATGATAACTGTTTACAATGTGCTATAGTGGTGCAGGGAAGTTGAGTCATTTTATATAACATACATATGGTCTACATCTGTCATCTACAGCCTGTGCTCCACCACATTTGCCTCAGCACCAGGTTAGATTATTGCTATTTTGCTAATTTCAGATTTCAGCTTAGTGTCAAGAATGCCGTCAACCTGAATAATAATTTTCGTGCAGCCACATAACGTACGTAAAAGGTCCAGCTTTGACACCTAGTCACCAAGTAATGTGGTGCAGATGGGCCTAACAGCATGCTGAATGGACTCGTTAGACTTGGCATCAAGAGCTATTCACAGATGAGGCTCGCATCTGCCATCAACCAATCATCGGAGACATTTTTAGAGGCAGCCTGATCAGACTGAATGTCTAACAATGGGAACACCAAGTATGGTACAATTTTGATGGGTCACAGGTATGTTGTGCCGGGAACTACTCCCGACCACCAAGCTACCAGAATTTGTTCCAATGCACCTTGGTTTCCACGAAAATCGAGATCAAAGTCCAGCAAGTAACAGCTATACCTGTACTTAGTTACCAACAGTTCATGAGTCAGTGTGGTGTAATTAGCAAGGCACTTGACTGCCACATAGTCTACCTGCGTACAAATCCTGTTTAGAACCTACTTTTTTTTTTCCTCTCTCTCTCTCTCTCTTTTCTTTCACTCTTGTCTGACGACAGATTGTGCAGAATTATATGTTTTCATAGCCACTCTTATATTAATGCTTGATTAATCTCTATATATAAAATGCAGTGTCCCTTACTGACTGGCTGGCTGACAGACTGACTGACTGACTCATCATCGTCCAGCCCAAACCACTGAAGATATTTATTTTGTACACTTGTCTGATGATTAATTGTGTATAATTATATTCCTTTTTTCCACTTTATCAGTTCTTATTGCAAAGATAAAGTTATATCAGATAATTACAGTTTCATGTGAACAATATGCTGTGAATGACTAGCCGCTTGGCCACATCATAATAATCTGCTGGGACGTATCAAATGGGCACACACTGCAGATTCACCCCTTGGACAAGGGTGTTTGTGTTGTACTTAGCATAAGTTAGTTTAATTAGTTTGTAAGCCTTAGGGATTGATGACCCCGTAGTTAACTTGAAATTTGTAGAGGGTGTTGATCTTACTCTGTAGGCATCATTTAAGATGCGATTTTTCGATATCCTGTCTGCAAGGGAGTGAAATAGGGGATGAAACTTTTTTGAAAATACGTTTTATTTAGGCAGCATCATTTAATGAAAGAAACGTTCTCTCTGCAGCGGAGTGTGGGTTGATATGAAACTTCCTGGCAGATTAAAATTGTGTGCTGGAACCGGAACTCAAACCTGGGACCTTTGCCTTTCGCTGGCAAGCACTCTACCATTGAGCTATCCCAACATCACTCACGATCCGTCCTCACAACTTTAGTTCTGCCAGTACCTCACCTCCTACTTTCAAAATTTAGGTTCGCAGGAGAACTTCTGTGAAGTTTGGGAAGTAGGAGGCAAGGTACTGGCAGCACTTAAGTTGTGAAGATGGATCATGAGTTGTGTTGGGATAGCTCAATGGTAGAGCACTTGCCTGCGAAAGGCAAAGTTCTCAGGTTCGCGTCCCGGTTTTGACACACAGTTTAATCTGCCAGGAAGTTTCTTAAGATTTACAAACATTTGAACATTTGATATTACTACTTGGCACCCCCTATGACACTCCTTCATAGCTGAATTTCGAAAAATATCCCAACCTGTGTCTTTTAAATTCCAACCAAGTATCCAAATATTTTTTGTAATTCTTGGTTCAAAATTGGCTTACTAGAAACGTATTTTCAAAAGATATTTCATCCTGTATTTCACCCCGTAAATGATTAATTTTCTGACAATAACGAAACATGTATCTTTTAAATTCTGACCAAGAAAACATATACCAAGTTATGTGATTGTAGCTTCAAAATTGCCTTAATAGCAAAAGATTTTCAAAAAACATCCCCTCTGGAATTTAATCCCTTGATGAATGAATTTCCAAAAATACCGATACACGTATTTTTTAAATTCTAACCAGCAATACAAATATCAATTTTTGCAGCTCTAGCTTCTAAATTTTCTTAATAGCAACATGTTTTCAAAAAGAATTTTTTATCACCTATTTTACCCCATTAGTTGTTGGTTTTCCAGAAATATGGAAACTCATGTTTTCTTTTTAATCTGGATCAAGAGTCCATATCCTAAGCTTTGTAGTTATAGTTTGAAATTTGAGTTAACAACAACATATTTTTGAAAATGAATTTTTGCATCCCTTATTTCACCCCCTTATTGGTTGATTTTACAAAAATACCGAAACGCATGTCTTTTAAATTCGAACCCTGAACCCAAATCCGAAAATTTGTAGTTCTAACTTCAAAATTTCCTAAATATCAACAGATTTTTAAAAAACATCTCCTCTCCAATTTAACCCCTTTTATGATTGAATTCCCAAAAATGCCGAAACATGTATTTTTTAAATTCTAACCAACAATACAAATATCAATTTTTGCAGCTCTAGCTTAAAAATTGTCTGAATAGCAACGTGTTTTCAAAAAGAATTTTTCATTCCCTAAATTCTTACTTGTTGAATTTCCGAAATACTGAAATTCATGTTTTTTTAATCCTGACCATGATTCCATATCGGAAGTTTCGTAGTTGTAGCTTAAAATTTGAATTCACAGCAAAATAGTTTTGAAAATCAATTTTTTGCATCCCCTATTTTATCCCCTTATTGGTTGAATTTCAAAAAATGCCGAAACATGTGTGTTTTAAATTCAAACCCTGAAATAAAATCCTAAATGTTGTAGTTCTAGCTTCAAAACTGCCTAAATAAAAATGTATTTTCAAAAAATGTTTCATCCCCTATTTCATTCCCTTGTGGACAGGATATCGAAAAATCGCATCTTAAATGATACCTACAGAGTAAGATCAACACCCTCTACAAATTTCAAGTTAACCACGGGGTCATCAATCCCTAAGGCTTACAAACTAATTAAACTAACTTAGACTAACTTATGGTAAGTACAACATAAACACCCTTGTCCAAGGGGTGAATCTGCAGTGTGCGCCCGTTTGACACGTCCCAGCGGATTATTATGCTGTGGCCAAGCGGCTAGTCATTCATAGCATATTGTTCACATGAAACTGTAATTATCTGATATAACTTTATCTTTGCAATAAGACTTGATAAAGTGGAAAAAAGGAATATAATTATACACAATCATCAGACAAGTGTACAAAATAAATAAATAAAATTCCAAGCAGGATTTGAACTCAGGTTGTCTGTGTGACATTCGAAAACGTAGCTAATTACAACAGGCTGACTCACATACTGATACCGACACAGTATAGGTATATCTGTTACACAATGGACTTTGATCTCGATTTTCATGGAAACTGTCACGCATTGGAACAAGTACTTTTAGCTTGGTGGTCTGGAGGAGTTCCCACACAACATACCTGCAGCCCATCAAAATTTTTTTTGTACCATACTTGGTGTTCCCCTTGTTAGACACACTGTCCAGTGAGTACAGAAAACTGGTGGTGGCCTGATGGTTTGGGGTGGTATCATATGGGGCCACCTTACACCAGTGGTGGTCTTATAAAAGGCAATGAAATGGCTATATGGTATAGGAATGATGTCCTCCAATGTATAGTGCAACAATATTGGCAGCATTTTGGTGAGGGATTCGTCTTAATGGACAAAAATTATTGTGCTCATTGTGCACATCTTGTGAATGTGTTCCTCTATGATAAAGGCATCACAAGATTAGAATGGCCAGCATGTTCTCCACACGTAAAACCTATCATACAAGCCTGGGATACATTGAAAAGAGCTTTGAATGAGACATCCAACCAACCAATCTGAGAGATCAAAGCTGAATTGGTGCCAAAGAGTGAAGAATCTAGACCAACAGTCCTTTGGTGATCTAGTGGGCAATATGCCACCATGAATAAAGGCATGCATCCCTGCAAGACGGCATGTTCTGGGTATTAGGGGTACTGGTGTATGCTGGAATCTGGAACACAAATTCAGAATGTCTATATTATTGTCATACAACTAGTCAATTTTCATTTTCATGAACAATAAAGAGAACTGAAATGTTGGTTTTGTATATCTTTATTCCAGTTTTGTATATAGGGTAATAAACCCCTATAATCATGGGATAAAGCACTTTTTGTGTGTGTCTAGAGTCAAATAAGTAACTATCAAACAAAAAACTCCAGAACCAAATTATTCAGTATGTTATCAGGTACTTATTATTAGTAACTCAGAAGTATGTCAGCTAAATACCGTTTATATCCCATCAGTCTAATTTAGATGTTTATGTCACTTTCATTATTTATCGGAGCCATATTTTTCCATTTGGTTAGAATGACAAAACAGGTATTTATTCACATCCAATAATATTATAACAATGACAAATAAAAAAAATATGTTGTTGAAGTTTTCAGATTTAGCAGAAATTATTAAGTTGGTTCATATAAAAATTAAACAGTGATGAGAGGACTTACTTGTTCCATGCGCAAGCAAGAGTCATCAACACAAGGCAGGGGAGCTGCATGACACGCATAAGTCAAAAGTGCATCCTGGAGCAGACGAGGGTCTGTGTCGGGCTCCTTCTCAGGTGCTGTGCCCCCACCCGGAGGCCGCTCCAGGGCTACAGCAGCTGCCTGTTTGACAAGACGTGCGACGGCTGGGTGGGATCGCAAGTGTGCCACTCCGGCTGCCGTCTGACCTCGCCGAAGCTGGTCGGCAGCTGCACACGCACAGTCATTGAAGCAGAAGGCAAGAGACTGTGACTCGTGTAGCACAACTTTCTGCAAGTCCTCCGGTGGCAACAGTCCCGCGAGAAAAGCGAGGGTACTCTGCACTGTTCGCCTGAAACAATGGTAGGTATTAATGTTTTGTGTGTCAGCTGTTAAACTGGTGTGTGAATTCATTTAAATTACAAATGTTAATAAAGAATTAAGAACAGACGGTCTGATAACAAGAATAAAAACCTGTCATCTGAATATGAAAGGTCAGTTCCAAATATTCCCAGTAATGAGCAATAAGCAGTCGATACGATATTAGTTAAATATAAGAAAAATAAACATAAAAGAAAAGTCAGATGTGAGTTTCACTAGAAAGAAGTACAAATACTTATTTTGTCCTTATCTCTTTTTTTTAGTTTATTTAAATTCTAAAAGTCAGAAATTTATCTAAGCCATGGGGAGATAATTATGACAGTGTCATTATGAGAACATTTTTTGCAGCTTTTGAATCACTTTAAATTTTCACTAAGAACTGAACTGATTATGAATGGTTAAGTCATTAAGATAAAAAAAAATCTGTAGCAAATACAAAGTAAACAATTTAAAATAGTACAACAACAATTTTTAATTGAAACTATAACTGTTGAGAATAGTAATTAGGACTTTTTTTAAATAAATATTTGTTGCGTTTTCATGCGCGATGTTTGACACGGCTGCTGTGAGATTCCGTATGACTGACTGTATGGACACTGCTCTCAAAATAGTGCTATGGAACCACTGACCAGAATGCAGCATGGGGAAGCACGCAGCTATGAGGAAAGTTACTGTTCAACCACTTCAGTGTGTATAGGCGTTAGCTTATCAATTGTATTTTGTTCTGTACAAAGTACAGAAGTGGAATTATAGTTCATTTAAAGTTACTACACTTTATTGATGGCAAGTTTTTGAGTTTCCGTCTCTTTAAGTAACATGAACAGTAGTGTTATGGCAACTCTCTAGCAGGTTCTACGCAACTTAATTGAACAGCAACAGCTTCTCACCACTGCTATATGCGAGTTCGTTTCTATCCACACCAACGCCCGCCTATCATTATTGACAGTTCCTATTTTTCCCCTGTACAATGAGGTGGCAGAGGACTGGAACGCCTTCGGCAGCATTTCATGGCTTTCAGCATTGCTGACCAACAAACTTTTAAGTCTTTATTCCTTTTGTGGATTTCACCAAATTTGTATTAAGTGTTGTCTCAACTCGCACCGATGAAAGAACCTTCCCCATCATTTGATGAAGTATGTACTCTTCCTTCAACATATTTTCAAAACCAGACACATAGGTGTAAAAAAAAACAGCCTCATCAGACCTATCATGCTTGGGCTACTGCATTTCAAGGACCCAGTCGCAAATGTCAATTCATAACAGAAATTCACAAGGAATCATATGCTGACTCTATGGTCAGGGGTGCGATTTTGCATTCTGAGCCAGATAAAGAAGTTCACCAATGAGCTCCTCAGTTAGATAATCCCATGTTGGAAAAGTACTTTTCATAGCTCAATCTTTTGAAATCACTCATTGCTGTGTGCGCTCAATTATAGGCATGGAGTGACAGCGGCGAGATTCAAAGAAGGATGTTACCAACAAGCACCTGCAGCATCAGCCAGGGAGTCAACACAACATGAAGCAGCAAAACAGAGGTTCACATTCTCTTCCTTCCTGCCTCATTGTTTTAACAAGCATGTGCGTGAAGATTGTCCACAGTATTGGGCGACTTGCCACCAATGCAAGGAGGAGGAATATGTTTCATTTGTTTGCAAGTCAGAAAAAGTACATGATGTACATGACAGGGTAGCCAATGATGATTCTGTACTGTATGTAAACTGCATGTCCCCTCATTCTGGCAAACTTTACCTCATTGTTCAAATGGTGGGAAAGGACGTGAGGATGCAGGTCAATACCGGCGCAGACGTATACAAAGCTGTGTTCTCCACCACTGTCATCCATTACGCGTCACCTATGCACTTATAATCAGCAGAAGATATCACTTCTGGGCCAGTTCAACATAGATATTTCCTACAATTCTGTTGTGTACACTGTCAGTGTGTTTGTTGTTGACAGCAGTGGCACTGAGAATTTATTTGGGTATGACGCATTTCACACTTTTGGATTACACAGTGCACACTGTTCCTGATGACATTCCTTATGCTCCACTTGATTCTTTATCAGGGGAATTTTCCACACTCTTTTCTCCTAGTCTAGGTTGTGCCACCAATTTTGAGGCACATATTACTCTCAAACCTCCTGCCCAGCCGCAGTTTTTTTGGGCTCGACCATTCCTGTTGACCTGCATGACTCTGTCAAATGTGAGCTTGATGGCTTGATCAGACTTGCTCCACCTTTTTCACCCTCTGCCTCATCGGCCAGAACAGACTCCATTCATAAAATTTTCAGAAGCCTCTCCTGTTTGGGTATGGGGGTATGGCAGGCACCAAAATTGAATTCAGGGTCATCTCCTTAGCCCTCATGTCAAATGCCTTTACAGAGTATGCACGACTGCTGGAGAAGTGGTGCACTACATGGACCAACTTTGCCCCTAGTGACTCCGGCAGTGGGTTCTACAGCAGCACCAACACCATCTCCACCAACAGCTGCTCCCAACGGGCTGGAGCTGCCTCGATTCATTCCATGGTCAGCTGGAACAGCAAGCCAACCACGAGCAAACAGCCAAAACAGTTCCTGTACCAGTTACCAACCCAGAATCACAAGAAGACATCATGCATGAGCTCAAACAAACACCTCAGGAAGAGTCATCCTCATCGCTTCTGAATATTCAGACTGATCAAATACAAGGCTCACCGGTCATTCCAACACACTATCATTCATCATTAACCCCACACCAGAAGCAGACATCTGGCAGCTCTTCAATGTCTCCAATCATCGCCTCAAGTCATCTTCCACCAAGACTGGGGTCTAGTCGGGGACACTTTCGTCCATATGTGAAGGTGCCTCCCAGAGAGTTGGCAGCCATGCACGCAGAACACATGGACGTTGGCTTTCTTCATACCATCTACAGCAAGTGAGGGCTCAAACCAAAAGGGGGAGAAGTGTTGTGGTTTCACGCGTGATGTTTGACACGGCTGCCATGATATTCCGCGTGACTGTAGGGGTGCTGATCTCATAATACTGCTATGGTAGCACCAACCAGAATGCAGCATAGGGAAGCACACACATGAGGACAGTTCCTGTTCAACCACTTCAGTGTGTACATGCATTAGCTTATCAAGTGTGTTTTGTTCTGTATGAATTATTACTTCAATATTATATACTAGCATTTAAGAGGACACCTAAGAAGATTATTATTTTTGTTGTTCTTGTTGTTGTTGTTGTTGTTGTTGTTGTTATGGTCATTAGCCCAAAGACTTCATTGATACACTTTTGCATGTTAATGTATTCTGTAAAATCCACTTCAACTCTGTGTAGCTGCAGTAGGCATACATTTACATGAACCTGGTAACTATAATCAAGCCTATGCTTGTACAATTTATATTCTCCACTTCTATCCTCAGAATGCCCTACGACTTACCATTTCAATGATTCAGGTTTTGAAGATTTCCCATAAAGCCCTTTTCTCTCCAATCTGAGTCAGTACCTCTTCACTGATTATTCAATCTACTCATATAATCATCAGACAATCTTCTGTAACATCTCATTTCAAACTGTAAAATGATAAAACAATAATAATAATAAAGTAAAATAAATTAATAAAAGGGATCTTGAAATATGAAAGAAAAATAAATAAAATACAAAAAGGGACAACACACAGTTGGAAGAAAGACATGAGCTGGAAGGAGATAAAGGATTGAGAGTGGGAGGAAGGGAGGGGTTGTTGGACAAGGGATGTAGAGATGATTAAGTCTTAAGTTGAGGCCAGAATGGTTGTGGGACTGTAAATGTGTTGTAGGAACAGCTCTCATATGTGCAGTTCAAAAGAGCTGGTGATGAAGGGGAGGAGCCAGATGGCCTCAGTTGTAAGACAGCCATTGAAATCAAGTGTGTTGTGTTCAGCTGCATGCTGTGCCACAGGGTGGCCCATCTTGCTTTTTGCCAGTTTGTTGGTAGTCATGCATCCTGATGGACAGCTGGCTTGATGTTATGTCAATGTAAAAGGCTGTGTGAATATTATAGAAATAAACTTTCCTGGTAGGAATATATATAGATATTTTAACTTACCCAAAGCACAATCTCATTGACAGATACACAAAAACACACACAAACACAAGGATTCAAGCTTTTGCAATAATTTGTTGCTTCATCAGGAAAAGAGGTAGGAAGGAGGGGAAAAAGGAAAGGATGTGGCTTTTAATGGAGTGGATGAGGAGTCATTCCAATCCCGGGAGTGGAAGGACTTACCTGAGGGGAAAAAAAAGAAAGGTAAACAAACACACCCACACCCACACACATACACAAGTAAACACACCAAGGCAGACATTTGCAGAAAGCAAAGAAGTTGGACAGAGATACCAGTTGAGGCAGAGGCTCTGACCAGAGAACAGAGGCAAAGATGTTATAGAACGGTGGGTGAGAATTTGAATGTAGCGGAGGTTGAGACCAGGTGGGCAATGGGAAGAGAGAATATGCTGAAGGGCAAGTTCCCATCTCCGGAGTTCTGAAAGATTGGTGTCGGTGGGAAGTATCCAGATAACTCGGATGGTGTAACACTGTGCCAAGATGTACTGGCAGTGCACCATTGGTGGGTTTGATGTGGACAGATTCATGATCTGGCCTCAGAGTGAAGAACAAGTCCAGAATTTTCTCTCCAACCTCGACTCCTTTGGTCCCATCAAATTCAGCTGGTCCTATTCCAACTCCTATGCCACTTTCCTCAATGTCGACCTCCATCTGTCTAATGGCCAGCTTCACACATCCATCCACATCAAACTTACCAATAAACAACAGCCGGCCGCGGTGGCCAAGGGGACTGAGGCGCTCCAGTCACGGTCTGCACAGCCACTACGGTCGGGTGTTCGAATCCCTCTTGGGCATGGATATTTGTGCCATCCTAGTTCGTAAGTAGTTCATAAGTAGTTTGTAAGTTTAGGGACTGATGACCCTGTAGTTAAGTCCCATAAGCTATACAAACATTTGAACATTTTTTGAATAAACAACAGTACCTCCATGTAACAGCTGCCATCCATTCCACATCAAATGTTCCCTTCCCTACAGCTTAGGTTTTTGTGGCAAACGAGTCTGCTCCAGTCCTGAATCATGAACCAGTACACCAATAACCTAATAACATCTTTCACAGCATTCAGCTGTCCTCCTGATCTGGTACAGAAGCAAATTGCCAGGGCCACTTCCTCATCCCCCCAAACCCAGAACCTTCCACAGAAGAATCCAAAAAGTGCCCAATTTATTACCGGACACTTTCTGGGACTGGATCGGACTCTCAATGTGCCTCTCCAGCAAGGATACAACTTCCTTATATCCTGCACCGAAATGAGATCCATCCTTCATTAATCCTTCCCCACTACACCAAGATTGTCTTTCCGCCACCCACTTAACCTTCGAAACCTAGTTTATCCATATGAAATGCCCAAACCACCTTCCCTACCCTCCGGCTCCTACACATGTAACTGCCCCCAGTGTAAAACCTGCCCTAAGCACCCTTCCACCACCACTTACTCCAGTCCCATAACCTGGAAGGTGTACACAATTAAAGGACAGATCCACTAGCAATAGCAGCCACGTGATTTACTAACTGACTTGCCTGCACTGTGAAGCATTCTGTGTGGGAATGACCAGCAACAAACTGTCCATTCGCATGAACAGACACAGGCAGACAGTGTTTGTTGGTAATGAGGATCACCCTATGGCTAAGCATGCCTTGGTGCACTGCCAGCACATCTTGGCACAGTGTTACACCGTCCGGGTTATCTGGATACTTCCCCCAGACACCAATCTTTCAGAACTCTGGAGATGGGAACTTGCCCTTCAGCATCTTCTCTCTTCCTGTTGCCCACCTGGTCTCAACCTCTGCTAAATTCAAATTTCCACACACCATTCTATAAAATCTTTGCCTCTGTTCTCTGGACAGAGCCTCTGCCTCAACTGGTATCTCTGTCCAACTTCTTTGCTTTCTACAAATGTCTGCCTTGGTTGTGTGTGTGTTTTTACCTTTCCTTTTTTTCCCTTAAAGTATATCCTTCCCTCATGGTATTGAAATGACTCATCCACTCCCTTAAAACCCGAATCCTTTCTGCCCCCCACCCCTCCTGCCTACCTCTTTTCCTGATGCAGCAACAAACAGTCACGAAAGCTTGAATCCTTGTGTTCGTGTGTGTTTTTATTTCTGTTTTTGTGCATCTGTCAAAGTACCTGTGCTTTGGGTAAGTTAAATGGTCTCTATTTTTTATACATAAAAGCTATGTGCTGTGCACTGAACATGGAAAGAGGTATAAAAATATCTTCACAGAAAATGTATTGTGCCAGTACAAAAATAAATACAAAATTAACACTTTACAGGAAGGCAAATTACATTAAATGTACATCCGATCTGTCATAACATCTTTGAAGGGAAACAGGATAGAATGTAATGGGTACAAAGTAGTATTACTAGAATAAACTGCCAAAGTTACAACTCATTGGTACTGAAGGAAGAAAGATGACAGTCTATCATGCCACTAATGAGGTCCTCATTAGAGACAGAGCACAAGCTCAGATAGGTAAGCAAATCATATTCTAATTAAGTGGATTAAAGATGTAAAAATTCTACCATTGTTTAATAATAAATTTCAGATGAAGCAGAGTAAGCAGAAACTGGTGCACTCCCAGTACAATAAAGAACAAGCAAGTGAAAACAGGCAGAAGACAGTAGAGACTTGTACAAGTGTAATGAGATTGTGTGAAGTACACAATAGCAATCACTGTCATACCTAAGCAAAAGATAATGCAGAGAACCTGAGTAAATTCTGCTCCTATGTAAAATTGCGAAGCAGGTCAAAAGCTTGTATCAAGTAAAGATGACAACAATAGAAAATCTGAAATTTTCAATTTGGCATTTAATAAATTGATCATACAGTGCATCATACAAACACACTATTACTCGATCATCCTGCAGACTCCCAAATGGAGGATGTAGTCATAGGGATAATTGGTCTAAAGAAAGAGTTGCAAGAAAATAAGTTACAATGACCAGATGAAATGACAACTCAAAGAGGACTGCATTGCACTGGCACCTTCATAGCTTGCATTTATTGTGAACGTCTTATCCAGCACAAAGTTCCAAGTTTCTTGGGGGGGGGGGGGGGGGATCAGGTGTCACCTGTACATAACGAAAGTGAAAGGATGGGCCAAGAAAATTACAGGCCAACACCCTTAACAGTATGCTGCAGAATTCTTCAATATATCCTCAGTCCAAATATAATAAAATATGTCTTCAGATAGAAAAGCTTCTGTCAGTGAATAAGCGTGTTTTAGAAAACACTACTTGTACAAAACTCATCTTGCTCTTTTCTCACATTATATTCTGTGCACCGTGGATAAAAGACAACAGGCAGACAGCAGATTCCTTCATTTTTTAAACGTGTTTGACACTGTACCCCACAGAAACTTGTAATAATGTACAAGCATACAGGATAGTTTTGCAAGTATTAGAGAGGCTTGAAGGCGTCTTAAGTAATAGATTCCAGTGTACTGTCCTCAACAGCGAGTGTTCATCAGATACAAAGGTATCATCAGGTATGCCCCGGGGAAGCGTGACAGGATGACTTATCATCTACAGGGTGGGTGACAATCTGTAACTACTGTGGATGCTGTGATAAATGGAAAGATGTCACTTTTGTGTGGCTGTAGGAGATAAAAAATTACTTAGACAAAATTTCTAGTTGGTTTGATGAAAGTCAGCTAGCTCTAAATATGGAAAAAGTAAGTTAATAGAGAAGAGTAGAAAAAACAATCATGTGATATTTGAATACGTCATTAGTGAGTATACTTGATGTACAGTTGTATTATATTGACTGCATACCGACCAGTGTAGCAACATCAGAATGAGAGTTTATAAGATGCAGCAACATGCACCAATTATGACAAGACACACGTCCATGCCCACAGCCATCAAGATGTGCAGTGACCTTAGTGATATGGATTTAACCAGCCACACTTACTGGTTGGCCCTGGGCAATCGGCCTCCTTACCCACAAGCGGCAGCCAGAAGAAACAGCAAGAAGAATCTAGCCTAGTTTATGTTTGTTAGTTAACAGTATTCCTGTAGCCCCTCTCCAAACCAGGAAACATTAAGTTCTTGCTTTTGTCCTGTAAATAAATTTTTCTATTAATCACTATGGCTGTCTTAGTATAGCTCCTGTGTCTGCATCAGTTTTTGAGTGCTACCTGCTGTTACATCCCCCAGAAGTCAACCCAACACTTAACATAGTCCATTGATTAAATATTTATAATTTGATTAAAATTAATTTCTAGTTTACACTTCACTCATTATGCAATAAGAATAGTCAGTGTCAAGCCCGAAGCATTCACTGTTACCAAACTGCCACAACAAGTGGCAATTCTCATCCAATTCCTTCCCTGACACTCTTTCTAGATTTTTTATTTAATAGGGAAAACATAAAATGTATTTCAAGCTACAGTTGCTTGTTAAAAGATATTTCAATCACCTTACATTTAATGCACAACTAGTTTCAACACACTGTGCCATCATTCTTAAGTGCATAGCATTGCTAAAATCAACCACAATAAGGAAGATTTATAAAATAAAAGGTTAAGACAAAATTACGAAATAGGACACATTACATTTATGAAAATAGTCAGAAGAACATTATCCAATATGACCAATATGATCCTGTAGGTGTCATTGTGAACAACAGTTGTTTTTTGACCAAGTTGTACAACAGTCGGTCTTTTGGAGTGGTCAGTCCTATTCAACCCTGTAGTAACATTGTTCCAGTCTAGGAAAAATGTTAAGCAATTTTCGTCAATTCGATAGTGCTTCCTCTGTGTAAGGAGCTCCATATGCCTGTCTGACCAAGCTGAATACAAGTTTAAAACTGACTGTAGCAAAGTGTATAAACAGTCTTTCATTCTGAAGGTTTAGCAAGACATTTTATGTTTTCTCTATTAAATAATTTATAGAGGCATAGGGATATTTGTTAATTTTAGTAAGCAACAAGTGAAGTTATATTGTGATTTTCGTGAGCATATTCTAGCGGCAGAAGGCGACAGATGCAGAAGGTGTCGAAACAAGTCTGCTGATGGCAGTAACCCGGAAACTGGGACGATGCAGTCGTCGCCCTGAGACCATTGACCGATGGTATGCAGAGCCTCAGAGTTTGGTGTATGCCAAGTGGGACATGCCTGACAACACCTCAGCAGAAAAGCAGTACTTATACACACTGTACTGGGCAGCGGGCATTTTTTGTGGCGCAGAATGTCGTGACGGGAAAGTCTCTATGCCAGATGTTGCCGCCGCTACCTAACACAGCAGCACGCCACCGACAGCGTGTGTTGAAGTGAGGACCTTCAGCAGTGCGGCTCTGGCAGGCCACCACTCCTCCGACATCATCACATGGGCTGAGCCGGAGGGGGGCTCCCTCAGCGGGCACTGCCAAAGACTATGACGCCAGTAAGCAGCAAGAAGTCATCAGCCTACATCTGGGCAGGGTCGGTGCCCCTGGGGCGTACAGCAAGACAGCGCACGTCTCCTGCAGTGTGCGATGCGGCACAGTGGGGTGAGGTCCGCTGTCAGCTTGACTCAGCAGAATCTGAACTGCGTCCGCAAGCCTGGTGTGGCACTTCTGCCTGCCACTTGCAACGCCTACCCGAGTCATGAGCAGAGGAGCCATTCAACTACAAGACACTAACAAACAAATAAACTGAATTTTTCCAGGCACCACGAGTCTGAATCTACCACTTCCCCACACCCATCCAATCCGCTACGGCTATCCTCCATTACAAATTTAAGCAGTTGCGCTACTTACTGACATTATGTCAGATTAAAATACTTTCCAGATCTTTTTTTATTCTATCTCTTAGATCTGTGTTTTTTATTTCCCATTTCATGCTCATCTTAATTGTTACAAAAACAATAAATGAAAAATGGTGCTAATACTCATACACATACTCATACACATCACTAACCAAACAGTACTGGGTCTTTTTGCGCGAGCTTTGACCTAGTGTCACAAACACAATTATTACAACCACATATGTAGGTTTATATTAAATGAGCTCTATATGATTTGCATCAAACTGAATGTTTTGAAGACTACAATTCATCATTATACAGTCAGAGGAAATTAGATTGATATAGTTCCATAATGAAACTGTTAAGTTAAGTACCTATTTTAATTTATTCTTATTTTTCTTCCTTAAATTATTTGATCCATTGGAATCTACCTGTGTTGTTTACAGCCTTTAACCAAGTAGCAAGCTGGACTATTTGTTGGTTCATAACATGGCAGCTTATGAAGCCACTAGCCAGTGTGAATATATTTTCAGGTCTCCAATGATAGTGGGAAATTACTGTATGCTTTTATCACTGTGTCTGAAAGTTTCCTGGCTTGAATTTTCTCATGAAGCCATCATGATTTTAGTCCTGTTTCATATTGTTGATCACTGTTTGACCAAATATACATTGTACATTTCAAGGTTGTATTTAGGTCAGACACAATTTTAGAATCAGGGCTAAAAAATAAGTCATCTGGCAGAGGTCAGACAATGAACACTTAAAATCACATTTCTGCCATAATCATGGCAGCCTCTTACAACATTGCTTATAAACAGCATTTTTGAAATGACATAGGCTTCAGGTTACCATTTGCTTTTAAGCACGCCCAGGGGTCCATATTTTTTAAGAGTGGTTAGTTGTCCAAAAGTTGCCCCCCCCCCCTCTAATTCCCCCCTCCCTTTTCTAATCCCCCCCCCCACTGTCAGTAATCTCTATCCATAAAATTACGTACTCATACTTGACAAAGAGTATCATTTATTACAAAGTAAGAAAAAGTTTGTTTTATTAGAAATCTAAGATGCTGTACTGCCATTTGTCAAAAAATCAGATCTTTAAACTGTATGCTTTCTTAAAAATAGAGTGAGAAGCATTATGAAACTAAAATCTCATGCAGAATGAAAATTAGGCATTTTCGATTTTCACAAGCAATGGAAAACATCCAAGGAAAAAAAAAGTCAATGATGGGGATTGGTCCTATATACGATCAACAGTTTTTACAGCATGAAAATTGGAAAAGTGATTTCCCCCTTTTTCCCAGCCCAGCCTGACTGGGAGTTGCCATCCCCGTGCAACTCAATGTAAATAAATATTCCTTCAAATCAAGAGTGGGTATGCTATTTGGAAGTGCTGAGAGCCTCACAGTCCACGGGCAAAGGAATGGCATAGGTATAGCTGAGGCAGTCAGCATCAATGTTTTCAATTACAGCTATGTAACATATGTCAGTAGTGATTTTAAAGATGAATGGTGAGTAAAAATTGATGTGGTGAGCACAGGTCAAAGTCTATTGAAGCCTGTGGTTGATTAAGACAGTGAAATGACATTCCTCCATGATAGCTTAAAGTATTTGATAAACATACCTCCATGATGGCCTTAATTATTTGATAACTTTGTAGATGGTGAGCAGCTCTCTGTTGTATGCAATCCTGTACTACTGAGTAGCAGAGAGCAGGGGAAGTGGTTGCCAAGTGTTGCCAACATGCTGCTGCAAGATGGTGCCAATGACTGTATAGTTATTGTCGACCATGACAGTAAGTGGGACAATCGTGTGAGTAGGGGAGTAGGTGAGGAGGCTGGTGTCCACTAAGCCATACTCGCTGGCAGTGGAGTTGAAATGTTTTTTACTCCAAATATGTACTTTACTAGTTTGAGGTTGGCACTGCAGAGGCATTCAAAAATACTGCTGAGGTGCTCATGCTGTTCCTTTGGAGTTGCTTAAAATACAAATGTCATGCAAGTGGGCAAATAGCAGGGCAAGCCTCACATCTGCCTTTGAGGAAAAACTGCAATAAAAGTCAGCATTACAGAGACAAGGCCAAATGATGTAATGATGACAGTGTAATAGATGTCTTTGGTTGCAGCTGGAATCTGGGTGAAGAAGCCTTGGTACAATTAACACTGTTTAAGATTGTAACCCTGGCTGGGGGGGGGGGGGGGGCTCGATAGTTACATAGGAGCAGTCCTGGGTACTGGTGAGGAATGGTGTGAGCATATGACACTAATGAACACTGCCTTGACAAGTTGGAGAATGGATATGAACCAACTTTCCAAAAGGACACAGTATGCTACTGACAAGCAAATTCTCAACCTCAACCTAGGTGACATTGAGTCAATCCAGTGGTCAGTGGCATAGCTGAGTAATCTGACACCCAGTGCAGTTGTAGCCTGCTACTCCCCCTTTCTCCTTCCCTGCCCCCTCAAGTTTCCACAACTGTTCCAATCACACCACCAACCAGTCAAAAACATAATTTTGTTCAAGAAGAGTGGGGTGAGAAAAGTTTATGACACAGTAGGACAAGTAAGCAAAATATAATTTTAATTATTTTGTTAGTGGTTTTAGGAATGGAAACAAATAAGAACAACTCTTTTTATTTTTACTGGTTATATAATTAAGTAGTACTAGTAAGCAAAGATTGTCTAAGTTCTTCCACTGCAACCTTAATTGCATTATCAAAATAGTTACCTTTAGCTACACTATTTTTTACTAACAAACTACAGCATTGACATTGACCCCTCATGAGCCTGTGATAATTCTTAATTACTCTGAGTTTTTAAAAACTCCTTTCAAATGACACTACCAAAACACACAGAGTTAAGAAGAATCCTGTCACCAAAATAATGGGAATGGATTTAGAAAATTCACACTCAACATTGAACTGCAAGACTTAACACTTCGAGTCCCAAGCCTGAGCACAGCTCCTGCGGCGGTAATGCTACGAGTGTCCTGCACCTGAGCTCTGCTCGTGTTTATTGTTTGGCATGCTCTGAACTAGCCTCTGCATGTTCCTACCATCATGTGTCCCTTTTTGAAACTATTTTTGGCCTCTGCATTGTCCTGTCATCTTGTGACTTTCTCTAAAATTATTTCGGCTCTTCTTACTTGTTCAAACATCATAGTTTTCATGGGTTTTTCATTGTGCTAGCAGTTCATTTAAAGGACAATATGTCAAAGTTTCTGAATGATTCTGGTATTGTTGAATGTAGTTATACGAATCTGTGCAGATTTTTTATTTTGCTAAACATTTATTGAAATAGGAATCAAATTTATGTACTAAATTGAAAGTGAATGAGCTTTATTTTATAACTAGATTAAAGAAGAACCTTTCCACTTCCAAAAAAGTTCATTTTATATAAGGCCATAATAACAATATGCTAGGTATTTAAAGAGATGCCAACATGCCTGGGATTATGTGATATGAGAGTGGCAAAGGGCCCGTGACTCAAAGTGTGAAAGGTACCTAATCAAGATATTACTCTTTAGGAACTTTTACAATTTTATGAAATCTTTTTACACTTGGCGAATCTGCAAAAATCTCATCATAATTGTGAAATAACGTTTTTCTCATATTGGAAAGTAGCCCTTATTGTATCTGAAATTTGAATCAGATTCCTCAGCTTCAAAATGGCAAAATAATTTGATATATGTTTCATGATTTGCACTGTATATCTATATCTTATATAAATCTTTTGACATGCTCTCTTGTCAGTTCCTGATGCAATGACAGCACCTTGTGTGCTTCCTTCTGTCAGGACATTGATTTATTCATACTAATGTTTCTATTTTGATTTTCCTCTACATGAATGTCCATCTCACCATACATGTTTGCTTCATCAACAATTTAATTTCTCTCATCTTTCAAAAGATTCTTAGACTTCTCATCTTAGAAATAACTTTCAGAATCAGTAAATATGTTTTTGGAACAGCTGAATACTTCTTAGACAGCATTCCATAAACATGAAGCTGAGAAATCACATGTTGCCCAAATAATATTAGAAACGGCTCCTCTAGTTTCTATGGGTGTCAAGAAATTATGGTTCCTCTACAAGGGAAACTATCCCTCAGTACCCTACCCTCACCTCAGAATAAGTGGTAATTGTGGCCTATCAAAAACAGCACATATCAAGCATGAAAATAGGGAGTTGGTGCATGAACTGTAAAATGTGAAAACAGAGGCAGTGAACAGGCCAAGCTCAGGATGTGCAACAGAGCAGCAGCATCATGGCTGTGCAGTCCCAATGTTGGACAGCAAAGTGGGAGATCCATGTTCAAATCTCCCTCATGCTTAATTATGCTGTAGTACTGATGCCTTTCATAATACACATTCGTTATAGAATATGATTAAAGTATGAAGAATTATTGACATTGCAAGCAAATGTGATTAATAGTGTGAGCAGGAGAGATGACACATAGACATCTCATAGAAATGAAAACAAATAAACAGTTTGTGAACTATTATTGCAACAAAGGTACTCAAGAGTCATAACCTCCAAAACAGTACCCAAGTATCATACCATGTGTAGATAATATTATAGGTTCCTTTGTTATTCACCAATGTTGTAAATCAACATATGCTCCGACACAGGAACAAAACTGAATGCAGTAGCAGACATGTCAATAACTGGACAGACAATTCATAATTATGTGAAAAATTATCACTGGTGGATATGGACACAGATCCCATGTCTCACAGTCCCATGCTTCACCTGAGTTCAGTTTCTGACAGTCTATCCACTGGGCTATCTTACCACTATATCTGTGTATATCTATGTCTGTGTAAATGTGTGGGTGTGTGTGCATTTATTTACCCTCCATTTTTTCCCCCAAGGTAAGTCTTTCCTGTCCCGGGATTGGAATGGCTCCTTACCCCCTTCCTTAAAACCCTCATCATTTCCTTTTCCCTCTCCTCCCTTCTGCCTGATGAAGCAGCTAGGCTGCGAAAGCTAGCATTGTGTGTGTGTGTGTGTGTGTGTGTGTGTGTGTGTGTGTGTGTGTGTGTGTATATTTGTTGCTATTACTGCCTGTGCCCCTTCGCCTGGTAAGTGTACTTCATCTATTTTTTACGTATATTACCACTATATCTGAATGAGATGGAAAGTTTCCCTACTGAGTTGCATGACAATTGTTAAACTAATGAAACTCAAGTGTAATTCCTTCATAGTGGAAACTCCATCATCTATGCCAAAATCTCCTAATTGTAAGTAACACTTTTCAGAAGGGTTGTCCCTCTATGACTGGAAGATGAGAAGAACATGTAAAACATTCCAAAGGTTTCAAAAAGTTCTGCATTATGGAAATGTTGCAAAATGTGTTATACACACAGATGAAGAGAGTAGTTTGAACAAGGTACAAAAGCTGCCTTAGGATTATGATCACAAAATCTTATTTGAACTCTTGGAGCTACTGAAGCATTGTCCTATCCTTGTCCTTAGCATATTTACATCCTGACCATTGTGCCCAATACTTGTAAAAAATGGCTTTCTTCCGATTTCTCAAAAATTACCTCTTGTAATTTTGTGTTATCTATGTGAACACAATGAATTATAATGGAAACTCTTATTTGGAATTCAACAATATAATAAGGATAGGCAAATACAACATTTAAGCTGTAAGCCATGGCCTTATTCAACATAAAGAACATCCACACAGACACACTTCACAGTCACACAACACCAACTCCAGCTCAAAATCACATTCTGCAAAAAGGGAATTGTAGAGGGAAGACAAGGAGTGGAAGGTGGTACAGGGAGGTTGCATCACATTGGTGAGGTTGAATACAGTACAGTCTTACTGAACAAGTAAGTATTACATGTATACAACAAGATACAGCTTATGGATGGCATAGGGAGGGAGGGGGGGGGGGGTAGGGGTATGGCCATATGCACACATGCACGCAAAATGGGAGTGGTGTAGGGCAGGGGGGAGGGCTGTTGGGTGTGGAGGAAAAGGGGGGTTATCATAGCTGAGGCCTGGATAATTTCAGGATAGGGATCTCTGTAGTTCAGAAAAGCAGGTGGTAGATGGGAGGATCCAGATGGCCTGGGTTGTGAAGCAGCCATTGAAATCAAGCATATTCTCCACTCCAAGTTCTGCCACAGGGTGATCTACATTATTTTTGGACACAGTTTGATGTTTGTCATTCATACTAATGGACAGCTGGTTAGAGGTCATGCCAATATAGAAAGCTGCGCAGTGATTGCACCACAGTTGGTAAATTACATGGCTGCTTTGACAATTGGTCCGGCCTCTGATTGGGTATGATAAGCTTGTGACAGGACTGAAATAAGAAGTGCTGGGTGGCTGGATTGGACAGGTGTTACAGCAGGGTCTTCCACAGGTAAATTATCCCTGTGGCAGTGGGCGGGGGTTTGGGGTAGCATAGGGATACACTAGGATGTTATGGATGTTGGAAGGGCAACGGAACACCAATTTAGGAAAAGTTGGAAGGATCTTGAGCAGGATCTCTTTCATTTTTGGGTATGAGGACAGAAAATAAAAACCTTGGCGAAGGATGCAGTTTAGTTGTTTGAATACAGGGTACTACTGGGTGAAAAAGGGACTCTCTCTGTAGATGATAACTGGTGGTAGAGGAAGGATTTGGGGTGGGTGGGGATATGTCACAGGGGATCTATTTCCTGACTAGGTCTGTGGGAGAGTTTCTGTCCACGACAGCCTTTGTGAGACCTTCAGCATATTGAGAAAGGAAGTTCTTGTCCCTGCAGATACACTGTCCACAGGTGTCTAGGCTGTAATGGACGGATTTTTTTATGTGGAAGGGATGGCAGCTGTCAAAGTTTACATATTGTTGGTGGTTAATATGGATGGAAGTGTGGATGGATCCATCACTGAGGTGGAGGTTAACATCCAGCAATGTGGTATGAAGGGTTGGGGAAGACCAGGTGAAGTGGATGGGGGAGAAGGAGTTATCGTTTTGAAGGAAGGAGGCTAACGTGTGCTGGCCCTGTGTCCAGATCATGAAAATATCATCAATAAATCAGAACTAAATCAGGGGTTTGGGGTTTTGGAATGAGATAGGATTCCTCCAGACAACCCATAAACAGGTTGGCATAGGAGGGTGCCACGCTGGTGCCTATGGCTTCCAGCACGTGCCGCCCGTTGCCGTGGCCAAAGCCTCCTGGACCTGCGCTCACCCTTGGCCAGCTGCACATGCCACCGGGACCAGCTCCGGCACCGCATAGGGGGTTTTACTCCTTCCAGCCCTACTGCTCCTGCCGGGATGGCTGAGGGTGGGTCTAGCCCAGCCGGGGTCAATGCCACCATCCCTGCCACAAGCCCTGTGGTCTGCTCCATGATTGGGATGGCATTGAAGTCAGGGGGTGGATCCATCCCTCTGCCTTGGGGGACCTGCTGGCAGGAGTCGCCCCATCCTCTCCAAACATCACCGTTCGCCATCCCCGTTCTAGCCCACTCCACGTGCCTTCTTGCCAGAGGCACCAGACCAGCGGACACCTAAGGTTATTGATTGGGATCCTTCGACTCCTCCAATGACTGTTGCCATGCCCCGGTTCACTCCAGAGGAAGTAATAATCGGTGATCAATGTAATTCACAATTTGCACACCCTACAAATGACAGTGCGCCACCAGAGGCTGCATGGGAAACATGATGGGCCGACTACTGTGACAGGAAGTACAAAGAAAGTGGGACGAAGCCACCAGGAGGCCCCCTGATGTAAAAAGGCATGTCGTAAGCCAGGCGGCTGAGCCACTCAAGCAGCTGCTGTATTGACGCTAATCTGTATTGTATTTTCATTAAAGGATCTGAAGTCATAAAAGAATCTGTTTTTCCAATTAGAGCGTTAGCAAACAAAGGCAATATAAAAATAAAAAAATCATGCATACTTTGCTTACTTTCATTTCATAATGTCATAAAATATAATATTTTGGGGGAACGCTTCAAGTCAAACAAAAATTTTTAGTGTCCAAAAGTGTGTAATATGTTTTATTTGTTAAGTAAATTCATGGACATCCTGTAGAAGCCACTTCAAAGAACTGAGGATACCAACTACTCCCTCTCAATATATTTATTACTTAATAAAATTTGTCGTAAGTAATATATTCCTTTTTCCAATAAACAGCTAAGTTTATACATACAATACTAGGAACAAAAACGATCTACACAAGGACTTAAAAGCACTTCCACTACTCAGAAACACACATTTTCAATCTTTTGCCAGCTGCCATAAAAAATTTAGCTACAAATAAAGGTCAGTTTAAGAGGAGCCTGAAAGAGTTATTAGTGGCCAACTCCTCCTACTCCAATGATAAATTTTTTAGTAGGGCCAAATGAAGTATTGTATGTATTCATACTAGCATTATTATTATTTAAGCTTGTAAAAAAATATATATTATATATTGACATGTTCCACATCCAAGAGGATCTTCTCAATATGGACCCATGCAATGAACAGCTAATCTGTAATAATAAGTCTTTTACTGTTGTTGATTTTCTAAGTGACATAGCATAATGTGCAAATGTTAAAAATTAAAACATATGAAGGGATCATGTGCTGGTTTTGCATCCAACACTACACTTGTTTCATATATATTCACAAGTGTCCAATCCTTACTTAGTGCAGTTGTAGAAAGTTAAATATTTTTCCCAAATGAAATGAGTTAATTACTATGTAGGAAAATATGCTTTCACTTTCTTTTTTCCTATAATGGTTAGAAATTCATCAACAGCAAACTTTAGGCAGATTTCTGCATTTCATAATCACATACTTGTTATGTAAATACCAAATGACACAAAACTTCGACATCATACCACATGACCCCACAAACTGATGTCACAATTACATCAGTCAATCAGTCCATAAAATCATGTACCACACTGATAAAGCAGAAAGCAATTCTTGCTTTATGCTAGATTATTTTTACAGTTGGTGTTGGTGCTTTACATTGTTTTTCAACTGCTTTGGTTATGTAGTGATTTACAGTTGGATTTTGCTTTTGCATTTCTAAGCAATGGCCACCCAATGTTCAGGAAAAGGTTGCATTTTTAATTTTTTTATTTACTTATTTATTTATATACTTTTAAGCAGGGCTATGCTGGCTAAATGATTTTATTCGGGTTTATTGTCCACTCAAGGAATAATTATTCACATTGGCTGTTTCAACAATGCAAGTGGTAATAATATCAAAGTAATTATTACAATCACTTACACAATGAGTAAGCATAAAGAAATGTCTTACAGATTCATCATCACCACCACCACCACCACCACCAACGATGTCATTGTATTTCCACAAGAATGTTTGGGCATTTTGTAGCAAGACAAGAGAAACCTCTTCCAAATACCCAAGAGAAGAAATAATAATATACAAAATATCTATGAATAAATCTATTTAATCAGTAGCAAATGAACAAATATTTTATCTACAGTTTACAACTCACCGCAAAGACGTGGCAACAAGCTGCAACAGGCACATACAAAAAACAAACACATACAATACTTTCAGCTATTGGCCATTGCCTTCTTCAGAAAATAGAACATTCATGCAATCACACAGGCACACAACGCAGTCATACAATCGTCACCTCTGGCTGCTGCACTTCGCAATGGATTCAAAATGTGACAGCTGGAGGTGACGGTTGTATGACTGTGTTATGTGCCTATGTGACTGCATGAATGTTCTATTTTCTGAAGAAGGCAATGGCCGATAGCTGAAAGAGTTTTATATGTGTGTCTTTTGTATGTGCCTGTCGCAGCTCATCACCACGTTTTTGCGGCGAGTTGTAAACTGTCCTTATTACTATATTATTTATTCCAACCTGGATTTTCCATTATTACAAATATTTTATCTGATCTTCTGTACTCTACACCATGCTGAAAAACACTCTCACATATGGTCAAGCATTATTAGAAAAATGCTAAAGCTCCCTTCAGGTCACAATGACACTAAATGAACTATTCGAAATATACTACTTGATATGAAGTGAATAAAAGACATACTCTGTTTACTGATATGCTGGTTTAGCACTAAAATGTGCATATGCAAAGTTGTTTGGCTCAGTCTGTAAGCTCTCTTGTATCCTGTGGTAATGTTTGGTTAATAATGGAAAGTTCTAATTGTTTTCAGCTTTACTGCACTACAACAAATGTAATATTTATAAATTTACAGGTAACATTTTTTGTTCAAGTTGTCTTTCATACATTTATCTATGGAACATCAACACTTATATTAAAGAAAAACGTTCCTTTGCTCCATGCATCAGTTCAGTATAGGTCAGTTTTTGCTTTTGCTTTTCCTTTATTTTATGTATTTAACTACTGAACAGCTGTACAGCCAGCATTTCAGAAATCTGAGCTCCTTGTTAAACATGCCTACTCATGTCTTTAATTTAATGTATATTTTTAGTCGTGTAATAGTGGTCTTTAGCCAAAAAATTGTCAATATTTGGAAAATAAAGTTTTAAAAATAAAAAAGACTGTGTTCCTGGAAATACATATTAGAAACAAAACAAAAAAAATGCATCTTTATCTCGTATGGCATGTAGCCTAGCAGTAGTTTCATGCCACAGTAACAACTTCTTGTTAGCCAGTCTTAAAATTAACATGAAAAGAATTCATTCTTATTAAATTATCTCAATAGAAATGTTTTGATAATGAGAGAAAAGGTTACAAGCTTAAAATAGAATAAAAAAAGATTCAAATTACAAGCTGACTTTCATATAGTTTATGTTTCACCATAACCATGCTTAGTGCTGTTGTGTGCCACTGTGTCATTTATGGTAGTTTTTTCTGTCACTACTTCATTGTACAGGCAATATAATTCAATAACCACAAAACAAATTAAATTTAATCACTGTTTCTAAGAACATTTTGATGTTCACCTGTACTTAGTGCTGTAGACAAGTATATCCTCTGGTGCCAAAGAGCCATTTCCAAAACCAAGGCGATCACCATAAGTATGCCTCAGTATTGTGCCAGTTTTTAACATCTGTGCAGCCCCCACAGCTGTCAGTTGTCCTAACAGGCATTCCCCTCCAAGCGAGGGCAACAGAGGAAACCTAACAAAACAAAACAGTAAAGACAGTAGTTGTATGTTTCTCAAAGGACAACAATATGGAAAGGCAGACTACATAGACACAATAAAAAGAATTTTAATATGTTAAGCTTTCTGACAAGATATTTTTCTAGAAAACACACAAACAGATATACAGAGAGAGAGAGTTACTGTATTGTAGTTGTATTTGATATGGAGGTATATCTTACCATAAGTGTATTGCTTTTTCTGTTGCAAAACAAAACACATTTACTAAGGCTGACACCAATACTATGTATTTTAAGAACAGTTTACAACTTGGGCACACACTGGAGCTACAAAAAGAAAGTCACAATCTGGCAACACATTAGCAGAGAATATGAATATACGGTACATCGGATCATGCAAAGGCACATTAGATAACACAGAGAGCTGCTCTGCTTGGCCTTTATCGGTGTTATTGCTGAGAGGTGGTGGCACTGTCACAGTCCAGGCCACTGTCTAGCGGCTGGTTGCACACGTCACGGCAAAAATGTGCTGTTTATGCTGATGTGCACGTGTGGTGTTATAGGATTTTCTACACAGTTTTAAACAGTGAAAGGGTCCATCACATGCAGCATTAAAAAATATGAGTCAAGTTGACTGCTACTGGCAATATGAATTCCCCTGAAAATTCCCTGATTCCAGACAGAATTCATCTTTTTTTCTGAAAAATTTGGAGATCTAAAGAATAAGTAAACAGGTAAATTGCCAAAAATATAAAATTTCTATAATTCTTAATGTATTGTTAAGTCTAATTTTTAATGAAACTTACATTGTTATCCACTTTACAGGATTTATAATCTGAAGGTTAAGTAAATAGGTAAGTTGTGTAAATAAAAGCCATTGCTAGTTGAAGGATTTCTGTGCGTATTTCCAAGTTAACTAAAACTTTGGATTATGACAAGATTTTGCTCTGCCCATTAAGCATTTAAGAAATTTCTGGAAAAGATAATGCATCAGGTGGGACAAAATGTCATAAAAGAAGTACATTGTATGACATTAGATAAAAGTTTCAAAAATAAAAACCACGGCACGGGGGTATGTATAGTGACATTTTTGCTGCCAAATACCATAATAGTGAGTGTTTTCTCAAACAACAAAAATTTAAACAAACATGGAAACTCAATGAATGGAAAAGAAGCAATCTCATCAGTTCCCATAAGTAGTATTTTAGTAACAAACCTTTCCATCTATTGAGTCAGAAACAAGATTTTCCAGTGATTTTTCCAAATTTCCCCAATTTCCATGACACTTCTGAAGTTCTCTGATTCCAAAAATTGTGACAACCCTGCAGAGGGGTGGGATATCACTGTCTAAGAAATTTATGCAGCATCCTATAAATTCAGTTTAATTGTTTTTAATTTTTCTTGTCATTAAAGATTTTTCCTACTTTGATCTTTGAATCATTTTTTTTTCTTAGTTTCCTCATTTTCTTTCTCATCCTGCCACTCCCCCACAGTTTCATGAACTCTGAGTTGATTTAAGTGTGTGATATCACTTGCCTACTTTAACCCACAATGTGTGTTGTGTAAAGTGATATCACTGTAGCGCAATTTTTTGAGTCGCATGAGTTTGCAAGTGGTGTGTTGTAGGTTATGATGGTGTGCTCTTGTGGTGGATGTTAATAATTAGAAGGGATCTGTAGTTGTTACATGTTATTCATTTGGTTGGTTGATATTCATTCTGTGTGATAACATTTCAGAGGGTGAGTCTGATTTTGTGTCTTGTTGCTTTTGGTATCATGTGTGTGCTATGTATTAATGTTGACTGTTTTTTGTATAGATAATAATTTAACAGTTTTTTTTTTTTTTTTTTTTTTTTTTGCTGACAATGGATATGATTGACAAGTCATATAGCAGTCTTTAGGGATGTCCATACTGCATATGCTTATAATACTGATGTATGCTATGTTAATGTCATTATGGCTCAAAGTTGTAGTTGTAGTTGTTGTTGTTTAAAAGGGGCTAAACGGTGAGGTTATCAGTCCCCTGTTCCAAACAAAGGCAATTCAGCACAGGTTACACAAAGATGGCAGTGTTACCTCTGCAGAACTTGAAATTCTACAGGAACATGTATGATAAATTGGTAAAGCACCGTCATTACAAGAACTCTTTATTTTGTTGTAATTTAAGTAAAATTTAGTCTTCTGGCTTGATTCTTCTCTACAATTAAGATGACGCAATGTGAGGCCCTGCTACTCTGTTCCTCATGTGTTTTCTTCTTTGTATAAGTATACTCAGACCCTTAATAATTCCAGAGATTACTTTTTTTTTGGATAGATCAGAGAGAACAATTATAACGAGCATTTAATGCCCAGTAACTTTATAAAAGTTTATGGTAGAATACACTCATTTATTCTTCTAAAAATAAATTATTGTCTCGAACTTGAGGCCGACACACTCATCTCACATCAGTCTCCAACAATAATCTAACAAAATCTCATCAACTCATCAAACAAAAGAAACAAGGTTCATAGAGCATGCAAATTACATACTTATTCCTTGACCTTTAAGTTCATTTACATTCAAATTCACTTTACATAATACTTTTCATAAAAAAAAAAAAATGATAACTTATCTGAAAAATAGAGACAGAAAGAAATCAGAAGAAAATATTTTTCCGTAAATGGTATTTAAATAAACTATTTGACATTCTTCTCAGTTCATTGGTTTATAGTGCCACTTGTTACACTGCAATATAAGATCATCTATTAACACCTGTATAGGTAACCCACAAAGCGGAGAGAGTGACAAACTACTACACTGATAAAAGAGGCATAAAACAATCAATGAAGGCCCAGGCCAAAAGATGGACTCCTAAGATTATAGCAGAATACTGTGGCAGGCTGATCACAAGGATAATAATGGATGAGCCAGCCACTCTGCACACACTAAAACTGCCAGACAAAAATATGACCAACAATATGAAAAGGACAACAGCTTAAAACTGTTTGAGTGATGGGTGCCTGAAATATCAGGCTTAGGTACCACCATTACATCATATGATAAAAACTGCCTACTTGAGTAAAACCTAAAATACGGTTAGCCGTGGAGGTGTCGTCAGCTAAAATCAATCGAAGCTAAGTAGGCAGACTAAAAGACTGCCGCAATGCAGCTAAAAGTGGGCAGTCCAACAAGATGTGGACCACTGTCAACAGAGCGCCATAATGGCAATCTGGTGGGCCCTCACAAACTAAAAGGTGGCTCTGTGTTAGCTATGTATGGCCAACACATAGTCTGCAGAGAACAACAGACTCCCGGTGAGAGGTCCGCAGGGAGAACCTCCACACAGCTGTAGAGGACTTCACTATGTGCACCTTATTCTGCTCGTTCAAGTCCACTCATTCTGAATTCCAAAGCCCAAGGACCTTGCGCGCCATTTGCAGTTGGAGGTCTTTATCCTGGAGACAAAGCTCCAAGGGCCATTTCGTAGTGTCCTGCTTGGCCAGGCGATCAACTCGTTCATTGCTCAGGATGCCAATGTGGCCCAGGCTCCAAACAAAAACCATTGAACGGCCCAACGCACCAAGAGTGGAGACAGCATCTGGGATAGACCGCACCAAATGGTGCTTTGGATGAAACTGGTCAAGAGCTTATAAGTCACTCAGGGAGACACTACATATAGAGTCCCCAGGGCAGACTCAGAAATGTCATAGAGCTCGAGAGACAGCCACCAGCTCAGCTGTGAAAACGCCACTCGCACTTGGCAAAGAATGCTGCTCGGCGTGGTCGCCATGAACATATGCATACCCAGCATGGCCGCCTACAAGGGAAACATCTGCGTATACCACTTCCGTACCATGTCATGAGTCAATTAGTGCCTGGAACTGGCGACAGAGGGTCAATGGCAAAACAGAGGTTTTCAAGTCACTAGACAAGTCTAACCAAAGCTACAGGCGGGGAATGGACCAAGGAGGTGTACGGGAAGGTTAGTGGAAAGTAGGAGGTACAGGAAGGGATTCAAGTGAAGATTTTTTCTTCTTCTTCTTCTTCTTCTTCTTCTCCTTCTTCTTTTTCCTTCTTTCTTTTGTGATTTTAGGGCACACAACTTCTCAGTTCATTAGCGCACAGATCGGAACAGAGATTCACTGGATCTCGAAAAAATTTATAACTGCCAGAAAGGAGATTATCAAGAGAAAGCTAAAACAGAAGGATAAAAAAACAAATAGAAGGGTTAAATATCCTTTGATAAATTAGCCATGGTGATAAAACGTAAAACTCTAGCAGCTGCTCGTGTGTAATCAGCTAAAAGTTCCTCCAGAGTAGACGGCAAATTAAGAGCTACACGGAGATGATTAAAATTAGGACAATACAGTAAATCATGTCGCACCGTCAGAAATTCACCACAGGAGAATAGCGGTGCAGGGTCAGCGGTTAGCAAATGACGGTGGCTGAATCGGCAGTGACTGATCCGCAACCGGGCCAGGATGACCTCCTCTCGCCAGCAGCAAAGTTTCCGATCCAACATTAGGTACAAGAATTTTGTTGTCTCCGCAAATGGGAGAGCAATAGGGCCGATATGTAGAGATGGTGGAAGAAATTCCTTGTATCTCCAGAAGTTTATACATACCATTTTCTCAGGGGAGAAGCGGAAGCCATTCGCTATGCTCCAGGAATATAGGCGTTCGAGACAGTGTTGAAGACAATGCTCCAAGAGACACATCTGCTGGGCACTGCAATAAATTGCAAACTAGTCTACAAAAAGGAATCTGGAAACATCGCCTGAAAGGCAATCCACGATCGGACTGATTGCAATGGCAAAGAGAGCCACGCTCAAGACGGACACCTGTGGCACCCCATTCTCCTGGTGAAAGGTATCTGACAAAACAGAGCCCTCCCGTACCCGGAACTTGCGATCCACCAAAAATGCTTGAATAAAGAGAGGGAGGCGGCCATGAAGGCACCCATTTGTGCAAAGTGCGGAGAATGCCCGCCCTCCAACAGGGATCTTAAGTTTTCTCCAAGTCGAAGAACACTGCTACCGTTTAACGCTTCCTTAGAAAGTTATTCATAATGAAAGTCGACAAGGTAACGAGGTGATCAGCAACAGAGCGGTGTCAACGAAAACCACATTGGACATCTGTCAGGAAGCATCGAGATTCGAGGAGCCAGACCAACCGAGCTTAACCATGCGTTCCATCACCTTACAGACACAGCTAGTAAGAGAAATAGGGTGAAAACTTGATGGAAGATGTTTGCCCTTCCCTGTTTTGGGGATGGGGACAACAATGGCTTCACGTCAACTTGTGGGAACCTGACCTTCAGTCCATATGCGATTATAGGTGCTAAGAAGGAAATACTTGTCCGCAGGAGAAAGGTTTTTCAGCATCTCAATATGGATGGAATCAGGCCCAGGAGCAGAAGATCGGGGCAGGGCGAGAGCTCGGTCTAGCTCCTGCATGGTGAAGGAGACATTATAACTTTCATGATTAAAAGAGTGGAAGGCATGCGGCCATGCCTCCTCTTCCCGTTTGCGAGGGAGGAAGGCAGGGTGGTAATGGTCAGAGCTCGAAACCTCCGCAAAGGAGTGGCCCAAAGCATTGGAAACATCAGCGAGATCCAGAAGGACTGCGTTCTCAACAGTCAGGCCAGAAATTGGGGAGTGGACCTTGATGCTGGATAAATGGCGTAGGCCACCCCAGACAGCCGAGGAGGGAATAAAGCGGTTAAAAGAAAGCAGTCCAGAAAGCTTTTTTGCTGTCTTTTATAACACGACGACATTGCGCTCGCAGTTGTTTATAATTTATACAATTCTACAATGTTGGGTGGCAGTGGAAGGTGCGTAAAGCACGTTGCCAGGCTCTAAGAGCGTCGCAGCAGGCTGCAGTCCACCAAGGGTCTGGGACACGATGTGGAGAAGAGGAAGTATGAGGTATGGAACGTTCGGCAGCTGTGAGAATAACCTCTGTGAGGTATTCGACCTGATTGTCACAGCTGGGAAAATTCTGATCGTGAAAAACAGCTATGGAAGAATAAAGCCCCCAGTCAGCTTTAAGAGATGTTCCAAATGGTGGAACGAGGAGATGGGGCATGATGCAGAAGGTGGATTACACAAGGGAAATGATCACTCAAGTACTTGTGAGAAAGTTCATACCACTTGAACCGGCACACAAGCCGAGGAGTGCATATCGTGAGGTCCAAGTGGGAATAAGTATGTGTTGTGTCAGAAAGGAAGGTCGGTGCACCGGTGTTGAGGCAGACAAGATTGAGGTGTTGGAAAAGGTCCACCAAAAGGGAGCCTCTCAGACAAGGTGCTGGAGAGCCCCATAGGGGGTTGTGGGCATTGAAGTCACCTACAACACGAAAGGTGAAGGGAGCTGGTCAACGAGGTGTAGCACATCTGCCCGAGTAAGGGCAGATGTCATACTGGGCACGACGTTAAACTGCCCCCCAACCCAAGGTGAGGTGCGACCCGTGCCGAGGGGTGCGTGGCACATGGGTGGATGTGTCTCGAACGGAGCCTCAGGGATACCGGGCGACCTCCCTGAGTAAGTAGCCTTGCACCGCGTGTGGACCATATAAATCCCCAAATCTCGTGGGGACTAAGATGAACACGGAGAAAAAAATATTATTTTAAAAGAATCTGAGGGGCAATCTGAGACCTCAGATACTCAGACATCAGGATCAGGACCGATGGAGTGCACTCTTACTTCTCAGTCAAGGTCTAGACCTGAGCAATAAGTGAGAACTGTAACAGAGAAGTTGGACCAGATTAGTATTAAGGACTTGTCTGGGGCTCAGATGAGGAAACTTCTCAAGGAACAGAAGCAAAAGGAAGGAAAAGAATGGCTTCCTAAACATAAGTGGAGGGAATCAAAAGGGCTTGAGCCCAAGACCCCCAAAAAGAAAATGCCTCAGGTCGAAGGTGATACACAGACCCCCTCGATGTCAAAGACAGGTGGCAAGAGGGTTAGGGAGGAATCTAAGACTCCCTCCTCTCTGGACAAGCGTGATCCTAGAAGTCTGAGGCAGGAAATAGGGAAACAGATCTATAGTACTGCAGTCTCGGTCTTTGGAATGGCGGTTGTCCAAGAAAGATACCCACTGGTAAGCATCACCTCGCAGCGGGAGGAGCTTGTGCAGATGGCCCTCTTTGAAGAGATTGGGGGAGACGCTGGTCCAGAACCCAAATTCAGGAGGGTCTATCTAGATTGCGGTGCCCTCATTTTTATCTGCGAGGGGGAGCACTCAGCAGAATGGCTTAAGTACAAGGTGCTCATGATATCCCCGTGGGAGGATGCGAAGCTGCTGGTCAAGACAGCAGCCGAACTCCTGAAGACCGCAAAGGTATCAATATGGGTACCAAAGATCCTTAAGGATGTCTCTCCAAACACTCTGTATGAGAAAATAAGGGTCCAGAACCCAAAGTCTCGACAGAGGATTGGAGGGTAATTAACCAAAAGGTCATTCCGGAAGGACGAACCCTGGTGGTGGAGGTCGGAGAGAAGTCCCTGAAGGCAATGCGAGAGCAAGGCCTGAAAATGTTTTTAGGGTTCTCACAGGTTGCCGTCAGGATAATCAAAGACCTTAAAGGCAATAATGGCAGCAAGATGGGGACTGGAAGTGCTGCAATAAACCTGCAGCACAGTAAAGGGGCCACTGCTGCCCTGAGCCGTCACCTGGTGAGACAGGAGGTGGACGTGGCCCTGATACAAGAACCCTATTTATACAGAGGGGGTGTATCGGGCCTCAGTGGTACTGGAGGTAAGCTGATTTATGCCAGAAATCTAAAAAGCTCCAGAACATGCATTTATGTTAGAAATGGAATACCTTTCATACCAATGATGGATTTTTGTTCCAGGGACCTGGTGACCATCAGGATGCAGCAACGTGAGGAAGGTATCATGAGGGAAATTGTTTTGACCTCAGGATACCTTCCTTATGAAGACAGCTCTCCTCCTCCTTTGGAAGTGAGGAGACTGACGGAAGCTTGGCAAGGTGACGAACTGTTGGTGGGATGTGATGCCAATGCCCACAATCTATCGTGGGGCAGCAAGGACACCAACAGTAGAGGTGAGCACCTTCTTGAATTTCTCCTATCCAACAACTTGGAGATCCTGAATAGGGGTGATGAACCTACATTCAGGAATAGTAGAAGGGAAGAAGTAATTGACATAACTTTTGGTTCCATGATGATGGGAAGTTACATCAAACAGTGGCATGTGGTCCTGGAGCCATCCTCATCAGATCACATGTATATTAAATTCAAGGTTGAAATGGGAACCAGACAGACCATGGCCTATAGGAACCCCAGGAAAACTGACTGGGAGACATATAGGAGAGACCTTGACTTCAGCCTATCGGAAATTAAAACTTCGATAAGGAATCCAGCAGAGTTTGAGGAAGTAGCAGAGGCCGTAACCTCCGCTATAGTGACCTCATACCAGGACAACTGCTCAATCACCAAGACGTGCACAAATAGGAGTGTGCCTTGGTGGAATAATAACCTGGAAATGCAAAGGAAACAGATACGAAGACTGTTTAACCTCGCAAGGCGCAAAGGACAATGGGCAAAGTATCGTGAGGCCCTTGTCAATTACAACCTTGCCATCAGACGGGCAAAGGAGGCATCCTGGAAGGTATTCTGTGAGGAAGTGGAGGGCACGGCTGCTCAAGCGAGACTTCATAAAATCCTCACTAGGGTACCAACTAATCCAGGAGCAACATTGAGGAAGGAGGATGGGGAGTATACAAAGACAGCACATGAAACGCTGGAACTGCTCCTCAAGTCTCACTTTCCTCAATATACTCTGGGGGATAAGTCGGACTAGAATGCGATTCCTGAGAGACAACGGTTCTCAGGTATTCGCAAAGAGGACTGTGATCTGGCCAAGGAGTGTGTCGATTTCAGTAAGGTCCGATGGGCGGTGGGAACATTTCAACCGTTCAAGTCACCTGGCCCCGATGGAATCTTTCCAGCTCTCCTGCAACAAGTGGGAGAAAATCTTATTAGTTTCCTATGCAGGTTATTCAGGGTTAGCCTAGCAGCAGGAATCATTCCCAATTCCTAGAGGGCAGTGAAGGTTGTCTTCATTCCTAAACCAGGGAGAATTGATCATACCAAGGCCAAGGATATGAGACCAATCAGCCTGTCCTCCTCCATTCTTAAGACATTGGAAAAGCTGGTTAATGTGCATGTTGGAGAAAGGAGGTTAAGTAGGGTTCCTCTACATTCAAACCAACATGCATATCAGCCAGGTAAATCATGTGAGACAGCTCTCCACCAACTCGTTGGGAAGGTGGAGAAAGCACCACACTTTCAGGAAATAGCCCTCTGTATCTTCCTGGACATCGAGGGGGCTTTTAGCAACACGACCTTCGATTCCATGGTTAGGGCAGCAGAGGTGCATGACCTGGGGACCACAATATGTAGGTGGACTAGGGCCATGCTCAGTGGAAGAAAGGTAGAAGCTACCATGATGAATGAAAAAATGGTAATCAACACCACTAGGGGTTGCCCTCAAGGAGTAGTTCTTTCCCCTTTATTGTGGAATCTAGTGGTGACTGATCTCATTGGAGAATTAAACTCTAGGCAGTACTTTTGCCAAGGATACGCAGATGATCTTGTCATAGTAATACTTGGCAAATATGCTGACACAGTGAAGAATATGGCACAATGTGCATTGGACATTAGGCAACACTGGTGCAGAAAACAGGATCTGGGGGTTAGTCCTAAGAAGACTGTTGTTGTACCATTCACAAAGAAGCATATACAACATTCAAGTTGGAATCTAAAGCTTTTCAATGAAGCGCTACCTGTGAAGGGGACAGTGAAATATCTAGGGGTTACCCTAGATCTAGATGAGAAACTGACATGGACACCTAACATCAGGAATATTTGCTCCAGGGCAAAAGGTATTCTTGGGGGTTTTTTTTTTTTTTTTTTGTGGTTTTAGGGCGCACAACTTCTATGGTCATTAGCGCCCAGCCAAAAACATAGATTTGCTATGATCTCAAAGAAAGAAGGTGACTGTCAGAACATCAACAAAAGGCTAAAAACGAAAGATAAAAGACAATTAAAAGGGTTAAATATCCTTGGATAAGTTGGCCAAGTTGATAAAACGCAAAACTCGAGCAGCTGCTCGTGTGTCATCAGCTAAAATTTCCTCCAGAGTAGGCGGCAAGTGAAGGGCAACACGGAGATGATTAAAATTAACACAAGTCAGTAAAACATGTCGCATGGTCAGCAGTTCACCGCAGGAGCACAGCGGTGCAGGGTCGGCGGACAGCAAGTGACGGTGGCTGAAACAGCAGTGACCGATCCGCAACCGGGCCAGGATGACCTCCTCCCGCCGAGAGGGGCGTGAGGAGGTCCTCCAAGCGGTCGGGATCGGTTTTACGTTCGCAATTTATTGTTGGACATTGAAAACCACGCACTGTGCCATTGCGACACGATACTCCGGCGGAGAGCCCGTTGAACATCGTCCGATGGGACGCAAAAGGTAGCCACGCGAGGCAAAAGAGCTGCGGCCTTGGCCGCTATGTCGGCGGTCTCATTCCCGGGCACACCTACGTGGCCAGGGACCCACAGGAAAGAAACGTGACAGCTGTCATCTGCTAGCAACTGGAGGGAGCATTGGATCCGATACACGAGAGGATGGTTCGAGAAAGGGTCCTTAAGACTCTGCAGGGCACTAAGGGAGTCTGAACATATGGCATAGAAAGGTTGGCGGTGGCGGCAGGTATACAAAACGGCCTGGTGGAGGGCAAAAAGCTCAGCCATGAAATTCAGCACCGGTCAGGGAGCTTGTATTGGAACCGGTTGTCCCCGACGACGAAGGCAGATCCGACACCGGCAGTGCTCTTGGAACCATCAGTGTAAATAAATATGGCGTTATCGAACCGCAAACGGAGTTCGACAAGCCTCGAGCGGTATACCAAATCCGGAGTGCTCTCCTTGGGGAGCGAACTAAGTTCAAGGTGAGTGTGAACCTGGGCCTGATGCCACGGTGGCAATGGGCTTTCGCTCAACCGAAAGGTGGAAGGAAGGGTAAAATCGAGCCGCTGTAGTAGGCAGCGAAACCGAACTCCAGGTGGAAGTAAGGCAATCGCAGACAACTGATATTGGCGATCGAGTAAGTCGTCAAAAAATAATCGGTAAGATGGATGGTTGGGCATCGACCGCAAGCGGCATGCGTACCGACACAAGAGTATGTCACGTCGAGTGGTCAAGGGTAATACAGCAGCCTCGGCATACAGACTTTCAACAGGACTGGTATAAAATGCACCGGTCGCCAGACGTAATCCCCGATGGTGAAGAGAGTTGAGACGGCGGAGAATCGACGGCCGTGCAGAAGAGTATACAAGGCTTCCATAGTCGAGCTTCGACTGAACAATGGCCTGGTAAAGGTGAAGCAGGACGGTACGATCCGCTCCCCATGACGTGCCACTGAGGACACGAAGAATGTTAAGGGATCAGGCACAACGGGCGGCCAGGTAGGACACGTGAGTGGACCAGCAAAGTTTCCGATCCAACATGAGTCCCAAGAATTTTGTAGTCTCCACAAAAGGGAGAGCAACAGGGCCGAGATGTAGAGAAGGTGGAAGAAATTCCTTGTATCTCCAGAAGTTTATACACACAGTTTTCTCAGTGGAGAATCGGAAGCTGTTTGCGATGCTCCAGGAATATAGACGGTCAAGACAGCGTTGAAGAGAACGCTCCAAGAGACACGTCCGCTGGGCGCTGCAATAAATTGCGAAATCGTCAACAAAAAGAGATCCGGAGACTTCGGCTGAAAGGCAATCTACGATCGGATTGATTGCAATGGCAAAGAGCGCCACACTCAAGACGGAGCCCTGTGGTACCCCATTCTCCTGGCAAAAGGTATCTGACAAAACAGAGCCCACCCGTACCCGGAACTTGCGATCCGCCAAAAACGCTTGAATGAAAAGAGGAAGGGGGCCCCGAAGGCCCCATGTGTGCAATGTGCGGAGAATGCCCGCCCTCCAACAGGTATCGTATGCCTACTCCAAGTCGAAGAACACTGCTACTGTTTGACGCTTCCTTAGAAAGTTGTTCATAATGAAGGTCGACAACGTAACGAGGTGATCAGCAGCAGAGCGGTGTCGACGAAAACCGCATTGGATATTAGTCAGGAGTCGGCAAGATTCGAGGAGCCAGACCAACCGAGCGTTAACCATGCGTTCCATCACCTTACAGACACAGCTCCTCAGAGAAATAGGACGATAGCTGGAAGGAAGATGTTTGTCCTTCCCTGGTTTGGGGATGGGGACAACAATGGCTTCACGCCAACTTGTGGGAATTATGACCTTCAGTCCATATGCGATTGTAGGTACTTAGAAGAAAACACCTGTCCGCAGGAGAGAGGTTCTTCAGCATTTCAACATGAATGGAATCGGGCCCGGGAGCAGAAGATCGGGACAGGGCGAGAGCACGGTCTAGTTCCTGCATGGTGAAGGCGACGTTGTAATTTTCACCATTAAAAGAGTGGAAAGAAGGCGACCGTACCTCCTCTACCTGTTTGCGAGGGAGAAAGGCAGGGTGGTAATGGGCAGAGCTCGAAACCTCCGCAAAGAAACGGCCCAATGCGTTGGAAACGTCAGAGGGTTCCACGAGGACTGCGTTCCCCACGGTCAGGCCAGGAATCTGGGAGTGGACCTTGATGCCGGATAAACGGCGTAGGCCATGCCAAACAAACGTGGAGGGAGTGAAACGGTTAAAAGAACTAGTAAAAGCAGTCCAGCAAGCTTTCTTGCTGTCGTTTATGATACGACGACATTGCGCTCTCAAACGTTTATAATGTATGCAATTCTCCAAAGTCGGGTGGCGGCGGAAGGTGCGTAAAGCACGGCGCCGGGCTCTAAGCGCGTCGCGGCAGGCTGCAGTCCACCAAGGGACCTGGACACGACGTGGAGAAGAGGATGTACGAGGTATGGAACGTTCAGCAGCGGTGAGAATAACCTCTGTGAGGTAGTCGACCTGACTATCACAGTTGGGAAAATTCTGATCATGAAAAACAGCCACGGAAGAATAAAGCCCCGAGTCGGCTTTGGAAATGTTCCAACTGGTGGGACGAGGAGGCGGGGAATGATGCAGGAAGTGGATGATACAAGGGAAATGGTCACTTGAGTACGTGTCAGAAAGTGCATACCACTCAAACCGACCGGCAAGCTGAGGAGTGCATATTGCGAGGTCTATATGGGAATAAGTGTGTGTTGTGTCTGAAAGGAAGGTCGGTGCACCGGTGTTGAGGCACACAAGATCGAGTTGTTGGAGAAGGTCCATCAAAAGAGAGCCTCTCTGACAAGGTGCCGGAGAGCCCCATAGGGGGTGGTGGGCATTGAAGTCGCCTACCAACACGAAAGATGAAGGGAGCTGGTCGACGAGGTATAGCACATCTGCCCGAGTAAGAGCAGATGACGATGGCGAATAAATATTACAGAGGGAAAAGGTGAATGTGGATAGGGTGATGCGGACGGCAACTGCCTGTAGGTGAGTATGGAATGAAATGGGATGGTAATAGACATCATCTCAAAGGAGCATCAGAACCCCTCCATGGGCTGGGATACCTTCCACGGGTGGCAGGTCGAACCGCACAGAGGTGTAGTGTGATAAGTCTGCACGATCACTTGGACGCAACTTAGTTTCTTGGAGGCAGACGACAAGCGGGCAGTGCAATCGAAGGAGTAGTTTTAATTCCTCCCAATTGGAACGAATGCCGCAAATATTCCATTGAAGGAGCGCCATGATAAAAAATGAGAGAAGAAAAGAAGATAAAAAGGAACAAGCAGATGGGGTCACCTCGACGGCCACTGAGGACCGGACTTCGAGGGAGCACTGCTATCGCCATCTAGTGGCAAAGGGTCATGTTCCATTGGTTCGATCGACGCGTCTGCCACCTCCCGGAGTTGATCAGGAGGGGCAGCTTCCACCGCCGGTAAACGGCCGGGTGCCCGACAGACGGAGCGTCCCAGTGAAACAGAAGACGGCCGAGGCCGGCAACTGTTGGATGGCGTGATCGAAGAGTCACGCCTCGGCGGGGAAGGGGGGGGGGGGCTGTTTTTTCTGGAAGCCTTCTTAGAAGTTTGACGGGTGGAAGATGCGGTTGACGATTGAGAAGTCTGAGTCTTGAGAAAATCTTCACGGACTGGTTCTTTTTTTGAACTCCGGGCAGCAGATTTGGGTGCCCGGGATGTGTGTGAACTGGTCGACGAATTTGCTGTAGAACGAGCAGAAGGGATCAGAGAGGTGGAACGAGCAATTTTCGGGCTAGCCGACCTGACAACAGTGTCACAGAACGTTAGATCACAAGTCTGGATGCCTACCTCCTTAGTCGGTCGAGGGGAGGCGAGGACCTGGGTGAAGGTACCTGATGGGAGTACAGCAGGCTTCCTACTAGCTAATAATTTCCGAGCGGCATAGGTGGAGACCTTTTCCTTCACGCGAATCTCTTGGATGACCCGCTCTTCTTTATAAACGGGGCAGTCCCGTGGAGAAGCAGCATGGTCACCCATGCAATTAATGCAGCAAGGGGATGGAGGTTTACATTCACCCTCATGAGCGTCTCTGCCACAGGTGGCGCACTTGGCTGCATTTGGACAAGATTTACTTGTATGGTTGTACCTTTGGCAATGGAAGCAGAGTGTAGGATTTGGTATGTACGAGCGAACGGAAATGACTTTGTAGCCCGCTTTCACTTTAGATGGTAGGTCAACCCTGTCAGAAGTTAAGAAGACAGTACGGGTTGGCACGAGGTCATTGTTGACCTTTTTCATCACGCGATGAACAGCTGTGACTCCCTGATCTGACATATAGTTCAATATCTCCTCGTCTGATAACCCATCCAGCGATCTAGAGAACACTACCCCCCTCGAAGAGTTGAGGGGCGGTAAGCCTCCACTTTCACAGGGAAAGTATGTATAAGTGTGGCCCGAAGTAACTTCTGCACCTGGAATGTATTCTCTATTTCGAGTAACAAGGTCCCGTTGCGCTGCCTGGAGCAGGTCTTCAAGGGACCTGCGATCGCATCGACACCCTTCTGAATGATAAACGGATTGACTGAAGAAAAATCCTTATCGTCAGTACGTGACACCACCAGGAACTTTGGAATGTTAGGCAAGGCTTTCTGCGGCTGAGAATCATGTTTCCGCTTATGGGTCAGGGTTATAGTTGATGTGTAAGGTTTCATAGCGGAGGTGTCCCCCATGATTACCGGCGTCTCCGATGGCACGCTCCTTCCTTGTGGGGGCCCTCACTGAGGGCGCACCCGCCTTAGGTGACTGTTCGCACCTCAGGTCACACCTCCCGAGAACAGACGGAGGGACCAATTGGCATGTTCGGAAGGTATCAGCTCGGGTAATCAGCCATCCCTGGGCCCGGCCTTTACCGGGGGGTACGTACGTGCCCTACATGTCTACCCGGGGCGGGGAGTTACGCATTACCCCGTCACCGGCTACGCAGAGCGTGGGTCGACCTTCAGACACGCACAGGGAGGAAAGGAAGGAGGAAGGAGAGAAAGGGATGAAGGAAGAGGGAGAATCTCAAACGCCGAGGCGGAGATTAAAGGGTGAGTCGAGAACAAGGAGAAAGGAAAAAGAGGGGAAGGCTGAAGAACAGGAAAGGAAGAGGACCAAGAAGAGAAGACAGGAAGCGAAAAAGAAACCTTTGACTGATGAAAAACGCCCGTCTCCGGGCGAAGGCACAAACCGGGGGGAAAGAGGGAAGCGGCCTGGGATGGAAGAAAGGTCGCTTCGGCTCGGGGCCCCATGCGCGCCACACACGTACCCACAAAAGAGCTGTGAGCCCCCTGGGGGGAAGGTATTCTTGTGAGTACCAGAAGAGCTTGTGGCAAAAATTGGGGCCTGAGCCCCAAGGGTATGCACTGGATATACACCACAGTGATTAGACCCAGGATCACCTATGGGGCAGTCGTGTGGTGGAAGAAGGTAGAACAGCAGGTTGCTGCTAAGGAGCTTGGTAAGGTGCAGAGATTAGCCTGCTTAGCCATAACAGGCAGAATTAGCAGCACACCAACTGCTGGGATGGAAACCATGCTGGATATGCCCCCATTACACCTTTGGGTCAAGATGGAGGCAGCGGCTGTTGCATACAGACTCAAATCTGGCAACAACTGGAACTCTTTGGGATATCCAGAATCACACACTAAAATAGTGAGTGAGGTAAATATAGGAAAGGTTGGGGAAATGCCAGCCGACTATATTATAACCCCATACTGCTTCAACAAGCCTTTCAATATAACAATTTTTGAAGTAGGGAGCAGTGGGAGAAAACAGTTCGACACCGTACGGGGGATATTGTCTGTTTCACTGATGGGTCAGAATCAGACCAAGGTGTTGGGGCCGGGGTATATGGGGTGCAGCCAAGACTGGAGGGCATCATCTCTCTAGGAAAACTGGCCTCAGTATTCCAGGCCGAAATCACTGCCATCAGGGCGTGTGTGGAGGAGAATTTGCATAGGTGCTACAAATATCGTAGCATCTATATCTATTCAGACAGCCAGGCAGCTCTGAGATCACTGGCAGCTCCTGCAACAAGGTGTAAAATTGTTGCAGAATGTCACAGGGTTCTGGTGGAGCTAGGGAAAAGCAATAGAGTAAACCTATTGTGGGTCCCTGGCCACTCGGGGATCAGTGACAACGAACATGCCGACAGATTAGTCAGGATGGGGGCAGAGACTCCATTTATTGGACCAGAAGCTGTCCTGACAATCACCAAGGCAATGATCAAATTGGAGCTACGTAACTGGCTCAGAAGACAGCACGTAGAACATTGGACCAAAGTCCATCAACAAAAACATGGCAAGGTAATGATGCTAAAGCCATGTTTTAAAAGAAGCTCTGCAATCCTGGGTCTGAACAGGAGAGAGATTAGACTCATGGTTGGATTGCTGACAGGCCATGGGAATTTTAAAAAACACCTACATACAATGGGAATAACAGAAGAGGACCCTAAATGTAGGATCTGTGATGACGGTGATGAAACTGGATCACATCTAATCTTCGAATGTATTGCATTGGAGAATAAAAGGCACAAAATATTTGGGACAACCAGACCCAAAGAAATTCTGTCTAATAAAGAACTGGTACAGGGACTTCTTGCACTGTTCAAGGGCATTTGTTGGCTTTACTAGATATACAGGGAGCGATACCGCACAATAAACTTAGTTTCGGTGCGGGCAGTGGCGGGTTGGACCAAGACTGTTTTGGCTTCCCTGGAAAAATCAATCAATCAATCAAGGGCAGATGACAATGGTGAATAGATATTACAGGGGAAAAGGAAAAGATGGAGAGAGTGATGCAGACAGCAACTGCCTGTAGGTGAATATGCAATGAAATGGGATGGTAATAGATGTCGTTCCAAATGAGCATCAGAGCCCCTCCATGGGCTGTAGTACCTTCCACAGGGGGCAGGTCGAAACTCACAGAGGTGTAGTGGGAGAAGTCTGCATGATCACATGGATGTAACTTAGTTTCTTGGAGACAGACTAGAAGTGGGCAGTGCAATCGGAGGAGCAGTTTTAATTCCTCCCGATTGGAACAAATGCCGCAAATACTCCACTGAAGGAGCACCATGATAAAAAATGAGAGAAGAAAAGAAGATAAAAAGGAACAAGCAGGCGGGATCACCTCGACGGCCGCTGAGGACCTGACTTCGAGGGAGCACTACTATTGCTATGTAGAGGCAGAGAATTGTGTACCATGGGTTCGACTGACGTGCCTGCCACCTTCCCGAGTTGATCGGTAGGGGCAGCATCCTCCGCCAGTAAAATGACGGTTGCCCAGCTAACAGTAGTGTGTCCCGGAAAGACAGAAGGGATGACCGGGGCCAACTACTGTTGGGCGGAGTGACAGATGAGTCACGCCTCGTCGCCGAAGGAGAGGAACTCTTTTTTTTGTTGGCTCTTTTGGAAGAGTGACGGTGAGAAAAGGCAGTTGAGGGTTGAGAAGCCTGAGTAAGAAGAAAATCTTCATGGAGAGGTTTCTTTTTCAAAGTCCGGGCATCTTGTCTAGGTGCCCGCGGTTTATTATAGGTTGACGAAGACTGAACTTTAGAAGTAGCAGGAGGAGGCGGGGACGTGGAACGGGCAATCTTTGGGCTGGCCAATCGTACAACTGTGTCAGCGAAAGTGAAATCACAGGTATGTGTACCTGCATCCTAAGTAGGTCAAGTGGAAGTGAAGACCTTACTGTATGTACCCGCTGGGAGGACAGTGGGCTTCCGACTCTCCAACAACTTTCGAGTAGCAGATGTTGAGACCTTTTCCGTGACCCAAATTTGCTGAATGACCTTTTCATCTTTATAAACAGGGCAGTCCCTAGAGGAAGCAGCATGGTCACCATTGCAATTAAGGTAGTGAGGGGGCGGAGGTGGGCAATCACCCTCATGGGCGTCCCTACAACAAGTGACACATTTTGCTGTATTGGGGCAAGATTGATGGGTGTGGTTGAATCTATAGCATTGGAAACAGTGTGTAGGGTTTGGTATATAATGGCAAACAGAGATAACTTCATATCCTACTTTGATGTTGGACGGGAGTTCAACTCTGTCGAATGTCAAAAACACAGTACGAATTGGTGATAGCTGGTTATCGACCTTTTTCAACACCCTATGCATGGCTGTTACACCCTTATCAGACATGTAGTTTTGTATTTTTTCATCTGACAACCCATCAAGGGATCTCGTGAAAACTACACCCCACGACGAGTTGAGCGTGCGATGCGCTTCTACTTTGACGGGAAATGTGTGTAGCAGTGTAGTCCCTATCAGTTTTTGCACCTGGAAAGTGCTGTCCGCTTCCAGCAACAATGTTCCATTGCACTGCCGCGAACAGGTCTTAACAGGGCCAGCAATCGCATCAACACCTTTCTGAATCACAAAAGGATTAACAGAAGTGAAATCTTGACTGTCAGTTAGGCAAAGTTTTCTTATGCTGAGGTGAATTGACCTTTTTTTTTTTTTTTTTTTTTTTTTTTTTGGGTCAAAGTCACAGTAGAAGATAAGGAAGTCATTGCCGAAGTGTCCCCCGTGATTACCGGCATCTCCGATGGTGCGCTCCTTTCTAGTGGGGGCCCTCTCTGAGGGCTTACCCGCCTTAGGTGATTGTTCACACCTCAGGTCACACCTCCCGAGAACGGACGGAAGGACCTATTAGCATGTTCGGAAGGTACCAGCTCGGGTAATCACCCCTCCCCGGGCCTGGCCTGTACCAGGGGGTACGTATGATCCTACTTGTTTACCCGGGGTGGGGAATGACACGTTACCCTGTCACCTGCTACACATGAGAATGCGTGGGTCGGCCTTTAGACACGCACAGGGAGGAAAGAAGAAGAATAGAGGAAGTGAAGAGAAAGAAGTGTCTCAAACGCCGAAGTGGAGACTAAATGAGGAGGAGAGGAAGGCTAGAGAAGTACAGCAAGGAGAGAAAGACAGAAGCAAAGGTTATAAAAGGAAGAAACCAAGGAAAAGAAAAACTAGTCCCAGAATGGTGGTGCATTCCTGCTGTGGCGATGGATAAACTCCCTCTGAGATGGTTATACAGGGCAAGAAGCTGGAATTGAGACTCTGCTGAAAGGTGACGAATGAACTGGTTGTGAATCCTATCTGGTCCTGGAGAGGTATCAGAGCATGCAGCGAGGGCAGTCTGGAATTCTCACTCACTGAATGGGGCATTGTAGGTTTTCCCAGTGGCATGTGTGGAATGATAATTGTTACCATCTGACCCGCTCTTTGAGGGCCCAGAAATCCGCACTGTAAGCTGCATCGCAGAGGTATGGGCATAATCGTCCACCATGTACTCAGCAATAGTGGCTGGGTCTGTACATATAGTAACCTAAATTAGAAGACTGAGTATCCGCAATGGTGGATGGTACCCAAAAAGTCTCCTTACTTGGGACCATACTTGCGAAGGTGAGGTGCAAGAACCGATGGTGGCTATGTACCTCACTCAGGAGTCCTGTTTACTCTGCTTGATCAACCGGCAGGCTCGGGTCTGGAGATCCTTAAGGTGTTCAATGCGAGGGTGGCGTCGGTGGCATTGGAGAGCATGTCGGGAGTCCCAGATTACCTCAGTAATTTCCGGAGTCCACCAGGGCACAGATTGGAACTGATGGTTTGTGGAACAGCTGCCTCAGCAGTGGAGACAATACTGTAGGTCACCTGTTGTACCGCAGCATCGAAGTTGGCTTCTAGCAGAGCAGCATGGATAGCAGTCAAAGTGTACGATGGCAAATCTACCCTATGAAGAGACCATTGCAGCAAGCGTGCTGCAGATTGATACTGTGAAAGCAAAATAGGAAAGTGGTCACTTTCACATAGGTCATCATGGGCCCTCCAATTAAGATGTGGTTGAAGGCTTTGACTACAAATGTAGAGGTCTATGGCTGAGTACGTGCCTCATGCCATGCAAAAATGTGTGGGGGCACCAGTATTCAGAAGGCAAAGATCTTGTGCCAGAAGTGTCTCAACAACCCTACCATGGCCTGTCATTTGCATTCCACCTCATAATGGGTGTTGAGCATTAAAGTCCCCCAAAAGGTGGAATGGTGGGGGAAGTTGAGTGACCAAGGCAGTCAGTTCAGTAGGAGAGAGAACCTCATCCAGGGAGAGAGAGAGTGAACAGATGGTAAGTTCCTGCATTGCCCAGATTCTGACAGCCACTGCCTCTAGGGCTGTGCGGAGGGTCACTGGGGGCAGTGGCAAGGATGTAAACACATACACCACCATTTACTATGTTGTAGTCAATGTGGTTTTTATAGTAGTCCCAATAGCCATGAAGGGCAAGAAACCATGTTTCCTGTAGGGCTACACAAAGGGCTGGAAAGCAGCACAACAATTGCTGCAACTCTAACACAATGCGGAAACAACCGCCACAGTTCCACTGCAGGATTATAGCGTCTCCTGCTCACTGAGACACGCCAACGAAATCTCAGCAATAGCCAAGTCTATTTTTTAGGGGATGCAAGGATCTCCACCTCGTCCTCTGAAGCAGAAGTTTGTTGTGGAGGCACGGTAGCCACCACAGATTCTTTCGTCTTATTTTTCTTCTTTTTCCTCTCGTGCTGGTCTTTTGGTTTCTCGTGCTGGGAGGGCTTTGCAGATTCAGTCTCAGAAACTGAGGACACTCTTGAGGCCCTATGACCAGCATTTGGTGACACTTTGAGCCACTCACTGGCATCCACTCTTCCAGTGGTAGAAACTTCAGGAGGAAGGGTTCCAAGGGAACACTTCCTTGTGAGAGGAGCCAGAGCAGGCTGTTATGTGTCTGGCTCGGCGGTGGGGAGGGTTACTGCTCCTAAAGCAGGGGCTTTGGGGGCATCGGAGGGAGATTCCCCCCCCCCCCCCCCCCAACTACCATGGAGACATGACAATACAAAATGAGCTGACCTACTTTGGACTCTTTCTCCATCAAACCCACCTGATAAGGATCCCACACTGGGCAGCAATACTCCAAATGAGGACGGACAAGCGTAGTGTATGCAGTCTCTTTAGTAGTTCTGTTGCATCTTTTAAGCATTCTGCCAATAAAACGCAGTCTCTGGTTTGCCTTTCCTATGACATTATCTATGTGTTCTTTCCAGTTTAAGTCTTAAGTAATAGCAATTTCTAGGTATTTTGTGGAGTTTACGGCCTTCACTTTTCATTTATTTATCTTGTAAACAAAGTTTAATGGATTTCTTTTCATACTCATGTGGATGATTTCACACTTCTCATTATTTAGAGTCAATTGCTAATTTTTACACCAAAGTGATATCTTATTTAGATTGTTCTGCAGTTGGTTTTGATCTTCAGATGAAATACTAGACAGTAAATGACAGTGTCATCTGCAAACAGCCTAAGAGGGCTGCATAGATTTTTTCCCAAATCATTTATGTAAATAAGGAACAGCAGAGTACCAATAACACTACCCTGTGGAATGCCCGACATCACCTATTTTTTAGTCAATGCCTTACCATCAATTACTACAGACTTTGTCCTCTCTGACAGGAAATCACCTATCCAGTCGCAAATTTTGGGTGCAATTTGATTGAAAGCTATTTGTGAGGTACAGTGTGAAAATCCTTCTGGAAATCAAGAAATCCAGAATCAATTTGAGAACCCTTGTCGATAGCACTCATCACTGCTTGCGAGTAAAGAGCTAGTTGTGTTTCGAATGAACAATATTTTCTAAATCTGTGTTGACCTTGAGTCAATAGATCATTCTGTTAGAAATAATTCATAATATTTGAATACAGGATATGTTCCAAAACTCTGCTGCAGATAGATGTCAATGAAATAGGCCTGTAGTTTAGTGGTTTAATCCTAATGCCTTTCTTGAATACAGGAGTGACCTGTGCAACTTTCCAATCTTTTGGTACAGATCCTTCTTTGAGAGAGTGGTTGTATATGGCTGTTAAGTAAGGAGCTATCACTACAGCATAATCAAATAGAAATCTAATGGATATACAGTCCAGACAAGAAGACTTGTTCTTGTTAAGGGATTTCAGTTGTTTCACTACTCTGAGGATATCTATTTCAATGTTACTCATTCTGGCCTCTGTTTGTCATTCGAAATCTGGAATATTGGTTTCGTCGTCTTTGGTGAATGAGTTTCTAAAAGCTATGTTTAGTAACTCTGCTTTAATAGCACTGTCATCAGCAGGATTGCTATTACTATCACATAATGATGGAATTGTTCGTGCTTTGCCCTAGTATATTTAACATATGACCAAAATCTCTTTGGGTTTTCAGCCAAATTTTGAGAAAGAGTTTCATTGTGAAAAATATTGTAGGCATCTCACATTGAAGACCTCGCTAAATTTTGGGCTTCTGTATAGGATCGCCAATCCTGGGGATTTTCTGTTAATTTAAATTTAGCAAGCCTTTTCCATTGTTTTTACAACAGTGTCCTGATCTGTTTTGTGTACCAAGGGGGATCACCTCCTTCTTTTATTAATTTATTTGGTATAAAACTGTCAATTGCTGTCGATACCACTTTGAATTTGAGCCACATCTGGTCTATACTTATATCTAGTGTTAGGAATGAGTGGAAACTGTCTTTCAAGAAACAAAGTATTGTATTCCTATTTGCTTTCCTGAACAAATATACTTTTTGTCTTATTTTTGGTAACTTTGGAATTTTCAACATTCAATCTCGCTATGACAGCTCTGTATTCACTAATACCTGTATCCGTTTTGATGCTCGTTATGAACTCAGGATTATTTGTTACCAAGAGATCAAGTGTGTTTTGACAGTTGGCAGTACAACTGGAGGACATGTGCCCAAACCTCCACCATTTGAAGCAGCGCATAGTGAAGGAATGTAGGGCTTTATGTCGCACCGATAAATCATCACCGTGACTTCTCAGGCAATGAATTGCCCTCAAAGGTGAAGCCGAAGGCACCGGTGGCAACCCGGTTCTCCTTCGGACCCCTGTAAACATGCTGACTAAAATGGACTCTTAGCCGCTCCAAGTTCTTGCGGAGTTCCTCATCTGACTGCAATAGAAGATCTCTCATTGTTGTTGTTGTTGTTGTTGTTGTTTTTAAAGGGGACTAAACGGCTGGGTTATCAGTCCCCTGTTCCCAGCAAAGAGATCACAGAATGAGATTTGCAGTTAAAGACAAAACATTCCACAGCCAGTACACAAGAAGTACAAGAAGGTGGTGTGTGTTTAAAATGACACAATAAAAGGAGAAGGAAAACCACAAAGCAGCGGACCAAATCGTCAACTGTGCTAAAAAATCGCAGTAGAAGAGAATGGCTGGCTGGCCACTAGGATAGCAGTGGATGATCCAGTCATCCTGTACACACTAAAACTGCCAGTTGGAAATAGGACTGGCAAGACAAAAGGAACAGAAGATTAAAATTGTTTGAGTGGTAGGCACCCACCATTAAATCATATGATAAAATCCACTAGCACGAATAAAACCTAAAACACTGTCAACCATAGAGGCATCGTCAGCTAAAAGCAAAGGGAGCTCAGAAGGCAGGTTGAATGACTGCCACAAAGCAGGTAAAAGTGGACCACAGTCAGCAGAGCGCCACAACGGCAGTTTGGCAGCTCCTCTCGACGTAAGAGGTGGCCGTGCGTGAGCCATGTATGGACTATACGCAGACGACATAGGATGACCGAGTCCCTTCGAGAAGGCCTAAGAGAAGGCTTCCAAGCTGCTGTCTAAGACTTAATCGCACGGGGCTTGTTGGGCGTGCTTAATGTCAACCATTCTGAGTTCCAGGCCATGGATATCTTGCGGTGCAGACCCAAGCGGATGTCCCTTTCACTGCAGATGACTTATGACTTCCTGGGGCATATACGGATGTGGTCTAAAGCACGAAGTACAGCGATCAGTTCAGCAGTAAAGACGTTACAGCCAGGAAGCAGGGAGCTTTGTTCAATGTGGTCGCCATGAACATAGGCGTAACTCACTATCTTCTACCTGGGAGCCATCAGTGTATATGACATCTGCATCACGGAAAGTACCAAGGATGTCCAGAAACTGTTGATGAAGTGTATGTGGTGAAACCGACGCCTTTGGATTGCAGGACAATTGCACGTGAAGCTGTAGGCGAGGGATGGACCAAGGAGGGAAATGAGATTGGCAGGAGAATGCGGGAAGTAGAGGTAAGGAGTGGAGTGAGGAAAGGAGAGTATGTACCCGAACTGCAATTGGCAGTCCTGATCTGGGTCGACGTTCTGGAGAGGGAAGGGCGGTGTTTAGAAACAAAAGCCTGCGATTGGGATGATGAGGTGTAGCATGAACATGAGCGGCATATGAAGCCAACAACTGTTGCTGGAGAAACCTCAGGGGAGGGATGTCAGCTTCCGCGAGGACGCTTGGCACAGGGCTGGCGCGGAAAGCCCCCGTTGCAAGACGAACACCACTGTGAAGAATGGGATCCAAGATCCGCAATGCTAGAAGATCTCTATAGAATATAATTCCTTGGACCATGTTGAGGCTCTTGTGGGAATTGAGTGCAACGGAAACATCACCCTTCTTGTCACAGGTGAGAAATGCCCGTGACTGTGCTGGGGATGATGTTATTAAGTCCAAACCCAATTGCATCTTTGACATGCCATCAACGTCTCTGAACTTGTCTTCCAAGTTCTCCAAGAAAAATAGAGGCTTTGTGTTTTTGAAGGATTCAGCATATGTCCTGGCACAACTATATACCTTGGGGAATATTGCTGTACTTTGTTTTGAGCCCTGCGTGGCCAAGGAAGGGAATGATTGGGGGTCATATCTGTCTACATTAAAGTCTACCTTGTCCATCTTCGAGACAGTGGTTAAATTCCCAACAGTGTTACTCTGGGATCTTTTCATGGTGTTCCCACGAGCAGCTAGGGATATAAAGGTCCACCCAGGCAGAGCCTAACTTGCCTGGGTAAGTCTTTTACAACAGAGGTGCAGCATGTTCCCCAGAGTTTGCTAACTAGCAACTGTTTTTTATAGAGGTTTGTATCGTCCTCGCGACCCAGGTGATTAAGCGAAGATCCCCGGGCTCTGAAACGTACAACATGCCACTGTCGCTGCTGAATGATAGTCGTTGAAGTACGCACAGAGCTTATGGAGTGGCAGACTGTTGGCGCAACACAGTCCATAGCTCAGGACCCCTGAGGGGATGGCTCAAAGCAGATGGGTGATATTAAATGCTTTTGGTTTTGACTAACATTTGCTATGAGGCTCACCCTTCCTGAGGATGTTGTAGTTCCCTTTCATGGGACCAGTGTGAACTCATTCTGTTGAGTATTTTAAGATTTTAGATGCAAATAACCAAAGACTTCTTATATTTAAGCAGTGGCGGCTCGTACAAAATTTGACCAGTGTGCTACAATATTACAAAAATAAACAGGAAACAAAATATACTAAAATAAAAAGCATGACTTAAAATTGTTGTGATATTAGCTTTACCTAGTGAACTAAGATCAAGTATGATATTAATATGAAACTTCCTGGCAGATTAAAATTGTGTGCCGAAACCGGGACTCGAACCTGTGAACTTTGCCTTTTGCGGGCAAGCGCACTACCGACTGTGCTATCCCGACATGACTCACGATGCCACCCCACAACTTTACTTCTGCCAGTACCTCGCCTCCTACTTTCCAAACTTCACAGAAGCTCTCCTGCAAACACGCAAGACTAGCACTCCTGGAAGAAAGGATATGGTGGCGACATGGCTTAGCCACAGCCTGAGGGATGTTTCCAGAATGAAACTTCACTCTGCAGTGGAGTATGCGCTGATATGAAACTTCCTGGCAGATTAAAATTTTAATCATTTAATAATAAACGAAGCTATCCCCACCATGTCATCTGTGTTCTCCACAAGTGACCAATGAAACTGCTTGGCTGAAAAGCGCAGTTTCACTCGCATGTTGGCTAAACATTACTAATGTTGCTTGTGATTGAAGTTTTACCTCAAACACGTCAACCTTTGTATGATTGCCTTTAATTAAATATCAATTAATACTTTATTGACAGTAAGACCTTCAGGGTAATTTATAACAGTGTTGCCAACTGCATGCATTCACTGCAGGTAGTAAATATAATGTTTAAAAAAATATTAGTTTTATTTACAGAAATTAAAAATTTAGACTCAGAGGTATTTGAATACGAGCCTCACACAAGTAGGTTTGAGCGACAATGTGGAAGATGCCTAAGTCAGCGCGCTATTTGACTCTGTATGCTGCAATATTCGTCATATACTATTTTTCCAAAACCGTTACACACAGCGCGAAGAGAAATATTGATCTGGTGCTGCAGTCGGTCTCAGCACACGTGAGTCGCCAGGCCTGACGTCACGTCTGTGCATGCGCACTCACAAGCAGGCGATTGCGCCACCTCTCTGCGCACGCACCAATGCGGCTGAATCCCTCTTCAGCACATGGAGCTGGTTTCCAGCTATCGCGGCGAGAGCACTCCAAAATGTGTTTCATCCTTATTACCAGCATTCTGACACGCATTGGAAGGGAATTGGCATAATTTCATTGTGATATCTGGCTCAAATTCCAAGAGAAAGGATGTAATTTTACAGCGATTTCTCGCTTGCATTCGAAGAGAAATGACATAATTTTAGTAATATATTTACAGTGTACTGCAGCACATTAGCACATTATCACCAGCCGCCACTGTATTTAAGTAGTCTGAATACAGGTGAAGGGAAAAAAATTGCAGCCAATGGTCAGTGCATTAAATTTATGTAAACTTGTGCTGGTTTTATGACCTCTTTCCACAAAATGAAAAGTGATATATGCAAAAGGAGACATTTCACTTTACATGTTTATCCTACATTTCACATCTCTTTATCACAGAAATTTTAGTAAATTGCTAAACTTGCTAGTACTTCTGAACAGAAAGTTAAGATTGAAAAAACTAATTTCTTACCCATGAAATGGTCCCATTAGCTGGGGTGAAGTGACATTATGTAGAAGCTGCTGCAATTGTTTTAATGTACGATCATGGTCTACACCTGATAGATCAACTGCACAATTGACAGTTGAAACATTGCGAACATGGGACAGAGGACCCCGATCTCCATGTCTCAAGAATATCAGTACAGCTTCCAGTGACAGATTGTTGCTAGGCACTTGACCTGTACAGGGATACAAAGAGAGACATTTCATATTACAATTACAGTCTAGTAACCACTCAATTTTCAAAAATAGAGTACTGGTAAATAAAATTATCAGTCCCCAGAAGCTGATTGGTCAGCCCACCTGAGTCTCATGCAAAGGATGTGGGTTCAATTCTTAGTACTGCCAGAGATTTTTCCTTGCTGGGAGGACTGAAATGATATGCACACAGTCTCATGATACTAACTGAGGAGTTGACTGAATGAGAAGTAATGGCTTCAATAGACAATAGCCTGGACACGGTGTGTTAACCCCTCTGTACCACATCCTTGTGATGCTGCATAGCTGCATAGCAGAGGTTGATACAACAGCCAGATGATATTGCATGGTCTTCAGGTGAGTGAGAATTTTTTATTGTGATTAGAATACTACACTGATTTATTATCTAGATTTTAATGACATACTAAATTAAATTACATACACCTAAACAAGTTCATTATATATAGACATGTGAATTAGTCATAACACTGAAATTTTACTTTCTAACCAATGTTAAATACTATTGGTCTGTAAATGTTTACCCTATGCCATAAATAAAAGTCCAACTATTAGCACATCCTAAACATACATACATCTGAGGTAAATTTAATCACAATAGCTAATCATAACTCACACCCTATATCAGTCTGTTTATTTTACTTAGCTGACTAAATGAAAAGAGCATAAATGGCTTCTGTTATGGCATCACACAAAGTTCTACTAGCAGTTGTGGTCAATAGCGGGAGAGCAGGATTACAAGCAATACGTAAGAACAAACCACAATCACTATTCATTAGATAACTTCTTAATATTGTAACTGCCTCCTGAAGGACACTATTTAAATATCTGAATGTGTATCCCAGAATCCCCATGTTTGTTATATTCCACAAGATGTTTGGTGCTGACATAATATTCTGAAATAGCAGATTTATCATAGACATCTACCTTACACAAACCAAGATCAATCTACACACATCCTAAAAAACTGTAATCTTTGATGGTGGAAAACAATGGCCCTGTTCCCATATACACCAGGAGAAATTCAGGTTACAAAGTCCTAGGCTGCACATCTGTCATAGGATAATTGACCAATATGTTCTCATAAACACCAGCACCAACATTAATACTACACTGCGCGCACAACAAACATTCACCAACACTACAGCACAAGTCCTGCTATGCACTAATAATGTTCATTAATTGTGGTTCTTGGCTCAGTGGTCTGCGCCTTAGGCCTGGTGTTTTATCAGCAGCTAACATGGAGCTTTTAGTCACTGACGCTGTAAGACCTGTCTTAGTGGTGGACTTCCTTCATCACATTCACTTGGTCCCAGACTTAGCTGATGAGTTTCTAACTCATTCTAACAGTGGTTGTTCTGTCACAAGTCAAACACATTGTGAACATCTTCAGAAACATATAGATCATCATTACTCATCATTAATCTATACACCATCTCCTGAACTACTTTGACAATTACAAACCACACCCCTTTGAGATGACTATCAACAATAGCCTCTGTTGTGGCAGAAACTGGAACAGGCCCTTTGTCAGCTTTCAGAAATTTACCATCATCAGCTTCCACAGATGCCAATGAAACCCCACAGCACCACAATGCACATGGACTTCTGCTGTCATAATCAGTCCAACCATTGCCAACCACTCGCCACTGCTGATGTCAGGTTCAAGGATCAGTGACATGTCTCTTTCTTGCTCTTCCTGTACACAGGACTAGGCCAACACTGCAAACCAACCCAATCCAGAACAATTGGGGGTCATTAATAGGATGCGATTCCACCCATCAGCTTTGTCTCATGACGTCATAGCAGCGCGGTAGTTTTGAGGTATGTGCATGTTTGTAGAAGGCGTGAGTAATTACGTGATGGCTGAGTTAAAGACAATAGTTTGTTTACAAAAAGAACATTGTATAGATTATTTTTATTTTTTAAAAAGTGATCTGTAGCTTCCCTCTGATGGTGAGGTGTAGGTTAACAGAGAGTCCCCCCCCCCCCCTTCCACATGTGAGCATCGAAGGCACAAATTTTTGTGCCTGAGAACTAGTCTTGTGTAGTTCACGAATGAACTAGTTCAGGAGAGCACTCCGACAGGCGAACTACGCGAACTAGTTCGCAGATCCCTCACCTCTCAGTTTGTCCACTCCTTTTCCGAAGACTGACGGGGAACAGCAAGAGAACGCAAGAACGCGCAGAATCGTGTGATTCCCTTCTGCCAGTTACCATCATTTCAAGCTGAGATACAGCTCAGCTGAAGTTTCATAGTTCACTGCCACAAGAAATCTATTTTAAAAATAAAGTACTACGAGTACTCTGTATGCAAAGTAGTTGAATACCATTATATCACCCATCCGTGTAAGTAACTGGTTTATTTGTCTAAATATTTGATGTCAAATTGCCCAAAAATATGGGTAATAGCACACGCTTCGGCAACACTGATTCATTATATAAAAAAGCTGTCATAAAAAAGAGAGCTCTTTTAGTAGCGGTAGCAAAAGCCAAAAAGAGCGGGCGAAATAGGAGCAGCGGGCAAACTAGGAGCAGTGGACAATTATGCTAAATGTATCTCGCTTCATATTTCATTGGATTCTTTTCCAAAGACCGATGGGCAATAGCTAGAGGGCACGTAGCAGAATTAAAAATCACATGTTTGCCTTCTGCTAATGAGTCATTCGAGGTGAGCGTCTGCCTGCTAGATTACATAGTTCAGTGCTACAAAATTTCTGTCTTGATGTGTTCCACACTCTGCAATATCTGATTAATCAATTCCAAAATGCCAAGATACACAAATAACTCTAAACTTAAACACGAGAAATTATCCACAAACTATTTCTTTTGGTTTGCGTGATATCGTTAGTGGCTGAAGCAGCAAGCGCATGAAGCAGGTAGGTGGAGGAACTTCTCCCTCCATCTGCATGCACAGACCATGCCGCTCAGCAGTCACTGGGATCGGATGAACTAAAAGAGCGAACTAGTTCGTGGGAGAGCCGCAAACTAAAGTGTGCACTCCCGATAGCGAACTATTATGCGCACGTCTACTGAGAACTGTGATTGATGATACATTCTGTTATCTGTCATTTACTAGGATAACTACAGATTTTTTATTACCTACAATACAGAATTATTAAGTTATCCCATATATGGGTTTTCCAACACTTTGATGACGTCATGGGTCAAAGCAGACAGGTGGATGCAGGAGGTCGTTCCCCTTCGGGGGTTCGAATTCCCCCTCAGGCATGGATGTTTGTGCTATCTTTAGTATAAGGTAGTTCATAAGTAGTTTGTAAGTTTAGGGACTGATGACCCCGCAGTTAAGTCCCTTAAGCTCTACAAACATTTGAACATATAGACGGGTGGAAGTATGTTGGAAAATATTACCACAATTGGTAATTCTGTGTTCCATTTGGAATGGAACTTGTCTCAAGCTCCTCACTATGATGGGGCCCCTCATTCACCACTGGCCATGTTGACTCTCGCTGCATAAATTAAATTCTGATAGTGCTTGGGCATATCTGATAGAGACTAGACTGCTGGATATATAGCAGTGAATGCTCAAAGAATAACAGCTATCCAATCCCTAATATACCAAACTTCATACCCTACCTCATGTGTACATCCTTTTTCAGTGTTGTGGAATGTAACCTACTTTCGGATACATAGAGCAGATGTACACATTCACAAAATGACAATTATCGCCCTCCTTGTCCTTTATAAATTTCTTTAGATGCCATTTGGCCTGTAGTAAATGGGCCAAACATGGTAATGTTTGATTGACAATATTTTGTTGAACTTGACATCCTGATACATGTATGTTCCACTAGAACACATACAACAGCATGTTTTGTTTACTACATTCCTGGCAAGACTACCAAGAGTATCACCATTTACTTGGCCCAGTAAACTTTTAATGGTGCCTCCTACCAAATGCAGCCACTCTTTTACTACTGCTTGCAGAAGAGAAAGTTGGCAACAACAAGGCAGGCAAAAGAAATGTCAAGCAGTCCCCTTGTGTGCTACATTAAAAACTGTTAACTGCATGCCTTGTCCCTGGCACATCCATTCCCAGAGGCCAGCCATTCCATCAAAATGGATTCTAGTGACCAAGTCATATGCATAGTCCTACAACAGGAAGTAAAGGACATGCAGTGCCCTTCCACTTTGTTTTGAAGAAACTATTGGACATGCCAGCCCAGGTGGCCTGCTTTCAAGTGAGAACTCTTCGCCGTTTACATGGTGCTCCATCAAGACGGCGATGAAGGCAGACCATTCACAATATATGCAAACCACCGAGGGCTATCAGTTCTGCAACCTCCTCAGGATTCGTGTCAGATCTTGACTGTGCATAAAAGGAATTTTCATGCAGATTTACTATAATGAGATAGCTGATGCTCAGTCACATTACCAACAACTGACAGACCAGCACAACAATGCAAACACTGGCTTACACCTCAAATATAGGCCCCTACCAAGTTCTAGCAAACAAGTACTATGTAATGTTTCACAAAAGTGACTAACTACTGGTACCAGTGACCTTCTGGAAGACAATCTTTGACTACTTTTGCCATGTCTTCGATGAAATAATTCAGCCCTCAGCTTGATTGTTGACAGGCTGCTTCGTTCAATCAGATGTGAAGCAAGACTGCAAGAACCGGCCAACAGCGTGCATCTCGTGTCCAGGCCCAGCAGTTCATATTTTTTAAGAGTGGGTAGTTGTCCAAAAGCTCCCCCCCCCCTTTTGTAATTCTCCCTACTCCCACCGCCACTGTCAGTAATCTCTATACAGAAAAAGATGAATACATATTTGACAAAGTTTGCCATTTTAAAATTACTGTTACAAATTAAGAAAAAAATCATGTTTTATTCATAACCTAAATGCTGTACTACCATGTGTCAAAAAATGAGATCTTTAAACCATGTGTTTTCTTCAAAATAGAGGAATGAGCGTATGAAATTAAAAATTCATGCAGAATGAAAATTAGACATTTTCAATTTTCACAAGCAATGGAAAACGTGTAAGGAAAAAATAAGTTGATAAAACAATGTAGGGTAATCATATATAAAATCATATATAAAAAATAGACGAAGATTACTCACCAGGCGAAGGAGCACAGGTGTGACAGCATCACAAATAAATAAATGAATACACACACAAACGCAAGCTTTCGCAACCCAGTTGCTTCTTCAGGCAGAAGGGAAGGAGAGGGAAAAGGAAATGATGAGGGTTTTAAGGAAGGGGGTAAGGAGCCATTCCAATCCTGGGAGAGGAAAGACTTACCTTGGGGGAAGAAAAGGAAGGTGATCAAATTAGTATGTCTGCCTAGGAGTGTTTGCATCTGTGTAAATGTATGGGTGTGTGTGTATTTGTTCACCTTCCTTTTCTTCCGCCAAGGTAAGTCTTTCCTCTCCCAGGATTGGAATGGCTCCTTACCCCCTTCCTTAAAACCCTCATCATTTCCTTTTCCCTCTCCTTCCCTTCTGCCTGAAGAAGCAACTGGGTTGCGAAAGCTTGCGTTTGTGTGTGTATTCATTTATTTATTTGTGATGCTGTCACACCTGTGCTCCTTCGCCTGGTGAGTAATCTTCGTCTATTTTTTATATATGATTTTATATATGATTACCCTACATTGTTTTATCAACTTATTTTTTCCTTACACGTTTTCCATTGCTTGTGAAAATTGAAAATGTCTAATTTTCATTCTGCATGAATTTTTAATTTCATACGCTCATTCCTCTATTTTGAAGAAAACACATGGTTTAAAGATCTCATTTTTTGACACATGGTAGTACAGCATTTAGGTTATGAATAAAACATGATTTTTTTCTTAATTTGTAACAGTAATTTTAAAATGGCAAACTTTGTCAAATATGTATTCATCTTTTTCTGTATAGAGATTACTGACAGTGGCGGTGGGAGTAGGGAGAATTACAAAAGGGGGGGGGGGAGCTTTTGGACAACTACCCACTCTTAAAAAATATGAACTGCTGGGCCTGGACACGAGATGCACGCTGTTGGCCGGTTCTTGCAGTCTTGCTTCACATCTGATTGAACGAAGCAGCCTGTCAACAATCAAGCTGAGGGCTGAATTATTTCATCGAAGACATGGCAAAAGTAGTCAAAGATTGTCTTCCAGAAGGTCACTGGTACCAGTAGTTAGTCACTTTTGTGAAACATTACATAGTACTTGTTTGCTAGAACTTGGTAGGGGCCTATATTTGAGGTGTAAGCCAGTGTTTGCATTGTTGTGCTGGTCTGTCAGTTGTTGGTAATGTGACTGAGCATCAGCTATCTCATTATAGTAAATCTGCATGAAAATTCCTTTTATGCACAGTCAAGATCTGACACGAATCCTGAGGAGGTTGCAGAACTGATAGCCCTCGGTGGTTTGCATATATTGTGAATGGTCTGCCTTCATCGCCATCTTGATGGAGCACCATGTAAACGGCGAAGAGTTCTCACTTGAAAGCAGGCCACCTGGGCTGGCATGTCCAATAGTTTCTTCAAAACAAAGTGGAAGGGCACTGCATGTCCTTTACTTCCTGTTGTAGGACTATGCATATGACTTGGTCACTAGAATCCATTTTGATGGAATGGCTGGCCTCTGGGAATGGATGTGCCAGGGACAAGGCATGCAGTTAACAGTTTTTAATGTAGCACACAAGGGGACTGCTTGACATTTCTTTTGCCTGCCTTGTTGTTGCCAACTTTCTCTTCTGCAAGCAGTAGTAAAAGAGTGGCTGCATTTGGTAGGAGGCACCATTAAAAGTTTACTGGGCCAAGTAAATGGTGATACTCTTGGTAGTCTTGCCAGGAATGTAGTAAACAAAACATGCTGTTGTATGTGTTCTAGTGGATCATACATGTATCAGGATGTCAAGTTCAACAAAATATTGTCAATCAAACATTACCATGTTTGGCCCATTTACTACAGGCCAAATGGCATCTAAAGAAATTTATAAAGGACAAGGAGGGCGATAATTGTCATTTTGTGAATGTGTACATCTGCTCTATGTATCCGAAAGTAGGTTACATTCCACAACACTGAAAAAGGATGTACACATGAGGTAGGGTATGAAGTTTGGTATATTAGGGATTGGATAGCTGTTATTCTTTGAGCATTCACTGCTATATATCCAGCAGTCTAGTCTCTATCAGATATGCCCAAGCACTATCAGAATTTAATTTATTTATTTGTGATGCTGTCACACCTGTGCTCCTTCGCCTGGTGAGTAATCTTCGTCTATTTTCTGTATATAATTTTTCCTGCTAGGAATTTTTCGTCTTAATATTCGTATCATATATAAAGTCAACAGTTTTTAAAGTGTGAAAATTAGAAAAGTGATTTCGCCCCTTTTCCCAGCCCGGCTCTACTGGGAGCTCCGTGCGGCTCAGTGTAAATAAATATTTCTTCAAATCAAGAGTGGGTATTGTACCCACTCTCAATTCTTTGAGTGGGTACAGCCAGGGCCGTATTTAGGCAGGTGCAACAAGTGCATCTGCACAGGGCGGCCAAATTTTGCACTCCCAAAACTTAGCCATCATTTTTTTTAATATCTTAATGTTAACTGAACCATAATTATTCAGAGTTTCAATTACAGCAATAAATTTAAAAATTCAGGTTGTTGTATTGATAGCAGAGGCATATACAGAGAGTTGTTGTTTCTTTTTCTTTTTTATCTGTTTGAATCCCAGATGCCAGTGGGAGTGGGAGGGGCTAAAATAAATTACTGCACAGGGGTGTTACATACCCTAAATATGGACCTGGGGACAGCTACTGCGGTACCCACTTCAACTGCCGGGCCTGCTCCTGACAATGCAGCAATGTCAGCACACACAACCACCACTTGAAAAATTTGAATAGCCGAAGGCAGATACCAACATGTGCGTATTGTACTATAGGGCCTCCTCCAGACTAACGGGGTTTCCAATACATCCTTTCCATAAATGATAGAGCAATATGTTAGCTGGAAGCTGTGCTCCACACTGACATTGCCATGATCTTGACAGTCAAGTCATTCAGCTACATATGGACTCACACTACTGATAGTTAATCACCCTAAGTACAAACCAAGGATGCAAATTTGAGTTTGTACCTTTCTAAGATTTGGAAAATTTATGTGGCGTTCACTGGTTCCAGACAACAGATTACCACCTCCAGTGTAATGGACTGATGGGGTGGTGGCACTGCACCATGAGGGGAAAAATGAACAGATGCTTTATCACAGGTACAGAAGCATATCCCACCTCAACCAAAGCCTTACTGCACAAAGCACCCTCCTTGTATGAATTTAACATGCTTATAGATAATACAGTGCAACCTGCATTTGACTTCTCCTACACTGACCAGAGACAGCAATCATTCCGATTCGAGCGTCCACGGTAACGTCCTCATAACTTGTAAAACGCACAGTGGGAGCCAGTGTATGGGTATGTGGGTCATGGACCACCCCAGACGCATCTCACATCTGTAGGCTGACCTCATGACTGGCTCAAGGAACAATCATGACTAATTTGGTTTCACGTCTTCCTAAGATGGTAGCTCCCAATGATTCGCCCTATCTTACAGTGCACAAAAAAAGGGGGGAGGAAGCTCTACGAGAAATTGCCAAGACATCACTAAGGACGGATGGAGAATAATTTTTGCATGATCTTTGAGAGATTGGTACACAGCTGTGAATATGGACGCATGTGGCCGTATTGCATGGTTTGTGTGACGTAACAATATCTAACCATGACTGTGTCCATTATTAGTAGAGACATCATACATACACTGTGATAAATACTAGAAACTGGTATGCGAGATTCTGAAAATCAGTCCAGTGAATATCACCAAGAATTACGTCATGTTCTCAACTAAATCCATGTCCAGCTATGAAGTCTATATGTATAGAGATCCACGAGCGTAATACTAATCGTGGCCATTGTTATACATAATATAAATCACATCAAACATCATAATAGCTGTACGGGTATTTTATTTTGGAAAGGTTTAAAATCATTCTGCCTCGCGCTCCTGCGAGCGGCTTACTAAATAGATTATCTTTGGAATGGACTAACTCTGGTTAAAGTGAAACATCCAGTGAATTTGCGCAATTTTGCCGCTAGGGTCTAATAGAAAATGCTAATCTTTCTTCCTATGTTTAATGGTTACATTCCCAATAACCTGCATCTTGAATCTCACTATCTTGTTTGGTTGAGCCATTTACTCGCTTTTTCAACATTTAATGCCTTTGGTTTCTAGTATCATATGCTACAGGTTTCCTATTATTATAGGCGTTTAAATGGGTACAATCCTTTGATGCGTTCCTTTTAATTATGCTTTTTCGATAAATTTACGTCAGGACAAACTGTCTTATTTTATTTATTTATTTGTCACGTAAATCGGATTAGTACAATGGATTGTACACATGATATGGGATAAGCCAGTAAAATGGCATAGTTTACAGTACAATTGTGAAGAATATGTGCAAGTAATATCAGTACTGTCCGGAGCTATGAACCTATTATTCACTTATACCGAATGAGATAATGATCGTTGAGTATTCAGTGTGTTGTAACAAATTTGAAACTTGTATTGCCAATCATTAAAACCGAGTAGCACTGTAAATAATCTTTACTGAACAAAGTTATTCCGACCGTCCTATGATACGACACTAAATATAAAAGTCAGAAACATAGTGCCAAAATGATTTATTTTACATTTGTTTCCGAATAATTTAGAAAAGATTGTCCTGTACGGCTTAAGCAAGGATTTATGCAGTTTCCTAAGGTCTCGACAGAAAAGAAAGGGCTGTAATCTGTGATGCAAGTTATAAAGTGATGTGTTTCGAAAGCTGCAAAGCGGAGTTCATTATGTGTTTAATCAGCTCGAATCGACAGTCCAATGCGATTTGTAAATTTGAGGGAGAAAGGGGAGTGTAATCCTATAAAAGACTGGTATTTAAACATGAAGCTTTGGTTCCAAAATCGAGGTGACAACTCATATAGGGCATTTCCAGAAGAACATTACAGAGCAGAAAATGGTTTCAGTAGGGTTTCTATCTTTAGCCTCTGTAGAAAGTACTACATTCATACCTTCTGATCCAACAGAAATTTCTTCCGGTGGATTGCACAGGTGAAAAATTCTTCTCGTCTTTATATCAGGCTTCAGAATTTTCAAGGAAATCCCACGAGAAATTTCATTTTCTGTTGATTTCACTGCTGTAGTTCCATCTTCAATCCCAATATATTTGTACATACCTGTAAGTAAGGAGTATCTGACCTCGGTTTTGCACTTAATAAATCGAAAAAAAATTGCGTTAAAATTAATACTACACAATCAAGGTGCCACAGCTATTATTTCTGTGCTAAATATAAAACGTTTGCATACTTTTGCGCATCAGTTAATGTTTGTCGCATTAATTCTATACATAATTATAACATACTCGAAAAATATCTGGAAACGAAATAGGTGCATACATCTTACCAGCAATCAACAAGAATATCCATATACTCAGAATCATGTAACAATACAGAGCCCGATGTTGTGAAGATAGCTTCATTGTTAAAACTGTTATTAAGGTAAGTACTCAAGAAAGGAATTCATTTGCGTGCGCGACTATTTTTCACTAGCCTATGAACAGAATCCTTGGTTTCGAACTATTGACGTTTTTTGAAACTTAAGTCTGAGATCTACTGAAACATTTTCCACCGCGATTGCACAGCTTTATTAAATTTCCGCAAAAACATATCACTAAACTATACTATCACATATCTGAAAAAAATAGCTTTATACGCTTTCCGCATCTGACAGCATTCTCAATACCGCCGGCGATATTGACAGCCCGTTCTTGCTGCGCTGCGCACGGTTCCACATTCCGTCACCAGATGTCTACACTGCAGTGACAGCAGACGATCGTCGTAAACACAAGTATTCTGCTTTTAGAGGGGGAAAGGGAGCGGCACTCGGGACCAATAGCGATGCGAGAGCTGGAGGCGCTGCCGGGCGACCAATAGAAGCTGAGTGAGCACGTGAACAAGGCATGGTCCGGCAGTAGCAATCGATGCCTTCGCCGGGAAGCGATTGCGTTGTGGTTAGTTGTGTTTCAGTGGTAGGCGGGAACGCGTGTGAAACATCGAAAGAAATCTGTGCATGTAGTGTTCAACTTACGATCACGTAGTTTACATTAATGACTCAGAGAGATACAGTAATTCACCTCGTCGCCGGCGGGTAAGCGGTCTAGTCATATTTGTTTACGTTGTTTGTTGTGATCGAAATAATTTGAAAACAAGATGTTTTGTTGTTTTCGGTAGGGTGGCGGGGACAGTGGGCGCCATCGTAACATGTCCACTAGAGGTAGTGAAGACGCGAATGCAATCTTCATCCTTCGGTAGTCATCTTCATCAGGATGTATGCTTACCGAAGATTGCGGCTTCCAATGGTCATGTTACATGCCGCACAATCCAGAGGCGAAATTTCAACACGCCCTTCGTTAGATTTTCGACGACGCAGGTGCTTGCAATTGCACCATGTGGACCGGTGCCCGGAGCACAGGCTATGGGACTGATTCAGTGTCTGAGGTACGTCTCAACAACAGTAACAGTTAAATTAGTTCTTCACTAGTGCAAGTTTCACATAGTTTCAAGTGGAATATCTTAAGATTATGCAAATCCCAATATTTTGATCGCCTTTATTAAGAGTATTTTTCTTCTCAGATATGACAATTTTCAAAACTGTATCTGACATAACGTGTAGTAATGAAGTGTGGCCGAGACAAGTTCATTTGTGTGTAATTGGTAGCTATTATTTTCGTCAGTTTTCTCGGCATACGTTAATCTGAGGAAATCAGATTGTTTTTGTTGTACGTCAAACAGTGGACTGGAGTGGCTAAATATCTTAGCATTTCAACTTGATGTTGGTTTTTTTTTCCTCCTGTGGTTCGTGATCCTTAATGATTTTTGTGCTGTTATTTCCGAATAACAAAATAAACACGGTAGTTTAGCAGTGTTTTGTTGATAGTTTGCATCCCTTCCTAGTTACGCAGTTTGTTGCCGCACAGAATATAAATTTTGGGTGATACCTGGTTGGCATACTTATCGTTTTTCCATCCCCCCATCGTTTCACACACACACACACACACACACACACACACACACACACACACATACGCACGCACTGTCCACTGGTAACAATTTTAATGCCAGAACGCTGAGAAACTTGCTAAGATTTCGACATAGGTAAACAAACAACTATAGGCTACATTACGCACTACTCTCATTGACAGTTCCTGCTGTACGTGTCAGTTATTTATGTCAAAAAGTCATTTTCAGGTCTAAAGCTTGTGATTAATTGGTGCCATCATTGACTTTTTAAATGTAAAATCCATCCTACATCTCTCTCTCTCTCTCTCTCTCTCTCTCTCTCTCTGTGGTCCGCGCGCGCGAGCGGGTACACACACACACACACACACACACACAACGCGCGCTCGATATTATTAAAAACATCTCTCTCAATTTGTTGAGTAAGCGCCGCAAAGGGGCAGCATATCTCATTGATATTCACAATTATTGTCAGTAATGTCGTAGGAACGCCCGCCTCTGTTATGGCAGCTCGTGAAGTCATCTACGCTGTATCTTCAGGAGATCCGCGGAGTTGTATTGTAGAACCTCCTTGGTATGCTAATGGTCAGTTACGCGTGCCCTTAAGAGGCTTTAATTAGCTTTCCGTGATTACAGATATTTTAATTGTGGGTGTCGTCTTAAACGCAGAGTCGGTGTGCTGTGCGCACATTTTTTTCTTATAATATTTGCTCTGTGTTTTAGGTTTACGTACAATATCGTAGAGGCTTGTGTGATATACAGCATCCTTTTGTTATCGGTGCAGAAGTATGTACCGTAATATCATTTATTGGGCGTTGGTTGCTTCATTAGATGATGTTAGGGTGGTACCGGTAATGTAGTATTTAAGTGATAAGGTTGTATTTTAGTAAAGACGTAAAGCCACAGAAATTAAAGCATAATATATGACAACACAGGGACATGTGGTGTTTATGCCACCCTGTGTATTGTTGCATATAGTGTGAATTCCTGAGGAGCAAAATTAACGTTGAATATTTTGATTTACAAATGAAATGAGCGTAAGGCTTTCTTGGCCGGGAGATCCCTTGGGGGATTGTTCAGCCGCCTTAGTGTGTGTCTTTTTAGTTGACGCTGCGTGGGCGACTTGCGTGCCAATGATATGATGATGATTAGGATGACACACACCCAATCCCCTGCCGGGAATCGAACCCGGGCCCGCTGCGTGGTAGTCAACGACGCTGGCACTGAGCTACGGAGGCGGACAGACTTACCGGTTCTTGCATCACAACCTTACCATTAAGATTTCCTCCAACATTTGAGTTCTAGCCACTTCCGATCACATCGTAGCATGGACATGCCGAATGAATAGGCATTTATCTCAAAGAGAAATGTCAGATGCTCGTCAGGTACGGACATCGCCCTCTGACTACTATAGTAGCTATTAAGAGCGGAATAGCCAGCATGACAGCACTAGATTTCGCCCGCCTTACATCGAACTTGTGTACCTCGAAATCTTCACTTTCACAGAGACAGATTTAAAACACAAGTGTCACGCCTAGAAGAAAGTGGCGCCAATATAATATTGTTTCCGTTGGGTCATCGTAAGTTCATCCCTGATAGCTTGCATTGCTATCGCAAGCTTTCAACAACGAAGTGCAGGCTACTTCAGACTAAAACACCAATATGAATTTGGCATATAGACGCATACGAAATTGCATACCAAGACGTGACAGCAGGCGTATGCAGGTGTTACGACCGTCTTACAGCACCACCACCACCTTCTCTCTAGGTGGTGTTGCTTACAACAACTCTCAGGGATCAACTTAACCGACTCAACTATAGACGAATGAAAAGCTCACCGGTGCCGTGTGACCCAAAAGTAATTTTCATGATTTTACTTTCGTCCCTGTGTATGTCTAAATCCCTTTCTCAGGGGTTTTTAAAGACTCGTGTCGAGATACTACGACGGTAAGTGGGAGCAAAACTGGAGTGTAATAGACGAACATTACTCATTGCATCCCAGCCACATGTATTGTTGAAATTCTCCAGGAAAGAGACAAGTAAATCCGCTCTTGTGTTTGTCAGGATTCGGAAAAATATGTTGGGTGATATCACGATAACTTCCTCCTCATTTAATAGATTTAAGTTTCTATGTGGCAATAAATTTACACGCAATTTACAGGCCGAAAATCGAGCATTACTTAAAGTTGTGTGTATATTCAATTATCTCTCCTCCCTCTGTTCATCTTCTTCCTCCTCCTTCAGAGATGACGATAAATTTATCAGTGGTATTCAGCCGTGTGAATTGATTTTAAATCCTGATGCAAGTGGTCATAATTATTTGCTCGCTGCAGCAGTCACCTGGTTGACGTGTGGGGAACAGATTGGAACCTTTACTGAATAGTGACCCAGCTCTGTATTCTACATGCCACTTACGAGGAAACCTACCCAAGTGTCACTCTCCGATTTTTATGAAATTTTGATATGTTATAATACATGGAAAACTATGGGACTCGTATTCTGTTTTTAGCGGAGGAAACACATATTTAATGGGTGAAACGGCCCCTCCAAAATTGGGGCTAAAATGGAAAAATCGCGGTAACTTAGAGATGAGTGAAGCGATTTTAATTATTTTTGGTATGAAAATATCTTTTGATAAGTCGAACATCGGCCTAGGTATATTGGATGGAAGTACAATTAGAAGGGCAACTACCCCTAAAGTGACCAATTTTTTGTGCTCAAAAAATTGTTTTGATTTAATCGAAGTAGAATCTCTGAAAACTTCATAAGGAAGGCGAATAATTTTTTGTTTTATATATCATTATTGAGGGGGGAGGGGTAACCAACCCTTATAGGCCTATTGCCGCGCTCGTTTGATACTGCCCATGAAACACCTTGTGAATCTATATTCTTGAACTGTTTCATCTTTTCAATACAATGGTATTTAAATTCGCTGAATGCTAATCTGAAATCAGATTCTCAAAATTCAAAATGGTTGATACAGCATAGCGGATGAAAACTCGCCGGTGTTAGCGTTGTCCGTGATGTAGCGCGTGGAGGTCGCATGGCCGGGTTTTCATCTCTTTACGCTGCCTCATTACGCTTAAAAGTAATACACATTTGTAACGTGTTTCATTCACTTGTATTCACCATTATTTCAAACGTTGATTGTACAGTATTTTTAAAGTCGCATGTCGAGTCAATGACTATTCAAGCATTTTTTCGAGTTTTCGTCTGCGAGCAATATAAGGGTTGTAATGTGAGCCTCGGTTGCACAGTGGCAGAGTGCCAGACTACAAATCCGAAGGTCCCGGGTTCGATCCCTGCCGAGTCCAGGGATTTTTATCTGTCACTTTCCACTTCTTTCACCTCTGGTAGTATTGCTCATGTGAAAAAAATACCAAGTAGCACCGTGGTTCGAAACCCACGTTAAACTGTAGGTCCCCCTATATCTGGCTGTGTAAGACAGTTAGGTCAGGACCATGCCTAGTAAAGCACTGTGGTGTTCAAACCGATCTTCGGATTGTTTATTTTTTTTATCCCCCAATATTGATGTATTAAAATGAGACTCGTCAAGTTGCACTTGCGTTTCCTTTATACGTAATAGCTTAGAAATCGTTATTGTAAATATATGAAGTTTGCCATTTTTAGAGATCGTGGTTGTGGCCAAGGAGTACTATAGCTTTCCAAAGACAACAGAGTAACTCTAAGAGATGATGTGGCATGTGTCAGAACTGGTGTAGTTGTGCTTATCTCAAACCAGGCCAATGTAGTCAAAATGTTTAGTACAGAATGTTTGAGAAGGGTGTTGAGATGGTGTGGCAGTTCTCGGCTCACATGTCGAGGTTGCAACTGGTTACAGTTCGAATACCGTGTAATTGCTGGGACTCTGACGGTCCACGGACTGAGGTGGTCAGATGATAGTGAATAATGGCCGCTGTACAGTATCCCTGGAGACTGACCTCCGAAACAGCTGGGACATAAGGAGGGAGCGTGTCAGATGTGCAAGCGGCTGTTGTGCGAGACTGGCAGAAGAGCCGATAGTCCTTCCAGTTAAAACTTGACCTCTGGTGTGGAGACGCTCGTCGGCGAAGAAGATACGGAGCTGGTTTTGGCCGGCCGTGTTATCAGCGGGGGTCGAGCGAGACCATGTCAGGGCACGTGCGTAAACGCTTCTCCTCGTCTGCCCCTCCAGCTCCCGCCATTGACCATTCTGCTGCTTTTCTCGCATCAGCTACTAGACTGCAAAGGTGTGCCCCGCGCTAGCTTTTACACTGCTACCAATGATACCCCTTCGCAACCACGAGGCCCCACACAGAAATACTGTTAGAATCGCTGTGGTGGTCATGTTTTCTGTTTGGTCAGTAAGGAAATATGAAAGTACCGTCGGTGGAAAAATTTGGATTAAATATTGATAGGAAGGCAAATCAGGTTTTGCGAAATGTTGAGCGTAAAGGCATTGCCCATTCATGGTGCCTGCTATGACAGTTGCGTATAAGACACTGGTTTATCTTGTACAGCGTTTGAAACAAGCTACGGTCAACAGTATGAAACCACTCACATTTGAATATGGACTCCACTGGGGCGTTGGACACCGTCCGATGCGAAACCAGTTTCCAGCACTGTCCAACATAATGAAGGCAGCGGGACCAGCACTTTTTTTACAAACTTTTTATTCTTCACAATTTCCCTCGAAGTTGTATTAACCATTTGTTTGGTGACTAGTTTAGGACCATCTTGAGCCATCAGCTGCCTCATTCCGCCTTCTGCAAGAAAAATTTTGGCAGGCTCTTTGTTCTGAAAGCGAATAGCAGAAAGTGGGAGTGAAAAAAAGAGATGAAACAGTGTATATATATGAGGGGGGGGGGAGATTACACATTCATAATGGAAGACTGTGGCCATAAAAATGTAATTGGATTGATAAGTAGCAGTGGGATGAAGACGGAGAGGAAACAGTGGAATTAGAAAGAGGGATGAGTGTACACCATACACACGTTTTGGTGGTCTGGATCAGCCAGGCAGGCGATCTATAGCAAGAAATTTTTTCCGCTTTCCTCCATCCACTATACCCACTTAACGTTTATTGGTGTAGGGTGTAAAAGCCCCACCAATCCATACGCAGAGACATGTGGAGAGATACAATGGTGACTGAAAAGATAGCAAAGTGTGGGAAAGAAAGAGACAGTGCCTATTTCAGGGAGCTACCTACACTGTGTCAAGAGAGACGGTGAAAGTGACTGTTGTAAGGCAAGTAGACTGGGATGAAGACATTGAGTTGGAAGACAGGCAAGGGAAATTGCCACTGGAGAGATATTCAGATCATGAGAGTGAAATAGAGATGGTGTGTATGAAAACTTCTTTAAAGTGATCCTGGGTAAAAGGATTTAGTATTTTAGTATGTTCTATGTTTTTGTGTAAGACGCATCTTATGTAAATGTGACACAAAACATAGCTTGAATGCAAATACAAAAATGAAAATTAAGAATATAAATACATATTAACCATTACTAATAAACATTTTTACAATTCCAATTTTAACAGTACAAAAGTCTTTTCCCCAGGTTTAAACTACACTAGCCCAAAATCTGGCTACATCACACGCTCCACGGGTAGCACCAGTCAGGTGCTCCACGGTACAGCAGGCTGGACAAAGCTCATACTGTAGCAGATGCTCCGTGGTTTATTCTTCTCCACACTCGCACATGACAGATGCGTCAGAAGCCTCACCTTCTCATGTTGACTCTGGTTCTGGCTACGTTGGTCCGCAGTCTATTGAGGGACGTAGTCATCCAGTCCTCCTCGTGACCAGGTCGGAGCACAGCCTGTGTGGTCATCCAGCCACTAAGGTCCCTCTCATTTGCTCTCCATATCTCCAGCCTGGTCATTTGGGGTTGAGTCTGCTATATGCAGGTAGATAACAAAAAAAGGGGATGTGTTGATGTCAATGCCTTTCTTTCCATTCTGGCTCTGACTTCCCTTCTAATATCAGGCGGCGCTATATCAGCAAGTTTTTAACTGGCGTTGTCCTACATTAAAAAGTGCTAATATGTTCGCCTGCCAAAATTTTTGCCGAGAAAGGCGGAACGAGGACTAAGGCTGCTGGTTTCCAACTTTGTCAGTGTCTTTTTAAAAGGAACTATTTCACTTGTTGTGCTCCGACAGATGTACTGTTCAGCTGGTTATTTGAAAATTCTATTCTGCTCAGTTCGATTTGTCAGTACATCGCCGTCTGGTCCAATCTAATACATTGGGTTTGTATATGAATTTCCTATTGCCACCACGTACTCACGGGCGATTCTCGCTACATGCTTGTATATTATGAACAGTGATTCGGTTATTCGCATCTACGTGACGTGACGGGTGGTTGGGAGTAACCCCAGAGGTGTCGGGTGCAGGGGACGGTTGACCAAGCGAAATGCGGCCAAATACGCGAAATTCGGACGCCCACGGCGTGGGTATTTCAAACGCTGCGCTTTGCCATGCGGTCTTCATTGCGCAGATAGTAATCGTCTTCCAAGGGCGTTTGGCAAATAGCTGCTCTCTTAAAGAGTTGCTACCTAGTCGTAGACAGTTGCATCATCTTTCTATGCCAGGTTTCAGTTGAATGCAAGAGAATTTCTGCGAAGCGTACCTTCGTATTCAGCAACAGGATTTTATGATGATCGTTCCTCACTCCGGCTGGCGATTCTCATTCAGTTTTCTTCCCCATATACGTTGTCTCTGCGAGAGAATGAAGTGCGCGGTGGTTGAGCATTGTAATCCCCTTAGGGAGGATAATATTTAAATCTGGAGGTGGGAATTTTGAGACGCCTCCTATAAAACAGTAAATTGCTTGGATATTTCCTCCCTCCATCTTTTTCCATTCAGACCGTGTGCTCAGGTTCTAATGACGTATCGTGTGTTTCCTTGGTATGATTTTTTTTTTTTTTTTTTTTTTTTTTTTTCCGAGGCTATACTGAGGTCCGTTGATTGTAGAGGTGTTCGTGCAGTGCTGCCAATCGCACGTCTAAATCCCTTTAGCAGTATTATAGGATAACTTGCACAAGCCGTGCGGACACTCTGCAGATTAGCAAAATCCTCTGCGGCTAATCGGTCTTAAATTCCCATTCTGCACAACGTATTAATTCCATTTCATTCTATTCGGTAGTATGTATTATCACTAACCATTTTAGTAGTAAAAGTAGCTGTAGAATTTTTACCGCCTGTACTAACCTCTCTTGCTATAGAGCATCTTATTCCTTGTGTGTTATTAGACTTGCATTACTTTGAAGGAAGACCGGACATCAAAGTAGAAATACTGTGAGGGTGGCAATTTACCCTTACTGAGCTTGTCGTTTTCTAAACTCAGACATTCCCTGAACCCTTCCGCAGTGCATTTGGTCGCCAGTTTGCCTAGTTTTGTCCATCATGCTTCTCATTTCGCCAGTGGCGGCCTGGAGTCTTTCGTCTTTGGTGTGCTCCAAATCTCGCGGGTTCAGAGATTCGTAGGCTCTCAGCACGAGACCAATAAAAAATAAATAAAAAGTCCAGTCACAACAAAATACGTTCATTAAATGGAAGGCAGTCTGGAGTTCCCATACGAATGAACATATAATCAGGGTGGTTTTAGAATTTTTGTTGCATCAAACTTACTATAGAATAATTACTAATTTTATGCTAGATGCAATTACTCTACGTCAGTGTTGGGCGTTTATGTCGCTGTGCAGCACAATCTAAGTACCAGCGAACAGCGCCGAAGGCTGTCGATCATCGTTACGACAGTATGAGAATGTAATGAATACTAGCCATCAAAGACCAACCTTGTGTTGCACAGAGGTGCCATGGAATTAATAACTGTCAGCTTATAACAATTCTAGCTGATGGATGCGCAACACAACGTCAAAGGAACAAATAATTAGTGTGATGTAATGAGTACAGTAGCGTCGTAAAATAATAAGTTGCATAGGTTGACAGCAAGTACGTTTAAAATTATCTTTCGGGTCATCGATGAACAAGGGGTGAGAGGGAAGACTCATGCGAATCAATAACGAGAATAAACTACCATTTCCGTCAACTTAATTTTCTGGCCCCAAATAAGACAGACATAAATTACAAACAAGGATACTTACATTTTATTTAGTACATATTACTGAGAAGTGTTAACTTCAGAACTCATCTAGTAGTTATGAAAAAGGAAGAAACTTGTTTTCATCATTCTCTAATGTTAAAATACTTTTATTAGAATATCCCGATCTTAAATTTAATCACCACCATTTTAGCAGCTACAACAACGACAACACACTTTTCACACAAATATTTAGTTCCAAATATACTGCGTGTTGGAGCAGCTTCTAAGCATATGCGAGAACTCTTTTCAATGCAAGTTCTTGTAAATTATTTCAATATTTCTTTCTTCTCATTAATTTTGCCTAACCACGAACGCCAAGCAGGCTATGGCGTGTACAGGCACAGATGCCCATGCAGCTTCAACACGACACCACAGTTCATCAAGAGTAGTGATTGGCGTATTGTGACGAGCCAGTTGCTCGGCCACCATTGACCAGACGTTTTCAATTGGTCAGAGATCTGGAGAATGTGCTGGCCAGGGCAGAATTCGAACATTTTCCGTATCCAGAAAGGCCCGTACAGGGCCTGCAACATGTGGTCGTGCATTATCCTGCTGAAATGCAGGGTTTCACAGGGATCGAATGAAGGATAGAGCCACGGGTGTTAACATATGTGAAATGTAACAGCCACTGTTCAGAGTGCCGTCGATGCGAACAAGAGGTGACAGAGACATGTATCCAGTGGCACCCCATACCATCACGCCGGTTGATACGCCAGTATGGCGATAACGAATACATGCTTCCGATGCGCGTTCACTAGGACCTCGCCAAACAAGGATGTGACTATCATTACACTGTAAACAGAACCCGGATTCATCCGAAAAAAAGACGTTTTGCCATTCATGCACCCAGCTTCGTCGCTGCGTAAACCATCGCAGGCGCTCCTGTCTGAGATGCAGCGTCAAGGTTAATCGCAGCCATGGTCTCAGAGCTGATAGTCCATGCTGCTGCAAACATCGTCGAACTGTTGGATAGTTGTCTTGCAAACGTCCCCATCAGTTGACTCAGGGATCGAGACGTGACTGCACCATCCGTTACAGCCATGCGCATAAGATGCCTGTCAGAAGCTATTAATGTCACAAAAGGGCTAAGACAAGGTTGCAGTTTGTGACTCATCTTGTTCAGTTTATACATAGAAGTGGCTGTTCGAAATTGGTATAACGACTGCAGGGGAATGGGAATGAATGCCAATGATGTACAAATGTTTTCATCAAGTTTTGCCCACGATCAAACCATTCTAGCACAAGATAATTATGATTTTGACTTTGTGATACAACGGCTATATCAGGAGTATGACAGATAGGGGCTTCAGATGAGTGTAACCAAAACAAAATATCTGATGGTGAATAGTGACATCAAATTTGTGTTACACATCAGTGACAAGTCATGAGAGAGGTAGAAAAATTTAATTTCGCTTTGCATATGTTGTTAAAATGAATTGAGCCATACAAAATACAACAGGGCAGATAAATATTAGGATACATTAATTCTTTTTTGTGGAACAATAACATCTCTAGCAGCAATAAGAAGAGTGGGTTAGATAATGGTGGAATTAGTGCTAGGCTATGGATCAGAACTGTGGTCTTAAAACTATGATCTCAAAGGAAGAGTACTAGCTGTGGAAATGTTTTACGTTGGAGTAACAATATATAAGACTAAAAAAAACCATACACAAGTAATGATGAAGTAAGAGGTATAATGAAAGCAGATGAAACCTTGATAGATAAGAAACTGAAAGGAAATCATTAAAATGGTGTCGACATACGTGGAGATTAGCAGATTATCCGTGGCCAAAGAAAATCTTTGAATGGAAACCACCGGGCAGACCACGACGTTCTTGAACGAACCACATAGATGAAGTTAACGGAACTTCACGGGATAGGCAAGGAAGAGGCTTGGTGGAAGATAACAGAAAGGAACGAAGGAAGCTTGGGGTTTAACGTCCCACCGACAGTGTGGTCATTAGAGTAGTAGTTTTTGGGAAGAATGTGGGAGAAATTCGGCCGTGCACTTTGAAAAGAAATATCCCGGCATTTGCATGGAGTGATTTAGGGAAATCACAGAAAATCTAAATCGCGATAACCATTCCTATCGAATTCGAGTCCAGTGTCTTACCATTGCGCTACCTCGCTCGGTCAGATAACAACAATACAACGCTATTAATCAATCCTGTAGCAATAATACATTTTTTCTCAAATAGCTGCCATATATCTGAGCTTTCCAAATACTCGAAGACTTCAAGCAATTGTTAGATTGCGATTCCTAACCCGATCGCTTAGAACAGCCATTAGGATCGGTTCTGATTGCAACAACAAATATGTTGGCATTGCGGATTATTCAGTTTTAACACAGTCTAACATATACAGTCGCGACACTCACTGCTGTGAAAGTTGTTACCAACTGACAGTTGCAACGACACTAGCTCTCCTAGCGGTGGGCAAGCCGCCGAGGGAGTGACGGTTGATTATAATTATTTTTGTACATAATTAACGAAACAGTTACTATACTTTTTGCGTTACAAGCATTAGCGAAACATAGAGACGTGCATAAAACGGAAATTAATGAAAAACAGCCGAATTTAACTGACTTAGTGGTATAAAGATCTTCGTCATGAATAAATACTTACGAATATGATTATATTTGCAGATTATTCTGCTGAAAGTAAGTAGATTATAAACATAGGACAACCATATATTTATATTATGGTCTGTTCTTACAATGAGAAGCCGTTTTTTTACGCGTATCAATTCCATGTGGAGTCTAATAATTCGCACATTTTTACACATCACTCGTCTTCCTAATACATGAATTTTCTTTTGAGTGTAATTATATTAGCTTAAAAAGACATTTTTTATTATTCTTGACGTTTGTGATTCAGCTCTAGCAACAATTGTGAAATTGGGATCTTCTTTGTTGTAAAACAGTTTCATTTCTTTTTCTGTTTTATTGCCACGTATGTGACGTTTTTCCTTCAGCTGCAGCTGTGGTGGCTGAATTGGAACGTTAAATACCGTTGTTACCGCATTCTATATACGTTTTCTATATTCCACCCTCACTGATTTTACTGGAACTGTAATGAGTAAACGTACTTATCGTTCTTCAGTAGAAGAGCGACGTCTTTCTGCCAAAGGGCAGATTTTCTGATGTTTTTAGCCTTTTTTAAATAGAAAATGAAATTATTCACGAAAAGCCTATAGGTTACAAGGTACGGGAATTGTAAATAAACTGCCCTGTAATGTACCGTTTCGTACCTTGTAAGGGAGTATAGGAAACCTAAAAAAGGCAAATGTGGAGCCATTATTACGTTATTACGTATTTTTATGGTAGTACATACTTTCCCTAACGTAAAAAAGCAAGTTAAAATTAATATAAAAGATTCTATTTGTAAGTATTCGTTATCGTATTTCAGAAATGTAGTTTTCCGATCGCTTGGAGCGCTGCTGTCGCAGTGTACACACAGTCTAAAACAGTCGCGAAACTCAGTAGGGGGAAAAAATGCAACCATTTGACAGCTGAAGCGATACTAGCGCTCCAAGCGGCTGGGTAACAAGCTCAGTAGCAGAAATGGCACTACCGAAACGAAGAATTTATTATTGCTGTTGTTTATATATTTCCTAGGCATTAAACGTAGTACGGTGCTGTATTTCGTGACACAAAAACATTATTAAACGAAAATCCCGTTTCCTGTTAATGTCAGTTTGTAATAATAACATGCCAGTGCATTGTAATACATACGGCTCACACTAGTACGGTCGTAATAACATCCAAAAACAATTTAAGACCAGAAGCGAATTGTAACCTGGTGTGTTTAAGTTCAAAAGCAACTGGTTTTAAGTTATATAATGTACTGGTACGTAGATACACGTTCCACATGTATTTTTTCTGCAGATTTTGAACATCTTAATACAGTTGATACTGGTACTCATGATTTTGACATTCTTGGAGACTAAGTGTCATGTTTTCATCGTACCTACTACCCAGGCATGTAAAGGTACTGTAAATCTTTAATAATGTTTTCCTGCTAAAATCTGTTTGTCTGTACACGTTAATCTACAGTTAGTTAAGTTTTATTTTCCTTTTTGTACAAACAAATCCCTGTTAACTTTAGACTATCATTACTGCATCACCAATAGTAGACTACCTTGCAAAAATTTGTTTTGACTTCCACAAACCAATCAGTAGACTATCAAAAATAACTTTGAAGAAAAATACTGGGTTAGTTACCTCTCTCTCTCTCTCTCTCTCTCTCTCTCTCTCTCTCTCTCTCTCTCTCTCTCTCTCTCTCACTGTTACTGATACCATGTTGTTGTTATGGTCTTCAGTCCGGAGAATGCAGTCGCATTTTAAACGTGTCGTTCGACTCCTTATCTAATCCACAATTGTTTCTCGCCTCTCGGTATGTTCTTACGACCCGGCCGCTTGGCTGCGCTGCAGTCGCCAGGTTTGCAGAAAAGAACCGGGAGTTTCGTGACTCTTTTATGTTAGGCTCTGGTGTATATCAAAAATATGTTGGAGTGTCGTGACTGTATATGTTACTGTGGTTTTAATCTGTCTTCGTACAGGAGAAATGCTCAGGTGAAGCTGTGGCGTATTGTGAAGGGCCCAGCCAGCAGCGGTGCCGTTAGTGAGGCAGCAGCCTCCCTGCTGGCAGTTGAGGCTCGTTACGCAACGCAGCCTACGCGTGTCTGCGTAACGGGGGGGGGGGGGGGGGTCGAGTCCGCCCACAGCAAAGCTCTGCTAACCCGCCGCTACCTGCTACTGCTGCTCAGCTGTTCCGCTGTGAGACGCGGCGACTCGAGCGTACCGAGAATTTCTCGAGCTGCCGGTGTTCAAGCAGTTCCCGAGAAGCTCGCGAGCAGCGGCGCGTGTCGCTGTGTGGCGGTTGACTGGGGCAGCGCGCGCTCTGTTACTCGAACTGACTGCTGACGCTGATAGGCACCGCTCGCAGCTCTCTGATTCAAATATGTCGGGGAGCTGGCAGTATTTTGCAATATACATCTTAAATAGTTCTGCAATCTAACAAAAAATATAACAGGCGTAAGACACGTAAAATTACAAATATCTAGCAGTCAAACACGTACATTCACGGACTCAGAAGTGCATTATTCTATTAATGCAACTATCATAACACCCCTAACTATCTACAGTGTGTATGTTATACATTCAAATTACATTCCAAGGAAATTTGACAAAATCACTGGGTAATGTCGCCAGTCCGCCAGCATCGCAAAACTCGAATTTATAAAACTTCGTGGCAGATTAAAATTGTGTGTCGTAACCGGGACTCGAACCTGGGACCTTTGCCTTTCGCGGGCCAGCGTTTACCGACTGAGCTATCCCGACACGACTCACGATGCCGCCTCATAACTTTACTTCCGCCAGTACCTCACCTCCCTTTCGCTTATTTCATTTTCTGCATTTCTATATATTCTTCTTTCATCAATCTAGCATTTCCCACGCCATTAAAGGATTTCTACTAGGCCTTTACCTACATGGTATTCCTCCTATTAAATATACCTATTTGTCAGCTGTTGTATTACTTTCCCTTTTTCAGCCCACCTTCACTTAATTCTCTCTCAAATCCTTCAATCTCAAGTTCATCCACTTTATCCAGGTCCTATCTCCAAACATTCCTGACATTTTCGTAAGTTCTTGTGCACATCACGAATATTTTATAGTCAGTCCAATTCTTCTCCACGCAGGGGGCTCACGGTTCTTTCGTACGTGCCTGGCGAGCACGGATCCCGAGCTAATGCAGTCTTCCTTCCTTCTTTACTTCCCGGACTGCATTTCTTTTCCCCCTCCCCTCCCCTCCCCTCCTTTCCTTTCCTCACTCCTTCCCCTCCCCACCGGGCTACTGATAACCTTAGCAGTTTGGTCCCCCTATCCCAAACAACCCAACCCAATTATTCTCCTGGAAAGGGCTTAGTTTAAAATCTGCCTCCGAAATCTATCTTTACTTCGTGTCTGTCTTGGCTAAGATAATGCGTTCACTGTGTTCATGTAGTCGTATCCACATTCCTATTACGTTATACGCCTTCCTGTAGCCTGCTGACATTGTCCGACCTTGGCGGTCGTGCAGTAGACAGAGCTAAATGTCTCGGTAATTCACAAATGGGCCCCGTTTAGTGGCCTCTTGGTTTGGCGACGTTAGCCTCCCACGTAAAATACTGCACCTCGGCACGCAGTTCGTGCATGCCGTTATATAAGCACAAAGTTCTGCGGCATTAGGTAAAACTGTATCACTGTCTGCGGAAAACGTGCGACCTTAGTGGAACTGTAACTTTTCATCCGTTAAGAGCTGAAATTTAAATGCTTGCAAGGCGGTCGCCGTCTGAAACGGCGAAAGACAGTCGCCTCTTTTAAAAAAAGGTTTCTTAAAGGACAAAAACTTCTTTCCGCGAACCAGCGGCAACCAGCTTGGCACGCACCTCCTTCGTGCGTAGTTTATCACCACCAATTAGAGTACAGTAACTGTTTACGAATGTTAGTTTCTGCAGTTATCGGGAGTCTTGAAGTGACGGTCAGAATTTAACAGATCGCGCGCGCACATGAAGCCACGTGAAAGTTATAAATACTATAACGCACTCTCTCCGTAAGCTAGCTCTCACATTTGCTACTGATTTTAGTTTCGAATAAAAAAAAATGACGCATAACTTTGGTCGAATGTTGTTGCCATTGCGTTTTATGACAGAGGCACTTACCGCAAATAGCGCTGTGGGCTGAGAGCGATTCTCAAGCCACATACGTGTTTGTCTGCAACAGTGATTATCTCTATTTAATAACTTCACTCACATAAGTTGATTGCTAAGAAGAAAATATTTAATAACAGTTGAAAACTCGTCTGCCCTGTTTTATTTGCGTATGTTGATTGTCAAAGGGATTTTTTCCCTTATTTCATCCGTTTCTGTGTTAAATTTACATTTATTAAAGGACACGACAGTCATTAAAGGGCATTACAGATCATTTTTCCTTTTAGTTTTTGATATTTTTTCTTTTTTCTCTCCGCCTTAGAAGACAGTTTTTGGCTGTGGTTATAGTGAGGCTCTGCGACTGGGCGCTAAAGTGTCGCACTTCAAATCCGAAAGCTGCGCAGTTCGATTCCGGCCAGTCCAAATAGTGTCACTTATCACTTCTTTCACCTGTGTCAATGCTGTTAATGTAAAAAATGCGGAGTTGGACCATGATTAGAAAATAAAACTGTAAAGTTTTTATTCCATGGCCTGTGATTTGATGAGACTTCATAGCCTTGGGGTCTGTTGTGCCCCATCGAGGCTCGTAGATTTCCGGAATGAACCGTTCCCATGAGCCACAACAAATAACAGAGCCAGGATGTCAGTCGTGAACAGGCTTCCAGTAAGTCGCAGTGAAATTTTCTCCCCTTTTCAGTGTCTTTAAAGTACACTCAACGCTGATCTAGGTTTGATACGAATCCAAGCATCATACATCTTGTTTCCATCTTTGTGGTTGGCATGATGGGGATTATAGTTGGTTCTCATTCATATATGTCTAAAATCACACAGTTGGACCACAGCACAATTACTACGCCACAATGGCATTTTGGCGGTTCCTCTCGTGACTGTAGTCAACATCTTGTTGGACTGTCCACTTTTAGCTGCATTGCGGCAGTCTTTTAACCTGCCTACTGCGCTTCCTTAGATTTTAGCTGACGACGCCTCTATGGCTGACTGTGTTTTAGGTTTTATTCGCGTAGCGGGCTTTTATCACAAGCTTTAACGGTGGGTTCGTATGTCTGATCTTCAGGCATACACCGCTTATAGTTTTAATCTGTTGTCACTTTTGTCTTGTCAGTCCTTTTTCCGGCTGGCAGAAAGGCTGGCTCATCCATTATTATCCTAGTGATCAGCCAGCCAACAACTTCTGCTGTGATTTTTAGTTGATTATTAGTTCCACCTCTACTGTGGTTCCCTTTTTCTTTTTATGTTGTAATTATGACCAACACTGTCTTCCTGTACGTCTTCTGTACTGGTTGCAGGGTGCTTATTTTAATCATACATGAAATTCTGTGATCTCTTAGCTGGGAACAGGGGACTGATGACCCGGCAGTTTAGTCCCCTTTAAACACCCAACACCAACCAACCAATTACTACGCGCCGAAAACGTTCAAAGAACTGAATTACTTCAAAAACCACTTACACAAACTAACACTGAATGCAACAGATTGTAACGGGTACTCGAGCCGTATTGAAAGGCTAGTTATTCATAGAGAACTGTGTTGGTCAAACCAATCTTGGTATTGATGCATGTGGGGACGCAGGATTTTTTCTTTCGGTGTGGGAGGGTGGGGGAGGTGATTTGAAGAATTGGTGCATAAAATCAGAACTAAGGGGGCATTCAGAACGTCACACGTTAAAGGGGGTCAACAAAATGTGACATTCTTACTGTACTGTGCTCGTATAAATTCACAAAAGTTGGCGTTATCGTAATTTTTTCGAATTTCTGGAAGATGGGAGGGAGATTATCTTAGATGTCTGCAAGATATGTGTGTAAAGCCCACAAGTTATTGTTAATTCTCTCTCTCTCTATCTCTTCCCTTCCCTTCCAAAGAATACCTTTTGCCGAGGTCAGCAGGAGAATATGACCTAACAACCCTAAAACCTTGTTATGTTCAGTGACAGCGGCCAGACTTGTATGGCGCTAGTCATGAGCTGTACAGCGGGTCCATACTGTGGTGGGTTGTGCGGGAGGCTCGCCAGCTATTCCGGTCTGGTCACGTACACGTACACGTAGCGCGGTTTGGCGGTCGTCCTCGACCTGTTTCTGCAGCGGGCGCCAGAGTCAACACATTAGCGAACCTCCCCCCCCCCCCCTGTACCTGTGCACGCCCCCTGCCCCCCCCCCCACCCCTTCACGCCCGCCTACACCTTTCAAATCACCATCCTAAACTGCTCGCATTACTCACTGTCACTGCATTTGCGAGATAGCGTCATAACTGTTGAGTGGATTGGAACTGCCTTTCACACCTACATTGTTACTCTGCAAAAATATATTTGTGTCTGGCAGAGTGAAACGTTCTAACTTGCTTGAAGCATGAAAAAACGTGGCGAGACCACAGCATCTGTGCACATCAGTCCTCAAAGAAATGTAAATAGTACCTTATTTTTTCTCTCAGATTCTAATTCCAAATAAAATTCTGAATAAAGTGGTAGCAACCCCACACTGATTAATTAATAAATCTTCAAACTTAATTGCGTCGTTAACACTATTAAATGGATTTTCCCAGGTCCAGAGACACTACCAATATATTGCCTATCTAGAGGAGCAGCAGTTGTAGGTGGCAAGATAATTTTTGTATTTCCCATGTAGTTAATATACAAAACGCCAAAGATGGCGGAATCTAGTACGGTTTCCTGGCGGTTATTTCAAACCGGTTTGCCGATGACGTAGTAATTCTACCAGAGACTGCAGAAGATCTGGAAGAGCAAATGAATGGAATGAACAGTGTCTTGAAAGGAAGATATAAGATGAACATTAACAAGAGTATAACGGAGGTAATGTAATGCAATGTCAAAATCAGGCGATACTGAAGGAAATAGATTAGGTAATGTGACAATAAAAGTAGTAGATGAATTTTGTTATTTGGGTAGCAAGATTACTTCTGATGGCCGAAGTAAAGAAGATATAAAATGTAGAATGGCTATGGGAAGAAAAGCGTTTCTAAAGAAGCGAAACTTGTTAACATCCAATATTAATTTAAATGTTAGGAAGTCCTTTCTGAAAGCATTTGTCTGGAGTGTAGCGTTGTATGGGAGTGAAACGTGGACGATAAGGAGTTCAGACAAAAAGATGACAGCTTTCGAAATGTGTTGCTACAGAAGAATGATGAAAATTAGATGGATAGATCGCGTAACTAATAACGTGCTTAACCGAATTGGGGAGAAAAGGAGTTTCTGGCATATCCTGACTAAGAGAAGGGATAGATTGGTTGGACACATTCTGAGATATCAAGGAATTGTCAACTTAGCATTAGAAAGAAGCGTGTGGGGTAAAACTCGTAGAGGGAGACCGAGGGACGAATATGGTTAGCAGATTCAAAGGGATGTAGGTTGCCGACCGTATTCTCAGATGAAGAGGCTTGCACAGGACAGGGTAGCGTGGAAAGCTGCGTCAAACCAGTCTGCGGACTGAAGACCACAACAACAACATTTCAAACCGACGTTGGAAGCAAGCGGTGACGGAGGGAGCAGAGTTGTCTGCGGTTTGGGAATCTCACCAGTTCCGGACAGCAACATGGTCGGAATTCAGCCGCTGCCAGCGCACAGGAACACCTGTACCGGCTACCCCTCCCTCCCTCTGGTAGGTTGGCTGCAGGGACCGATTCGCATACTGCGGAAGTAAACAAGAGTCCGTTGGCCGTGTCTGTAAGTAACCTGGAGAGTAGCTCTCCAAACCATTCCGTTGCAGTTTCTAGAGGACGGCGTGCTGTAGTTATCGCGAGTTCTTACCATTACCTTACGAGCAGACTGATTTTGCCAACTGCGACGGACTGTTGTGTCGGTTCCGATAGTGTTGTCGCTGCATTTACACCGTGAGTTTCCGGTGCTGCAGAACGGTACATAGCGTGATAGTTACCTTGGTTGGATCCCGGTTTCTGTGATCGTTCGCGTAACCACAGCCTAGTTCTATTTCATCTGTCAGCTCTCTCTGATAACTGATCTTTGTTCTCTTAACGTGTAGAAATCATTGTATAGCCGACTTGTCCTACAGAAAGTATATTTTCGCCTAGTGGCTGTATTCAGTGAGCAATTGTTCTGTTCATGAAAACTTGTGCCTTATTTTGAATATATTTTAACCAGCATTCCCGACTGTCATTGTTTGTAGCATTCCTTACTGTCCCATTCTTTAATTTAATCATCTACTAGGCAGTGGAGTACTTGCTGAAGTACCTGTCACCTAGGACAGAAGATATGTAGGCTAGTGATCTTAGGTCAACAAAGTCCGTTCTCCTTGAAAGTCATTTCTTCCATCTATTATTAAATCAGGCTCGTAAAACGAGAGATTGCAGCTACAGTTACTTCCACCACCATCACCAACGCTACAGCAGGTTTCATCGGACAACTTTCTTGCTATTTATCTATCACCCCTTCTCGAAAGCACGCGTGAAGGAAAAACACAGTTTTCCTTTCGGATTCTGATCTCTTGTTTTATTATTTGTCCCTATGTAGTTTACAGTTTATGTATTTTAGCATTCGGGTGAGAATGTCATCCATAGACATTTCGTAAGCAGATCTCGCGTCAACCAAATACGTCAGTGTTGTAATGAATTCTACTCGAACTCGTGTATCATTTCCGCGATACTATCCCTTGCATCGCGATGATACATAATGAGCGGCCCTTCTTTGTATTCCTAGTATGTCCTCCGTCAATACTGTCTGTGACGACAAACTTCGGTTTATTGTCTAATACTCTCTCGTAAACAAAGTGCTACTATTGCATCTTAGCAGTCATTTTGCACGCACAAGAAGAGCCATATCAGATAGACCATACATTATAGTTAAAACCACGACGATGGGTGTAACCTACGGACGGTGTAGAAAATCTCTAGTTATGTTAGTGTTAGTATCAGTATGTGCTTAGACTTTGTGTGCAGTACCTAGTTTACAAGGAAACAAAGATGAGAAAGTAAACGCTATTGTATGTGGTAGAAAATATTTAGAAAATATTCCTTCGTCGAAAGTGCCGCGTGGAAGTCGCTTCCGAAAGAGGTAATTGCGTCTTGTGGTCTTGGGGGTGTGTGTGTGTGTGTGTGTGTGTGTGTGTGTGTGTGTCACTGTTTCGCGTTAGGCATCTCATCCGGACACTGTTTACAGAACAGGACTTAAACGATGTTCGACCAAAGCTATCATACTGCACTAGAAGTTATCTATTCATCTGCTAATACCAGTTTTTTAACTACAAAGCCTTCACTATATTTTATGTCTTTCCCAAATAATGTTGTAGTTCTATTTTTTACCTCCATGAGACCAAAGACACTCAAGATGGTTAGTGAATGGTGGTGAATGTGAAACGTGCTACCGAACGTAACGTGAAGGCAGGAACATTTGCGACGCTACCATGTCTCTTTGAACGGCCGATAGAGTAATTAGAGCCCAAAAGAAGTCAGATAAAGAGACAGCTTATTCGTACTTATTCTGTCAGCTACAATGTGTATACTAATAGATTTGTACTACTGGAGGTTATTAGTGAAGTTTTCACCATATGCAGCGACTCTGAAAATGAATTTTCAAGAGGAAGTGCTTTTGCAGTTAAAGGTTTCTGTTTCAAAAGTTACGTGGGATAGACGCCAGCAGTGAAATTAAGTTTTCTGCGTTCCAGATCGTCCCTAACGGACACTGCAATTATACAAAGAAAAATAGTGCAACGATGTTATTTTGAATAATGAATAAAGTAACGTGAAACAGCCTTTTTATAATAAATGGATTTAATCGACTTATCAACTGTTCTTTGGTTCACCATACTTCTTTTCTTGATTTCTTGTCACACCGCGGTAAGGAAATGACATAAGTAAAAAAACTGTAGCCTTGAGTTTCTCACATGAAAAAATGTCTGACGATCCACACAACATGGACGAAAAAGACACATCCGTACCTCGCAGTGTCTGTTATGTTGTTTGCTAGTCCAAGATTTTGCATGCAAGAATGATGTAGGTGTTTTCAAGTATTGCATTTTGAGTTTTCCCTGTTCTTGGCGATGTTAGAGAGTTACACACGCGACGACGAGGAACCGGGAGGGGTTTGGAGGCCGTCGTGTTCCCAGTGGACAAGAGCGCGAGCTGTCCTTCACCGTGTCCCCAAAAGTCTGGGTCATCTGCTCTTATCACCAGGGGCGCCATGTATCTCGAGCTCGGCGATTCCATTTGCTCAGTGTAAGCTGGCCTGAGTCTCAAGTCTTCTGACAATGTTTACCGTGCATGGCGACTAGGGCCAGTTTCTTCTTGGTGTTTAATTGCGTAGCGCGATTCAGCGCCCATTTTATACGTACAATAGTATGCTGTATTAGCTTAAACCCGTGGCTCCGCTCGCGTGTTGGTAGATCAAATCACACGTAAAAATGCACTCCTTTCGAAGAATGCAATCACGAAATTCATAATGATTGTAATAATGTCACAGATCGATCACTTGATGTAATGCACGAAACGTCAAATCGATTTTTAAGAGATGTATTAAAAGAAATTTCTTTTACTGATTTATTTATTTATTCTTATATTTCCTTATTCGTATGCTTATCCTTACAGAGAAAAAGCTGAAGACATTGTAGCACGCATAGACCGAAGATGTGGTATGTGGCATAACGTTTCGCTGTATGTAACCTTCTTGCTATAGAGTCGCAAAAGTCATCGCTGGCCTTATTTATTTATTTATTTTTTTAATAATTTGATGACTTTCAACCACCATATCTTCCACACCCTTATAGCTATCGACGCCACCATATCTTCCACTCCCTTATAGCTATCAGCATGGAACTGCTATGGTGTACAGTGGGAGACTTCGGACAACAATTACACACAGACCATTCGTTTTCCATCTGTAGTTTTCGCTGCAGAGTGATACACACACACACACACACACACACACACACACACACACACACACACACGTAGAATTTTATATACACTGATAACTTTCCATCCCAATATACTCTACCCTTTTATCATTACACCAACCCTCAAGCAACAATGCAACCAATAAAACCATTTTCGAAGAGTAATTATTGTTTCGCATTTCGCCTTATATTCTTCAAATTACTAAATATCAGATCGCTATAAAACCGTGCCTAAAACCTTCCTCATGTATAAATTAGTAACTGTACAAATATTTAAGTCTCTGCGTCTTGTTCGGACGTGATAAGCGTACGCCGAACAGACATTCACATTAATATATATTGATAAATAGCTATCCGATCAGCATAAAACAGTGCCTAAAGCCTTCCCCGGGTAGACATTAGTAAGAGTACAATTTTTTTAGCTCTTTGTCTTGTGGTTCAGACGTGATAAACGTACACAGAACAGAAAAAAATGTTCAAATGTTTGTATAGCTTATGGGACTTAACTACGGGGTCGTCAGTCCCGAAACTTACAAACTACTTATGAACTAGCTAACACTAAGGACGGCACAAATATCCATGGCCGAGGGGGATTCGAACCCCCCGACTGTAGAGGTCACGCAGACCATGACTGAAGCGCCTGAGTCCCCTCGCCCACCGCGGCCGGCGCACACCGAACAGACATTCACATTTATAGATACAGATAATTGCGATTCTGTGACAGTGATAACAGGGGAAATCCTTCCAAACCGTACAAAAATACGAAGTAGTTATCCATATAAATGACACGCATTACGTTATTTTAACCTCGGCTGGAACCCTTTTTCCCATTACATTATTTTGCATAGTAGACTCTTCGGATCATCATTAACTAATATACAGTCCACTTCAGTCATGTCGGAAAGTAGAGATTTTCACCTTTTTTTTCGTAATCAATGTGACTAGATTAGTGGTAGGAACGGGTTATCTTAAAAATATTTTCCCTGGTTAGTGTAATATGCGGCTAGTTTAAGCAGCACAAGTTAATAGCGTAATTTGCACAGTTCTGTTCACATGCGGCATACATTTGAATCCTCTCAGGACCCGTCAGTACAACAATTGTATAGAACCATTCTGCTTAACTTTACCAAACTTGTCAACATCACGGGAAAAGAATCCATATAATATTGTTAGCTCTTTGGGTTATTATAATCCAAATAGTACTCGTTTAGTTGTATAGCTTTTCGACGGGGCGTTAATCTAATTTTCATTGATTCCCTTTCGTATATTTTTTGAAAAAGGAATACTGTAACATGTGGAAAGAAGTGAATACAGAATATGAAGTACCAGTACTTTGGAAAGTACACTGCCTTCCATAAGTTTGGAAACACCATGCTGCGTATTATAACGGAGCAAGATGAAAGTGATCTGTCAGTTATTGGTTAGAATACGGAACAGAAAGCTCAAAATAACGATTAATAATGATACAGTATTGTACATGTACATACATATTGGAACATAAGAGTATTGTTTCGTTTCATGTAAACCGAAGTTACCTGTTCAAGCAGTTCTACTAAACACTCCAGGTGGCGCGAGTGGACCGCATGGCTGTGTAGAGTTGCGTTGTTTACAGTTCTGTTCACTTGTAGTTGCGTTTGCATAAAGCTGTAACGCGCCGCGAAAGTAATTGGAAAATGGCCTCAAAGAGCCAAATTCGTTGTGAATCACGTGTATTAATTAGACCGGATGGCAAAAGTTCAGCAGACATAAAAAAGTAGAATTGCGAAAGCTAAACTAGCCTTCAACAATAAACGGATGCTTCTTACATCAAGAAATATTAGACCAAAAAGCATTTATAAAGTGCAATGAGTAGTGTGGCATTGTATGGCTCCGAAACTTGGACACTCGGCGTTTGCGACAAGAGAAGACTTAGAAGCATTTGAATTGTGGTGTTGGAGGAGGATGAAGAAAAACCCTTGGACGGCCAAGATGACGAAGTAGTTCTTAGAAGAATCGGCGGAAAAATAGCACTTGTGAAAACGGTAATGAATAGACAAGGTAATAGGTCATCTGTATAGGCACAATGAGTTTATAATAAATGTGGAAGGGATGGTAGAAGGAAAAGAGGCAGAGGAAGACCCAAATTGCAGTACTTGAAACAGATTCAAAGAGATATAGGAGTGGAATCATATCAGGAAATGAAGAGGCTATCCGAGAACAGAGAAGTGTGGAGGAGAAGAATTGCTGCCAACCAATCTTCGCATTGAGAGAGAGAGAAGATATCCTCCTCCTCATGTCCCTTGGTGTTTTAAGGCGAATCGGCTATTGCCTTGGTTCTGATGATCTTTTCGTTTTGTTAAAAGTAAAGCAGTCAACAATCCGAAGATTGGTTTGAACGCCACAGTGCTTTACTAGGCATGGTCCTGTTTGGAGGTGGTATGCTGTTGCTTTCCTCCGACCTTCGAACTGACTTACCCAGCCAGTTACAGGGGGACCTACAGTTTAACGTGGGTTCCGAACCACGGCGCTACTCGGTATTTTTCACATCAGCAATACTGCCAGAGGTGAAAGAAGTGGAAAGTGACAGATAAAAATCCTAGGACCTGGCAGGGATCGAACCCGCTATCTTTGGATTTATAGTCTGGCACACTACCACTGTGCAACCCTGGCGCACTTCGTTTTGTTATTTGGGCAATAAAAGAACTTCCGATGGCTGGAGTAAAGATATAAAATGCAGAATAACAACGGGAAGAAAATGATTTATGAACAACAAAAATCTGTTGTGGGTAATGCCCGTGGGAAATAAACTGAAACAGATAGTGCCGGACAAGAGAAACAAAGTTAAAACAGGTGAGCAGTTTCAAGTACTTAAGATTTGTTTCCTCACAACGTAAAAGAACTGTAATCAACGTGTAGCTCAGGTACGATCAACTCTCAGTACCGAGACTTATCAAGTCACCCCACTATCTATCGACCAACTTCGTTGTGATTACAGGTTACCTTATTGAGTTGAGGTTACAGATATGTAAGTGGCAAAAATGAATTTAGGTACTAACAGATGCAAACAAGAGGATTCCCTTAATGAGGAAAAAACTGGGAATGAATACCATAGATGCAGTTAAAGCAAACAGGCTTAGATGGTTCGGTCGTATTACACGCATGGGAGAAGCAAGGTACCCAAGCGACTCGTGGGCTCGATTGTAGAGGGAAGGAGGATTCAAGTAGACTGAGGAGAAAATATTTGGATTCGGTCATGAATGATCTTTAAGTAAAAGGCTTAACAACAGGCGTGGCATCAATGTTAGTAACAGTAGGAGGTCATGGAGGAAATTCATAAGGGAGGGACTATGATTCAGACTGAGCGCTGAGGAGCGTAACTCGACTTAAATAGTGATAATGATGGGAAAGCTACTAACATCGAATGTCAGTGTGTCTTTTCTATAGTCAATTGTTTGTAGTGTTGCCTTGTACAGGAGTGAACCGTCAATTTAGTATTGGAGAAAAGTCTGGGGAGATAAAAATCGCCGAGGGAGACAGAGACGATTATAAGAAGGTTCAAATAGATGTGAGTTGCCGTTGTTTTACAGAAATGAAGAGGCGTACACATGATAAAATGAATTGGAGAGCTGTATCAAACCGGCCCTAGGACTGAAATCATCATCATCGTTATCATAACAAGAACAATAACACAGCAACGTATAAAAAGTCTAGCGACAAATTGACCAATTATTCAGGGCTGATCTCGCACCTTTATTTCGTAGAAGTGATTCAGTAGCCATTTTGAGCATGTATTAACATAATGACGAGAGCGATGGCATGGCGAATGAGCTGCAGAGCACAGCTATTTTAGGCAGATGCAGCAGTTGGTTTGAATACCAGTTTTTACTAGGCATGCTCCTTCTTGCCTTCCTCCGACCTTTGAACTGACTTAAACCAGCCAGTTATTGGGGTACCTATATTTTACCGTAGATTCCGAATCACGGTGAAAATCGGAATTTTTCACAGTAACAACATTGCTAGAGACGAAACTAGTGAAAAGTTACAGGTAAAAATCGTAGGGCTATGTGAGCATTGAACTTTCGACCTCTAAGGCTGTATTCAGCGGCACCGACAGACCGTCGTCAGGCGCTGTCGACAGAGTTCGACTGAAAATATCGACCGACGGCGTGGTCACATTGCATCCTATATAGTTTGTCACTTGGTCGGGTTAAAGGAGAAAGTTAGCTTAGGTTTGAATGTATTCTTTGTCTGAAGGATATTAGATATCAATTTCCTGGGATGCAATGTATTCCACCGACATTTTTATGCTTCGAAATTAGTGCTACAACGCCGTTTTTGTTATTAGGCCCCTAATAAAGATTTCGAATGCATACGAATGCGCTACACCTGTCTGGAAAGAAGAAAGTGGCGAGGATTGTGTACTGTCCTCATTCATTGTTACTACCAGACAGTCTTTACGGATATGTGAGGTACCGGAAGCAGGAGAAATTTTTTACATATTGTGATATTTCGTGGTGTCACTGACAAGTAATATTACAGTTTTGCTGAATTTATTTGAAGTTGTGCAGACATACACCAGTTAACCTCCATGCTTTAAATAATGAAAAATTACACCAATTAGGGAAGTTTATGGCGTACCACAACGAATTTCTAGAATTTATTTGCATCTTCTAGTGCATTTGTTTACAGAAGAAGGTACTTTTTCGACGTCTCAACGTGTGCTTTGCTGACACACTTGCACTGCAGTTCTCTCTTTAGGTTAGTTACTGAAGTTTGGAAAATACCTGTGTACAACAACCAGTGTGATGATTTTTGTGTTGTGATATCCAGTTTAATAGAGCAGACAATACCTGCTAGTGTAGACAGATGTTATTTATAATGTAAAAAAGTTGCCAAGTTTTTATTATGTATGCTACGACTTCTCATTACAGTAACCCCAAAAAACTATCTGTGAATGACCTGCATAAAATCACACATGGAAACGTCACGATGTATTTATGTACATTAATGCACTAAAAGAGAGAAATTCTCGAAATACATTGTGCTAAGCATAAAAATACATTACGGATGCAGTTTTCTGTATTTAAATCCATGAATAACACAGTTATAGGCCACCCAAAAACAGAGCATTATAATGAACGAAATGAAGTTACAGTACATTGAACTTAAATGACTGTCATACAATATATTTGTGAAAGATAAGTGTGAAATTAAGAATAATTTTGAACACAGAAACCACTGAAAAGCGGAAGCACACTTACACCAGCAACACGTTTGCAGGTCACCTTTTTAAAGAAGACCACAACCAGTAAGAATAATTTGTGGACAGCTAATACCCGATTATCACAGTGCAAAACAACGTAAGAGGGCCACTACAATAACATTAAGATACGCCACAATCCGGGAAATTGGACACATTTTTTGAGGTTATAATTTACGCCTAAAATTTTTGATAAAGGATTTAACTAACTTGGGGTTTACAATAAACTCTAATATCAGACCATAGATTCCGAGTTATATCCCGATTGGGATATTTATCGTCTTCTGGGCGCCACAATCTTTCTTTCACAAAGCATATCAGTTTCTAACTGTCCATATCTAGCACGTGAAAACGTCGGTCGATTTGACAGAAGAAAACAAACTGATTTGAATTTCACCGACTGTCGTCCGATGTCTCTACGTTCGGGCGATGAGATCGGCTACACTGTGACCGTGCCCATAGTGGAGCACTGATTTGAAACAGTCGGCCGTTTTCCGCCGAAGTCTGTCGTCGGTAAAACCCAGCGATGTCGGAGCCACTGTGACCACGGTATAAGGCTTCATTGTCCGGCACTTTACTAATATGCTACTAAGCCGCTTCAGGCAGCGCGTGCAAAGCTTGTCGGAATCACGAATGGCTAGTAGTGGCTGCCCGGCACCTGATGACGCACCGGTCACTGTGGAACTTGGAGGGGCGGGCTATTTCTGGACGTGCATTTTTGCGTCAGCGAGTGGGTGCCACAGCCGGCGCCTGGTCGCTCCCCCGCATCTGCGTAAGCGGCCGTCTATCGCACCATGAGTCCCGACTCTGCTTTTATATACTCGAACGCCACGCAGGTGTTCTTAAAATAGCCTGCGAGCTAACGACTCTACAGCTGTCGGGATTTTCCTCTCGGAGATATGTTGCAGTGGAGGAGAAAAGGCAACTATTATCTTGCACTTTCGTCGTCAGCAGTCTTTAAAAACACTGTTTTTATTGGTATCGCCGTTAATGTCAATCGTTGGTGTCTGTTCTTTCGGACGAGCCCCAAAGAACTGACACCATACCAATATAATGTAACCTGTATGTGCCCCTAACAGGCAGTTGGCACTTTCTGTGCGGATGCACAAACACGGTGCGGCTCCGTAGCACAGTAGTAGAGTGCTAGACTACAAATCCAAGGGTCCCGGGTTCGATCCCCGCCAGGTCCTAGGATTTTTATCTGCCACTTTCCACTTCTATCACCTCTGGCAGTGTTGCTGGTGTGAAAAATACCGAGTAGCACCGTGGTTCGGAATCCACGTTAAAACTGTAGGTCCCCCTATAACTGGCTGGGTAAGTCAGTTCGAAGGTCGGAGGAAGGCAACGGCATACCACCTCCAAACAGGACCATGCCTAATAAAGCACTGTGGTGTTCAAACCAATCTTCGAATTGTTGACTGCTTTACTGCACAAACACGCCCGATCACTTGCGAGAAAACAGTTAAAGCTGTGAGCAAGAAGGAACTGATGGGCAGGCCGCTACGATATGCTGAGATTTTGGGCAGGAGGGGAAGCGTTTCAATTGGTTAAGGCGACCGCTGGCCAGCAGCGGGGGCTCGACTCCCGGTTCAGCACAACTTTTTAACTTCGCCATTGAAATTACTTCATTGACGTTGAAGGATAGAGATCTTTCAATATTTCGATTTCATACACTCTGTCTTGTCATCTGCAGACCTGGACTCAGGAGTAACAAGAACACACAATTTTCTGAAAGGAAACTGTGTAAATGCCTCCGCCTACTGTCGCTTTTTAGGTTTCATTACCTCAATCGTTAAAAATTGAAGCCTTCAGTTAATTCGTCTTACATGGCAAAGAAGGAAAATATTTATAAAACCCATAGAAAGAAGAAATTTAACTGAGTTTTATTACAAAAAGTGGAACCATTAAATCCGTATATCCTAGTAAAGTTGATTCTGTGTTCGTATTTTTGAAAATACGATTGTAGCGCCTAAGCGCGTAAGTTTAAAAATATAAATAATGTTCAAATGTTTGTAAATTTATCGGACCAAACTGCGTGGTCATCATTCAGTAGCTTACAAACCACTTAAGCTAAGGTAAACTAACCTAAGGACAAACACACACACACACACACACACACACCCATGCCCCAGGGAGGACTCGAACCTCCACGGCGAGCAACCGCGCGCTCCGCAGCGAGACGCCTTACACCGCTCGGCTACTCCACCGCGGCGGCGTAAGTTTCAGAAAACATTGCTGTTACTGATTGTATGCTAAAAACGATGAGTGACATCTATTAGTTCTTTAGACTTCTAAAACTTAAATTACATCTTTTGTTTCCGTAATCGAATTTTGATGAAATAAACCCTATATGTTGTCGCACGCGAAGCTCAAATGCCTGTGAAAACCTCGTACAAATTTGTTTAGTAGACTTGCATCTTCAGACACGACGCTTACAGGTAAAATTCTAAATCACAATATCTTCTTTTTCTACGATCCCTTGATGAAATAATGTCCTTATGTTACCTGTCCCAATGGCATATTTAAATTTGTCACGCTCACATACGTTTGTTAGTTCAGTGTTTGAGTTATGCGTTTAAGAAAGTCGGCCTCACATCTCTCAGACCAACTGAATTTGTACAAGTGTTCATGAACTTGGTAGTGTACAATATCTTCCAGGATTTTGTAAGAAGCAGTCACTCTACCTAGAGCTGGGATAGCAATACGAGAGTCGCGGTGTAAAGTACAGAAACCTGTCAATTTGATTGAATTCCACCTATTGGTCCGCCTGCGTAGATTCTGTAGTTATAATAGAAAAACCCCTATGCCTACTGGAATGGATTTTCGGCAATAGGTATGTTTAAAGGAAATGGATTGTAATTTTGTAACCTCGGAACATTTTTAGAAATATGCACAACATAATGTATGTGAAGTTAGTCAAAATGTCAAATGTAGCTTTCTGTAATTCTTTGTTACTGCGTAACTAGTTTCAGCAGTCTAGATTCGATCTTCAGATGCCTCTACAAATGTGCAAAGAAGACTGAAGAACAACTGCATACAATACTTACAAAAGGGCTTATTTGCCTAATATTATGTACTGTACATAGTCTGGTCGTCGCCAACGAAATGTTGAGAGCATTCTTCATAAACGATCACAAATTTGTACTTATGTTAGCACATACTATGTACAGTATATAATATTACCCAAATAAGAAATTTTGTATTTAGTTGTTACGTTCTTCTTTGCACATTTTCATAGGTATCTGAAGATAGCAACTGGACTGCTGGAACTAGTAATGCTGTAATAAAAAATTACAAAAAGCGATCATTAGCATCGTTTGACCATCAAAGCAGATCGTGCCCGGAAAATGTGCAAACTGTATGTATGTGAAGTTATCGGATTGGTTCCAGACTACAACCTCACTGTGTTACAAGATAGTACTCTGGCCTTCAGTTGAGGTAGACAATTTAGCCACAATTTTAGTTACAGTTATTACGACTAAATCATCTCTGACAGGCCAGGTACCAATTTGATCCGTCTACGTGAGATTTCCTTTGGTAAATGGAGTATTGTTTTGTTGATAAGCGGAGCTGGATGATGTAGTGTGTAGCGGCCACATGTACACTTATCCAGTCTGACAGTTGAGTGATTGGGTGTATAGAGGGTTAACCTTTTCGATAAGACCTGTATTTTGTCCGCAATAACTGTGTGTTCAGAACAGGTTATCGTCGCCAGTGGCTTTCAGTTTACATTCTATTTTTATCAGAGCTCTGAGAGGAAAGATAACATACTACGCCGCATTTTGAAGTGTTAGGAGTCCTTGCAACACCGGCTGGAAGTTATCCAAGGCAGTTAGTGGCAGTTTGATTTCAAAAGTTTTAACGAATGAGTGATCAGTAGTAATGCGCCAAAAAACAAAAATTGCTTCAAATTATAAAAAGCGGACGTATATCCTTTTCATTTCTAGTGGCAACAGTGATTTCCTTTGAGTTTCGTGCTTATTTAGAAGCAAGTTCGATGTAATAGCACTGTGTCCGCTAGCACCAAAACTTTCCGATGGAACTACGCGTTGTTTACGGCGCAAGCTGCTGTAAATGACACCACCTGATATGTATGTACAGGCAACGAAGCTGATAAACACTTCAAGGAAACATGGTCTATGAATTTACGGCGCGACCACAGTATTAAAGAGCGAACGCTACTGAGGACAAAATAAAAAGTCGCACTGAAAGGTTGTGAAAGTTTAACGGATTAACGAAACCTTTGAGTCATGCTGATGTTGCAATCCCTTTGTATATGTAGGCTGCATGATCACTGTGGTCTTAGTACACTGATTTTTGTCATTACCTTTACTGGTTCGTTTTGAGCAGTGTGTTTAATGTAAACAACTCGTAACACAATCTTAAAATACATTTCAGTGTTGAACATTCTAGGGAGCCACATTTGTGACCCAGCAGTTTGGCAATGGAAATACAGAGCCAGCTGGTTGAGAGACGCCTTCTTTTCAGGGGAAGACTGCACCAGGTGGGAAGTTGTGTTCAGCGGAAAAACATGTTTAGCGAGCCAGCATTGTAGCGACTGCGAGCACACTGCTTAGTCACCGCCCGGCAAGCGGCCAGCCAAATGGGGCACAGCAGTCTGCCGCTTTCTGTTTAGCGCGCTCTCCGTTTTACGGAAAGCCCGCGTTCCCATAGTTAACAGTTCAGTGCAGGCGAGGAGGTGGTCTCCGCCTCGCGTTAATACCAAGCGAAGTGGCGCTGTAGTTAGCAACCTGGACTTTCATTCGGAAGTACGGCGGTCCATATATTCCCTAAATTATTTCAAGCAACTGCTTGGATGGTCCCTTGCAAAGGGTGCGAATCTGATGTTGTGGGTTTCCTTGTACGCTAAATTTGTTTATGCCAATTCTAGGATGACTTCATCAATACTGTAAATCCTTCTCTCCTCGGACCGGTTTCCTTCTTTTATTGTTCAAATGTTTGTACTGTGGGACTTAACTACAGGGTGTCTCACGAAAGACGCCTGCCAGGCGTCCGCGGATCGCGGGGTACGGCTCCCGGCCGCCGCCACCGCATCCACCGGCCACGGCAGCGCCCGATTCTCGGCCTCTATTGTGCCGCGAGCGCATACACTAAGTTAAAGTCTAAAAAACATTGCCATCTGAGTAACCTAAGCTTACCTTTATTTACAGCAGATGTTCAAAATGATGTCCCTGTATGGAAAGAGCGGCCTGATATCTATTGAACACATTTGAGAACACTCAAGGAATTTCGGCTGCCGAAATCAGGGAAATGACTAGTCGAATCTGTTTTCACGAAACAATAAATTCTGACAGGAATGTGAACAATATCCTGCATCCATATTTTCAAGAACTTTCACCCAACGAAAAGCTGTATGGTTATTTCATGCAGGACAACGCAAGACCACACATTGCCAATGCTTCTATGGCAGCAACACGAAGTGTGTTTGATGATAGGATAGTTGATCGGATTCCTCGTTCTTCAGATCTAAATCCTTGTGACTTTTATCTTTGGGGAATGTTAAAAGACAAGGTGTATGCAAGCAATCCCCATACACTCGGAAGAGTTAGAAGATAGGATTAGACAAGTCATTTCCCAGATTTCGGCAGTCTAAATCCGTCGAGTGTTCGCAGAGCGCTCGGCCACTGCGGCCGGCAAGGAACTCTTAATGAATGTTGCGATGTACTTGTTAAGTAACACGGGAGGAACGTTATGCAAATCGTTTAGTGCCCCGGCGTATGTTAGTAGGCTTGATCTGTGCATCATCAGTTCTTGGATTGCCGTCAGTGTCCGATGTCTTCATTCAGTGAATGCGGCCTTGGTCCAGCTTTGGCACCAGTTCATTAAGACTGGATGTGCCGTTGCATTTTCTCCATATACTGTAGTGAATCAGCATGAACTTTTCAGACGTTTTGCCCACAAGAGTCGTGCTGTCCCGCGTACTACGCAGTGCATTCCACACACCTGTTATCGGTACCGCAGCAGTCTATAGAAAACCCCGAACGTGTGTTCTCTTCTGGCAATGCGCCACTCTTGTTCCGCGATGGTCTTAGTGTGGGACGACATTCGGGACTTATTTTTTCAGGTTCATTCGTATAAATATATACTGTTGGAAACAAATTTAAAATTCTTAGAGCAGAAAATATAAGGAAAACATAATTGTTAGTTACACTAGATAACTGTTTCCAATCCTTTTTGAATGGACGGCCACCCAAAATCGTAATGAATGAAACAATTTCTAAGGCATTGTACGTAGCGGGGGGGGGGGGAGGGGGGGGGGGGTTAACAGTCACATAGGTGCAGGTTTTCGCGCTCGCTTCAATCTGTCCAGCCGGACGTCATTATTGTGTCTTTGCGTTTCGCTCCGAGCGATCATAGAGTGCAGAAATTTCTCAAAATACATGCGCATCGTTCTACGTCTGGTACAAGTGTCAGTGGCGGAAAAATCACAATAGGGAAAAAGTACTCATTGACTATCGACGAAACGCTTCAACAAGAAGTTGTTAAAAATCGTAATTCACGTAGTAAAACAACAATATTTTATTAAAAATTACTAACTGATGTTTCTGTTCTGGCAATATTTTATCTGATTTTAGACATACAGTGTCAACAAGAAAGCGTTACTAGATAGTTAACACATTGCCGGGGCGAAATAGCCGTGCGCACTGAAGCGCCGTGCTGCTGTGCGCGCTGCCGTTAGCCGTCGGAGGTTCGAGTCCTTCCTCTGGCGAGGGCGCGCGTAACTGCTGGGTCATCAGTCCGTAGCTTACAAACTAATTAAACTAAGCTAACCTAAGGACAACACAGACGCCCATGCCCGAGGGGGGGGGGGGGGGACTCGAACCCCACACGGCGAACGGCCGCGCACACCGCAGCAAGCCGCCCCAGTGCGCACGGCTAATCCGCCACTGCAGTAGTTAAGTATTTTACTTTATTGCTAGGCCCCCCATCTCAGTATCCCGTCAAGGCATGGCATGGCAAGGCATGGCGTTATTCTCATAGCGTTCTAGGTCTAAGAAGTTTACGTTTAAAAGCGACCATAGGTCTTGTGAACTTGCCTTGGACTTTCCATTCATATTTCTGCGAAGGTCGTATAACTTTCAAAACGTTGCTGTAATGAAAGTCGTGTTGATAGGACAAATTTCCCCCAAAAGCCACTGATCTTACCTCTGTGTACGTTTTTCTCACCCTTACGTTAAGCAGATTCGCCATTTGAGAACATCTACGTTTAACTTATTTCGTGATCTTGAGAACTTTGCTATGACATTGGCATTAACCCTTTTAAAAGTGTACAACATAGATCAAAGTGCTAACTCGATAAATCCAAGGAATCCCACTTAAGGTAATTCAGCAAAGAACTTCCGTTCCGTTTGTTCGGCAAAGCAGTCACTGTTGGAATTTGCTTCCAGTAGCTTCCAACATACATTGCGATGCTTTGTTGATGTCAACACGCTACAAAGTGACTTGCATTGTGAAGTCGTTCACACACGGAGCCGCGATTGCCTTCAGTTGCGCAATAGCTGTAGAGAATGCGAGCAGCCGACAAAGAATCGATGAACTGACTGCTGGAGAGGACAACGTTCCTTCCACCTCCTGGTTATCTTAGTCAGATAAGGGGAAAGAAAGAAGGTACTACTACTGCTGGCAGAGCACGTGACTCAGTCTCGCTTTCATTTGCGGTTTTCAAGTAAGACGTTATGGGTGCAGGAACTCGCGGAAGGAAGGGGACAAAGAGATATGATGCTTAAGCGCTGTCTGTTATTTGTTACTGTCTGTCGAAATTGAGAGTGCATGAATTTCGGTCGTCATTAAGTAGTCTCAGACTTCGGTGACAATGATGAGCTCTGCCCCTCCAGGCGCTCCTGACTGTTCCGATCTGTACTTCTCCAGGATCATTTCTTTGACTTCCTCGTCCTGTATCCACTTTCTCCATGTTTTTCGTCTACTGCTTCGACCGCTTGGTCTTTAAAGTATTTATTACAGATATTTCTCGAATGCCTTCTACTCTCATGATATCCCCGAAGTATTGTAACCTCCAATGTTGTCAGTTTTTATTTTCCAGTTTCACCCCAAGAAATCTTAAGGATACTATTCAAAATCCACATATCAAATGATCGCCTTTCATGCAATCATCTTATGTTGATCTTTAGTCATATTTTGTTGGGAAATGGTTCGGTATGGCTTTCGCCCAGTGTTTTATAGCACTTTGCTGAGGACAAGTCTTCCATAAATGAGATTAGAAAGAACTTGTATTTATCTCCCCAGTAGGCCTAACCCTGAGCAGGGGCCCCCTCTTTATTACCCATATTTCTCTCTCTCTCTCTCTCTCTCTCTCTCTCTCTCTGTCTGTCTGTCTGTCTCTCTGTGTGTGTGTGTGTGTGTGTGTGTGTGTGTGTGTGTGTGTGTCTGTGTGTGTGTGTCTCTGTGTGTGTGTGTGTGTCTCTGTGTGTGTGTGTGTGTGTGTCTGTGTGTGTGTGTGTGTGTCTCTGTGTGTGTGTGTGTGTGTCTCTGTGTGTGTGTGTGTCTCTGTGTGTGTGTGTGTGTGTGTGTGTGTGTGTAGCAGTAGGGTGTTAGGATGTTGCGAAAGGTTGTTAGGTTGTTACTGGTCTGTCCTTTCTCAACGCTTAAAACGATATTTATAGAGAATATGTGTTTCGTCTTTAGCGTAATTACCTAGAATATTTAACTCCGAGCCGTTGTTTCATTTAGCCTGTTCCAGAACATCGTTTTTGATCCAAGCCAGATCTCATGTGAGACATAAAATATCATGCCGCAGCGCCAATGTTTAACTCTGGAAAATGGCTATCTAGATACTGAAGAGATCCTCAGGATGTACAGACGTTCATCGCAGTGCGATAACGCGTAGATACAAGGGACTTGGTGCCGCGCTCAGGGAAATAATGACTAGCTGTTTACGCCAGCTGTCTGTCTTGCCTGGTTTGGCCGCGAGTGAGGATTTCCGAGAAGTTTGGTGTTTCCCTACAGAGTATCTTCTGGGAACTCGAGGCGACTGCGGTCGGAAAATGGAATTCTTCGTAGCTTCGCGGAGCATTACTGAAAGTTGCGACGCAGTAGACGCGGGTGAGCGACGTAGTTGGCGGGTGTCAGCTTGTGACACATGGACAAGGGCCGTTGCTTTATCTCTGCAGAGCGGCGCAAAAGAACTCACTACAGTACCATTTGCTTGCTTAATACTTCAGCACTATACAGTGTTCATTACGAGGGCGTGCTGATTGGAATGCCTGAATTTTTTAAATTTTTTTTTATTTATTCTACTCTACTGAAGCATTGCACGTCGCGGTCCACTTTAACGGTTCGCTGACACAAGTTCCAACGTCATGCCGCTGGAGGGCAAGAGTTGTACCGCCTTGTAGCATGAAAGCGTGTAACGTTGAGTAATAGAGATTTTAACCGCAGAAAATGTGCATCTTTCAAAATCGATTACAATAATGAAAGCTGTCAACGTTGGTGATTATATGGATATCAGCGAGGTTCGTTGTCCTTGCCAAAAAGTAGATTTCATTACAAGTCACTATTCTTTTATTAAAGAATTTCGCTTGAAACGCAAAAGAAATTTATATCGAATAATTACGCATATCTTGTGGTAGATGTAGTCAAATTCCGATGCTTGTAAATCTATCGGACCAAACTGCGTGGCCATCAGTCCGTAGCTTACAAACTACTTAAACTAAGGTAAACTAACCTAAGGACCCCCCCCCCCCCCACACACACACACACGCGCGCCCTAGGGAGGACTCGAACCTCCGACGGCGAGCAACCGTACGCTCCGCAGCGATGCGCCTTAGATTGCTCGGCTACTCCACCGCGGCGATTTTATCAGTGATATTATATATAGGCTGAAGCATAAAATTGAAATTTGTATCAGAGACGGGATTCAAACCCTGGATTACCTGCTTACTAAATAGATGCCCTTATCGACTGCGCCGCCGTGGCTCGTTGGCAAACAGAACTGCGCGGAGTACCCAAATACGTCTCCCTCACCAACACACTCTAATTTCACCCCAGCCGTGGTCCCGTTAGCCTACTATGCTGGAGGTCCCGGGTTCGAATCCCGGCCCTAGTTCAAATTTTAATCGTATGCTTCAGCCTGTATTTATTCTCATTGGCGAAAGCAATCGTTGACAGGTGTACAATCTCCTTTGTTTCAAGTTTTATGCCTCATTTGCCTGAGCGTTCTGCTAACCGACGATTTTCTGAGTTCATCATCCAGAATCCGAAGTATCGTCGTGCCCCTTTTGGTTAGCGCTACCGTTTCCTTCATGACGAAGTCGAAGTACCCAACGTTGCACATTATTGAAGTCAATGCCACTCTACGCAATCTCTCTTCTTGTTTCGGATTTCAAATAGAGGCGTGTTTTCTGCTGTTCGATTACGACTCGCCCTCGCTGTCTGCCACGCACCGATGCGGTTCCGTTGCTCGCCGTTCATTCAAGAGCTCCAGTGGCAGACGGTTGCAAATTGCGTCAGCGAAGCGCTAATTTCAAGAGAGTAATGTACGTGACATGTGACTGATGCCTGAGTCGATATTCAGAACACATCTTGGGGAAATTACTCTTAATGGAAAACAGAGCTAGGTGGCGAAGTGGTAACACAATGGAGTCGCATTCGGAAGAAAGGTGGTTCAAATCCACCTCCTGCCATCCAGATTTAGGTTTTCCGTGATTTAGGAAAAATCATTCCAGGCAAATGCCCGAATGGTATCTTTCAAAGGGCACAACCGACTTCCTTTCCCATCCTTACGCAATCAATGCGAGCGTAACTTCCGCCTATAATGACCGCGCTGTCGTCGGGGCGTTTAAATACTAATCTTCCTTCTTAATGAAAACTATCTACTGTTACCATTCAGAGAGACTCCCTGATATTGGACGTTGTCATACTAACTTGTATGAAAGGCTTAAGGCACCAGCTAGAGAAAGTAATTTATTCAAAGACTTAAACATATCGGTCAACCACAGTTGCCGAGAGGCTTGCGGCGCGCCAGTCACAGTCGGCACGGCCGCTACGGTCGGGGTTCGAATCCCCCCCTCGGTCATGGATGTTTGTGTCGTCTCTAGTATAAGGTAGTTTGTAAGTTTAGGGACTGATGACCCCGCAGTTCAGTCCCTTAAGCTTAACAAACATTTCAACATCTGATTTTTTTAGTCCGTGTAGTCGCTTTGCCGGCAACGCTGTGTTGTCTGATCGGTCTAAAGCGCCTGTGTGGTAAGCATGATGTCGCGGGTCCGAATCTCGGCCACTGCACAAATATTAATTCAATGCCTCGCCTTGTGTTTATATACTGGAAATTTGTTTGGATAGCGCAAGGACTAAGTGACCGCTCGCGCAAATAGGGAAATTCGGATTCGAGTCCCGGTCCGGCACAAATTTTCATTCGCCGCCATTTAGCAGAACTTCTGCATTGTCATACAGAACATATGCATAAAATTCACTAATTTGGAAAAAAATCAGCGTAATTATATGGACTACTGTAGATCGTCACCATATATATATGGCGTCAGTTCCGAAAGAACAGACGTCACTACTGGTCCTGCAGTTGTTATTTTTCCATATTCACAGAATATATGACAACTGCGAATGGGCAAATCTGAAAGTGTGCACCCAGCCGGAATTCGAACCCGGGTCTTCTGTTTTCTGGGCAGTTACGCTGACCCCTGCACCACCGGGGACACAGTGATCACCGCACCTGCAAGGACTACCTAAGCACGCCTCCCGTCAGACACACATTCCCAGCTTTACCCTGCCCACAAGTACTCACAATCCTAGTTTCAGAAACTAATTCCCGTAAGAGCATATATAATATGCCGGTGACGGGCAATGATCCTTTCGTTAGTGGGAAGGAGTGTGGAAGTTTGTGGCCCTTACGGGAATCAGTTTCTGCACTATGGGCAGGGTTGTTGTTGTTGTTATGGTCTTCAGTCCGGAGACTGGTTTAATGCAGCTCTCCACCCTACTCTATCCTGAGCAAGCATTTCATCTCCTCATAAGAACGGCAACCCACATCCACTTGAATCTGATTACTACACGCGTCTCTTGAATCTGATTCTCTTGAATCTGATTACTACACGCGTCTCTTGTTCTCCCTCTGCGATTTTTTCGCCAGACACTTCCCTCCAATGCTAAATTTACGATTCCCCGATGTCTAAGAATGTGTCCTACCAAGCGATCCCTTCTTTTGCTCAGGGTATGCCAAAAATTCCTTTTCTCACCAATTCTGTTCAGTACCTCTTCATTAGTTATGCGATCTACCCACCTAATCTTCAGCATTCTTCTGTAGCACCACATTTCAAAAGCCTCTATTCTCTTCCTGTCCGCACTGCTTATCGTCCATGTTTCACTCCCGTACAAGGCAACACTCCACACGAATGCCTTCAGAAAAGACTTCCTTACACTTAAATTAATATTCGATGTTAGCAAATTCTCTTTTTCAAAAATGCTTTCCTTCCCATTGCCATTCTGCATTTTATATCATCTGTACTGCGACCATCGCATGTTATTTTACTACCCAAGTAACAAAACTCACCTACCATTGTTTCGTTACCTAATTTAATTCCTTCAGTGTCGCCTGATTTTCTAAGGTCGCATTCCATTATTTTTGTTTTACTCTTGTTGATGTTCGTCTTATACCCTTTTTTCAAGACACTGTCCATTCCATTCAACTGCTCTTCCAGGTCCTTTGCTGTCTCTGACAGAATTAGAATGTTATCTGCAAAACGCAATGTTTTTATTTCTCCCCCCTGAACTTTAATCCCTCTTTCAAATTTTTCCTTGCTTTCCTTCACCGCCTGCTATGGGCAGGGTAAAGCTAGGTATTTCTGTCTGACGGGAGGCGTGCTTAGGTAGTCCTTGCAGATGCAGTGATCACTGTGTCCCCAGTGGTGCAGGGGTCGGCGCAACTGCCAGAAAGCAGGAGACCCGGGTTCCAATTCCTGGATACACATTTTCAGCTTTGGCCATTCGCAGTTGTCATATATACTGAGAATATGTAACGGTATACGAACACATTTTAGGTGTTACGGATGATATGATGGTAAGCAGTGCAGTGTCACGGAACGGCAGCTGGCAGCCGTTAAGTGAGTGATCTGTTTAAAGTGAACGTCGCGCCGTGGGGCAGGCTAGCGGTCACAGGGCTGGGCTCCAGCGGCCGCAGCGTCCTTATTGATTGCCGGGACACGCCTACCGCGTCCGCCAACTGCGCAGTTGCGGACGCCGTCCAAAACCTCAGCCACCTGCCCTTGCAGCCTCACTACGCCGCCTGTGTACGCTACGCTCGCGGTTGACCCAGCGCCAGAGCCGGGAAAGCGTCCTAGATCAGGGCCGACGACAGCGCTTCTTGACCTCACCGATACGCGACAAAAACTTCCCTAATGTTAAATCTTCTCTGTAGCTTCTCTGGACTACGAGCAGTTCGTGTGAGGCCCTTGATCAGTGTTATCCGCGTCATACATTGGTCAGGGCCATTCAGGAGTCGATACTGGCTCTTGGTGACTCTGGTCGCTGTGTTACATTCGTTTGGACCCCGGGCCATGTAGGCATTCCGGGCAAAGAGAGCGTCGACCAGCTAGCCAAACAGGCTACCACTTGCCGTCCTCTGGCGATTGGCCTCCCAGAAGCAGACTTCCGCCCGTTGCTTCGCAATAAAGTACGTGAACTGTGGAACGCCGAATGGTCCACTCTGGGCGTGCCCAATAAGCTGCGTACGATAAAGGACACATCTGTCTGGAAGTCCTCGCAGCTGGGATCCCGTAGGGACTCCGTGGTTCTCTGCCGTCTCCGCATTGGTCACACCCGTCTGACGCATGGTCACCTCCTCCGTCGAGAGGACCCGCCCGTGTGTCAATGTGGTGCCCCATTGACTGTGGTCCATCTCCTACTCCACTGTCCCATTTTAGCTCCACTGCGGCATTCTTTTACCCTCCCGAACACTCTCTCTTTGGTGCTCGGCGACGATGCCTCTGTGGCTCATTTGGTTTTACGATTTCTTCGTGCTGGGGGATTTACCAGTTGCTGTGAGTCCTCTGGGTGGTCTTTTAGATAATTTTCTATGTTCTTCTTAACGTGTCTTTAGACTACAGCTTTTATTTTGTACGCTATGTGGTTGGCTTTTCCCTTTTTATACACATGGTCGCTCAACCACATTCACTGGCTCTGTCATTTTTGTCTCGTATTTCTTATTGTGTGTCTGGTGTCTTTCGTATTGTCTCGTGTTGACTCTGTCAATAATTCATTGACGGAGCATTCTTTTGTTCTTTGTTTTAAATCTCGCTCAGGCAAATTTTTCGATGGTTCTGTTTTTCTGCGTGTCGCCTAGATATGAAGCGGGGGACTGATGGCCATAGTAGTCTAGTCCCCCAAAAGCCCCCCATAACAACAGTTCGTGTGAGGGCCACAATCCTGATGCGACGCAAATAAACACGTCACATGATAATGGAAATTCGCTCAAACGCAAGAAACATGACACGCAGAAACACTACACGTTACAACAAGCAAAAAATAAATAAATAAATAAATAAAATATATAATAAAATGAAATAAGACTATTTCCCCTTAGAAAAAATACTTAGGTTTGAGTAAATTTAAGACCCCCCCCCCCCCTCATCCCAAACCATATTAACGTAATCTCATCTGGAGGTATTACGTTTTTCTCCTGGGACCATTTATAAAATTCCAGGTGCCTCTCAAAACTGTACTACAACAGTGTCAATTTAACTCGTTCGCAGTATTATAAACTTTATGAAAACTTGCACGAAGATATAATTCAGATTCAAATCAAGGTTTCTAGGAATTTAGCTACAAGAAAATTTCCATTTTCCAAATCATTGGTATGTCCAATGACACAACAAATAATTTTTTATTCTTACATTTATATTTTATCAAATAAATTGAACTAGAGTTCACCTGCAGGACACGGCATTACCCGCCTGAAATCAAAGGCAGACACGGCGAAACTTATTAACTCGACGTATAACACAATCTTTGGCTTGCCGATAAAACTACTATTTCACGTGCCTGGAACATTGCTTTCAGCTCTGCATCCTTTGGTGCATGTTTGATGATAAAAAGAATTAAATAATTCAGTTACTACACATTACTGGATACATCGTTAACTTGGATGCTGGTTCCAATTTTACGTAATCTGCCAAACGTTTCCCCTCTCAGAATAAAAGCATGATTGGTCTTAGCTTGAGTAAATTGGCTATCCAGTCTTGGTACTGAAACGCGCTAAACGTGTAATGTCCCACCACAACTGAGATGTGCTGCTGTTATTCTTCAGTAGCAATTTTGGGGTGGAAAAGTTACACCTCGCAATGTTGCGATTATCCAGGTAACTGTACTAATGACAAGTTTCCTTTAACGAGACTCAAATAATTCAGACGTATTAATGGAATAACAAAACAAAATACATATTATTTCACTTAAGTGAGTTCGACTTACCTGCTTATAAACACCAGGAATGGTTAAAAGTAAGTAACGATATGCGTATTCCTTCGAACAATTCTATTCACCATAGGAGTACAGAAATTGAAATTAAGGTGAAACCTCTATCACCAAAGACGCAAACCAAATTTTTCTACCAAAAAGTTTTACTACTCTCAATATTATTACTTTGGAGTTTAACGAATAGGTATAAAGTTTAATCAAAAGTCTATATTTTGACTAACACAGTTTTTCATGAACTTGGCGTCACTACTCACAAGAAAGAAGGCAGAGTGATCCCTGGTCAAAATGAGAGAGAGAGAGAGAGAGAGAGAGAGAGAGAGAGAGAGAGAGAGAGAGAGAAAGCATTTGGCGAGATTTGAGCCTCCGAACTACAACACTTCAGATTTACGTCGTAACCATTGCGCTGCAATACTGCATTGCACTTGATGGTTATCGTTCACTCTCCTGCCCGAGTGATATTCTTACTTTAAAAGTAAGTGGCGGCCAACTTCACTTAGCTCTGCCCTGGTTCACCGTCGTCCGGTAAAATTAACCGCATCTTAAAATATTACTGCCTCTGTAAATATTTTTCTTTCTTAGGAAGAAATCCTGCCGTCTTATGATGGGCTGTTAATGGCTGTGCGGGGCAGTGGGTGGGTTTCCGACTCCGTAGTCTAGTGGACAGCTTAGTGGGTTGCCATGCAGGTGGCCCGGGATCGATCCCCGGTCTGTTTTGAAATTTCCACCGTTCGGGGATTGGGTGTTGTTGTCCTCATCGTCACTGACATGCAAGTTGCCGAAGTGGCATTAACTAGGAAGACTTGCACCAGGCAGGCTGTCATGGGGTCTGTCTCATCATCAACAACAACAACAACAACAACAACAACAACATTGGTGCGACATTTGGTTGTGAACTCACTGTACGAACACCTTCGTAGAGTGACGGAGTAGATCCCAGTGGGTACTGGCCGCATATAACAACTCCAGACACAGCCAGGGGGTCCTTCCAAATTGTCGGACACCAAACAGTGAGTAATACTATGGCCTTACTAAAATGATAGGTAAATGACGTAGCTGCACAGATTGAAAAACAAAACGAATTGTCGCCTGTATCTGGGCGAAGAGTTGACAGAATACTTTTGTTTTGGACACTTCGCGTTGGAGACATGAAACCAGACAGATGCAGGCAATGGGAAGCAGATGGAAAGAAATCTTGCTATTGGAGGAGATAGACAACCACCACAAATATTTCATTGAATATTCAAGAGCTACCAATATATTTGGAATGGAGAAGGGAGCGATTCTGCGTAATTACCTGATATAGGAATTGCTGAAACGGGGACAAATATTTCTGTTGTCTAAATGTTCAAATGTTTGTAGAACTTATGGGACTTAACTACGGGGTCATCAGTCCCTAAGCTTACAAACTACTTATGAACTAGCTAAGACTAAGGACGGCACAAATATCAATATCCGAGGGGGGATTCGAACCCCCGACCGTAGTGGCCGTGCAGACCGTGACTGGAGCGCCTCAGCCCCCGCGGCCACTGCGGCCGGCTTCTGTTGTCTCCTTATGCTCAGATGTAAGTAAGTTAATTTTTCGACTGCGTGCATCGCAGTCCTTCACGTTTGGCAGTTCTAAAATCCATAGTGCAGTAACCTTGAAGAGTGATAAAATCTAAAGTACAAGATGAGATAACATGCTGTGAATGTTAGGTTTTCCCAAGATGGTTACGAAACGGTAGTTCAGTCTTAGTTGTGTGGTTAGAAATGCCTGGCAGTGAATAAAATGCAGAACTGGAAAGACTATCTGCTGACAATTTTATCGATTTAGGAATTAGCGTAGACCTAATGGTTTAAGATACTTTACAAAGAAATAGGCAGTCTTGGTTACAGCATTGTTTTATTTCCCAGAGATGTATTTCTGCTTTATTTACGCAACTGTGGTTGGCTGGTATGTACGAGGGTAAGTCAATTATTATCCGCAATTTAGTTATATTTTTATGTTGGTAGTACTGTCGTTTTACGTTGGTGACGCATGCTTTATTTGTTGTTATATCTTTGCAATTTTCATGCTGCTACGTTAGTTTCTTTGTCGCTGCCGTGCTGTTAATCATGGCTGCTCCGCTGTCTATTTGCACCAAAGAAGAGCAACGTTCAGTGAAAGTTTTTTTTTTTTTTTTTTTTTTTTTTTTTTTTTTTTTTTTTTTTTTGGGGGGGGGGGCGGAAGGTGTATCAGGGTCCGAAATTCATAGAAGACTTTCAGTACAGTACGGGAGCAGTGTTTTGCCACAACGAAGTGTGTACGAGTGGATTGAAAAATTCCGAAATGGTCGCACGAGTGTTAAGCACGATGAAGGAGCCGGACGACCGTTTACCGCCACAAATGAAGAAACCATTGAGCGATCACGTGAAATGATTCTCTTAGACAGACGATTAACTATTGATGAAGTGGCTCATCGTCTTCAAATTAGTCATGGTTCTGCCTAATAAATTATTCACAACAGACTTGGGTTTCGTAAAGTTCGTTCAAGATGGGTCCCAAAACAACTCACAGTTGCATAAGCAAACGCGCCTCGACATCTGAAAAAAACATTTGGATCGCTATGGTAACGAAGGGGATAACTCCTTAGACAGAATCATTACTGGTGACGAAACATGGATCCATCATTACGAACCAGAGAGTAAACGGCAGAGTATGGAATGGAAACATCCAAATTCGCCGTGCAAGAAAAAGTTAAAGACCCAACCGTCCGCAGGAAAACTGATGCTTACGGTTTTTTGGGATGCACGAGGTCCTGTACTGGAACATTATGGTGAAAGGGGCACAACAATAAACAGTGTACGTTACAGTGAGATGCTTACTGACAGGCTAAAGCCTGCAATTCGAAACAAACGCCGAGGATTGCTGTCAGAAGGTGTTGCTGCACGACAATGCCCGTCCCCATACTGCTGTCCACACTGCTGAAACGCTGCAGAAACTCAAATTCGAAGTACTGGATCATCCTCCATATAGTCCCGATCTTGCCCCCCTTCTGACTATCACTTGTTTGGTCCAGTCAAACAGGCATTAAGGGGCCGTCGATTTGACTCGAACGAAGCAGTGAAGGAAGCGGTGCATTCCTGGCTCGCAGCTCAACCGAAAACCTCTTATTAGGGCATAAGGAATCTTGTAGAACGATGGACGAATTGCATTGAAAAGCAAGGAGACCATGTAGAAAAATGATGCTCTTGTAAGTTCCGTATTTTATTAGAATAAAATTTTATAACTACTTTGCGGATAATAATTGACTTACCCTCGTAATAGCGTTGGTTCCTAAGGATACCAAACATAAGGCCTACAGTTTAGTCTTACGGAATAAAATAGGCAGCTGATGCAGTGCATGTTCTGTTTGCAGTCGCCACACACTCGCAACCAATCTTGTCAGGATTCAGTATCGTTAAGGCTGTATAGAGGTCGCAGTGCGTGAAGTTGAAGGTTCGGTAGTCAAGCCAAATAGGCAGTGCTTTGTGGCGGTGGGTTAGTCGGCAGGAAGCTACGTTGACGGCGCAAGGGAAGTGGTGACGCAGCTCGCTGACCTGTTTCTTTATCGCTACACGGGGGAGCTGAGCGTGTCCAAACCCTCAAGTCGACATTCTTTCAACATTTTCCATATCTTGAAATTTTTATCGCACACATTCTTTTGCAAGCTGAAAATACACTGCTCTAGGGAATGGGCATACTGGAATACTGCTTTGCGCTTCTATCGTACTGCATCGAGAAATAATTAAGGCTTGCATATGTTACCAAACTAAACTTTCATCTTTCAAAAATTAAGTACACCACAAAACGATATTAAATCCTCTTTCACTTAGGTAATAATAATTGAAATGTCCGATAACTGGCAGAAACAGAGTGGAACGCATTAGGAATCCTTTCATCCCGATGGTTTTGTTCAATGGTTTTGGGAACTTCATATTGTTCACGCTCTTTGTAAGCGTTCATCACCCTCGCTCCCCTCCCTCCCATACCTACGTCATAAGATCCATGTAAGCTGGGGAGGTCACTGAAAGGTATCCTTCATTCTTAAAAAAAAATTAAAATAAAATAAAATTAAAAATTAAAAATGTTTGTAAATCTATCGGACCGAACTGCGTGGTCATTAGTCCGTAGCTTACAAACTACTTAAACCTAGCTAAACTAACCTAAGGACAACCCACACACCCATGCCCCAAGGACGACTCGAACCTCCACGGCGAGCAACCGCGCGCTCCGCAGCGAAACGCTTTAGACCGCTCGGCTACTCCACCGCGGCTTCATTCTTCAGTGGGGGTTACTGAAAGAATCGGTGGTCTGCCGTGGAAGAGGATGACGATTACATCTGTCGAGCGCGTCCCACACATACTAGTTGGGGTTTTCGTTAGGGACTCGCCACTGGCTATTCCATGACTTGAAATGTGTCCGCTCGGCAAGGAAACCCTGGTGTAAGCCTCTAAAATAGCCTTACCATTTCATGCATGACGGGGTTGCACCTCTGATTATACTTTTTGTCTCTTTTTTTCTACATTTTAGACGGGCCTCGTGGTTTTACAATTGTAGACACTAATGGTTCCAGACAAGCGGACTCCGTCGACAATTCGATAATGTTCCGCCACCGGTTTCTCAAGTGTCCCGATTCTCGTACTGCACTACGATCATTGCAATACCTGTAAACATCTGAGAAGGTAATGCAGCTGATAACATGGCCAACTGTACTCCCCAGTGGCAGGGGAAGCAGGTGTCAATGGGTGCCAGGGCTGCTGCAGGTGTATGCAAGCAATCCCCATACACTCGAAGAGTTGGAAGACAGGATTCGACTAGTCATTGTCCCAGATTTCGGCAGCCGAAATTCGTAGTGTGTTCGCAAATGTGTAAAAGAGATGTCGGGCCGCTCTTTCCATAGAGTGACATCATTTTGAACATCTACTGTAAATAAAGGTAAGCTTAGGTTACTCAGATGGCAATGTTTTTTAGACTAACTCAGTGTATGCGCCCGCGGCACAATAGTCAGAGAATCGGGCGCTGCCGTGGCCGGCGGATGCGGTGGCAGCGGCCGGGAGCCTTACCGCGCGATCCGCGGACGCCTGGCAGGCGTCTTTCGTGATACACCCTGTATAATAAATATGCTACTTTATAATTTAATGGAAGCGTTACAGTCTCGTTCTTACAAATAAATATTTTTTGTTAAAACACAAAAACTGACCAAGATTGGTTTTAGGAGCATTTTCCCCCAGTTTCTCTGGAAAGATGCTGCCGCACTACTTCCCCCACTGTAATGCCTGCAGCGTGTGTGTGTGTGTGTGTGTGTGTGTGTGTGTGTGTGTGTGTGTGTGTGTGTGTGTGTGTCGACTATGTCAAACGCTGCAAGGGGGAAACGAAGGAAGGCATTTTTTTGCAACACAGTGAGACTGCTAAGTGGAGATGACAATGTCGTAGAGTACTTGTATAATCGGGATTTTAGCACTAATATATATTTGCTACCTTTTTTCATTCTCCAGAGCCATAAGTTTTTTCTTTAGCGAAATAAGCACAGTACGCAGTATTCATATGATTAGCAGAAATACATATCTTTCTTGAAAAAGAAAAAAAAAAAAAATCAATGCGCGGGGGAGGGGCGTGGCTAAGGCGTCCTGTCCACGTGCGATATTTCTACATCTAAGTCTACATAGATACTCTGCAAATCACATTTAAGTGCCTGGCAGAGGGTTCATTAACCACTTTCATAACCTTTCTCTACCGTTCCATTCTCCAATAACGCGCCGAAAAAAAACACCTACAGCGTTCCGTTTTCGATCTGATTTCTCTTATTTTATTGGGATGGTCATGCCTCCCTAAGTAGGTGGGTGCTAGCAAAATATTTTCACATTCAGAAGTAAAAGTCAGTGATTGAAACTTCGCAAACAGATCACGCCGCAATGAATAACGTCTTTCTTTTAATGATTTCCACCCCAATTCGTGCAACATTTCCGTGACGCTTTCCCCCCCGTAACATGATAAAACAAAACGAGCTGCCCTTCTCTGAACCTTCTCAATGTCTTCCGTCAGTCCCACCTGGTGAGGGTCCCACAAGGGGCAACAGTACTCCAGGAGAGGACGCACAAGTATGATGTAGGCAATCTCTCTGGTGGAACTGGTGCATCTTCGAAGCGTTCTGCCAATGAAACGTAACCTTTGGTTCGCCTTCCCCACAACATTTTCTACGTGTTCTCTCCAGTCGAAATTGTTCGTAATTGTAACCCTAGATATTTGGTAGAATTTACGACCTTAAGGTTTGACTGATTTATCGAGTAATTAAAGTTCAGCGGATTTCTTTTAGTGGCTCATGTGTATTGATTCACACTTTTCTTTATTTAGTGCCAATTGCCAGTTTTCGCACCATGTAGTAATTTTATCTAAATCGCTTTGCAGTTTCTTTTGATCCTCTGTTGACTTCACTAACCGATAAACGACAGCATCATCCGCGAACGGTCTAAGGAAGCTATTCAGCTTATCTCCTAAATCGTTTATAAACACAAGGAAGAGGAGGGGACCTATAACGCTTCCCTGGGAACGCCAGATATCACTTCTGTTTTACTCGATGACTTACCGTCAATTACAACGAATTGTGTCCTTTCTGATAGGAAATCGTGAATCCAGTCGCACAATTGGGGAGATATTCCATAAGCACGCAATTTCATTAGAAGCCGCTTGTGGGGTACAGCGTCAAAAGCTTTCCGGAAATCCAGAAATACGGAATCGATATAGTGTTGAGTGGGCAGAAACGGATATCAATTGGGGCCTGTCCTCTATTTTAGGAGATGATGGGGCCGAGAGAGTGCGGAAAGACTTAGTTTTGTGATGTGTCTGGACTGTGGCCAAAGCTTTTAAGCTGCAGGTATTGCAAAGTGACTGTCTCATTCTTTCTATTCCTGTGATCAACCAACCATCCCGTCTGTTGTTTTAACTTGTAGCGCTCTCTAATTTTTAGGCAACCTTGATATGAAGCAATCTTCTTTGTGATGCCACTTAGTACTCAGGTTTCGCCTCATATTGTTCTACTAGCGTAAACCCGCGGCTCCGCCTGCATATTGGTTGATTGTGCTATGAGACTGGTTTTGAAGGATGAAATGAAATGTAATACCTTCTTTAGAAACAAACATTTTTAATCAACATTCAAATAAAAAAATTAAGTGCTTAATGATTTACAATAAATAATACATCCATTATTCCTTATAGACTGTACAAATGTTTGTAAATCTATCGGACCAAACTGCGTGGTCATCAGTCCATATATAGACTGTGCTGCAATATCTAAACACGTATGGTGAGAGTAATGTCCAAATTCATTTTAATTTCATTTTATGGTATTCTGGTAAACTATGTTATTTATAGCATTGTACTTGATGTAATATTTCCTTATTCGCATGCTTATCCTCAGAGAGAAAGAGCTGAAGACATTGTAGCACGCATAGACCAAAGATATGGTCTGTGACATCACGTTTCGCTGTATGTAGCCTCCTTGCTACAGAGTCGCAAACTTCATCGCTGGCCTTGAGTCCGAATTTTTTTTTATAATTTGACGACTTTCAACCACCATATCTTCCACCCCTTTATAGCTATCGGCCTGGAACTGATATGGTATACAACAATTACACACAGACCATTCCTTTGCGTTCTGTAGTTTTCGCTGCAAAGCGAAATATTAACACACCAGACACGTAGAATTTTATATACACAGATAAATTTTCATCGCAATATTCTCCACCCTTTTGTCATTATCAACCCTCAAGGAACAATGCAACCAATAAAACCATTTTCAAACAGTAAATATAATGTTCAGAGTAATTATTGTTCAGAATTTTGCGTTATATTCTTCAAATTACTAAATATCTCATCAGATCGCTATAAAACCGAGCCTAAAACCTTCATGTATAAATTAGTAACTGTACAAATATTTAAGTCCCTGCGTCTTGTTGTTAGGACGTGATAAGCGTACACCGAACAGACATTCACATTTATAGATATACATAAATGGTGAACTCAATGAGATTCGTAACATTGTTTAGTCTTGGTCTTAGCCGGCCGCGGTGGCCGAGGTGACTGAGGCGCTCCAGTCACGGTCAGCACGGGCACTACGGTCGGGGGTTCGAATCCCCCCTCGGGCATGGATATTTGTGCCGTCTTAGTTCGTAAGTAGTTCATAAGTAGTTTGTAAGTTTAGGGAGTGATGACCCCGTAGTTAAGTCCCATAAGCTTAACAAACATTTGAACATTTTCTTGGTGTTAATATTGATACTTTCTATACCAGGATAGAAGTTGTTTTATGTGTAAATCGTCGTGTAATACCCCCTTAATACAACTAGCTTTTGCCGCAAGAAACATGGCGGACGTATAGGCATTGGATGAAACTTAATGTGGCCATTGCGAGTAAGGTAGTTGGTCGCGCGCGCCTTGGGGTAGCTTGACAGTGGCACGTGAGCGGCCCGTGGCAGCGGCGTGTCTCGGCCCTGCTACCTGTCTGCGGGCGCTCGCTAATTGAGGCAGCGGATGCGGCCCATCTGACTCAGCATACTGCGACGCCCCATTTGACTGCGCATCGCTCTGCCTACTCGCGCTACGCCTACTTCGGGTGATCTACCACAGTAGATAGCTAGCTACTGCTGACAACACAACACAAACTACTGTATTCGAAAGGTGCTCAGATAAAATATGTGCTTTGATTGTATCTATGTTTCATTGATCTGGAAAAGGCTTATGACCGTGTTCCTTGGAGGAAGCTACTGTCAGTTCAAGATTATGGTATAGGAGGCAAACTTCTGCAGGCAATTAAAGGGCTTTACGTAGAATGTCAGGCAGCAGTTAAGAGTAGATGGCAAATTAAGCTCATGGTTCAAGGTAGTTTCAGGAGTAAGACAAAGCTGTAACCTGTCACCACTGTTGCTCATATTATTCATGGATCATATGTTGAAAACAGTAGACTGGCAGGGCGGGATTAAAGTAGGTGAAAACAAAATAAGCAGTCTCGCATATGCGGATGACTTAGTTGTAATGGCCGATTTGATTGAAAGGTTGCAAACTAATATTTAAGAGCTCGATCAGAGGTGCAAGGATCATGATATGAAGATCAGCATCTCCAAAACGAAAGTAATGTCAGTGTGAAAGATTTAAACAGATAGAGTGCCAAATAGGAGGAACAAAGTTAGAGCAGGTAAACAGTTCCAAGTACCTGGGGTGTATTTTCTCACAGGACGGCAACATAGCGAAAGAACTGGAATCGAGGTGCAGCAAAGCTAATGCAGTGAGTGCTCAGCTAAGATCTACTCTCTTCTGCAAGAAGGATACAACAAAGTTGGGTGAATACAGGTTACCTTATTCATAAGGTAGAGGTTACAGATATGAAAGTAGCAAGATTGATTGCAGGTACCAATAGATGGGAACAATGGCAGGAGGGTGTCCATAATGAGGAAATCAAAGAAAAACTGGGAATGAACACCATAGATGAAGAGGTTAGAGCGAATAGACTGAGATAGTGGGGTCATGTTACACGCATGAGAGAAGCAAGGTTACCTAAGAGACTCATGAGCTCGGCAGCGGAGGGTAAGAGGAGTCAAGATAGACCAAGAAGAAAGTACTTAGATTCGGTAAAGAATAATTTTGAAGTAAAAGGCATAATATCAGACGAGGCATCAATGTTAGCACTGAATAGGGGATCATGGAGGAATTTTATTAGAGGTACTATGCTCCAGACTGAACGCTGAAAGGCATAATCAGTCTCTAATAATAATGATGATGATGATGATGATGATGATAAGAAACTAGCGTTGTTCGAAGAGTCGCCAGAAACCTACTTGAAGAGCCAGCAAACAGGCGCTACTGCGCATGCTCGGCAACCGTGTCCGTGTTTGGTATTTGGGCTCTTCGAACACCCATCTCGTTTTATTTAGCCTATCCGCTACCTTCGCTAGTGTACCGCAAAAAGACAGCAGAATGAACAGCAACGGCGCGAATGTTATTTACATCATATTTGATTTGTTTATTCACCAATCATCATTTAGAAAATTACATGAGATGGGTTACGTCATAAAACAAATATGTTTAGACGCATACTTAAATGAAACATACACATAATATATAGAAAAATATTTACAATACCAGCTTAAACCCGCGGATCCGCTCGCGTGTTGGTTGATTGATAGATAATACGCGAAACGTCAAATCGATGTATTCGTCAAAGAGATGTATTAAAAGAAATTTCTTTTTTACTGCTTTATTTATTTATTCTTTTATATTTCCTTATTCTTATGCTTATCCTTACAGAGAAAGTACTTAAGACATTGTAGCATGTATAGAGCAAAGATATGGTCGTGGCATCACGTTTCGCTGTATGTAACCTTGCTATAGAGACGCAAACGTCATCGCTGGCCTTCAGTCCAAAAATTTTTATAATTTGACGACTTTCAACCACTATATCTTCCACCGCCTTATAGATATCGGAATGGAACAGACCATCAATCCGATCGTAGACTGCCTTTCAGCCGACGTTTCCGGATCCCTTTTAGTAGATGATTTTGCAATTAATTGCAGCGCCCAGCGGACGTGTCTCTTGGAGCGTTGTCTTCAACGCTGTCTTGACCGCCTATATTCCTGGAGCATTGCGAACGGCTTCAGATTGTCCACAGAGAAAACGGTTTGTATAAACTTCTGGAGATACAAGGAATTTCTTCCACCTTCTCTACGTCTCGGCCCTGTTGCTCTCCCTTTCGTGGAGACTACGAAATTCTTGGGACTCATGTTCTATTGTAAACGTTGCTGGTCCACACAAGTGTCCTACCTGACTGCCCGTTGTGCCCGATCCCTTAACGTTCTTCGTGTCCTCAGTGGCACGTCATGGGGAGCGGATCGTACCATCCTGCTTCACCTTTACCAGGCCATTGTTCAGTCGAAGCTCGACTACGGAAGCCTTGTATACTCTTCTGCACGGCCGTCGATTCTCCGCCGTCTCAACTCTCTTCACCATCGGGGTTTACGCCTGGCGACCGGTGCATTTTATACCAGCCCTGTTGAAAGTCTGTAAGCCGTGGCTGCTGTATTACCCTTGACCACTCGGCGTGACATACTCTTGTGCCGGTACGCATGCCGCTTGCGGTCGATGCCCAACAATCCATCTTACAGATTATTTTTTGAAGACTCACTCGATCGCCAATATCAGTTGTCTGCGATAGCCTTGCTTCCACCTGGAGTTCGGTTTCGCCGCCTGCTTCAGCGGCTCGATTTTACCCTTCCTTCAACATTTAGATTGAGCGAGAGCCCATTGCCACCATGGCATCAGGCCCAGGTTCAGACTCACCTTGAACTTAGTTCGCTGCCCAAGTAGAGCACCCCGGATTTGGTATACCGCTCGAGGCTTGTCGAACTCCGTTCGCGGTTCGATAATGCCATATTTATTTACACTGATGGTTCCAAGAGCACTGCCTGCCTTCGTCGTCGGTGACAACCGTTTCCAATACAAGCTCCCTGACCGGTGCTCGAACTTCACGGCTGAGCTTTTTGCCCTCCACCAGGCCGTTTTGTAGACCTGCCGCCACCGCGAACCTTTCTATGCCATATGTTCGGACTCCCTTAGTGCCCTGCAGAGTATTAAGGACCCTCTCTCGACCCATCCTCTCGTGTATCGGATCCATCCAGCAGATGACAGCTGTCACGTTTCTTTCCTGTGGGTCCCTGGCCACGTGTGTGTGCCCGGGGATGAGTCCGCCGACATAGCAGCGAAGGCAGCAGCTCTTTTGCCTCGCATGGCTACTTTTTGCGGCCCATCGGACGATGTTCAACGGGCTCTTCGCCGGAGTATCGTGTCGTCCTGGCACAGTGCGTGGTTCTCACTGCACGACAATAAATTTAGAACTGTAAAACCGATCCCGACAGCTTGGAGGACCTCCTCACGCCCCTCTCGGCGAGAGGAGGTCATCCTGGCCCGGTTGCGGATCAGTCACTGCCGTTTAAGCCACCGTCATTTGCTAACCGTCGACCCTGCACCGCTGTGCTCCTGCGGTGAATTGCTGGCGGTGCGACATGTTTTACTGTCTTGTGTTAATTTTAATCATCTCCGTGTAGCCCTTCACTTTCCGTCTACTCTGGAGGAACTTTTAGCTGATGACACACGAGCAGTTGCTCGAGTTTTGCGTTTTATCAACATGGCCAATTTCTCAAAAGATATTTAACCCTTTTGTTGTTATCTTTGTTTTCAGCCTTCTTTTGATACTATATCTGGTAGTTACTAATTTTTTCTCATCTGGGCGCTAATGACCTCAGCAGTTGTGCGCCCTAAAAAAAAAAAACCACTCCCTTCAGTTATTAGCTTCTTAGGTTCTTAGCTTCTGACGGCCCTCGCGTCCACCTCCTGTGGGTACCTGGCCACGCAGGCGTGTTTGGTAACGAGGCTGCTGATGCCGCTGCCAGGGCTGCAACTCTTACGTCGGACAGCAACGAACTGTGTCCCATCGCATGATATTCAAGGGGCTCTTTCGCGGCGCCTTATATCGTCGTGGCATAATGTGTGGTCTTAGCTTACAAATAATAAGCTTCGGACTATTAAACCGGTGGCATGGAACACCTCGTCACGCCGTTCGCGACGAGGAGAGATCATCTTGGCCCGGTTGCGGATCGGACATTGCCGATTCAGCCACCGCCACTTGCTCAGTGATGACCCCGCACCGTTATGTTCCTGTGGCCACCCGCTGTCGGTGCGCCATGTTTTATTGTCGTGTTCCAATTTTACTCCTGTTCGGCTCGCAGTACATCTGCCGGACACACTGGAAGAAATTTTATCTGACGACGCGCGGGCTGTTGCTTGAGTATTGAATTTTATCACCTTGACCAATTTGTGAAAGGACATTTAGCTCTTTCCTTTGTTGTTTTTTATTCTATGTTTTTAGCTGTTTTTCTATAGTCTCATTATCCTTGGGTATATCCCAGTTTTGTTTCGGGCGCTAATGACCTCGGCAGTTGTGCGCCCTAAAACAAACAAACAAAAAGAAACACACACACACACACACACACACCACACACACACACACACACACACAGCATCTTTTTCTACCTACGTACGACAAGAAGGCGCATCCTCAAGGTCAGACGCTAGTTGGATGGGCCGGGGCCTATTCTCTGCGTCAAAAGACGCTTTTCACATTGCCTTCCCACGTGAACTCAGTGTGTCAACACAAAATAGTGTGTATAGCAAAGTGTTATAAGTAATAAAGCTTCACTTACTTCAGAGTAATTGATAGTTTCTCTTCAGCCCTTATTCAATCACGTAGTCGAGTGTTTCTTCCAGCACTCGACACATTAGACAGCAGAGTTTCGTATCACTTAATTGACATCTTCTAGTTCTCCAAAAGAATTTTCAGGGTTTTCTTTGTTTGTTGTGAGAAGTTGTGCGCCCTAAAACCACACACAAAAATGTTGTGTAGCAGATTGAATTTTGCCCTCTCTGATCTGTCCTCAATTATTGGATCAATCCAAAAACGTCTTTCCGTTTAATGAGTAACAATGCTGCACACATTACTGTTGCTGATTAACACATACATTTCTCAATGCTGCGATGTTACAAAGGCAGGTCTGAAACGCCACATTCACGTCTCTGGTCGCTAGGACGCCTGAAGGAAGCTATATACGCGGTCGAATGTGGCCACCTCCACGCGACTTTTGAAGTCGTATTCTTAGACGCTGAGTGCCCAGCTTCATAAAACGCGAGTGTGGCCTAGCCTTGCACTGGACCGCCAGCTACACAACCAGTGCTCGGTGCAGCCATCACTCGTTGTTCAGGCTTTTCTCGCCAGTCGAGCAGTTCTGTTTTTGTTTTCCTCACACCCTCTTTATGTGCAGTGTTTTATTTACGCAATAACACTTTGAAACGCAGTAATTCGGGGAAAGATAATTTAGATATTCGTAAGTAATTAAAAATGTCTGCACAAAGTTAATAAAAACAGCATATTAAAAGTTAAACGATGACTGCAATTTAAATAATAGCAAGTGCGTGGTCATTAACATAACTACTAAAACGAATCCCTTACCTTTCGATTACGAGATAAATCACACCAAAATTACAACTGATAAATTAACTAAACATCTAGGGATTAGACTTAACGAAGAAATTTCACTGGAATTACATTACATTACTGGAGTACATCTGTATCTATAGATGTGAATGTTCGGTGTATGTTTATCACGTCTTAACCACAAGACAAAGAGCTAAAATTTTGTACAGTTACTAATTTATACCTGAGGAAGGTTTTAGGCATAGATATTTAGTAATTTGAAGAATTTCACGCGAAATGCGGAACAATAATTACTCTTTGAAAATAATATTTTCTCTTTGAAAATGGTTTTATTGGTTGCATTGTTGCTTGAGGGTTGATAATGATAAAAGGCTGGGAAGTTATCGCTGTATATAAAATTCTACGTGTGTGTGTGTGTGTGTGTGTGTGTGTGTGTGTGTGTGTGAATATTTCGCTCAGCAGCGAAAACTGCAGAACGCAAACGAATGGTCTGTAATTGTTGTCCGATGTCTCCCGTTGTACACCAGAGCAGTTCCATGCCGATAGCTATAAGGGGGTGGAAGATATGGTGGTTGAGTCGTCAAATTATATTTAAAAAAATTTGGACTGAAGGCCAGCGACTCTATAGTAAGGTTTCATACAGCGAAACGTGATGCCATAGACCATATCTTTGGTCTATGCATGCTACAATGTCTTCAGCTCTTTCTCTGTACGGATAAGCATACGAATAAGGAAATATAAGAAGAAATGAATAAAGTACCAAAAACAAATTTCTTTTAATACATCTCTTTAAAAAATAGATTTGACGTTTCGCGCATTACATCAAGTATCGATCTGTGATATTATTACAATCATTATCGTTGAATTTCGTGGATTCTTTGAAACGAGTGCATTTTTACATATGATTTCATCTATACTACTTACTTTCGTGATAAACGATAAGAGCATAGACTTCTACAATCTGATAGGAATGTTTTTCAGTTCCGCTTTATCAGCGACATTTCCTCAAAAAATGAGTGATATTAATGACATTAATTTGTTTTTTAAACTTCGTTTCTTACATATTCTCCAATAATGTTTTCAGGAAGAAGGAAACAGAGAGAGAGAGAGAGAGAGAGAGAGAGAGAGAGAGAGAGAGAGGTATACGAGAAGTACTAAATCAAGGCACGAACAAAGAAATAAATACCCGGGCAACGCCGGGTTTTTAGCTAGTAGATAATTATAGATAAATGTGTAGAGACAAGTAAAAAGCTGGGTTTTGTCAGAACAAAGCTGCAACAAATGAAGTAGACTGTGTACACTACACTACACTACGCTACACTACCGTTGTCCGCCCTCTTCTGGCGTATGTCTGGGCGTAATGTTCAAATGTTTAAAGCTTAAGATACTTGACTGCGGGGCCATCAAAAACTACTTATGAACTAACTTATTCTAAATACAACACAAACGTCCATGCCCGAGGGAGGACATCAACAGCAATGTTGCAAAGTTCCCGTCAACACACGATACGACTGGCTGACTACGTAACAATGAATTATTTAAAATGAATAAAAGTGTGAAATTTTATGTCTTTCCTGGACCACTTTCTGAAACTCCTTGTTGTTGGAGTACTCACAGCATTCTTAATGCTTGCCTGTTATCGCTTCGAACTTCTATCGTTTTCCAAATATCAGACATGGGATTTCCAATTGGACTACAGCTCCTCTGACAATTTTGGTCATCGTTAGTCTGTATCTGAAACAATGTAATCAGTATCTGCTGTAATCAGATAAAGGAGCTGCGCATAGATAACTAATATGCCATGAAATGCTTAATCTGGAGCTGGGGCGAGCCTTTTATCGTAACAGTTAAGGCTTAGCCCTGTATTGTCCCCCATCGTAACTCTGGCAACGTTGTTGCGAACTAGTAAATATTTTTATAAACAGACGGCAATACTTTCATGGCGTTTACTCCGTTAAGTAACACGGGTTTAGTTCTGGAACTACAGAGTTTTTATAGTGTTGCATTATTTTTGTGTACCTTAATGTATTATACACCCAGTGTCGGTAAATACTGGCCGCGGTGGAGTAGCCGAGCGGTCTAAGGCGTCTCGCTGCGGAGCGCGCGGTTGCTCGCCGTGGAGGTTAGTCCTCCCTGGGACATGGGTGTGTGGTGTTCTTAGTTTACCTAGGCTTAAGTAGTTTGTAAGCTACGGACTGATGACCACGCAGTTTGGTCCGATAGATTTACAAACATTTCGATAAATGCTGTCAGCATGCCTCTTCCACCCACAGCAGAAACAACACTGTACCAGGTACATGCGTCCTTACTACACTGTGAAATTTTTTTCCGTATGGTTCTCAATGCAGTTCACAGAAGGCAAATGACAGTAGTGTAAAGCGTCAAGTTAAAAAATTCTTGTACAGGTACGAGGGAGACATTAAGAATGAGTTGTAGAATTTTATTATGCTGCAAGTGGTGATAATATATCAAATTTTCACTTAGATGTGAGTTAAGTCGTAATATATATTTTTAAAATGCATAGTCAATCATCAGCTGTTTTTCAGAACTTTATCGGTTTCGGATATTATCATCAGAAGAGTAAAATTGAAAGACTGATTGAGAACTACATAGTTTGCTGATAAACTTAGAAGAGATCGAAGTATTCATAGTGCTAAGTTTATCAGATCAACTATGTAGTTCTCAATCAGTCTGTTTAATTTTACTCTTCTGATGATCTATAAATGTGGATGTCTGTTCGGTGTACGTTTATCACGCCTGAACCACAAGACATAAAGTGCTAAAAATTTGTACAGTTAGTAACGTCAACCCGGGGAAGGCTTTAGGCGTGGTATTGTGGCGATCGGATAGCTAATGTATAATGTGAATGTCTGTTTGGTGTACGCTTATCACGTCCGAGCGACAAGACGCAGAGACTTAAATATCTGTACAGTTACTAATTTATACCTGACGAAGGTTTTAGACACGTTTTTATAACGATTTGATAGATATTTAGTAATTTGAAGAATATAACGCGAAATGCGGAACAATAATTACCTTTTGAAAATTATATTTACTCTTCGAAAATGGTTTTCATGGTTGCATTGTTCCTTGAGCGCTGTTAATGATAAGAGTGGAGTATATTGGGATGGAAATTTATCGGTGTATATAAAATTCTGTGTGTGTGTGTGTGTGTGTGTGTGTGTGTGTGTGTGTGTGTGTGTAATATTTCGCTCTGCAGAGAAAATTACAGAAAGCAAACGAATGGTCTGTGTGTAGTTGTTGTCCGAAGTCTCCCGTTGTACACCATTGCAGTTGCATGCCGATAGCTATAAGGTGGTGGAAGATATGGAGGTTGAAAGTCGTCAAATTATAAAAATAAAATTCAGACTGAAGACCAGCGATGACGTTCGCGACTCTATAGCAAGGAGGTTACATACAGCGAAACATGTTGCCACAGATCATATCTTTGGTCTGTGCGTGCCACAATGTAAGAATAAGCATACGAATAAGGAAATAAAGGAATAAATAAATAGCACAATACTGAAAGATAGCATCTATCATCAATCAACACGCGAGTGGAGCCGCGGGTTTAAGCTAGTAGTTAATATCCGAAACCGGTGAAGTTCTGAAAACAATAAACAGCTGATGGTTGACTACGCAGTTTTTATAAAAAGTTATATGTATTAACATTTTGGTCTTCTTTGTACCTTTCACCTAGAACTATACAATAGATCCTATTTGAAGTCTACAATTAAACTCCACTTTGGATTATATAGTTTGGAAGCTGCGGTTTAAATGTCGAGCAAAATGCTGCTGTCACCACCACTACCGTTATTATGTACGATATATTGTAGCTTACAACACAATTTCGGAGGGGGGGGGGGATTGACCTCCTTCACCCTCCCCCTACCATGGCTACGGCCCAGGATGTCGACATGCAGATAGATCAATTAAGAATTGCCGCGTTTTTTGTTTTCCGACATGCCCGAGGTCGCGATTACGAAACAACGGATGCCGAAATGCTTTCTGATTAGGATTCGTCTATCGATCCTAAATTGATCTTTTCATGATTTCAAGACATTCCGTTTGTTGAGTGTCGTGACTAACGTTGGGACAGTTTCTTATTCATAGTGATACGGTTGTTTATACTGCTGTTGAAAACGCCAGTCCCGAGCATGACATTAATGAAGTAGTGTGTTGCGCGCAAATTGATAGGTTTTTAGTATGCCACAGACGGGCGAGCGTGAGCTCTGTATTGGAACGTGGTGTGACGCAGCGCCTGACCGTGCTCTTGTTAGCGGTAGATAGGTATGAAGCAAGTGCGAATGCTTCCTGCAGACAGTGTCGCCTATCAGTCGTTAGCAGCAGGCAGCCGGTTAGCCCCTCGTTCATCCGGACGACTCCGGTTCCCTGAGCCAATTTGCTCATTCATCAAGCCGTTGCGAAACTCGCTCACCAGGGATACACCTGCACGGCACGAGGTCGCGCATGCGCGTTTCTGGCTCCTCCGTGCAACGCCAGCGATAGGGGCTTTCTCTTCCTAGTGGTAGTCGGTTTCTGCATCTACATGGGATGCAAATCACATTTAAGTGCCTGGCAGAGGGTTAATTAAACCACATTTATACTGTTTATCTCCCATTCCATTCTCGAATAGCGCGCGGGAAGAAAGAACACCTGAATATCTCCGTTAGACCTCCGACTTCTCGTATTTCATTCTGGTGATCATTTCTACCTATGTAAGCGGCAGTCAACAATATATTTTCGAATTCGGACGAGAATGTTGGCAATTGTAGTTTCATGAGTAGCCCACACCGCAGCGATAAGCGCCGTTCTAATGATTCCCATCCCAGATCCTGTATCATTTCCGTGACTGTCTCCCCTGTATCGTGGCAATACAAAACGAGCTGCCCTTCTTTGGACTCTTACGGTGTCCTCCTTCAAACCCACCTGATAAGTATCCCACACTGGGCAGCAATACTCCAAAAAAGGACGGACAAGCGTAGTGTATGCAGTCTGTTTAGTTGTTCTGTTGCATCTTTTAAGGGTTCTGCCAATAAAACGCTGTCTCTGGTTCGCCTTCCCACGACATTATCTACGTATTCTCTCCAGTTTATGTCTGAAGTAATAGTAATTCCTACGTATTTACTTGGGTTTATGGCCTTTACTTTTCATTGATTTATCTTGTAAACAATTTCGTTTCGTACTCATGTGGACGACTTTACACTTCTCATTAGAGTCAATTGCCAATTCTAAACCATACTGCTATCTCATTCAGATCGTTCTGCAGTTGGTCTTGATCTTCAGATGATTTTACTAGATGGTAAATGATGGCGTCATCTGCTAACAACCTAAGAGAGCTGCTTAGATTTTCTCCCAAATCGTTTATGTAAATAAGGAAGAGCAGAAATAGTTGGTACGACTCGGTATAATGACATTTGTTCGAATATAATACGTGCCCGGGTATTAATTTATTCCGATCTTCTAATCTATTTACCTACCCCCCCCCCCCCCCCCTCTCTCTCTCTCTCTCTCTCTCTCTCTCTCTCTCTCTCTCTCTCTCTCTCTCTCTCTCTCTCTCTGTCTGTCTGTCTGTGTGTGTGTGTGTGTGTGTGTGTGTGTGTGTGTGTGTGTGTGTGTGTGTGTGTGTGTGTGTGCGCGCCGCAAAAGCAAATCAGTGACACAGACATAAGTAATTCGTCCTGATGCGTTTCTTGCAGATTTCAAGTAACGACGCTCATGAATTTGCCTCTGCATTTATCTATACAAAGACGATCACTGTAATGATAATTTCTCCCAATATGTTACGCTAACGCGCTGTTCAGCACGTGTACTTCTGTTCTATTTGACTTATTGAGTTTTGAAAATGGAATACACTCTCCAAGCAAATTGATTTTGGCGCATGCAACATAGCTATCATAGAAGTTTCATGAAGGACTCGACGAGCAGTGCTACAGTTAACACTTCATGACACTTTTTACAACTGTGTCTCACCGCGACTCGAGTGCAGAACGTTGCAAAATTTACAGAAGACCTTATGCTTACCTCTGGCTACCCTAGAACAACAAACGATATCGCGGAGAAATGGCGTGGCTATAGCCGAATGGTTGCTTTCAGTATACATTTCTTTAGCGGAGTGTACACAGTTTAGAAATTCGTGGCAAAATACAGTGTTCAAATGTTTCTTAATCTATCGGACCCAACTGCTCGGTCATTAGTCTGTAGCTTACAGACTATTTAAACTATGGTAAACTAACCTAAGGACAACACACATGCATGCCCGAGGGGGGACTCGAACCCCCTATGACACGCGCACCGCAGCACGGCGTCCCATTGCGCACGGCTAATCCGCCGCGGCGGCAAAATACAACTATGTGCCGGGTCGGGTTCTTGTTTCATCCACATTATCCCTTTGCTCCACAGTGGTGTCTCACAATACCACTATTTTACTAGCATCTCCGCTTTTAATGTCTTTGTGGTAATGTGAGAATGCCACCCATAATTTTATAATTATGCAAAATAAATTTCTGAAAATAAATTTACATATGAACATTAGTGGTCTCTTTTGTTACTTTGTGTGGAACAATTGCTGATTTTGCAGAAAATTTAATTTGATGTGCAGAAAAGGTTTAAAGATGAAGCAGACGCTAAGCTGAGACATCCAGAGAGACTTCTGCGTCAAGTAACTATAATAGTGGAGACTGCACGCAAAGTTGTTCGTATACAACTGCAGGCGTGACGCGGCGAGTGATTGACAGTACAGCCGGCCACTTCGGTCGGGAGTTCGAATCCCCCCTCGGGCATGGATATTTGTGCCGTCCTTAGTATTAGTTAGTTCATAAGTAGTTTGTAAGCTTAGGGACTGATGACCCCGAAGTTAAGTCCCATAAGCACTACAAACATTTGAACATTTGAATTGACAGTACAGCCCTAGCGAGGAGGAGATGGCGTTAGAATGAGTTATGAATAATGTCGCTGACAATCTGCTGCTACGCGTCGACGCTGTTAAAGTTGCCTAATCGATCTGAACTGCATAAATTGGGGCAACCGCTAAATCCCTAAGAGACATGTCAAACAGCGAACACTGTAATAACAAGTGCTGTGCGCCTATAACACTTCGGTCGTAGATAGTTGTCAGCTCCCCTTCCTTTCCATTGGGTTGTATGAAGATCAATCGTGCTGGGGTTTCCTATTGTGGTGGAATCCTCTTTTAAATAGAGAGATGGCCGTGTATTTTGTCACGAACAGCGCACTATATCCGCTAATGTACTATACTTTGTTCCCTGTTCTACTTGAGTCGTCCTCGTTATGAAAGAACCGTGTTAGAGACGCAAAATTTGTTTACACAGCCGACCGTTATCTGCCTTATCTGTAGTCACGAGTCTGCGAGATTTCATTGTGTACACGCACTCTCGCGGGAACAACAGCTCCCCCGTTGTATTTGCATCGGATTCAACGCTCGACAGGTGCTTTCTCCACGCAATCTCTTCATTTCACACGCGATTGTTGCTTGTGTCAAGTCATCACGCATGCAATATCTTTGCAAAAATTGCCCGTCTTTCGGTACACTTTATAAGTACTCTTCTGTACAGAGAGTTCTGTAGTGCTTCACTAATTATATAACATCACTCCTCCAATCAAAAATGTTCAAATGTTTGTAGAGCTTAAGGGACCTAACTACGGGGTCATCAGTCCTTAAACTTACAAACTACTTATGAACTAGCTTATACTAAAGACGGCACAAACATCCATGCCTGAGGGGGGGGGGATTCGAACCCCCGACCGCAGCGGCCATGCAGACCGTAGGTTCGTTCGAGTGGCCCAAAAGCTGATAGTTCCTGACAGTTGCTGACGATTTGGAAGGCCTCTACTGCGCATGCGCGCTTTTTGACAGTTGCCAACTCCGAAGCCAACTCGAACGCTTATTTCACCTGTTTCGCATATTGGCCACCCATAGCGCTAGTTAGCATCTTTTCTCTCTAGTCTCTACCAATGTTGAAAGTGAGGTTATGACTGGCGATATGCTATGCATTTCTCAATTGAGAAAACTATTTAAGTCGTCATGAAACATTTGCAATTTACCATTAAACCAAAGTATAATAATAAAGATTAACAAGACACATTTGCCTGCAAACCGTGTATCTGTCGAGTATAAAATTCGTGTGACGAAACTAGGTTAACTTGCGAGTCGCGATGTTACCAGACGACCATTCCATCAAAACATTCTTCTTGAGAAAGCTCACGTTGACGTGAGGTGGCGGACCGGCGACGGACAGTGTGCATTCCGTCATTAGAAATACATTGTGGATTAAATTCTGATCATAAACTTCGACAAAACGCAAAATATACGTAAACATGTCTCTCCATTTATAAATAATGTAGCCAATTTAACCTGACAAAACCTCATACAAAAATGAGGTAAATTAGGATAGTTGTGTGTGAAAGGAATATTTGGTAACATACAACTTCATATGCATTTTGTCCCATTATTATGAGTTACAATAAAATTTAAAAAATGAAACATACAAAAATTTGCAGGTGTTGTGCAAGAATTATCATCGTACATGATTTTCCCAGAAGTTACACATTTCGTGTAGAAACGCCCACATTGGCACTAATAGATTTCTGTAATATATAACCACAAGGAGAAACACGGAACAGTAAATTGTGAGACGCTATAGTGGCACATATGTCGGTTATAAAAATCTATCACTGCTAATGCCTGTTGTGAACTATATTATTCTTATGTGTCAATCACTTCATTTACTGATGGCACAGAAAATCTCAGTAGGACTATTTTTACTTCATTTTCAGGCGAATATATCACAATCCAAACTGTGAAAACATACGCATTCATCTTTAAATTCGTGTTATGAAAATTTCCACACCTTTCATTTATAGTATGTATGGGTGTAATAAAAAGGGGACGTACTGTATTAGAAGGCCACATAAGTTGAAAGAATGCCTGTCTAATATACAAACTCAGCCTCAATCAAGAGAAAATGGAAGCCTTTGAACACAAACCTCTTCGTAAATGTGGAGGCTTGTCTTTTGGCCGAGGCTTGTTAAACGCTTTGGAGTTAGTCAGAAAACAGTTTGACGAAAATCCGATGACTTAAACTTTCGGTCGCCAACTATCAGCTCCGCCACTCGAACACCAGATTGGCCACTCAGATATCGTCAGCAAGAGTCAGAAGTGCCACTCGAACGCCTCAAACTGTTCCTGACCGTCAGCAGCGCCACTCGAACGAAGCTCGTGACTGGCACGCCTCACACCGCTCGGCCACTGCGGCCGGCTCTCCTCCAATCCCTTCGTGGCACACTCTTCAAGTCTTCACCCATGACTGTTCTTGAGGGCCGACAGGAACAAAGTCACTAGTATTATAGTAAAGAATTCATCATGATCAAATCCATCATCAAAACGGCGATCGAGTACCGTATAGATCATGCACCGACCTCACAATGCACCTTTATAGATGGCGATCTTATGCAGTTTGGATCCAGTTGTCACGGACTCCTAGCTCATAAAGGTCTTTCTTCAGCTCATCAACCCATCGCTTTCTGGGTCTGTCGATTGGGCGGGTACCTTCAGGTCTTCCCCTAAGTACGGCTTTTGCCCGAGAGGTTTCTGGTCTCCTAGCAATGTGGCCTGCCAAGCTTATTCTCCTTGCTTTAAGTTTTTGAACGATGTTCGGTTGCCTCATCATTTCCCACAATTCTTGGTTTTCTCTACGTCTCCACGAGTTCCCTTCCTGGACAGGCCCAAAGATCCAAGAGTAAAAAGTTTTCTTCATCCTTCTTTGTTGTGCTTAGGGTTTCTATCCCGTACAACAATATTGGCACTACCATGGTATTATATACTTAAAGTTTGGTATTAATTGGATGACATTATTTGTTTTAGACTGAAGTTAGTTTTAGACACATTAACAATATGTTGGTTAATTTCCTGTTTTAAATTATATTGCCTATTGAACCATGTGCCTAGGTATTTAAAATTTTCTACTTTACCAGATTTCCATATCCCTACCTGTAATGGGATTACGTAAATAATTGCATGCTTTAACGAAGTTAAGGTCAACGTATATACGTACCTCGTATTTAATGAGAGGTAGGGTAAATTTAACTCTTTAATGCATGACTTATTTGAAGCTACAAAAACTACCACGATTAATCTATAGTGAGTATATACTGAGAAAAATTCCTTAAAATTATTACGCACTACTAGCAACAAAATGTTCATAGGTGGTCTGCTGTATAATGCATCCATGATGTACCCGATGTAGTAAATGTCGTAATTGGGTCGCTGATCTTTCCATAACGTAACTCATAATGCAACGGTAGGATGAGACTGACTAATGTGGGAAAGGATGTATACTAAAGTAAACAAACGCACATGTTACGTGTAACGCAATGCAGCTAACTGTCGAAATTTTTCAGTGGCACTCTGTGATTTCTAATTTCTGGAACGTGATTCTTACATATGTAAACTATGTATACAAGCATCTACAAATGAACTTGTGATAAACGTTGATCAGTTTGAGAGATAATAGAAAAAATAGGTTGTAGCTGATCAGCTACACTACGCATTAAAGGGTTAACGTGGAAAGCTGTCAGTAACCATTAAGATATGGCAGTGTCATAGATTTGTGCGTAATGTGTTAGTTCTTGGGTAAGATGCACCTGCTGTTTTATACGAAAACTCAATACTCATACAAAGGTATGTCTGTTCGCCAAGGAGAACCAGTCCTTCGGCTGACACATTACGGCGTTTTTAGTGTCGAATGCGGGTCTGCTGAGAACGGCCTACAACGGTTGCTCCTCGTCCGTTTTTGTTGGTGGGAGATTTCAATGCCCACCACCCCCTTTGGGGCTCCCCACGACCATGTCCACGGGGCTCCCTTCTGGCAGATATACTGAATCACCTTCAGCTCATCTGCCTTTATCACTGGTGAACCAACTTATCTTTCGGACACCACAAATACTTTCAGCCATATAGATCTAGCTATCTGCACTGCTCAGCTGGCACGGCGTCTTGAATGGTCTGCTCTCTCAGACACACATTCGAGCGATCATTTTCCGTGTGTAATTCACCTAATGATGCCTGACACCCTTGAGCATCCACACCGCTGGCAGTTCACCAAAGCGGACTGGGAGCTCTACACGTCACTGGCGGATTTTGGTACTTACCATTATCCTAGTATAGACGACCAAGTGGAACACATTACCACAGTTATTCTGACAGCCGCGGAATGTTCCATCCCCTGCAAGACTTCCCACGCACGTCGTCCCCTTGTCCCGTGGTGGACCGCGGAATGCCGTGACGCTCTGCGAGCACGGCGACGTGCCCTTAGAATCTTCAAACAACGGCCCACGCTCGACAACTGCATCCGATACAAACGGCTGCGGGCCTATTGTCGTCGCCTCTTTCGCGACTGTAAACGCGCCAGTTGGCGCTCATTCACGAGCTCTTTTAATAGGTCTACCCCTTCCTCCATCATTTGGGGTAACCTTAGAAAAATTTCGGGCACTATGGCTCATTCCCCGATTCCCGGTCTGTGTGTCGCAACTGACACCGTCGTCGATCCTCCACAAATAGCCAACGCACTGGGTCGACATTTTGCAGAGGTCTCTAGCTCTTCACATTACACTGACGCTTTCCTAACTAGGAAACGGACGGTGGAGGCGACTCCATTGCCCTTTACCTCTCAGAACCGTGAATGCTACAATACCGAGTTTACTGTACGAGAGCTTCACCACGCACTCTCGTCTTCGCGGTCCTCCGCTCCAGGACCAGATGGCATTCACGTGGCGATGCTGCAACACCTTTCACCAACGAGCTTGCACTTCCTACTGGCCACCTACAACCGCATATGGATAGAAGGCACCTTTCCGCGACGCTGGCGTGAAGCCATAGTTATTCCCATACCAAAGCCTGGGAAGGACAAATGTCTCCCTTCCAGCTACCGCCCCATTTCCCTCACCAGTAGCGTATGCAAGGTGATGGAACGCATGATTCACGGGCGCCTGGTATGGTGGCTTGAAACGCGACAACTCCTGTCTAATGTCCAATGTGGGTTTCGCAAGCACCGTTCTGCGGTGGATCATCTTGTTGCCCTATCTACCTCAGTAATGAATAACTTTTTACGGAAGCGTCAGACAGTAGCGGTGTTCTTTGATCTGGAAAAGGCATACGACACCTGCTGGAGGATGGGCATCCTCCGCACTCTGCATACATGGGGTTTTCGGGGTCGCCTGCCAATTTTTATCCGCGAATTTTTAACAGACCGTGTTTTTAAAGTGCGTGTTGGTTCTGTTTTATCGAGCACTTTTATTCAGGAGAACGGAGTCCCTCAGGGCTCGGCCCTGAGCGTTGTTTTATTTGCAGTGGCAATCAATTCTATAGCCGATCACCTTCCGCTGGGAGTTTCGGCGTCCCTATTTGTTGACGACTTCGCGATCTACAGCAGCTCTGAGCAAACGGGTCTCCTGGAGCGGCGCCTTCAGCGGTGCCTAGACACTCTCCACGCGTGGAGTACGGACACTGGCTTTCGATTCTCAGCTGACAAGACAGTCTGCATGAACTTCTGGCGGCGGAAGGAGTTCCTTCCCCCGTCCCTTCGTCTGGGCCCCATAGTACTTCCATTTGTGGATACCACGACGTTCTTGGGACTTGTTTTCGACAGGAAGTTAAGTTGGTCTCCCCACATATCCCGTTTGGCAGCTCGCTGTACCCGCTCTCTCAATGTGCTGCGGGTGTTAAGTGGCACCTCGTGGGGAGCTGACAGGTCTACTCTCCTCCATCTGTATCGCACCATAGTTCGGTCCAAACTGGACTATGGTAGCATCGTTTATTCTTCGGCTCGACCGTCCATACTGCGCCGCCTTAATACAATCCACCACCAAGGTCTCCGTCTGGCGACAGGAGCGTTTTATACTAGCCCCGTTGAGAGCCTCTATGCCGAGGCTGCAGAACTACCCCTTTCTTACCGTCGGGAACTCCTGCTTAGCCGTTACGCTAGTCGTTTGTCGTCCATGCGAGGACACCCGACGTACGCAGTTTTTTTTAACGACTCACTTGACAGTCTCTTCGCTCTGCGCCCGTCTGCCTTGCTACCACCGGGAGTACGCTTGCGTTCGCTACTCGGCCAGCTTGGCGTTACAATGCCTGCTATCTTCTCGACTGGAGAGAGCACCTCTCCACCGTGGCGAAGCCCCGAAGTCCGTGTTAACTTTGATCTTCATTCTCTTGCAAAGGACTCGACACCTAGTTTCGTCTACCAGAGAGAATTTCACGCACTCCGGTTTAAATTTGATGACAATTTGTTCATTTACACTGATGGCTCAAAGACAGACCAGGGTGTTGGGTGTGCTTTTGTACTTGGCAACGTCTCTTTTAAATATCGTCTTCCTGAGTGGAGTTCCATTTTTACAGCTGAGCTGTATGCATTATATCAAGCCACACACTACGTCCGGCGAAACTCGCTCAGTAAGACTGTCATTTGCTCGGACTCTATGAGTGCTTTGTTGAGCCTTCGCATGCTATATCCGGCCCATCCCCTGGTACAAAGCATCCGCAATTGCCTTACTTCTCTTTCAACGAGCGGAACTACGGTGACGTTTCTGTGGGTCCCTGGCCACGTGGGAGTGTTGGGGAATGAGGCTGCGGATACGGCTGCCAAGGAGGCAGTTCTCCTTCCTCGGCTATCTACCTTTTCCACCAGCTCTGATGACCTTCGCGCTGGTATCTCCCAGCGTATTATCTCCCGTTGGTATCTACATTGATCATCCCTGTCGGGGAACAAGTTGCGAGCCATTAAACCTGTGCCTGATCTCTGGTCAACGTCATCTCGACCCTCCCGCCGAGAGGAGATTGTTCTGGCCCGGCTTCGTATTGGCCACTGCCGTTATAGCCGCCAGCATTTATTACGTGGTGGTCCTGCACCCTTATGTGAGCACTGTGATGCACCTTTTACTGTGAACCATCTTTTAGTGCAATGTCCGTTTTTTAATCGTCTCCGTCATGATCTGTGTTTACCATTTGAAATGTCTGACATTTTAGCTGATGACCCGCAATCGGTTAACAGAGTTTTACTTTTTATACATCGTGCGAATATGGTGAAGGCCATTTAATTTCTAACCCCGGGTCTTTTTTACTACGGGCAGTATTGGGCGCTAATGACCACAGTAGTTGTGCGCCCTAAAACCACAAGCAAAAAAAAAAAAAAAAAAAAAAAAAAAAAAAAAAAAAAAAAAAAAAAAAAAACGGTTGCTCCTGTTTACACACTGAAGCTTCCGAGCACATGTCTTTAATACTGTCGGCATTATCGCCGTGTTTTTCATTTTTTATGTCCGGAAGTACCAGATTGTGTAAATATTTACAGTTCGTTGGTTGTAATGAATATTGAAGCCAGCTTTAGCATATGATGACCTAGAAACGTTCCTTCGTCGGCGCAAACATTATCTTTAGGGCCAGTTATTCACTATTGAACTACCGCTACTATCTTCCAATAATGAAATGAATTATTTTGAAATACTTCTTTAATGACACGATAGGATTGACCGAATAATCATCTCTAGGATTATGTATAAAGTGTGTGTGTGTGTGTGTGTGTGTGTGTGTGTGTGTGTGTTTTAATCCCTAATAGTTCTTAAACGGTGCAATATCTATTAATCTTGATTACAAGCAGGAACATTTGAAATAACTGTCATACTCTTTCAATACGATTTACTGTATTTGGATAAAACGTTTCGTACACTTTAACTGACTTCTGAACCCCGAAATCCTTCATTAAACCTCAGTGACGTCTACGGGATCTTTTGATTCATGCCATCATGCTCTTACTTGAAACTGAAGAGAAACTGGCAAGGATTTCTAATAACGGGTCAGTCGCATAGTACGTGATACTAAGTATTAGAAATTGGAAACACTTTCATAACTTCAATCCTAACAGTTACTTTCGAGTTTCCCAAACTAAAAAGAATTTTCTCATTACGTGCTGGCGTAGTAATTATTGAAGAAAGGATATTCCGAACAATAACACTCCCAGCCTAAATCTTATTTTCTAAACGAATCAGATTTAATCTCTTATTGAATTTCCCTGTGGGGTCAAGAGAAGCAAATTGGAAACAGGAAATACTGTTCGCATGGTTTTCTTTTCTTCGCATTCTATTTAAAATAATATATGCTCAGATTGAATTATGAAAACGTCAGATTCATTCACATAAATGTTTTTAGGTGTCCGAATCTGGAGGTTCCGTAAGTATGGTACATAATACCTTTACTGGGGAATTACTTCTTTGGCTGTTTGTGCCTTGCGGTCGAATTACATAGTTCCTGTTTCAATTAACGTGAAAATGTGACCCTCAAACTTACGAAAACTATGAAATCAGTTACAGGTTTATATACGTTATTCTTTTACATAGAAAATAGTGCTGAAATATCAGAAAAAAGTACAGAAAGTTCACGAAGTTGTCAGTGAAAAGAGAAATCTCTCTTTACAATCTCAGAGTTAAACATTCGAAAATAGACAATTTAGGATGCAAAGTAAGCATTCGCCTGCAGTACTATGTTTGTAAACCTACTGGACCAAGCTGCATGATCACCAGTCCCTAGACTTTTAGAAACTAATTTACGCTAAGGAACACACACACACACACACACACACACACACACACACACACACACACACACACACACTTCCTTGTAACTGCTTTCTTTTTCGAGACAACCTGATGCAGATTTCTCTCTTTTGTAGTTTCATGGCGTTATTGACATTCTTGGCATAAATATCACTCTCCGGCTTTGAAACGAGAGAGAGAATAACGCATTACAGTGGTTGAAACACCACTGTATAAGGAACAAGGGACGGCTGTGTGTATGTACATAAGTGCTTACATGGGGTATTGTTTACTAGACAGATAGTTGCTTGACCGCGGATTGTTTAACCCTTTAAAGCACGACTTTTTATTTGAAGCTATAAAAACTACCACTATTAATGTATAGTGTCTATATACTGAGGAAAAAAATCCTTAAAATTATTACGCACTACTAGCACCAAAATGTTCATAGCTGGTCAGCTGTACAGTGCTTCCATGATATACCCGATGCGGTTAATGTCACTATTGTGTCTCTCATCTTTCCAGAGAGTAACTCCTAATGCAACAGTAGTATGTGACTGACTACTTTTACATCGGAAAGGAGAAATACTGAAGCAAACAAACGCACATGTTTAGAGTAACTCAAAGCAGCTGACTGTCGAACTGAGTCAATAGCACTCTGCAATTTATAATTTCTAGGACGAGTTACTAGCATATGTAACACAATCTGTACAAGCAGCTTCAAGTTAAGTTGTGGTAAAATGTTGATCAGTTTGAGAGATAATGGAAAAAATAAGGTATGTAGCTGATTAGGTACACTGTGCATTAAAGGGTTAATAAATTAAGCACCATATTCACCCAATAGGCGTTTTGGTTTGTTTCGTAGCTACATGTTTATTGCAGTGGCTATGCGCTATATTTGGCTGGTTCACGCAGTGCTGCCAGATGCGAACCCAGCCGTGGATGTCTCCCACCGGAAGCTCCTCGGCTGCAGATAACCCACGCGTCGTGGGACCGTGTCACTGTCTGCGCGGGGACCCGGTCGCCCAACCCCCAGGTTTTAACCTCGTTCATGAGTACACCACTAGCGGTGTTGTAAGTGTGGATGTTTCTGCGCTTTGTAATGCACCTCTGTTCAAAAAGAAGGAACACATTTCAAACATACCTTCCTAACTACACAAGATTGCTGGGCGCACAACAAGGTAAAGTTTGAACGGTCCGGGAAGACATACCGATGAAGGCTGCATTGGCGCTGTTGCTCGTCATGAAAGGCTGTAGTGGCGTTGTTACTTGTCCTGTTGAAAGTCTGTAGTGCCGACAGTGACGAGCCAACAGCGAAAAACATTTTGGGAATGCTGCAGTTAGAACTGTTGTTGGATTTCAGTGTGCTTTTCCCTGTCAGTTTAATAACGGCGTGTTAACAAAGTTTATGGACCTTTGATTTGTTTTTCGTGATGAATACTGTGAGAGGACGAACGTATCTAGACATACTTACAAACTGAAGATTTCCTCGACTGAAGATTCAAATTCCTCTACGCACTTCATTCCTCTACGCACGTCTGACGTTTTAAGACGTTGGATTTTACGAGGAGGATCAGAAGACCAGTAGTGTCTTCCATGCCTCCGGACCGCACACCTCAAGACGTTTTGTCTAGAGTTACATAAAAGACCGCGTTTTCATCTACCCAATGCCTAAAGGTAAAGCAGTAAACAACCCGAAGATTGGTTCGAACACCACAGGGCTTTGGAGGTGGTATGCCGTTACCTTCCTCAGACCTTCGAACTGACTTACCCAGCCAGTTATAGGGGGACCTACAGTTTAACGTGGGTTCCGAACCACGGTGCTACTCGGTATTTTTCACATGAACAATACTGTCAGAGGTGAAAGAAGTGGAAAGTGACAGATAAAAATCCTAGCACCTGGCGGGGATTGAACCCGCGACCACTGTGCAACCGAGGCGCACGCCTAACAGTCTCGAATTGGTGAAGATGTGAATTCGTTAACGAGAGACTAGCTGTGTCGTGTGTGACAAGCAGTGATATCTATACTACCTGGATGTGGCACTACAGATTTCTGAGCGTGCCAGACAGAGGTTCATATTCTGTTTCTTCACTAGTTACAACATGGCAGCTACTAAATGTTACGAAGAAAACGAAAAGGTAATGTGTTGCGATCCCGTACTCACGCGAGTCTGTTACTTCGCATATTGACTTATTACGACATGGCCGACAATAAAACATATGAATGTGTGTGTGTGTGTGTGTGTGTGTGTGTGTGTGTGTGTGTGTGTGGAATGGGCATGGCATTGCTTCATGGCACCAACATTTCTATAGCTAAACCACTGCTTTGCCAACAGTCACGTTAGTGTGTCCAGATTTGCTTATGAATTTACAAAGCGTGTTCTGTGGAGAGGAGCAACATTAAATTTCAATTTTAAGTATTATAAAATGAAAATAGTGTCTTTTCTTGAAACTGCTAAGTTGATTTTAGTATACGACTAACGTTTTTCCAACAGTCGCATGGTCTTAAGTTACCACACCATGTACGTAGCTGCTCTATTGTTTGCCCGGTCTTCTAGTATCTATGGTCGAAGGCAGCCAAGCTACAGTTCTGTGTTCAGACACCAGAGTTACAGACCCAGGTTACATAGAGATCACTGGTGGCAAGACATTGGAGACCGTTTCGATATTTGTCACGTAACGCCTAGTGCTCATATTTATTGCATAACAATTTGCTCTTTCCTATTCCCGGGAACGATGGAATTTTTTCCTTTCGCACTTGAGAAGCAATAATTTTTTTAAAATCTGTTCCTTTTTAAATACCCGTTTACAGTTGGCCTACTTTCATCTGCCCAGAGACCGGTGGTACTACTGCAAGGATGTTGAAGGTCAAGGACAAATATATTAGTTTTCCTGCCCTTAAATGTTTGAGTTGCAGCTTAATATGGATAACACTTTAGAACTCGGTACCCCATATTCCTATTAAAATGACTCCGTATTGAAGATGAAATGAGCGTATCTTGGTCAGCTTTTAAAATTTCGTAGTACAGATAAGTCCTCGTAGTTTATGTACATCTGTCTCTTACCAAATCTTTCTAAACTTCAGATTACAAGGTTTCAGTAAAATTCTTCTGAGTATTGATTATACACAAACATACTATAGGATGGCTTAGTTAGAAAACACACACACACACACACACACACACACACACACACATATATATATATATATATATACGCCCCAAGTGTTGTTGTTCAAATGTGTTTGTTAAGCTTAAGGGACTCGACTGCGGTGTCATCAGTCCCTAGACTTAAAGTACTTATGAACTACCTTATACTAAAGACGACACGAGTGGGATTCGAATTCCCGACGGGGAATGGCCTCGCGCATCGCAGCATAGAGCCTCAATGCGCTTGGCCACTCCGCCGCGGTTGCCTCAGGTGACGTATATAGTTTCCCTTCATTGAAGGACCACATACAGATTGTTCATACAAGCATGTGACACTGTCTTAAGAATTCTTCTTTGGAGTCTTGTTAAACTCGTACTTCGTATTATTTTGAATGTCACGACATCAAAAAGTAAATGTCTTCACTTCGCAGTTTTGTGGTAGGCTCGTACTGGTAAGTTTTTTCACCGTTGTAATTTTTACCAGAAAAGAATTCTCCACGTTTTGCGTTCCAATCGAGTCGCCGTAAAAATCCACTTCTCGTCGTTTCTGACAAAGTCAGGGATAAAATTTGCACACACTTTTGTTCATAAGAGTCTGGACAATGTCTCGCAAATTAAAGAGTTGACATTACTGAAGACTGGCTGCTCAAAACTGACTGGTCGCATGCACATCTCGTCTACTTATACTGAAGACATATCTCAGAAAAAGCATCACAAATATTTTTATTGGAGTATTACGTATAAAACCTCATATTGCGACTGTTGATATATCAATGAGAGCTGATGACCTCTGTACTGCTCCAGTGAAGGGGAGAAGTCATGCAGACACTTTCAGAGATACGAGGGTTTTAATATAAGCTGATGATGTATTGCAGCGGTTCCAAACCTATGGCCCGCGGGCAGCCTCGCACTGGGCCGCGAACGCTCGTAGAGAGTCGAAGGCGAGATAAAAATTATCGGTAGGTTCAGGGCTTTCACTCGTCAGTTGCCAAGGTCGCTGAGCAAAAAACTGAAATGAGAGTTAAATGTCCTATACTTACTGTATCACTGGTAGGTCGTCAGTTAGATCAGGCGCTCCCTTGGTTCAGCGGACACATGGCAATATACATAGAGAGGCTCTTGCAGCGAAATGTTTGGACAAATCTAAACTCTTGACGATGCAGTAAAAGTCGTTAATTTTATTAAACCAAGGCCAATAAATTCGAGACTGTGTAGTGTTTTGTGTGATGAAATGGGGAGTGAACAGAGCTTCTACTTCGCTCCGAAGTTCGGTGGTTGTCGAGAGGTAAAGAAGTGTCAAGATTGTTTGAACTCCGTGACGAACTAAGGATTTTTCTTACGGTTGAAGATTGTGCTGAAAACCTCCAAGTTCCCACTTTGACAGTGTGACCAAAGAAACCTTATTGAGTAGCTAATTTCACTTATTTCATCACTCCTGCACCACTCATCAGTCAACTTTCCGCATCCTACCCTCCCTTTGCAACCTCAGGGATTGTTAAAAATTGGCCAAGTTCTAGTGGTACGCCAGAAATTTCATAAAATGCCGATAGTACACGCGGACAAAAAGTTGGGGTACCCCTGCTGACTAGACACTATAGCAGTGTGTAAGCATTTTCACTTTTTTCAGGGACTACTTTCCTAAAACTTAGGGTGAAATCCAGTGGATTAAAAAATCTCTTTGAAGTGGATTACTTTAAAAAATTGAAATTTTCAACAGGTGAAGATGACTTGTTAAATAAACGAAAAAGCGTTTTTAAAATAACGCTGTTGGTTCCATTCTGGATAAGAGTTCGACAACCTATCCAGCAATTTCCAAAATTGTTTTGAAACATCCAGTGGCCTTTTCGACAAGCTATTTATGTGAACGAGCCTTTTCAACTAAACTCTTTTTGAAAAAAAGTACAGGAATAGACTTAGTGTAGAGTGTGATTTGAGGTCAAGTTAACCAGTTTTAATCCAAATATTACCTGTCTTGAGAGTGAGACAGTGTCAAATATCCCACTGAGTATTTAACATTGCCTACTCGATTTTGAGTTTTCGTGTACTTGTTATAATTAAGTAAAACCTTTCCTCTATATTAGTATATTTTATCACGTGTGTGTGTGTGTGTGTGTGTGTGTGTGTGTGTGTGTGTGTGTGTGTGTGTGTGCACCTATTTTTGTGTTGCGGCTTGTATTTAGTTACAGAGGTTTTTATCCAATGGGGGGCCGCAGTGCAAAAAAGATTGGGAACCGCTGATCTGTTGTTTAATGTTGTTAGTTTCAGCTTCTACCATAGTTTCTGCCTTGACGTAACTTGTACGGCAGGAATGAAGATGTCCCGTATCTTCTCGATATACAGTATAGGTGTTAAATTTTCGACGTTTCGCCTGCTTTGTGTCAGATAAGAGGAAGAATATTAATGAAATGAATTTTTAATAATGTCTGGACGGAGAGTAGCGAGGAACACAAATATTGTCATAATGGAATTTTAAGTTCTGTTAGCGTGTTTGCAGAAAATAATTTAAAGAATAGCCAGTTCTTAAGTTTTCTTGAATTTATTGTGGAGAAGGCCGAGCTTATACTTCGTTGCTAATAGTGCTACGTACAGGGGGGGAAAAAAGTAAAGCAGTCATCTATCCTAATACCGCAGTGTTTTACTGGGCCAACTTCTGTTAGAGGTTGTGTGCTGTTGCCTTCCTCCGGCGTTTGAACTGACTTATCAAGCTATTTATACGAGGACCTAAAGTTTAAGGTGGACACCGAACCAGTATGTAACAAGACATTTTTCACACCAACTAACTTCGTGAAACGCGAAAGAACTGACCGAATCTCAAACCCAAGGCTAGTAGCCAAAGCCAATTTCGCTTCCGTTGAGAGAAGCTTCCAGTGCGGGTTTTTTTTTTTTTTTGCGTGTAATCGATTTTTATAGTAGTGTTATACAGCTAGAACTAAATGAGTGACAAATTTCGGCGATTTGTGACATCTCTTACCGCCGGCCGCGGTGGCCGAGGGGACTGAGGCGCTCCAGTCACGATCTGCACGGCCACTACGGTCGGGGGTTCGAATCCCCCCTCGGGCATGAATATTTGTGCCGTCCTTAGTATAAGGTAGTTGATAAGTAGTTTGTAAGTTTAGGGACTGATGACCCCGTAGTTAAGTCCCATAGACTATACAAACATTATAAACATCTCTTACCAGTGATTTAATTCGTCGTTTTAAAATACAAATGCATTGTGTATGTAGTGTTTGCTGCTAAGGATTTTATGTTCATATTTCAAAAATTATATGAAAATTATTGTGCCTTTAGTAAATGTTAAGTTTTCGTAAATAATATCTCGTAATTAAATAATGCAAATGATGATGCTCCTGTATATGAATGGAAAGTGTCAGAAACATAGTATTTAATGGTCTAAATAAGGTTTACTTTCTAAAATTTTCTTGGGGAGAAGCATGATACGGTTACTTCCTCCTCCTCCTCCTCCTCCTCACCCCTTTCCTTCTTGGTTGGACACGTGACTACTGACAGCCTGTTTTGAGGTTGGTAGCAATGCATTCTTGTACTAGTACCTGCTGGCCGCTTGGAGCGCTAGCATAGCTTGGGTGCTGTAGCAGTGTGGTGGTGTTGCAGGCACATCGTGGAGCACGAGGGCCCCCGCGCGCTGTTCAAGGGCCTGGGCCCGAACCTGGTGGGCGTGATGCCGTCGCGCGCCATCTACTTCTGCTCCTACCAGCACGCCAAGAGCTTCTTCAACCAGGTGCTGGCGCCCGACAGCGCCATCGTCCACGTCTGCTCCGCCTTCTGCGCAGGTCAGTACACGGCATCTTGGCCATTCGTAGAATGCTAGTGCTTCGTTAAAACTACTGTTAAGGCCGCCTCTTACGTGAGCGACGAGCGAGTGTCATTCTGCTACGCAACCTTGCAGCTACAATCGGCGACATGGCCGCCAGAACCGAACAGCTGTTTCTAAAATACTGATAGCTCCAGAGGAATGGAATCAAGTTTTATTTACTGAAGGAAATAAGACTAAAAAAGCGACGACTGTTCGTGGACTACCTCATTCATAACTTCAGATACACAAAATAGACTACGATCACCAGCCGTAGTCTTCGAAAATACGAGGAGTACAGCTACTTTAGACAGTTGTTAAAATAAAATGAGAGAGATCAGAGATCGAAGCGAAAGATTTGTGTATTCTTTCTCCTTGCGTGCTATTCAAGAATGTTCAAATGTTTATAAAGCTTTGGGGACTTAACAACGGGGTCATCAGTCCCTAAAGTTACAAACTACTTATGAACTACCTTATACTAAGGACGGCACAAATATCCATGCCCGAGGGGGGATTCGAACCCCCGACCGTAGTGGACGTGCAGACCGTGACTGGAGCGTCTCAGTCCCCTCGGCCACCGCGGCCGGCTCACATTGTATAAATAAGTGTTGTATTATCCCTTTACCGAGCACTACCATTTTTAAGTTTTTACCAACTTCATCTTCAGTTACACACATGTATTCCACTGTACCAAACACATCAAATTCCTAATCAAACATATTTTACTCAAAAAACGCAAATTTACACGCATGTCATTTGACATCATAGTGTTTCCAGAGCTTAATAGCTCGCAGAATTCTTAAGACATTCTTTATAACCTATACAAGCAGACAATTATCAACGAACCCCTGCACTTTGTAGCGCGTGCGACAGCGACAAGATACAACCAGGATTGAATCTCAAACGACGCCCGTTGTCTGACGTGCAACGCTGCAGATGTCGCTTACGTACGACAGACCTGACACGATACATCCGGTTGATTTGTCGCTTCAAGCTGTCGCTCACGGAAGACGTGGCCTAATGCATTGAATTGACAGCGCAGTGTGTGTACTTTCAAACAGTACACTTTCGTGGATAAATACTCGTAATCACGAGAAAGTAACCAATAACTGTATAAGTTGATGAGGCAACCAAATACCATACAAAAACTGAAATCGTGGAGGTTACGTCTAGGAGGCCAGACACCTCTCGCGCAAAAGCCTTTCTTATTGGAAGACCTGATGATACCCATCCAATTGAAAGACCCACAAAGGGTGGGGGTATGAGTTAAGAAAAAACCTTTGTCAGATAGGAGTCCATGACAATTGGATCCAAAGTGCACAAGATCGCCTGCTATAGAGAAGCATTGAACAGTCGGCGCATTATCTACACGGTCCTCGATCGCCGATTTGGTGATGAAAATTTATCCAAAAATATGTTTCATTTGCGAAAATAGCACACTTTATAATCAAATAGTTTCAACCCAACGGTGAGCCATCTTCAGGATGTTGCATCGCTTCACATAATCTCTGAGCAACATCCTGAAGATCGTCCACCATTGGATTGAAACCAGTTGATAATAAAATAACAAATTTGTGTTGTAGACTGTTTTATATAGAAATGTTGTTCATAGATATTTTACTTATCAGACATTTGATAGCTTAATTTTGACGCTAATTTCCACTCCTTCAACAAGGTGTATATCACGGCAAAACCAGCGGCTGCACTAAAATGCGAATTTTTCTCAGACTCAGCAATATGGCGGAAGCAGGCTTCACTACTTCAGTGTCTCTCTATTGAAACATCCTTAGGTTGGTTACTTGTATAAAGGAAACAAATGTCCTATACGAGTCCGCGGTCTTTTTTTTTTTAAGGAGACCACATGGGTATCGTACTTTTTAATTTCTGTATGGTACGTGAAGTTCATAACTCAAAAAACAATCAGCCAAAGTCATTCGGCGCAACTCTCAAAAATTTTCGAGGAAATGGACTGTAAAGTTCCGCAAAGCACACTTAAGTACCAATAATTAACAGTTGCAGCATCTGTCGATATAGCTCAGATGGTGGCGTTATCGCCTCATAACCATAGTCAGTGTTTCGAATCCAACCGTGACAGATATTGTTTAAAAAAAAATTAAAAAAAACTGACAGGATTCGAACCACTGATCCTAGGGTTGTAAGGCCAGAACGCTACTATGCAATTCCTTTAATGATTGTCACTTGCGCTTACTTGCAAAACTTCAAAGTCGATTTTCTCGAGAATTTTCGATGGTTGAGTCAAATGGCTTTGGCTGATTATTTCAGTTCTGAACTTCACTTACTATGAATATAAAAAAAGTTCTAAAATCCGATACCCATGTGGTCTCCTTGTAAAAATAGTGTAGATCGCTAAAATTGTCCTTATTTATTACGTCGTTTCTGCATCTGCCATAATGAGATATAAAAACAAAACCTCTGAACTTTCCAACAAAGTTCAGGGTCAGTAATAAAATCTGTACCTAATAGGGGCCCCTACTAGATATATATTTTATTACTGACCCAGAACTTTGTTCGCAAGTTCAGAGGTTTTGTTTTTATATCTGATTGTGCCAGATGTAGAAACGACGTGGGTTTCTTTTTCTTTTTGCGCTCTAGGTGGTTAAGTTTCTGATAATGCCATTGGCCAGACCGCGCGAAGTAAATGTTTTTCGCGATTTAAGGAGTATCGTTTTGATCTTAATGACTTCATCCGTTCGGGAAGATCTCGAAAAGTTACTCCAGTTTTGCGGACTGGTATAAGAAGTGGAGGAGATTATATTATTTATCAATATTTCTGTTATATTTATCTGTTGTGTTTATTAAACTATGAAAAAAGTTATGTTACTTCCTGGCAGATTAAAATTGTGTGCCGGAACCGGGACTCGAACCTGGAACCTTTTACCTTTCGCGGGCAAGCGCTCTACCGACTGGGCTATCCCGACACGACTCACGATGCCGCCTCACAACTTTACTTCCGCCAGTACCTCGCCTCCTACTTTCCAAACTTCAGAGGCTCTCCTGCGAAACATGCAAGACTAGCACTCCAGGAAGAAAGGATATGGTGGAGACATGGCTTAACCCTAGGTCAAGTGTTCCTAAATCATAAATACAATAACTCCACCGACAACATTTAAGAGTTACTTCAGCTATTTTTTTTTCTGTGTTTATCCTGGTGTAAAGGATCGGTTATCTCCGGTTGTTCCACGGAGAACCAATGCAATTTAACGAGGCACCCACAACCACTTCCGAAGTTTGACGGTGGAGCTTAATACAAATAAACAATCTCAGAGACGGATTTACGTCTCAAATAAGTCAAAGACATTATTGATAGAACTCGGATCTCCATGCATACTAGGCAGACGTCTTAACCGTTAGACTAACACACCAATAACGATTAAGGCGCCTTGGAATAGTATATGTACGATTCCGCTGCATGGAGAGCCTTGGCAGTAGTGGCAATTATCTTTGGAACAAAGAAGCTGAATTAAAGTTTGTGTTGTGGAGGGAAATCGTACATAGACTATTCCAAGGCGCCTTAATCGTTAGTGGTGTGGTAGTCTAACGGTTAAGACGTCTGCCTGGTAAGCATGGAGGTCCGGGTTCGATTCCCGGCCGCACCACAAATTTTAATTCAATGCTTCAGATCTATCAATAAGGTAATTAGCGATCAGACCTTATTACTGTAGGTTTCTTCTACCATCCAACCGAGCGATCTGGCGCAGACACTGGACTTGCCTTGCATTCGAGAGGACGATTCAAATCCACTTCCATCCAACCAGATTGAAAAGTTTCCCTTAATCGCTCCGAGATAAATACCGGGTTGGTTCATTTGGAAGGACACAGCTGATTTCCTTCCCCCACCCTTACCCTAAAATTTCTAATGACCACGCTGTTGACGGGACGTTCAACCCCAATCTCCCTGGCGTATCGAATAGTGTATTTGGGTCATTTTCTGCTCGGGCTACGGTTCACAGCTATCGGATTGCCACGTTTAGTTACACTTAGTCTTTCACTCGCTTAAGAGCATAGCAAAAATGCCGTTTTGTTACTGTCACGCCAGTAATATTTGTACAACATGGCGTAAAAGTGCGCCGATTTTGAGCTCCTCGCGAAGACGTAGTACGCGGCACTTAAAAATTATAAGACTATTGAATTTACGGTGTAGAGCCAGCGACCAATGGTTTGGTGAATGAAATGTCTTAAAATTTGAAGCGAGCTATGAGCGTTGCTACTGATAAAGGTGAAGAATTGTATGTAGTTGCATGCTGGCTAATTGTACCAGTACTCTCTTGATGAAGTGGTGGTAATTTGCTGTCACTGTCGTCCCCATGACAACAGCGTGTTGAGATAAGCCAGCGACACTTCGGTCGTTAGGCAGCTGTCCATAATTTATGACTTGCTCTTAGAGCAGTAAACGTATTATCTAATGGACTGAAGTTTCTAATTTCTGTTTCATACCTTCTGTTTCATACCTTCCAGCAAGCATTTGAGTTAAACCGACAGTACACAGCATTGTTAAATTTACGGAATGGTGAAATAACTGGCTTTGTTAAGTTACGTAAGAGATCTATGCTAGTGGCATATTACATGCAGGTTCTGTTAGCAAAGTTGTGGGAAAATGTAAGATATTCCAGACCGATATTTCCTCTCGACAACGGAGTATGCACTGATAACAAGCTTCCTGACATTAAAACTGTTCCAGGCTGGAATTGGAACACGGAACCTTTGCCTTTCGCGGTCAAGCGTTTGTAACGACTGAGCTGTCCTAACATGCTTCACTTAAGCTGCATTATTTTGGAAACAATCGCTAGGCTACGGCCATGTCACGGCTCAACGACATCCATTCAGTAGTGCTAGTCCTGCAAGGTTCGGTTGAGAACTTCTGTGAAGTTTCAAAGTAGGAGAATTGTAGATGCTGTATATTGTTTGCTGCGTAGTTTGGAATATTAGTGTACCTATAGACTGACACATCAATTAAAGCAGTTATGTCACTGAAATGGTGAGAACCGTGTTCAGCGACTAGAATGGAATTGATTCGGAATATTCTGTCTCCGTGTTCATTCATTGCAACCAAATTAAGGATACAAAAGACAAGAGCCTGGAAAGCCTATCCCCATCTGTGGAAAACTGGAGGAGAAAATGTCAAATTTATTGTAGCCAAAATGATTTTTCTCATTTCAATGATTTGTGAAAGAGGTTCGCTCTTAAATGATTTACAGTAGCGGAGTGTTGCAGCACACTGAGAAAAAATGTTACTGTCAGGTTTCATATCTTCAGTACATAGGTGACACATGGGTGCCACGACAAAGGAGGGTCAATGTAATATATATATAAGCTTGAACGCATGCCCACCAAGAGTTGCTACATCTTGGCGACAAATATCTGCTCTAACATGGCAGAGTGATCAAATGAGTCAATGTTGGCAGTTGAGGAGTCATGTGAAGTTGGCACCCCCTTTTTTTTTGGAAAATGTACACATTTTCTCAGAGTTCTAGACAGATATACAATAGTTCCGGAGTTCTCTGTACAAAATTTAAATAGTTCTGCAAAATTTCGCCGCAAAAATACGAAAAATTACCACAAATTTTATTTTTTCAAAATAAGTATTTGCCTATTAGCACAAACATAGTTCTAATCACAGTTCTAAATAGCTGTCAGAGTTCTACAGGAAATCCAAATTGTATTTTTCTGTGCAGATTATACTTTGAGATAATTACAATAATGGAGTATCCATTTACATGCTACTGTGGAATTTGCAGCCTTTTTTTTTTTTTCAAAAATTACTTTTTTTCAGAGTTCTAGGGAGATGTGCAATAGTTCTTGTTTACGATAAGCAGGAATTACTCAGACGTAAAAACAACAAATTGAATGTGCAGCGGATAGAATATCTGTCAAGAGCTAAGAAAAAATGTATATTTCTCGAATAAGCAGCACAAATACACAGCTTATCAGATATTCAGAATTGTGATCATAATTTTTTCGGGCAATTACATAGAAGTATTCACATGAAATCTAGAACTGTAGTATACGTACACACACACACACACACACACACACACACACACACACACAGAGAGAGAGAGAGAGAGAGAGAGAGAGAGAGAGAGAGAGAGAGAGAGAGAGAGAAACGTGTATTTCTCGGAAAAAAAAAAAAAAGGTGCCAATTTCACAGTAACGTGAAAATGAATTCCACATTACTGAATTTATCTCATAAAGTATAATCTGCACAGAAAAATGTCATTAGGATTTCCTGTAGAACCCTTTGATAGCTATTTAGAGCTGTGACCAGAACTATGTTTACGCTTATAGGTAAATAATTATTTGGAAAAAAACTAAAATTTGTTGTAATTTTTTCGCGAATTTGTGCAGATCTGTTTAAATTTTGTGCAGAGAGCTCCAGAACTTTTGCAGAACTATCTATAATTCTGAAAAAATGTACATTTTCCAAAAAAGGGGTGCCAACTTCACAGGACTCAGTTGAGGCTGTAGCAGCGCCATCTGGCTTGATGTTCTGACTTGCGGCGCGGATTCCCTTGGGGGTATTGGGCGCATTAAGTCTTGTTAAGCAACACACCACCTCGAGTATCCGTCCTCATTCATGGTCGCAGATGAATGAACTGTTGTTTTATTGAGCAGGCTGTTGTCACATTTGCCGTAGTCGCGCAGCACCTCGCTATCTGAATAATTTAGGAAGTCTAAAACGCCACGCTACAAATCTCACGGCAATTCCCATCGGAGGTTAAACATCTCCATCGGGCATGGCTGTGTTGGCCTTAGCATAAGTTTGCTTAAGTATAGGGACCGGTGATCTCTGTTTGATCCCCTATGTTCCCAAACATTTGAACACTTACACAGGTCTGCGACATAAAGATTGCTTCAAATTTAATAAGAGATTTTTGTAGTGTTTCTAATGCTCATTTCGGGAAAAGTAGTGAAAAAATGCCATTTCGTACAGGTATTTCACAAACTGCTTGTCTATTTCAGCTTTTTTCGATATTTATGTGTATATTTCAGCACTGTAGTTTTAATTTTGGTTTTTAGGATCTCCGAAAAAAATTTTAGCCGCGGTGGAGTAGCCGAGCGGTCTAAGGCGTGTGTGTGTGTGTGTGTGTGTGTGTGTGTGTGTGTGTGTGTGTGTGTGTGTGTGTGTGTTTGTCCTTAGGTTAGTTTCCCTTAGTTTAAGTAGATTATAAGCTACGGACTGATGACCATGCAGTTTCGTCCGATAGATTTACAAACATCTGAAAATGTATTTAGCGCGGTCGTCCGAGAGAGGACTTGACCTCGGACGGGAACGGCCGCCCAGTCCGTAGCATTACGCATTAGACCACGCGGCGATTCCGCAGCGTCTTGGAAAAAAGTGACAGTGTTGAAACTCTACAAATCAATTATTATTTGTGGTTTCCCAACAAAAAGTGTAATAATAGCATTTTACACACTTTGACCGCAGACAGGTCGTATCACGAATTAGTAGAAAAATCTTTGGAATATACGGATGTTCAGCCATGTGGACAGTCTTCACTGCCATTCTTAGCGCGTTTCAGATAAGAGCATTTGCGAAGTGAAAGGGAATGAGCAGCAGTTGTAAAAAACAAGGCTGATAACAGGGTTATGTATCTCAGAGCCGCTTATTCATGACCTCTTATCGTTCACTTGTTCTGGGCAAATAGCGAATCTGGCACGAAAGACTAAGCACGACGTTTGCATCTCTCAAACTCCCATCAGCATTCTTGGATTCATTTCTGTGCCGTTTTTAATAAATTTTAATACTGAAACGACTTACTTGGGTACTATATTTTCTGGAGCATTAACGTAAGTCTTAATGTTCTCAGGTGCCCACCAGCGTTTTTAGTGACAAGAGTGTACATGTTTTTGTAAAGCAACGAAAGATCACGCACGGCAACTTTTATTAAGACTTTCTGCGGTGCAGCGGTCTGAATTAGACGCAGGTGATTCACGTTAAAAATGAGACGGATACAGGCAATGGATCAGATACGAAAGCTCAGATACAAAAGCTCCAAAAGCCTTCGTCGCGTGGTGTAGCTTTTCGCTCTAACCGCAGTAGTAGCCATAATTGTAATGGTCTCTCGTGAGAGCCGGCCGCGGTGGCCGAGGGGACTGAGGCGCTCCAGTCACGGTCTGCACGTCCACTACGGTCGGGGATTCGAATCCTCCCTCGGGCATGGATATTTGTGCCGTCCTAGTTCGTAAGTAGTTGATAAGTAGCTTGTAAGTTTAGGGACTGATGACCCCGTAGTTAAGTCCCATAAACTGTACAAACATTTCTCTCGTGAGGATATGGCAAGTGTACTGTGGGCTACTCAGTTGGTCGTTGTCAGATGTCTTACCTTGTTTAAGGAATGCCGTCCAATAGATTCGGCAAATCTCTGGAAATAAATTTGCCGCTGTGTTTGTAGTGATGTCAGTCATCCCGTCTACATAGTGGACGTTAAAATCCTTTCCAGCTCACGAAGAGTTCGGAAAGCTCTTTACGGTACACAATTAGAAAAATTGGACTGTTTGGAGTTATTCATGAATATAAATACCACGGTATATAAAAATTCTTTAGAATTGTTTATTAATTGGTTGCATTCTCGACGTCTTCCCCCTCCCCACCCCCCCTCAATTTGGAACGTTAAAAGGCGACAGTAGTTTGCGGTATAGTTGAAGTTTCCGGTTTAGTTGTCACGAAGTTCTAAATAAGTTTCTCATATTAAAACTGCCAGAGAAACAAAAAGCGTTGCTAGTAGTTTCGCAGAGAAAAGTGGGTTTGTTTCTATGCTGACTTTGGTGTTCGTATCATATGATAGATGAAGTACATAACGAAACCTAATTTTACTCAAAACACATGCGCGGCAGGATGTGTCTTCAACCCGTTCCTCTAAATGACTGTAGGCGAATGGCCCTGTGCCCTGAAACTTGTGGCGAGTCGAAGAAGAGATAAAAATTATCAGTAGTAGTTTTAGGCGTCAAGGTCAGCGGACACAGAATGAAGTGAGAGTGAAATACCCTATCGCTATCGTATAGGCGCTCGCAATGGAATCGTTCATACTGTTATGGCGTAAGCTACTATCTCCTTACCCCCTCCCCCCCTTATTTTACGCGCAGAAAGAACACAGCAAGACAACCAGGCTATATTTGTAATGGCCAGCATTGGTGTTTGGCCACGGCTGACTGCTCATGCGTAAAACATAACTTGGAGCAATCCGTTCGTAATTTGTAATTTCTTAGATACAGTTCTTCACGAGAAATATTTACCAATTATCTCTACACAAGAAGAAGAAGAGGAAGAAAACGGCCGTGACATTTGTAACGAATCAGCGTGGAGTTCGTTTGGAATGATCTAGACAGGCGTGCCCAGTGGCTAAAATGGATCGAAACGGCTGATATAGAGAATACTAACAGCGAATCGCTAATACCATCGTTTTCAGTTCTGAATTTCGGGGTCGCCTCTTAGCATCTCGCCTAAAGCCGTGTTCCTAATCGGTCAACCGGTTATTCTGGTAGTTGCAGTTGAAGTTGCAACGTTTAACAATTTATTAGTGGGAATAATTGTTAAGCGTTGCGAAGTAGACTGTTGTTTTTATCCTTTAAAACATATCAGTTCGCTGTTTTTCCAAATAGGAAGCCATGTTTTCCAAACTGATTCTCCTGTAATTGGCCGGGTTAGTCGGTTCGTAGGCTGGAGAAAGGCAACGGCGTACCACCTCCAAACAGGCCAATACCTAGTAAAGCAATGTGGTGTTAAAACCAATTTTCGGATTGTTGACTACTTTACCTTACCTAATCTTACATTGAAGATTATGTCGCAATAAGACACGATTGATAGAAACTTGTATTTGTGTTGAGGGCGCGAAACTCGAAGTACACAAGTAAAGGTCAAGCAGTCAACAATCCGAAGATTGAACACCACAATACTTTACTATGCATAGCCCTGTTTGGAGGTGATGCCTTTGCCTTCCTCCGACTAACGAACTGACTTACCCAGCCAGTTTTAGAAGGATCTACAGTTTAATGTGGATTCCGGAGCACGATGCTACTCAATGTTTTTTCACATCAGCAACATTGACAGACGCGAAAGAAGTGGAAAGTGACAGATAAAAATCCTAGGAGCAAGCTACCTGAACTAATACCATCCCTTGTTGAGCATTCAATTACTTCTGAGAAACTTTATGCCTACTATCAATTTCACTTCCAGCTTTTTTCTCGCTGCCGTCTCTCACACAAAACAAAGAAATGAAATATTTTTTCGCTTAGTTTCTCTTCTGTTTCAAGCATTAAAACTTCGAGACAAGACATTTTAAGTCTCTCTCTCTCTCTCTCTCTCTCTCTCTCTCTCTCTCTCTCTCTCTCTCTCTCTCTCTCTCTCTCTCTGTGTGTGTGTGTGTGTGTGTGTGTGTGTGTGTGTGTGTGTGTGTGTGTGTTGATGGAAATGAGGGACCAAAAAACAAGGTCATCAGTCCCCACATTTTAACTCTATTGGTAATAAATTTTGCACACGTTATTCACATAACTGTTGAGTGTACCTCAGAAAATTATCATTGTAAGACTCGTCGTCCAGTCAGAAATACTGAGATTCATTAGAAACTAAAATGTAAAAAAGACGTAAAGGTTTTCCATCCTTGTTGTTGTGGTCTTCAGTCAAATGTTCAAATGTTTATAAATCTATCGGACCAAACTGCGTGGTCATCAGTCCGTAGCTTACAAACTACTTAAACCTAGGTAAACTAACCTAAGGACCACACACACACACACACACACACACACACACACACACACCAGAGAGGACTCGAATCTCCACGGCGAGCAACCGCGCGCTCCGCAGCGAGACGCCTTAGACCGCTCGGTTACTCCACCGCGGTGCTACATTTACAAGAATGTGTTCTTAACACCAAATAATAAACAGTAACGAACGCTTCGGTAAAGATACGTCTACAGTTGTTTTGTGCGTGGTAGTTGTCCAGTCTGGGGCTGTGAAAGTGTGTTGGTTAAGAGCTAAACTGTTGAGCGGCAGACGCAAAGTTCATTACTCCCGCCGTGTCCCGGAGAAAGCGTCTAGCCAGTAGGTGTTTATCAGCGGGGCCGTAAACTCGTGCGTGGCGCCAGCTCTTCAGCTGTTGAGCGCGGGCGAGTAGCGACCCGTGTCGCTGGCGGTCACACCGCGGTGTCCCCGTAACCAAAATAGCCTGTTTACTCGCCTTTTTTTAGTGCGGCCGCGCGACAAAGGCGGGCAGGAAGCTGTGTTCTGCAGCGTGTCTACGCACCTGCGGCACTCTCGCTGCACACCTACTGGGCTTTTCAGAGGTACCCAAATTCTAACTGAATGGGGGTAAAATACAGTGGCGGCTGGTGATAATGTGCTGCAGCACACTGTAAATATATTACTAAAATTATGCCATTTCGCTTCGAATGCAAGCGAGAAATCGCCATAAAATTACATCCTTTCTCTTGGAATACGAGCCAGATATCACAATAAAATTATGCTAATTCCCTTCCAATGCGTATTAGAACGCATTCTGGAGCGCTCTCGCTGCGATAGCTGGAAACCAGCTCCGTGTGCTGAAGTGGGATTCAGCCGCGCTGGTACGTGCGCAGAGCGGCGGCGCAGTCGTCTGTTCGCTAGTGCGCATGCGCAGACGTGACGTCAGGCCTGGCGACTCGTGTGCTGAGACCGACTGCAGCACCACATCAATATTTCTCTTCGCACTGCGTGTAACGGCTGCGGAAGAATAGCATATGACGAATATTGCGGCTTACAGAGTCAAATAGCGCACTGACTCAGGCGTCTTGCCCGTTGTCCTTCAAACCTACCTATGTGAGGCTCGTATTCAAATACCACTGAGTCTAAATTTTTAATTTCTGTAAATACATTTAATATTTTTCAAACGTTATATTTACTACCTGCAGTGAATACATGCAGTTCGCAGCGCTGTTATAGGTTACCGTGAAGGTCTTACTGTCAATACAGTATTAATTGATATTTAATTAAAGGCAATCATGCAGAGGTTGACTTTTTATTTTAGTATTTTTTGTTTCCTTTTTATTTTTGTAATATCGTAGCACGCTGGTCAGATTTTGTACGAGCCGCCACTCGTAAAATATGTAGCGCGAAAACTTACAACTTGGGCAGAAATCAGACAGCAGTTACAGGAGTAGAAGGGCACGAAGAGGGCACTGTGCTTGGGAACGGAGTAAGATAGATTTGTAGGCTTTCCCCCGATGTTATTGACTCTTTAATTGAGAAAGATGTGAAGGGAAGAAGATGAAGTTTGATGAAGGAATTTAATTTCAGGGAGAAGAAATAAAAAGTTTGCTGTTTGCCGATGACTTTGTAATTGTCAGATAGCAAAGGACGTGGAAGAGCAATTGATTTAATGGATAGTTTCTTGAAAAGAGGAGGGTATAAGATTAACATTAACAAGAGCAAATAAAGGGCAATGAAGTGTAGTCTAAGAAAATCGGGCAATGCTGAAGGAATTAGGTAATGATAGAGTTAAATGAGTATATTAGTTTTATTGTTTGTGTAGCAAAATAACTTATGATGGCCGAAGTTATAAGCATATAAAATGCGGAATGGGTATGTGAAGAAAAGCGTTTCTTGAAAATTTTGTTGAAATCCAATATTAATAGGAAGGCTGTTTTTTTTTTTTTTTTTTTTTTTTTTTTTTTAAGCATTTGTCTGGAGTGTAGCCTTGTATGGGAGTGGAACGTGGGCGATACAAGAGTTAAGACAGAAAAATATCTGTTGAAATTCGGTGCTCTGAGTGAAGGCCGAGTACTAGATGGGTAGATCGTGTAAGCTATGAGGCGGTACTGAACAGAATTGCGGAGAAAGGAAATTATTCATATTTTGAATAAAAGAAGGGACCTAATAGTAGGAGACATTCTGAGAAATCGAATAATAGTCAATTAACTTTATGGACATCGTGGGGGGGGGGGGGGGGTAGTGTCATACAGGCAGTGGCATTTTTGGCGTTAAACTCCAGTTGGGATCGTGTTTGGTCTGCCTGGTGCTAGTCTTTAGTGGACGTCACTTGGGGGACTTGGGTATCGACGATGATAAAATAACACAACACCCAGTCCCCGAGAGGAGAAAATCCCCGACCCGACGGGGAATCGAAACCGGGCTTCCTACATGGCAACACACCACGCTGTGCACTGGTCTACGGAGTCGGATAACCAATACAGCAAGAAGGTCGAAAGGGATCGAGGTTGCCGTTCTTATCGTAGATGAATAGGCTTGCGCTGGTTAGTACTGAAGACCAGATCATTGTGATAGCTCTTGCGTAACTCCAACCTAGGAACGGCAATTCTGAACAGTCGGAGACCTGCTGTTTATTGTGGGATCCGTAGGATTGTGCATACACGAAACATTACCAGTGGTATAAGTGGTGACGACAGAACAATGCCAAATTGAAAGTACTTCAAATTCTGCCTACTTCTCCATCATTGCTGCTGCGTGTTGCCACCAAGAACATCACTATGCACCTACATCTGCACTCTGCTAGCCACCTTACGATGTTATGCGAGAGGTACCTCGTGTAACGCAGTGTCTTTCCTGTATCATTTGTAATAAGGTGCTCATGTAGGACGAGTGTAGGCAATGACTGATTTCGCCAGTTCTAAAGAGTCATTTATCGAGTTATGTGTAGGAACGAAACTGGGTACTATTCTCGGTATACTTACAATGCCTGTTTCTTTAAATATGCAAGCAAGACTGAAAGGACACACTTTGTAAAGAAGTGTTAAAAGCCTGGACGGCCATACGACAGTAACATTAGTCTCGATTCCTCGTAGTCTCACTCTTCCAACTAATGTTGCGAGCATTAGATACGGAATATAGTGAAGCATTATGTATATAGTAGCCAAAGAGGCAGGTAATCAGGATTAGATTCCTAGTCACTTAAAAGAATTCGTGTTCAGCGAGTAGATTTCAAAATGTCGACAGATAAACCTCTCCGTGCTGCATACAGCGTTCTTAGTAGCACTGCAAGTGGGTCACTGTTCCTGTGACGCTGTCGCTCCAACGAGAAGCAATTAAACTTACTGGCCTTATTTGTATCTTCCCCGTCTCCTTTATAAATCCTAATTGATAAGGCGCCCAGACTAACAGCAGTTCTCGGCGGTTTGTAAGCTTTGTTCGTCCGTTAATTAAACTATTGTGTTCCAACAAGTGTGACTGGCGTCTCTTTACTAGCTACGTCGTGTTTTATGTGGTCGTTTGGATTTAATTACTCTTGGACGCCTGCTCAAAGTACTTAACGATTTGATTATTTTCAGTGGTTAGTCAGCAGGCGCCTAATCGAACAACACTGATTCTTTCCACCTATTTCACGTCCCGATTTAAGAAATTTACCGTGGTATTATGCAAACGCTTGTTGTTATGTTCTTCAGTCCGGAGACTGGTTTGATGCAGCTCTCCACCCTACTCTATCCTGAGCAAGCCTTTTCATCTCATAAGAACGGCAACCCACATCTACTTGAATCTGCTTAGTATAAGCGTCTCTTGGTCGTGTCCTACCAAGCGATCCCTTCTTTTAGTCAGGGTATGCCAAAAATTCCCTTTCTCACCAATTCTGTTCAGTACCTCTTCATTAGTTATGCGATCTACCCACCTAATTTTCAGCATTCTTCTGTAACACCACATTTCAAAAGCCTCTATTCACTTTCTGTCCGCACTGCTTATCGTCCATGTTTCACTTCCGTACAAGGCAACGCTCCACACAAATGCCTTCAGAAAAGACTTCCTTACACTTAAATTAATATTCGATGTTAGCAAATTTCTCTTTTTCAAAAATGCTTTTCTTCTCATTGCCATTCTGCACTTTATGTCCTCTGTATTGCAACCGTCACATGTTATTTTACTACCCAAGTAACAAAACTCATCTACCACCTTCATTGTTTCGTTACCTAATCTAATTCCTTCAGCATTGCCTGATTTTCTAAGACCGCATTCCATTATCTTTGTTTTGCTCTTGTTAATGTTCATTTTATACGCTCTCTTCAACACACCGTTCATTCCATTCAACTGCTTTTCCAGGTCCTTTGCTGTCTCTGACAGAATTACAATGTCATCAGCAAAACGCAATGTTTTTATTTCTTTCCCCTGTACATTAATCCCTATTCCAAATTTTTCCTTGCTTTCCTTCACCGCCTGCTCGATGTACAAATTTAATAACATCGGAGAAAGGCTACAACCCTGTCTTACTCCCTTCCCAACTGATGCTTCCATTTCATGCCCTTCGAGTCTAAAAACTGCGGTCTGGCTTTTGTACAAGTTATAAATAACTCTCCTTTCCCTATATTTTACCACTGCTGACTTCAGAATTTGAAAGAGTGTATTCCAGTCAACATTGTCAAATGCTTTCTCCAAATCTACAAAAGCTAAAAATGTAGATTTGCTTTTCCTTAATCTATCTTCTAGGATAAGACGTAAAGGGAGTATTGCGTCCCGGGTTCGTAAGTTCCTCCTGAATCCAAACTGGTCTTCCCCGAGGTCAGCTTCTACCAGCTTTTCCATTCTCCTGTAGATAATTCGTGTTAAAATTTTGCAACCATGACTTATCAAACTGATGGTTCTGTAATTTTCACACCTGTCTGCGCCTGATTTCTTTGGAATGGGGATTATTACGTTTTTCTTAAAGTCTGAGGGTATTTCGCCTGTCTCATACATCCTACACACCAGTTCAAATATAACACAGTAAAGCGACTCGAAGGGCAGCAGTTTTTCTTCAACTACAACTGCATTGATAAGAGTAATCCGTCACAGCAAACCACTGTGTAAGAACATAAATATGTGCAGAATATTTTTGCTCCTTCTGGAGGTGCGACGAAATGTTGCCAGAGTTGTACGAAAAAACAGATGTTCGAAGCGCATTCTGTTTGTAGCAGTTAAGATCCCATTGAGGAATCATTAGTCTAACCTCCATTTGTAGCGTCAGCATGTAATTAGTTTAATCGTATTGCCGTCACCACAACAAGTGTTCATCGCGTATTTCATGAAGTGTCACGTGAAGTGTGTAGGAAAGTGTAAACATTTCTCTGGCAGAGGCCCTGGGAAAATGTCGTTTAGTCTACAGCAGCGTTTGTCAAAAGTGTCGCAAAGTGTTGTTGAGGGGGTCGTTCTCACGAGATGATAAAGTTAAATCATGAAACAATGACCCCCAGTCCAGGTTTGAAACATAATGTCATAACACGAGTCATAAGCCTTCATATTAAAATTACGTAGCAGAATTTGTTCTTCAGAATAACAACGTGTGTTAACGATGAAGAAACGAAAAATCAGAAAACTAGTTTCAGAAACCAGTCTACAGTTAATCGAACAAGTTGTAATCAGTAATGTGGAGAAATCCGAAGAAAAAGCATCTACCTCTTTACAAATTGACTCAACAGCAACACCTTTCTTAGCGATGATAATTCGATTCTGTGTGTTGACTGCAGTGCGTTAACACTCGTTATGCAACAAATACTTTTCTATCGAAACTAATGTGAAATTAGTAAGTCTCACATTCCGAAAAATAAATAACACAATTCATCCTATAACGTATAATACAGTACTTTTTCCTTAGAATAAAGGTGTACCAACAGAAGGGATTTAAACCACACACATAGTTGTTTCGCGGGTCGCCAGAACATATTTACTTGAAAGGTGGTCGCATATTGAAAAAGGTTGAAACACGGCAGATGGATCTTGGAAGTGAACGTATCGTATCTGTAACCACACTAATACTTTGGGAGATAGACTAATAGATATAAACAATTCGAATTGGCGTAACAATCTGGAAAACTGCAGAGAATCGACGAGTCACCTTCTGTGCTATCTCCATTTCCTGTTTCATTGTGCAGAAAAGTGTCAGCAGGCTGCTCGTCGGAAATGGGGGGGGGGGGGGGGAGAGATTTCGGTGGCCGACGGGACTGAGGCGCTCCAGTCACGGTCTGCACGGCCACTACGGTCGGGGGTTCGAATCCCCCCTCGGGCTTGGATATTTGTGCCGTCCTTAGAATTAGTTAGTTCATAAGTAGTTTGTAAGTTTAGGGACTTATGACCCCGTAGTTAAGTCCCATAAGCTATACAAACATTTGAACATTTTAGAAAGATTTCCTCACTATGCGTGTTCTATTGAGAGAAGATTCCCGGTCAGGTGGTTGATGCAAATACGTTATCGATGTACAGTAAACAGAATGGCATAGGTGACTACTAGGTCCTGTCCGGTCGGTGCCAAAGATAACTAGCATTGCTCGCCGTCGGAGGTTCGAGTCCTCCCTGGGGCTTGGGGGTGTGTGTTTTCCTTAGGTTAGTTTACCTTAGTTTAAGTAATTTGTAAGCTACGGACTGATGAGCCCGCAGTTTGGTCCGATAGATTTACAAACATTTGATAACTACCAGACAACAATACGTTCAGGGTCTATGGAATCTGGAGTGACGCATGGATTAGTGATAAGTGTTGTGTGCATTTGACACCGAAATAATATTTACTGAGAAGTTTGACGTAGAGCTATAGAGCGCATCTGTAAACAACGTTGAAGGGACAGTCGTTCAGAGATAGTTACGGCATGTAAAATGTGGTAGGTACGTGATGTGCTGTACTCCTTACCATATTCGGCACATCTAATTTACAGTTCTCACTAAAGGCAATTTTGTCAATATGTGTGACTGTAAACAAAAAGTGCAAAAAACATGTCCAAGCGTAATAGTAATCTGTGCTGCGTTCGTGCCTGGAAATGCTTTTGAGACGATTTGTACAAATCTGAGGATATTGTGGATAAAGACTCAGTTAAAGGTTCCCGAAAGCAAATGCAAGTAAATATTTGTTGCTAATCAGGTAAACGTGAATAACCAAATTATCCTACGTGGATTTACGTGTCAGTGTGACAGGCATTGTTAAAATTTTTTATGATATAGCAATTTAAATATAGCTTATATTTTGGTGAATCATAGATTCAAATTTGAGCTTAGCATGCTTTCATTGCAAAATTCGAAAAGCAAATGTTGATACGATAAATAGAAAAAAATTGGAGCTTTTAAATTTCTATTAGCCTACTTTGAATTTTCTTAGTAATGTTTGGTTATGTCGAGCAGCACGTAAACAGAAGTCAATGCAAACCCCGATCTTACGTGCACTCAGGTTTTAATTATAGGATGTAAAGTAGCCTAATGTATTTTAACCATAAAATTTGGGTAGAATTTACAGTTTAATAGTGTCATTCTCTGGAAATATCTGGAAACAATTATTTTTCTGAAGAAAAAATTAAATGAAACTGCACGTTTGCTCAAAAGCAGAGGTGGTGTCCCCCCCCTCCCCCCCCCCCCCAATCTTTGGTCAATGACTCACCTCGCCCTCAAATTACGACCAACCCCCCTCCACACCCGAAATATTTGTATTACTAGTTTATGACCCAATAAATATCGTTTCGTCATTTAATATATGTAATATGGAAATATTGAATTTATAAAGTGCCCCAACCCCCTAGAAATTTCAATAACGCAGTTTGCGTTAAAGCCGCCCGTCCGCCCTCCCTCCGTGGGCACCAATGCTCCAAACAGTTAACTTGTCACTTATTGTTGGTCACAGCCGAAGTCTTCATCTGCTACCTGAAGTTGGTACCAACATGAAAGCATTCAAAAATGATCATGCTTCAATTTCAGAAAGTTGTTGTTTAAGTTTTCTTTGATGCGTGGCCGATTTTGGTCAAAGATTACTATCCAAAAAAAGTTTGGGTTTGCAGGAACATATTGGGCGTAAGAAACGCAATATCAAAAATATATTTATAAAAGATTTATCATGCAGAGGTAGATATTATTCTCTAGACGTATACTTACTATTAACCCACGTTATACTAAATGTTGGCTTTCAGACGAAACGAGTCGCACATTAGCGAATAATTTGAACAGCATATTGTGGTGATGCTTAATGTTAAATGACAGTTTTACTAAAGAAAGTTCCAAATTTGCTGCTAAGTTTAGATTTGTTTTTATATCGTCACTACATACTGTTTTGGCGCATTATCGCCATTTTCAAGTGTCGTCTAGATGGAAAGACGCGCATATATCATCGTATTGGACTAATACCAGAAGGTAATTGTTAGATAGTCCAATACGAGTATATATGCACGTCATTCCATTTAGATTACACTTGAAAATGGCAATAATGCGCTGAAACAGTCTGTAGTGACGATATAAAAACAAATCTATACTAAGCAGCAAATTTGGAACTTTGTTTAGTAAAAATGGCATTATATGACCTTTATTGTGCTACAGGCCCCAGTGAGGAAAAACTTAATGTTTAACTTGTGAAATGCAAACTCTTTTCATATTTCAGTTGATGCAATTACCTACTTCAGTAAGCTACGTCGTAGAATGTCTTCTTAGAGTGCGCATGTAGCACTAGCAGTACAACAATAAGATTCTGAGTTCAGTGTTAGTATTCGGTGGAGTATGCGCATTTCTCTCTTACTATTCATTTGTATGAAAGGAGCAGCGTTGGTTGTTGTAATGTTTGTAAACGCACTGGACCAAACTGCTATGGACGCCAGTCCCTAGACCTACAAACTACTTAAACTAACATACGTTAAGAACACGCACGCACGCGCGTCCGAGGGACAAGTCGAACCTCCAGCGGGAACGGCTGCCCCGTCAGTAGCATGACGCCTTAGACCACGGTGCCATTCCGCGCGGCGCACGCATTGGTTGTGCATCCAACCTTACTAGAATAGCGGAATCAAAGATTTTGTTTCTCTGGGCTGTGAGTGGCTGATTGGCTAACAGCGCGTCTAGCAAACGTACATGCTGACAACAGTACATCGTATTGAACGCCAGCAGGTGGCTATACACTGGAGGCAGTATTGTGTTGGAGGCGACGCTGAAGTTTCTTACAGCTGCTTGTCCTAGCGGTCCAAAAACACCACGGCAGTTGTTTACTGCAAAAGCGTTGCTGATTATGGCGATGGGCGCACAGCTGGCGGCCAGCGATGTATTTTGAGAGGGCGACATAGCGTGCGTGGCTGGTAAACAGTGGAGTTCCTCCCGGGAGGCGTCGCGCGGATGCGGTGCCAGCAGCAGGCCCAGGCCCGCACACTGGCCTCTTTACAAAGCGCCGCTGCTCTGCCAACTCTGATGCCGCAACAGGCCGCTCTTTGGACGGGAGTTTGAACTGCGGCGAATCCAGTACATTTCCATGTTGGGCTGATACCTCGCCAGATTAGCGCAAAATAGTTTCACTTTAGAGATAAACAGAATGCCAATCGATTTCCGGGCATCCTGGCTACAGTTATCCCGAAATAGATTTGCGCGAATGTCTGCTTCCGCTGTTGGAGTATAGCAGTTGGTGCTGCTTCCACATGTTGGTGTAGCGAGCGGGCTGGTCGTTACGCAGTCAACGACGTTTCCGATAGTCTAGAGATCAGGGGAATAGCGTGTCTAAAGGAGCAAAGCAGCTTGATGGACGCCAAAGTGATGTTAAACATGCGTGCCACAAGCGGTCGCGCGTTGTCTTGTTGAAGTCTGTCCATCGGCAAGTTCCGAAGTGGAGGACAACAGGTTCCAACTTTTCACAATTTGGATTCGTCGGGAAAAACTATCGTTCCAATACAATCTCATAAAAATTTTATGCGGATACTTAGATAGGATATTTCTGTTCTGTATTCAACCTAGGTTCTGACTGTCTTGGTATTACTTATTTTCATTGATCATAACGGTGTGTTTCGAAAGCCTGTAACTGTGTTATTCACAATTTATATAAAGAAAACGCAGCAGTTACTTGTTTTTAATGCTCAGCATTACGATTTTCGAGAAATTATTCCCATCTTCGGATGCTTTTTGTATAACAGGATGTCATTTCTACATTATTTTAAAAATTGTGTGTTTTAGCTTCCAAGGAAGAAGGCACAATACCTGTAAGTAGAATCTTAAAAGAAAAGACACGTTATAAAAATAATGTACAAATAACATCCTAATGTATATTATTCAAATTATTCTCAGATTGCAGTATCATCCACATGACAAGAGGAAACAGAACACCACAAATAGACATTTCACAATAAACACAAATTATGTAACAAAAAGCATCTGAAGATGGGAATAAATTCTCGAAACGCGTAAAGCTGAGCTTCAAAACAACTGGTGCGTTTTCTTTATATAAATTGTCTCTGTATTAGCCTGTATATTTGAAAGTGGTAACTTCCTGATAAAGAGTTAAAATGGTAGTTTATAGAAGATAGCTTCGGATCTCAGTGGTACGTGAATGTATTTGCGCAAAGAGTTACACCACCATTCAAAATTGATATTCTGTGTAAGAAGAATGGGAAATGGAAGCGTTCGCATGCCGTCGACAAAGAGGTCACAAGCAGCTGTGCTTAAGCTGCGATTCTTGAGGAAAACCATTTCTCATTATGCAGCTGATTTATTTATCGTATGACATAAACACTTGGACACGGAATATACATTACACAATGACACTTCGCCAGGTGGAAAGCAGAGAAAACAAACAGCTTACATAAAAATTTCAATGTATTAATTACAGAGACGTATACTGGTATGCAGTAAAAAGTCCATTACTTTGTGTGATGCAGTAGAATTTGGAAAAAAAAAAAAAAAATTATAAAATATTAATACAGATTTATGAAAGATATTATATCGTACAGTAAGATGAACAATTGAATCAACACTAATAAAAGAATATTAAGTTAGGAAACTAAAATAAGTAATAGGAAATACAACAATGGCATGAGCAGTAAATTTACACAATTTATATGAACTGAATTTAAGAAACATAAGCAGCGAACATGGTCCTTACATATTAATGTCTAAACCAGCCAGCCATGAAAGTGCATCATCTGTCACTTTATACAGGTCTGTTTTTGGACCTGGGTAAGACCTGATGTTGCCGTCATACACAATATGGTCTATTGTCTGACACAAAGCACCGCAGTCGCACTGAGGTCTTGTCGATATGCCCCACTTGTATAGAGAATCCGAGATGTTCGGATTCTGTTAAGTGCTTTCCATTGTCGGCGGGGAAGTTCGAATCCAGTAGGTCTTTCTGTGGGGTCGGACCAGAGAGCTTTGAAGTTGACAGTGCTCCAGTCCGTTCGCCATTGCTCAGTGATGCTGAAATCCGCGTCTTGTAGTTGTTGCGCAGCAGCTGAACATTCACCATAGTCATGTTTGGGATGTCGCAGGTAACTACGGTTGGTTGGCCAGTTTGGCCAGAATGGGAGTTGCCCTTCTGAGTCACACTAATGATGTGGACACTGCATATCTGTTGCCATTGCGTTGAACTTCGCAGTTATCACACATTTGATAGTTATCGCCTGTTGTCCCACAACAGAGATATTTCTAATATTCGTAATTGGACTCTGTTAAATTATGGGAACGTCTTGGGCTCCAGTAAGACAACGAAATAATAATTAGGTCGCCGAAACTGCTAGTCCATAGCTGGTGAAAATCGGACGTCACTAGGCGAGTCATTGTGGGCGCATACTGCCGTTCACACGCCTGTGAAGAGTGCGCGTGCTGCTGACCGCTTGAATGGTGCTCCAGTGATGACGTCAATCCTCGGGCACAATAGCCGACGCTCAATGCTCTAAGTGGGCACCTCCTGCCAACGGTAGGAGAGTTGCGTGCGACCTTAAAGGCTTGCTCGCTGCGTCGTCTCTGCCGGAGTCCAGGGGTCTCTCCTAACTGTCCAGTAACTGCGCTACAACACTTTGCCGCAGAGCTGTATCCTGCCCTCAGTTTTTAGTATTTTTAACCAGCCTTTTACTTCTGTCAAGACTACCTGAATGTAGGCGTTGGTAAACAGCTAACTGGAATTACTGGAGAGACTGCATACACTACGCCTTTTCGGTCCTCATTTCGAGCATTCTTGAGCTTTATGGGATCGTTACTGTTTCATATTATCATGATACAGAGGAGTGTGTCACAGAAATTATGCAGGAGTTAGAGTGGAAATCATTAAAACAACGATGCTTTTCATTTCGACGTGATCTACTTATTAAATTTCGATCGCCTATTTTCTTCTTAGAATGCGAAAATTTAGTATTGACTCAGGACTACAAATGTTCAAATGTCTGTAAATCTATCGGACTAAACTGCGCGGTCATCAGTCAGCAGCTTACAAACTACTTAAACCTAGGTAAACTAACCTAAGGACAACACACACACACACACACACACACACACACACACACACACACACACACACGTCCCAGGGAGGTCTCGAACCTCGACGGTGAGCAACCGCGCGCTCCGCAGCGAGGCGCTTTAGACCACTCTGCTACTCCACCGCGGCCTCAGGACTACAAAAGGAGGAATTATAATGAAAACAAAATAAGAGATTAGAGATCGAAGCGAAAGATTTGTGCGTTATGTCTCCTTCCGTGATATTAAAGAATGTTCAAATGTTTATAAAGCTTATGGGACTTAACTGCGGGGTCATCAGTCCCTAAACTTACGAACTACTTATGAACTGACTTACGCTAAAGACAACACAAACATCCATGTCCGTGGGAGGATTCGAACCTCCGATGCGGGAGGCCGCGCGATTTGCAACTTGGTGCTCCAGGCCGCTCGGCTAATTCCCGCGCGGCTTCCAGATGGAAGGAAGCTGGGAGTTTACGTCCCGTCGACAGCGTGGTCATTAGATTCGGAGCTTACGCTCGGAGTGTTTGGGTAAGGATGTGCAAAGAAATCGGCCGTGCCCTTTCGAAGGAACCATCCCAGCATTTGCCTGGAGTGATTCAGGGAAATCACGGAAAACCTAAATCTGGATGACCGGAGCTAGATTGGAACCACCATCCTTCGCAATGAGAGTCCAGTGTGTTACGTCGCTTCAAGAATGTAGTGGTAGATAGGGTATAAAAGTCGTTCGAAAAACCCTCTGCTGAACACTTACGTGTGGTTTACAAAGATAAGATGTAGATGTACAAATCAATAGTGTACAATCTGGTAGACTTCCAGTGTCATTGAGGACCAAATATTCCTGACCTGCTATTCTTGGATACTGCTTACGTCCACAAGAACGATATGTGTGTGTGTGTGTGTGTGTGTGTGTGTGTGTGTGTGTGTGTGTGTGTGTCTGTCTGTGAAGTGGTTAACTAATAACATGTTCTGTCGTTCAGTGCACAAAGCTACAAACAAGCTCAATGGTCCAGCGAGGTGCTTATAGTCTAGACAAGATGTAGAGTCGTTTGTTGTCATAACACAGCCTCTGGCTTTCATTTTGTCCCCTTAAGCCGCGCGAACGAATGAATTACTTTCCACATCCCATACGGCTCTGGTAGTAATTTCTGTGTTGTAATATTGCGATAACTAAGTCCTCGTGTCACGTTCATGAAGCCCGGTTGGGCCACTACGCAGCACTTCCTGTATACATGGGCGCCTTATAACCTCGAATCCATTTCGCATACATCACGCTGCACAAAGTCCTTGTTTGCGTCCTCGCGCTAACCAGCGCAATTGGGCTTCGTTGTTTGTTTACAAACAGTTAATACAGTTTGCTTGGCGTGATCGGTCGTGTTCACGTTCGAAACTTTCGTAACTGATAATGCGTGACATTTTACATATCTTTCTATAATAGTTCCATTCAGGCAACTAGAGGTTAACTCGCTAACCTGCCCTCTTCATATGGACCTGTGGATACCATCGAGACAGATAAAAAGAAAAAGATATTATTCATATCTTCATGAACATTATATTCCTTATGTAAGCAGAAACATTACAATGGGGCACATTCGTGGTGACAGTGCATTATGAACGTTTCTGAAGGCATTTTGATGTAGAGTTTTCATAAAGTGGTACTAAAGAGACTGAAATGAAGTATTTATCGAGTAGTTCAATAATTAGACGCATTGAGTCCTGTGCTGTCTGACCCGTACCAAGCAGGAGGGAGGGGGGAAAAAGGCAGTAAACATGTTAATAGTGGCAGCTAAGTTTAGTTTTCTTCCGAAAAATAACTTTGTCATTACTAGTAACCAGCGACCGTGTTTTTTGAACTTCATCAAGATGCAAAGTGTGCAGCAGAAGGAAGGATTGAATGACAAGACAGTTCAGCACAATTATGATTAATGAAATGCCCGACACGAGGGCTCGGGAAACACAGGAAGCAAGCAGAAACTTTGAATTCCACATGTATACACCTCATTTACGCAGAGCGTCCATACAGAAAACAATAGATAACTCGATGCATGTGTGAAGAGTTAGCGGTGGGACATTAAAAAAATAGTAACACTGTTGTAGAGGTTAACGAAGATTACTTGCCTGACATAGCCCCGATCCTAATTAGAGCATGAACGTTACTTTCTTAGAACTTACGTGCAAAGCATGCACCACTCACGATCATGAACCGTAGTAACAGCTATTTGAGAATCAAACGTTTCTACGTGAAGCAAAGAGTGGATTAGAGAATATTCCTTTTCTAAAAAACATCTCATTTCGTTTTCACACAGAATGATGCATATTGTTAAATGTAGATAGTGGTCTTCTAGTGTGCCAAAATAGTTTTGGCAACTCATTAGCGACTGATCACGGAGGAAAGTATATTCAAGTTTAACTTGGCAATAACACTGCAGCAAACGCGCCAAAAAATCGCACTGGTTGTTCTTTAGAAACACACAGTAGCCCACATGAAGAGTTCCAGTTAAGAATTAAATTTACGCTGGAGCTGGTGAAATGCTGGCAAAGCTAGATACCTGTGAAAATTAATTCTTGTCAACGATATTTTATACAGTTCTGCATTTGATCACTATCTAATGTTAACATACTAATAAAACATGATGCCTGAATATAAAATATATACCGGTAGCAAAGGAGGCTGCCAACAGTTCATTGGTAACATTGTAAATTAGTGCCTCTAATGAAAAATTGCTAAATAAAATTCATAGCGCTGAGATACGATAAAAAGGATAATTTCTCCACAGTTCCACTTGCCATAAAGAGACTTAGCGTGCAATAACATCTCATGTGATAAGAAGTGGTATCATGGTAATTGTAATTCATGCACAATTTTGGATGTACTGACGCCTACAGATGCTAGCTGGTACAGCTCTTTCGACTGAGCTCGAAATTTTTCTGTTAGAAATGCCTGATGAGGACCATGGGAATATTCTTGCAAGAAAAAAATAAATCAATAATTGTCCAAATATAGCATCTACTTGCTATCACGCTTGTTATACATATATCGCTCAACATAGGCCGCAGAAACGGCAGTGTTTTTTGTGTACGTTAATGTCTCATTGAAATGCGTGAAAGAGATATTGACCATTGACATGGGAATTGCATAAGCGAATTTTAAGTCATAAGGCATTTGAAGCCCCGGAGATTAGCGTTTGTAGTAACCCAACTTTGATCTAACTTGGAAATACCAGTAAAACTCGATTTAGGTTTTTGTTTGGGGGGGGGGGGCGGGAGGCGGAGTGAGGGGGTTTGGTTGGAGATAAACAACTAAACAACGTATCCTGCAGACATATGAAAACATACTGTGGCTTTTTTGGCACTGGACGTCTGGTAAGAAATTAAAAAAAAAATTCAAATGTTTGTAGAGCTTATAGGACTTAACTACGGAATTATGAGTCCCTAAACTTACAAACTACGTATAAACTAGCTAATACTAAAGACGGCACAAATATCCATGCTTGAGGGGGGATTCGAACCCCGACCGTAGTGGCCGTGCAGAACGTGACTGCCGCGCCGCAGACCGCTCTGCCACTGCGGCGGCTGGTAAGGAATAGTTTTGAATCCATGAAACTGGTGCACCATTTTCTATGGGCGGTGAGGTCCAAGTTGCATATCCTTGATGTCTCCTTTGCAACGTTACTCTATTAACTCAGGACGCTTAGGTGTCAAAATATGCAGCATGTGGGGTTTAATCGTTGCTAAGCTATTAGTAAACAGCTCGCCTACTTCTCTTACCGTTGGATCCTCCATAATGCTTGTTTCCCAAATTCTCTCTTATCTATCGAAGTTGTGTCGTGTCGTTCGTCAACCAACCAGAAAGCGAGTTCTATACAGGCACGTCGTGGCAGTGGCAGTGGCGGAATGGATGGGGGGGGGGGGGCAACCGCTCCGGGCCATTCATCTTGGGGGCCCTCCAAAATACGTGGAAAGCTAGTTTATTATTTATTTAATATTTTTAGCTTTCTTGGCCTCTTGTTCTGATGCCTCCAAATCTCGGAAGCCATTTTTCTTAATTGCCCCGTTTCTGTCGTGCTGGGGGCCTCCCAATCTTAGAAGTTACATTTTTTATGTAGTAATACATATATTTGCATGTGGACGGGGTCCTCATTTTGTTCTGCCGCCGACCCGAGCCTCAGACAGCCTTGGTCCGCCACTGCGTCGTGGAACTAACAAAGCGGAATGTAAGGTAACCCCGCCCAGGTGCAGATATTTTACAGGCGACTCTGTGGAAACTTGAGCGCAATACCAAGGTCACACTATTTGTTCTTTTAGTAATGGAAATTGCTGAGAGAGATTTAGCAGCTACCTCACGAATGGTTTAACAGGATGACTTAAGTAATATCGCTAAGATTTTCAAAGTTGCGTTACTCCGGTAGCCTCAAAAATGTTAGAAATAACCGATGAAAATTAAATAAATTGTCCAAAATACCTTTCGACAGAATACATCAACACTGCCTTTTAGAACAACAATTCAAATTATCAATGTTCGGAACTCGGCTGTGAATTCACTCCTTTGTACGAAAACAGCTAACGTCCTTTTCATACAGTCATCATGACTGAATCTAATAGCTATGAATATTGAACCTTCGCAAAATTATGCGATTAAGCTATAAAAAAGGCATCAAAATGTCAACTATCCGAAGTAACCGTGATCACCTTTTTGAAAAACGACGCTCCTACTATCAGCTTTACAATTGCCCGGTTTTCCTAAAACGCGTAAGCCAATGGCGCGATCATTCACTAAGAAAGGACATGGCCAACTTATTCTTCCCGCTCCGAAATTTTGATGAGTATCATCATCATCGTCATCACCATCCTAGACACAAATTTTTCTTCATGTAATATCCGCAAAATTACTCTGCCGCTAAAATGCCAATCGCAAGCAATCATGATCTCCCTTCGGTCTGTGTACGATCTGGAGCTGTGTAGACGATGATGGCGTTGGAGTCAATCCTTCGCTTCAAATGGCGTAACATCGTTAGACGTCGTGCGGAAATTCGGTAAAGCATATGAGGAATACGAAGGATAGCGTGCGACTTAAGTGATTTGGGCTGACGAGATGTGTGCTCGGATAGCAAAGTCTTTTAAGTTGTCCGACGGCCACATCGGGAAACCCTTGTTCTAATCTGGGTCCGGCACAAGTTTTCACTTGTCCTCATGGAATGAGTTCATTGGCCTAGTACAGCCAAAAATAATCATTTCCCTCCTCAGAAGGTATTTCTCCACTGGCTAATGTTAACGGCAGGTACGCAGCGGTCGACTCCTCTACCTTATCATGTGCTCAAAGCCTTAATTTGATCGTCGTTGGTGGACCGTGAAGACGTAATCTTCCTTTTTAAGGTCACTGTTCTTACGCTTCGATGATAACTGCGCACGATAGCGACGAAAGGTAAGGCTGCCCATGTTTATCTCTTTGAGTATCAGTGGCAGCCCTCGTTTGTTTTTCGTTTTACACCGTTCAGGAACCCCGGGGGCCGGCCGCGGTGGCCGAGGGGACTGAGGCGCTTCAGTCACGGTCTGCACGGCCACTACGGTCGGGGGTTCGAATCCCCCCTCGGGCATGGATTTTGTGTCGTCCTTAGTTGTAGGTAGTTCATAAGCAGTTTGTATGTTTAGGGACTCATGACCCCGTAGTTAAGTCCCTTAAGCTTAACAAACATTTGAACATTTTGAACTCCGGGGATTTGGTCACTGCCGGCCAAGTGTGGCGCCCTATATTCTAAGGTCCAGGTATAAGAGCGAGTTTTCGTGCAGCGAGAGCATAGAACAAAAAGGGTCGGCTGCTTTTCAGAAAAATTTTTTCTGCCGGCGTTCCTCTCACATGGTTTGCCTCAGTAGCTTCCTGCCCTGCTTGATAGGTACTCACTCCTACGCCGGGCCTAATAATGGCAAGGTCTAAGACAGTCAGTCCGGTGGGTGACAGTAAGGCCGAATTAACAATTGGCACTGATATTGTTTCCTGTCGGTGCGTACAGTGTGTTGTACACTGCAGTCGTCTTAAATCTGTGCTGAATCATGTTTCGAATGTGTCATTTGCTTCACATTGAAAGAAGGTAAGGTAAAGCAATCAACAAAATTGGCTTGAACACCACAGTGCTTTACTAGGCGTGGTCCTGTTTGGAGGTGGTGTACCGTTGCTTTCCTCCGACCTTGAACTGACTTACCCAGCCAGTTATAGGAGGATCTGCACTTCAACTTCACCGAACCACGGTGCTACTCGATATTTTTGACATCCGAAACATTGCAGAGGTGAAAGTAGAATGTAGCGGGGATCGAACCCGCGACATTTGCATTACAATCTGGCACCCTACCACTGTGCTACTGAGTCACACTAAAACAAGGAAAACGAGGGGTGACTGACTGGACTGCTAATCAAAAGATGAATTTACAGCGAGAGAAAGCTGTCAGTGCTTGATCAGTGCTTGAGCGCGGTGAAATACTTTCAAAAGTTCGGACACGTGGATGAAATGGAACTGTTTTCCTGGACACAAACAGATTGTTGAGCAAGTTGGTAGATAGTCACAATGCCTTGCAAATAACGGCCTGGTGGCCGCGGGGACTGAGGCGCTCCAGTCACGGTCTGCACGGCCAGTACGGTCGGGGGTTCGAATCCCCCCTCGGGCATGGATATTTGTGCCGTCATTAGTATTAGCTAGTTCGTAAGTAGTTTGTAAGTTTAGGGATTGATGACGCCATAGTTAACTCCCATAAGCTACATAAACTAACTAACTTCAATAACGGCTAAGTGAAAGGGGAGAACTTTTTACATCAGTACGACCCATATATCCACTCAGTGTTTATCAAATTGTACCGGGCACTTCCGAGTCATTATGCACGAGAACTCTCTCATCAGACTGGGGGTCGTCCTTCTTGACTGCCAAAAACGGAGTTATGAGACAGCGCGATCCTCCTCGTTCTCTAGGTGCGCCAAGACGCGCAAAAGCATGACCGAAGCGTTTCGTTTGCCTTTTGGTATTTCCTTTATTTTTATCATATTAAATGATCTGGGAAAAATGAAAAAAATAAAATGGTAGCTTGCTATTTGAGAGCTATGTTATGAAATCCAAGGAAATGTTGTAATGCAAAAATTATAACTATTTCAATAATTACGTACAAAATAAAGAAACATGACTATTTCTGCGGCTTGCTCACCGCTAGGACCGGTAATGTCCTTGTGACTGTCACTTTTAGAGCAGTCGGTAACAACAACTTAACTTTTAGAGCAGTTGGTGTCGCGACTGTATATGTTAGACTGTGGTTCGGGGCTCTAAGCTAATTCATTGTCCCCCCTTGTTTCCTTCCTGGACTGCCCTCCTTTCCTATCGGCACTCCTTCCCCTCTTCACAGGGGGCGTGATGACCTTGGCAGTTTGATCCCCCTATCCTCGACAGCCCATCCATCACAAGAGAATACGATGGCTGCAAGCCAGAAATACGAAAAAGTTTCGTTCCTGATACTATTGGAGAACTGTGCTAGATAACAGTCCGCAGGTATGCAGGTGCTTCTGCAGTAATTTCTTCGTGTGGTACTGCGCATGAGACGGGAGCAGTTGGGAGGGAGTGCCAAGTGCGGTCACGCCACGGCCGGGACAGGAACTCTCCGCTGGCCGCCAGAGACAGACAGACAGAGACAGAGACGGAGCTGCCCTGCCCCGCCTGGTGTCAGCGGTTCCGGCACGCGACGCGCGCGGCCGCTGCTATTCCTGTGCTGTGCTGTGCACGTGTTGCAACCACCCGCCAGTCGAAAGGGGACGCGCAACACTCAGGCCCGGTTGACGGGCGGCTTCAAAAAATCAAATGTTCAAATGTTTGTTAAGCTTATGGGACTTAACTACGGGGTCAGCAGTCCCTAAACTTACAAACTACTTATGAACTAACAAACACTAAGGACGGCACAAATATCCATGCCCGAGGGGGGATTCGAACCCCCGAGCGCAGTGGCCGTGCAGAACGTGACTGGAGCGCCTCAGTCCCCGCGGCCGGCACGGGCGGCTTCCTGCCGCCTCGAACACCGGTACTGCACTATAATTTGATTTGGCCAATATATGGGAAAAGCTGCGCGCACTAAGGCGCCTTGCTGCGGAGTGCGCATCTGCTCCCTGTCGAAGGTTAGAGCCCTCCTTCGAGCATGGATGTGTTTTTTGTCCTTAGCAAAAGTTCAAGTAGTTTGTAAGTTTAGGGACTGATGAATACTGCAGTTTGGTCCCATAGCTTTACAAACATTTGAACATTTAATTTGAACAACAGAAAAAAAAAAAATAGATCGGGACTTTATGAAAACTGACATCATCGGACTACCACTAACAAGGAAAGTACTTAGGCTCGAACAAACAGAAATACACCAAAATCTTATGATAGATAATGTAAAGGTCTCTTATTGCACTAGTGATACTCCCGCATCTGCAAAACTCTGCAGCCGCCCATTAGAGGCCTCTGCGTGTGCCATGCCGCATTGCATTTTGACCTGCCGGTAGGCAGTACTGACAGTGCAGTGTACCTCTGAAGTTACGTTTTGTGACGTTATTTGTGTGGTGAAGCTTCGGATGGGTCGGCGATTGCTAATCAAATGTTTGTACAGTCTATGGGACTTAACTACGGGGTCATCAGTCCCTAAACTTACAAACTACTTATCAACTAGGATGCACAAATATCCATGTCCGAGGGGGGGGGGTTTGAACCCCCGACCGTAGTGGCCGTGCAGACCGTGACTGGAGCGCCTCAGTCCCCTCGGCCACCGCGGCTGGCACTTTAAACATCTTGCGGCTTCGTCCAAGTACGTTTCATTCACTTATTTACCGTACAACCAACTGCAGAACATACGAAGTTGTTATCCTCCATTCTTAATAATTTTGATCGAATATTCGCTGATAGTGTAATTCCCCCCCCCCCCGCCCCCTCTTGGCGTCACGTCAAAAATCTTCGTCAAAGAAATACAACCAACATTACATCCAATTTATTTGTCAAATAAATATGATACTATAATATCGCCGCGGCGAAATAACCGTGCGCAATTCGAGTCCCCCTCAGGCATGGGTGTAAGCTACGGACTAATAACCAAGCATATAGATTTACGAACTCTTTTAGTGTAATAGTGGCCTTTAGACTCTTAAACCACAGTGGTTTCCCAATTAAGGTGGCGTTGTGAGATAGCTGTACCTTTCGCAGGCTCTGTTAGTTAAAACCACTCTCCTAGGACAACCAGCGTGATACTGACCTGCCCCTATATCACGTCCCATGTGCCATGTGACGTCATTCAAACGCGGTGTGTAGCATGAGCTCGGTATACCGCTGACAAGGTTGTCGGCTTTGCTGACTTTTGAGCCCTACCCGTCGTTTACAAAGCCATCGGTGGGCTCTGTTTTGTTAGATACATTTTGCCAGGCTCTTTGCCATTGCAATCAATCCGTTCGTAGATTGCCTTTCAGCTAACGTTTCCGGATCCCTTTTTGTAGACGATTTCGCAATTTATTGCAGCGCCCAGCGGACGTGTCTCTTGGAGCGTTGTCTTCAACGCTGTCTTGACCGTCTATATTCCTGGAGCATCGCAAACGGCTTCCGATTCTCCACTGAGAAAACGGTGTGCTAAACTTCTGGAGATAAAAGGAATTTCTTCCACCTTCTCTACGTCTCGGCCCTGTTGCTCTCCCTTTCGTGGAGACTACGAAATTCTTGGGACTCATGTTGTATTGTAAACTTTGCTGGTCCACACACGTGTCCTACCTGGCTGCCCGTTGTGCCCGATCCCTTAATGTTCTTCGTGTTCTTTCTCGAACCATCCTCTCGTGTATCGGATCCAACGCTCCCTCCAGTTGCTAGCTGATGACAGCTGTCACGTTTCTTTCCTGTGGGTCCCTGGCCACGTGGGTGTGCCCGGGAATGAGACCGCCGACATAGCAGCCAAGGCCGCAGCTCTTTTGCCTCGCATGGCTACCTTTTGCGTCCCATCGGACGATGTTCAACGGGCTCTTCCCCGGAGTATCGTGTCGCAATGGCACAGTGCGTGGTTTTCAATGTCCAACAAAAAATTGCGAACTGTAAAACCGATCCCGACCGCTTGGAGGACCTCCTCACGCCCCTCTCGTCGGGAGGTCGTCATCCTGGTCCGGTTGCGGATCGGTCACTGCCGTTTCAGCCACCGTCACTTGCTATCCGCCGACCCTGCACCGTTGTGCTCCTGCGGTGAACTGCTGACAGTGCGACATGTTTTACTGTCTTGTGTTAATTTTAATCATCTCCGTGTAGCCCTTCACTTGCCGTCTACTCTGGAGGAAATTTTAGCTGATGACACACGAGCAGCTGCTAGAGTTTTGCGTTTTATCAACCTGGCCAACTTATCAAAAGATATTTAACCCCTTTAATTGTCTTTTATCTTTCGTTTTTAGCCTCTTCTTGATGTTCTAACTGGCAGTTACCAATTTTTTTTTTTAGATCTAGCGAATCTCTGTACTTGTCTGGGCGCTAATGACCGTAGTTGTGCGCCCTAAAACCACAGCCTAATTTATTCGTGAATAATAGTGTTTTCAAAATCCCGGGAGGTTATCTTGATTTTTAGATTGCCACACTCAATGTAAGCGAACAGTACTAAGCAAATAATATTTTTCCTCTGCCTTTTGTTGTCCTTACTGATCTGTGTCGACAGTCTTTACATTTACACCGAACATTGCCGGATAAAACAGTTTATTATTTCAGCCTTTCATTTTTTGTGTTCTTTTTGTTTGTTTTTTTGTTGGTGAAACTACAGCTGGGCGAATATTTAAAATCATTAACTTTGTCGAGAAATGAAGAAGTCTGTGAAGATAGTTACTCTTCGATAAAGCAGATATAGCCGACATGTTCTTTTGTCCTTAAAACACTCAAGAAAATTGTCCGTTTCATTTCCCACCACGCCGTTGGCAGTACCTGGCAGTGACGGAGATCGATATCGCCGTGAGCTTTGTCTCAGACACTGCTTACACTTGGGTAGGCACCGCAGTCAGTGGCATTTGAACTCTGCGAAAAATCATCTATACGGTTTTTCCTTGAATGAGACAACGAGAACCGCAAATGTGCCATATATGACGAACTTGGCTTCGATATTCTCTGAAACCCAATTGCGTCCGTGCCGAGATACAACTGGAAGAACCTAAATGTTGTTGCAAGAGACGTAGGACGTTAATTTAATTATCGACGAAGATGGAGGAAGATTTGGGTATAAAAGTCCCATCGACAGCGAGGTCACTGCAGACGGAGCTCACGCTCGGAATGCTGGGTAAAGATGAAGGAAATGGGCCGTGTGTTTTCAATGAAACCATTCCGGCATTTGTATGGAGAGATTTAGAGATATCTCGGGAAACCAAAATTTGCATGGTAGGAGGTGATTTTGAACCAGCGTCGTCCAGACTGAGAGTCCAATGTGCTCGGTTGAAAAAGGCGAGTCACTGTTTCGTAGATATAATCAGGCAAGCCACGCGCTGAAGACGTTTACTTGCGAGAATGCGTTTGGTATTGACGACTTCGCTATCATTGATATACGCATCCATCAGTCGAGAGAAGTAAGAGGTTGTTTTCGTTAGTTTGAGATGGTTATCGGCAAGGTTGCAGATTAAAACTTAAGAGATTGCAGAAAGGTAGAATGGTTAGGAGATGGAACCTGGACAAATTGAAGGAACCAGAGGTGGTTGAGAGTTTCAGAGGGAGCATTAGGCAAGGATGGGCTGAAACGGGGGAAAGTAATACAGAAGAAGAAGACTGGGTAGCTCTGAGAGATAGGGTAGTGAAGGCGGCAGAGGATCATACAGGCAGAAGGACAAGACGTAATAGAAATCCCCGGATAACACAGGATATACTAAACTTAATTGATAAGAGGAAAAAATAAAAAAAACTCAGGAAGTGAAGAAGGCAAAAGGGAGTACAAACGTCTAAAAATGAGATTGACAGGAAGTGCAGACAGGTTAAGCAGGAGTGGCTAGAGGACAAATGCAGAACCATAGACGAATGTATAACTAGGGGAAAGATAGATACCGCCTACAGGAAAATAAGAGATATTCGGAGACAAGACAAACAGCTGTATGAATATCAAGAACTCAGTCGGAAAACCAATACTAAGCAAAGAGGGGAAAGCTGAACTGTGGAAGGAATATATAGAGGGCCTCTACAAAGGAAATAAACTTGAAAGCAGTATTATAGAAATGGAAGACGAAGTGGAGGATGATGAGATAGGAGATACGATACTGCGAGAAGAATTTGACAGAGCGTTGAAGGACTTGAGTCGAAACAAGGCCCCTGGAGTAGATGATATTCCGTCTGAACTGCTGATGTCGTTAGGAGAGAGTCATAAAAAATTGTATCACCTGGTATGCAAGGTGTAAGAGACAGGGGAAATACCCTCTGACTTCAAGAAGAGTATTGTAATTCCAATTACAAAGAAAGCAAGTACAGACAAGTGTGAAAATTACAGAACTATTAGTTTAATAAGTAATGGGTGGAAAATAATAACACGAATTATTTACAGACGAATGGAAAAACTTGTGGAATCCAAACTCGGGGAAGATCAATTTGGATTTAGGAGAAATGTAGGAACACAAGAGGCAATACTCACATTACGACTTATCTTAGAAGATAAGCTAAGGAAGGGGAAACTTTCGTTTTTAGCGTTTGTCGATTGGGAGAAAGCTTTCGACAATGTTGACTGGAACACACACTTCCAAATTCTGAAGGTATCAGGGGTAAAATATAGTGAGCGAAGAGTTATATTCAACCTATACAAAAACCAGACAGTGGTTATTAGTTGAAGGGCAAGAAAGGGACACGAAGGTTGGGAAGGGAGTAAGGCAGGGTTGTAGCCTTTCCCCAATCTGTACATTCAGCAAGCAGTGAAGGAATGCAAGGAGAAATGTGGAGAGGGCATTAAAGTGCAGGGAGAAGAAATAAAAACATTGCAGTTTGCCGATGACATTGTAATTCTGTCAGACTGCAAAGGATGTGGAAGAGCAATTGAATGGAATGGACAGTGTCTTGAAAGGAAGATGTAAGATGAACATTAACAAGAGTATAACGAAGGTAATGAAATGCAATGTCATAAAATCAGGCGATGCTGAAGCAATTAGATTAGGTAAAGACACAATAAAAGTAGTAGATGAATTTTGTCATTTGGGTAGCAAGATAACTTCCGATGGCCAAAGTAAAGAAGATATAAAATGCAGAATGGCTATGGGAAGAAAAGCGTTTCTAAAGAAGAGAAACTTGTTAACATCCAATATTAATTTAAATGTTCGGATGTCGATGTGTGCGCGTCTGACAGTCATCCACATCGTCTTGAAATGCCCGGATTTAGCCGCTCAGAGAAGGAATTTTAATATCCCTGACGATATGATGCCTCTATGGCTGACGCTGTTTTAAATTTTATCCGTATGAGTGGGTTGTACCGATGTATGTAATTTTTAGCACTGTGTATTTGTTCTTCACTCGCCCACCGGTTTTAGGCCGGTGGTTTTAGAGCGCAAAAGTGGGTAAATGCCCTACTATCTTGTCTGTGGTCACTTGGCCAGGACACTCTGGTATCGTCTTTCCACCTTTCTCTTCTTTTACCAGTTTTTACTTTGATTCTTTTACTTCTTGACGTATTACACCCTTTGTTTGGTGAGTTTTAACACATCGTTCTCTACTACATTGTAGTACTTTTTGTTCTACTCTCTACGGTTGGAACAAGGGACTGATAACAGTAGCCGTTTAGTCATTTTAAAAATCAAACCAACCAACCAAACCAAATGTTAGGAAGTCCTTTCTGAAAGCATTTGTCTGGAGTGTTGCATTGTATGGGAGTGAAACGTGGGCGATAAGGAGTTCAGATAAAAAGATGATAGAAGCGTTTGAAATGTGGTGCTACTAACGAATGATGAAAATTAGATGGGTAGATCACGTGACTAATGAGGTGCTTAACCGAATCGGGGAGAAAGAGAGTTTCTGGCATATCCTAACTAAGGGATAGATTGGTTGGACACATTCTGAGACATCAAGGAATTGCCAAGTTAGCACTAGAAGGAAGCGTGTGGGGTAAAAATCGTAGAGGGAGGCCGAGGGACGAGTATAGTAAGCAGATTCAAAACGATGTAGGTTGCCGAACGTATTCTCAGATGAAGAGACATGCACAGGACACTGGACAGGGAAGCGTGGAGAGCTGCATCAAACCAGTCTGCGGACTGAAGTCAACAACAACAACAACAACAATCGGCAAGGTTGTTTGGCCGGCGTGGCGATTAGGCGGTCAGGTAAGCGGCGCGTCGGCTGCCCTTGCCGCGCTGTTGTTACGTCACGTCGCGGCGCGGCGCGTGCACCGCAGTGTTTACGGCCGCTGCGGGCAGACGGCAGGCACGAGACGAGACGGGGCGAGGTTTCCCGACCTCCTCAACACGGCTGGCCTACGTGACTGCGTACACGCACCCGACGCGCCGCACAGCGCAGGCACAAAAAACCGCCGCCTTCACTTCCCCTGCCGCCTCGCCTTTGTCTGGCCCAGCCGGCGCTGGGGAGCCAGCCCTTACGTCAACACAGTCCGCTGCTGACCCAGTCTCCGCCGTCTGCGAAATTCCACTCTCCGTGACTCGAACAATGAGGATCACCTAGCGGAGGCGTGATAATGCTTCAGCAGAGTACGGGAGGAGAGGTGTAAGTGTAAATAACTGGGTTGCCTGAGTAAGCTGCGACCTTTGGTCTCGGCACGGACAATGGTTTTAACACGTAGTTTCGGAAATTCAGTGAGGCTTTTCGCGTATGATGCTGTAGTATATCGAGGAGTCGCAACACTGGAGATTTCTTGCCAAATGCAAGGGGATGTGCAGCTTATCAACGAATGGCAGATGCGGTGGAGTAGCCGAGCGGTCTAAAGCACCTCGCTGCTGAGCGCGCGGTTGCTCGCGGTGGAGGTTAGAGTCCTCCCTGGGGCATGGGTGTGTGTGTTTGTCCGTAGGTTAATTTACCTAGGTTTAAGTAGTTCGTAAGCTACGGACTGATGACCATGCAGTTTGGTCCGATAGATTTACAGACATTTGAACATTTTGACGAATGGCAACTAATGGCATAAGCAAATATGAAGTGCCGCGAATATACAGGGTAACCGAAAATTCCAGTTACATCCTTCTAGGACTTGTAGAGGGAAGTGAGTACATATAATTTCTAATAAGAACCCGTCCGGAAACGTACCGTTTCCGTTCCACGACTGTTTCCATTCAGATGATTCTCACCCTCTCCTACTTGAACGTAATTAGGTGTGACCCAGTACAATTGTTGCAATTAATTTGAAAAGAACATTGAAGCGTTCCTTTATTACTTACGCATTTTCATTACAATTTACACCTCTTACTTTTCATCAGTCGACAACAAGAACCCAGGATCTACGGCACCAGTCGCAACGTACTGGTGCAGCGGCTCGATGTGGCGACCACCAACGTCGTTTCACACATTGTACCTCCGAAGCATGTTCTGGTACTCTCCATCCCACCTGGTGTCTCTTCGGTGTCTTGTGCACCGGCCAGAACTGTTACCAGCAGATTTTCCACTGTCTGTACAGGTGTCTCATAAATTAGGCTCTTCATACGACCCCACATGTAGTAGTCCATAGGGGTTAAATCCGGCGATCTTGGCGGCCACGCGGTTGGACCACCACGGCCTAGCCATCTTCCAACAAATAGCACAAGCTATAATTGTCCTGAGAGAAATAACCAGTCATTTATACTATTCCTTGTCGAATACATTTTGTTTATTTTGTGCTAAGATGTCACGACTTTCGGGTATTTGGTTTAGATTCTGCTGTCACTAACACATTCACTATCAGCAGTTCGACATTATTGCGATTGGCAAATGGATAGTCTCGTTTCAGGTCGCCTCGACAGCGCTACATTATCACGATCACGGCAGTTCCTGCAAAAAGTAATGCGGGAAGTGCTTCTAACGTTGGTGTCTGCATTCCAGGTCTGCTGTCCTAGAGTCCTGTCACGGTAGCCAATTTTTATAACACTATCTGCGGGTTACGTAAACTACCGGGACAGCAAAAAAAGTTGAATGATGTTTACGTAACCGAAGTGAGATATTCCTGGGTTTCGTGAAAATAGAAAAAAAAATTGATCGAGGGGAAAATTAACCCTCAATGTGAAACATGTAATGGAAATGATGATGATGATGATGATGATGATGATAGGTAGAATTTCGAATAATTTGGGGGGGGGGCTCTTGCATGTAACGTTATAAAAAAACTTACGACACACAGGTACTTCCGAAAATTTAGCTTTGGCGGTAATTTTATAACTCTTGTAGGCTCTGAAATTAAGCTGTTTACAAGTACACTTTGTGCCGTAATAAGAATTGGTAGCCAACAGTACGTAATAATGTCGGGGCCGGATTTTGTTATACGTGATAATATGTCAAAGGGGCGCGTGGAGCTGAATTTATGTGTATCAAATCATCGGACTTCAAAAGAAATGTGAAAAAGCTTTAGGTTCTGTATGATGGGTTCCGGTGGAAAGGTAATTAAACATGAATCATTGATATTAGACTGTAATGGCGGCCCGACATTGTTGTATACATTAACTGCCAATTTATTACAGAAATAAACAGAATTTAATAAAATATTCAAGCGAAAGGGAGGTAGTTATAAATGAAAAATGCAATGGATAAACTGAAATTAATCTTTTAACAATGATAACGGGTGGGCCACACTTACATAATCTGTTATCTCAAAACAGAAGCTGCATCCCAATTAATTCGATTTTGTCCTCATATGCATATGAGGGGTTTAAATAAAATATTCTACTCACCAGAGGGGACTAGCACTGGTTGTGAAAAAGGCGTAATTTATTTATTTCGAATCGTTGTTGTTAAAATGTTTTGTAAATCTAGCGCATCAAACCGCGTGGTCATCAGTCCGTTGCTTACCAGCTACTTAAACCTAGGTAAACTAACCCACGGACAAACACACACACACACCCATGCCCCAGGGAGGACTCGAACCTCCACGGCGATCAACAGCGCGTTCCGCAGCGAGACGCTTTAGACCGCTCGGCTACTCCACCGCGGCTTCGTATCGTTATGAGACAATAAAAGTGTTAGATGAATTTTATTTGGGTAACAAGATAACTTGTGATGGCCGTAGTAAAATAGATATAAAATGCAGAATGGCTATGGGAAGAAAAGCGTTTCTAAAGAAGCGAAACTTGTTAACATCCAATATTAATGTAAATGTTAGGAAGTCCTTCCTGAAAGCATTTGTCTGGAGTGTAGCATTGTATGGGAGTGAAACGTGGACGATAAGGAGTTCAGACAAAAAGATGATAGCTTTTGAAATGCTACAGACGAATGATAAAAATTGGATGGGTAGATCACGTAACTAATGAGGTGCTTCACCGAAATGGGGAGAAAAGGAGTTTCTGGCATATACTGACGAAGAGAAGGTATAGATTGGTGGGACACATTCTGAAACATCAAGGAATCGTTAACTTAGCATTAGAAGGAAGCGTTTGGGGTAAAAATCGTAGAGGGAGACCGAGGAACGAGTATAGTAAGCAGATTCAAAATGATGTAGGTTGCCGAACGTATTCTCAGATGAAGAGACTTGCACAGGACATAGTAGCGTGGAGAGCTGCATCAAACCAGTCTGCTGACTGAAGACCACAACAACAACAACAACAACAACAACAGCATGAAGAGTTCAGCGGGCAGTGTCGCCTTCTCTTCCGTCAAGGCAGCTTTAAGGGACCGCAATGGAATGGTCGTGCGCTCTAAGGCGCTTTTCTGCAGAGCGCGCGTTTTCTTTCCGTCGGATGAGTTCTCCCTCCTGCAGGTACGCAAGCGCTCGCGCGCGTGTGTATATATACTACCTTAAACCCGTGGCTCCCCTCTCGTGTTATTTGATTATGATAGCTTATCTATCTTTAAGTAGTGTACTATTTATTTATTCTTATATTTCCTTATTCGTATGCTTATCCTTACAGAGAAAGAGCTGAAGACATTGTAGCACGCATAAACCAAAGATATGGTCTGTGGCATCACGTTTCGCTGTATGTAACCTCCTTGCTATAGAGTCGCAAACGTCATCGCTGCCCTTCAGTCCGATTTTGTTTTTCTTTTATAATTTGACGACTTTCAACCACCATATCTTCCACCCTCTTATAGCTATCGGCATGGTGCTGCTATGGTATACAATGGGGGACTCCAGACTACAATTACACACAGACCATTCGTTTGCGTTCTGTAGTTTTCGCCGCAGAGCGAAATATTAACACAAACACACGTAGAATTTTATATACACCTAAGTTTCCATCCCAATATACTCCACACTTTTATCATTATCAACCCTCAAGCAACAAAGCAACGAATAAAACCATTTTCAAAGAGTAAATATAATTTTCAAAACGTAATTACTGTTCCGCATTTCGCGATATATTGTTCAAATTACTAAATATCAGATCGCTATAAAACCATGCGTAAAACCTTTCTCAGGTATAAATTAGTAACTGTACAAAGATTTAAATCTCTGCGTTTTGTCCTTCGAACGTGATAAGCATACACCGAACATTCACATTAATATATATATTCTTCTCATAAAAGCATGCCTAAAGCCTTCCCCGGGTAGACATTAGTAACTGTACAAATTTTTAGCTCTTTGTCTTGTGGTTCAGACGTGATAAACGTACACCGAACACACATTCACGTATATATGTGTGTGTGTGTGTGTGTGTGTGTGTGTGTGTGTGTGTGAGAGAGAGAGAGAGAGAGAGAGAGAGAGAGAGAGAGAGAGAGAGAGAGAGAGAGAGAGAGAGAGAGAGATATTTGTCCTTAGTTAAAGCCTAGGGACTGACTGAGAACGTTAGTAGTTAAGTCTCATAGGTTTATAAACACTTGGCTTTGGGAGAGAGCACCGCGTCGTTGGTTGCCTCGCCGGCTTGTGTGGTCGCCCCCGCCTGGCTATCTTGGGAGAGTGGGCGGGTCGCCGCGGTGTCTGCATGAGCCACCTTCCAGCCAGAGGTGGCCTTGAGTGCGCGCTGCTTCTTGTTCCTCTCCCAGCTCATCTACTGACGTAACTACCGCCGCGCCGCTGCCGCAGTTGGCTGCCACTTTTTCACACGTTGTTCATTCCGGCGTGTTCAGCTCCTCGGCGCTTTTCGTACAGGCGAACGCTTTGTTGCAGTTCCTGGCCAGGTGGTAAGGTTTCTGGCAGCGCAAACACTACTCGGACTTCCTCTGCTTCTTCCCTTGATTCCCACTGTCGTCCATCCAACACCTGTGCTGCGAAGTATTGCTTAATTCAGAACAGGTACGTGGCCCGGCAGCACAGTGTTTGAGTGCCAGACTATGAATCCAAAGGTCGCGGGTTCGATTCCTGCCTGGTCCTAGTATTTTTATCTGTCACTTTCCACTTCTTTCGCCTCTGGCAATGTTGCTGATCTGAAAAATATCGCGTAGCACCGTGGTTCGGAATCCTCGATAAACTGTAGGCCCCCTATAACTGACTGGGTAAGTCAGGTCGGAGGAAGGCCACGGCATACCACCTCCAAACAGAACCACGCCTCTTAAAGCACTGTGCTGTTCAAACCAATCTTCGGATTGTTGACTGCTTTACCTTTCAATTGACATTCAGAAAAAGTAAGAAAGTGCGCGAATGAGAACTACCATTTGTGAATTACGTTCTTGGTAACACTAGCATAACTTTGAAGATGAAGGTGAAGCAATGAATTTAAATTTGTGATGCGGCCGGGAAGCGAACCCGGACCTCCATGCTCCATGCTAGGCAGACGTCTTACCGTTAAACCACCGCACCGATTAAGACGCCTCGGAATAGTCTAAGTACGACTTCCCTCAAAGTCACAAACTTCAGCTTCCTTGTTCCATAGATAATTGCTATTACTGCCAAGGCTCCCATGGAACAAGGAAGCTGAATTAAAGTTCGTGACGTGGACGGAAGTCGTACTTAGACTACTCCGAGGCGCCTTAACCGTTAGTAGTGCGGTGGTCTAACGGTAGACGTCTGCCTAGTAAGCATGGACGTCCGGGTTCGATTCTCGGCTGCATCACAAATTTTAATTCATTCCTTCACCATCTTCAATGTCATAAACATATTTGAGACGAAAAACGTCTCAGGGTTTCTTAATTTATATGTAACTAGAATAACTGTTAAGTTTCTATTAATTCTTGTTTATTGTTGTACAAAGTGTTGGTAAACGCTACCGCCAGACACCGGCCATCATGTGGTGTGGCTTATGTAACGTAAACAGTTTTATGCCAGATATATTAACTACTCCATATACAGGAATAATCAGTATTACGCTCACTGTAACAATTTCAGGCAGTGGCACTTTTTCACATCTCATTACACTGAATGAACTACAAATCAGTATTAACGATAGATCTACACCTCTTGTTATTTATCATTCTCATAACCTTTCTCTACGTACCAACTGGCAGTTACAACTGCCACACCTACATCCACTTCCAGTCGGTTTTGGACTGCGGAATAATATTTCGTGTGGCCCGTAAGCCTGATGCAAGACTTCAGTTGTCACCTTGGCGAGTTGCATATCCCCAACCTACCTCTGTTATCCAGCTGGGAAAAGGGAGCCTACAGTTAAATATGATAACACCACGGGTCGTATCTGACGGTTCCTTATATCATTGAAAGGAGAAGGCTAGGTTAAAACAAAAACTGAAAAATGCGTGATCCGCCCAGGCTTCAAACCGTGACATCGCGTTTTTCTTTTTTTTTTTCTCCAGTTGTGCGCTTCACCGCTAGATCACAACAAGACGGCTGACGACATGAATACGCGGTTGCCCGAATCGCGTTTAATGTTTCGTGTCCTTTCTTAGCCGTCTGCTCCGGTTTTCATAATTTTCCACGACACAACGCTTTTGACACTGCACCTCACAAGCGGCTTTTCAAATGTTTGTAAATCTATCGGACCAAACTGCGTGGTCAAGAGTCCGTAGCTTACAAACTACTTAAACCTAGGTAAACTAACCTAAGGACAAACATACACACCCATGCCCAGGGAGGACTCGAACCTCCACGGCAAGCAACCGCGCGCTCCGCAGCGAGACGCTTTAGACCGCTCGGCTACTCTACCGCGGCTGGAGGGAACACACAGAAAATATTGTGGGAAAGGCGAAAGAAAGGTTCCGTTTCATTGGCGGAACGCTTCGAAGATGCAACAGCTCCATCAACGAGACTGCCTACATCACACATGTGCGTCCTCTCCTGGAGTACTGTTGCCTACTGTAGGACCCTCACCAGGTGGGACTGAGGAAAACATTTAGAAGGTCCAGAGAAGGGCACCACGTTTTGTTCTGTCACGTTACGGGGGGGGGGGGGGGGGGGAAGCGTCACAGAAACGTTGCACGAATTGGGGTGGAAATCATTAAAAGACGTTATTCATTGCGGCGTCATCTGTTTGCGAAGTTTCAATCACCGACTTTTACTCCTGAATGTGAATAATTTTGCTAGCACCTATTTACATAGGGAGACATGACGATCCCAATAAAATAGGAGAAATCAGATCGATTTAGTTGTTCCGTCTTCCCGCGCACTATTCGAGAACGGAACGGTAGAGGAAGGTTATGAAAGTGATTAATGAATCCTCTGCCAGGCACTAATATGATTTGCAGAGTATCTATGTAGGTATAGAACACTTTGTCACAGTGATTTTACTGCGAAACATCTATTGCTGCGATTTACACCCCCCCTCCTTTCGGCATGGGAGACTCGCCTTAAAACAGTCTTCACTCACAGACCATTGGTAACATCTGTGATCTTTGGGCGGGACGGTGGTTTCAACCTATGCCACCAGGGGATAGAACAAAATAATAATAATAATAATAATAATAATAATTTCGTGGCTCATTGGCCTGCTGCAACACGTTCAATTGGACGCCACTTCGGCGTCTTGCGACCTACCCCAGTTATCCAACCAGGGAAAGGGAACCTACAGCTTAACGTGGAATCCGAACCACGTGTCGTTTCTGGCGACTCCTCACGTCGTTTAGAGGTGAAGGATGGGTTAAAGTTGCAGGCTGAAAAAATGCGGAAGTCCGACCTGGTTTCGATCCAGCGACCCTTCGGTTTCCAGTCGAGCCCCACCGGGCCCCACGATACAAGACAGCGAATAGCGGTTTCGTATTGAGACCACTGCGACAGAACGTGTCGGCAGGAGCGGATGAGTGGTGACTGGTGCGGTGGCGGCCATTGACTTGTGCGTGCCGCAGCGAGGGTCGCGTTGAGGCAGTCTGTGAATCAGGTGTCCGCGGGCGTGCCCTATCTGCGTGCAACAGCAGCCAGCAGGGGGCGTTGGGTAACGCCACGCGCGGGCCACGTGGGCCGCGGCCTTGTGGGGACGACACCTGCCGGCCTGTCCCCGTGATAATCGCTGCACTTAGCGCGGCTAGGACCTCATAACTGGCCTTTAATGGACTCTACTAAACGATCTAACCTCCTGCGTCGATAAGACGCCCAGTCTTATTGATGCTGGCGGGGCGCTAGGTTGTAAAGCAATTAAAAAATCGCCCACCTTAAGCTGCACAGTTCAGTTAAACGCTGCTATAGTGCGCATGGACAGTGTGTTGAAGAGAGCGTATAAAATGAACATTAACAAAAAAAAAAAAAAAAATGTTCAAATGTTTGTAGAGCTTATGGGACTTAACTACGGGGTCATCAGTCCCTAAACTTACAAACTACTTATGAACTAGCTAATACTAAGGGCGGCACAAATATCCATGCCCGAGGGGGATTCGAACCCCCGACCTTAGTGGCCGTGCAGACCGTGACTGGAGCACCACCGCGGCCGGCTGAACATTAACAAGAGCAAAACAAAAATAATGGAATGTGGTCTTAGAAAATCAGGCGATGCTGAAGGAATTAGATTAGGTAACGAAACAATGAAGGTGGTAGATGAGTTTTGTTACTTAGGTAGTAAAATAACATGCGATGGTCGCAGTACAGATGATATAAAATGCAGAATGACAATGGGAAGAAAAGCATTTTTGAAAAAGAGAAATTTCCTAACATCAAATATTAATTTAAGTGTAAGGAAGTCCTTTCTGAAGGCATTTGTGTGGAGTGTTGCCTTGTATGGGAGTGAAACATGGACGATAAGCTGAGCGGACAGGAAGAGGATAGAGGCTTTTGAAATATGGTGCTACAGAAGAATGCTAAAGATTAGGTGGGTAGATCGCATAACTAATTAAGAGGTACTGAACAGAATTGGTGAGAAAAGGAATTTTTGGCACACCCTGACTAAAAAAAAAAGGGATCGCTTGGTAGGACACATTCTTAGACATCGAGGAATCGTAAATTTAGCATTGGAGGGAAGTGTGGGGGGGTAAAAATCGCAGAGGGAGACCAAGAGACGCATATAGTAAGCAGATTCAAATGGATCTAGGTTGCCGTTCTTATGAGATGAAGAGGCTTGCTCAGGATAGAGTAGGGTGGAGAGCTGCATCAAACCAGTCTCCGGACTGAAGACCATAACTAATAGAGCGCAAGCGGACTGCTTTTTCCGTTTAATAGCACTGTAATCCGTTTATGCGTTGTCTGTCGCTTTTTGTTTGGTTCACTGCTGGCTGTGATTTGTTACTGCTAAGAAAATTCCAAGTTACACCACCTTGTTAATTCACTTAAAATTTTAACTATGACAATTCGGAATTTCAGGGAAGAAGAAAAGAAGGTAGGTCAGGGTCTTATGTCACGTCGATACCGCCCTCATTAAAGGCGTATCCCCAGCTCTGATTGTATTTAAGGATGGGGAAGGAAATTGGCTGTGCTCTTTGAAGGTACCGCGACAGCATTTGCCTGGAGCAATTTAGAGAAATACGGACAATCAAAATTTGGATAGCCGGAACAGAGTTCGAACTGCCGTCCTCCCAAATACGAGTACAGTGTGATAATCACTGCGCCACATCTCTCGGTCGGGAGAGAGAGAGAGAGAGAGAGAGAGAGAGAGAGAGAGAGAGAGAGAGAGAGAGAGAGAGAGAGATATGGGGGGAAGACACACACACACACACACACACACACACACACACACACACACACACAGGAAGTGAACATTTCTTCGTTTCTGGACGAGGTATGTAGCCGTAACGTTGCACACTAGTCAGTGTTAAGTTTTCTGAAGGTAGGCCTACATGTCGAATGTACTGCAAGCAAACCCATTAGAGCATACCTGTTTATGCAGTGGAACAAGTTACACTGTAGTGATTTTTTGGCCCTGCACCATAGGAGACAAGTGTGCTTCTGGCGAAGCGACCACAACGATAAAATTAGACTAGGGCCCACATGGAGACATATTGGCAGAATTTTTATTTCTCTTAGCTAACCACCCACGATTCGAATAGTAGGAAGTAACAATAGTACCAAAGGGTGTAGGTAGGTGCCATATATCAGTGATACGTAGCGCGGCTCAAGTTTTCAAAATTTCTTCAATATTCTGACGCTTTATAAATCATATTCATGCATTGTACGCTACAACGAAAGCAGGAACGAAACACGGCCTTCAGTTTGCAATATGGCGGCTCACGTGAAAACCAGGCACTTCTCATTGGTCACGTTCCACTCGAAGCAAAAATCTAACATGCCAGATCCTTCATTATACGCTTCGCATGGTAGTGGAACGTGGCACTCCACGCTGCGGCGTTACCACTTCCTCCTCCACGTGCGTTTCCCGTTTCCACGTCCCGTGAGAGGACTGCATAAGCATCCGCCCTACAGTCCGGACATGTCGCCCTGCGACTTCCGTATGTTTAGTTGGCTAACAAAACATCTCAAATGGAAACAAATTCTGGGAACAGGGGATCCTTCGGTTCGTTAAAAAGTGGGATAGTTGTGCTCAAGCTTCTGGTGATTATGAAACTTCCTGGCAGATTAAAATTGTGTACCGGAACCAGGATACGAAGTTGGGACGTTTGCCTTTCGCGGGCAAGCGCTCTACCGACTGAGCTATCCCGACACGACTCACGATGCCGCCTCACAACTTTATTTCCTCCAGTACCTCGCCTCCTACTTTCCAAAAGAAGGCAAAGGTCCCAGGTTCGAATCCCGGTTCCGGTACACAATTTTAATCTGCCAGGAAGTTTCATATCTGCGCACACTCTGCTGCAGAGTGAAAGATTCCTTCTGGTGATTACTTTTGAATAGAGACTTCAGTTATAACGACAGTGACGTTTCATACCTTTTCATTTGAAGACTCCTCCTCCCCTATCGTAGGTTGTGAGCCTACGCGGTCTCTGTGCAGGCCCATTCCTGGGCGTTTCATATTGACTGTTGTTACGTTTGATTGCGTGGCCCTCCCCCTCCTTTTCCTCGATGCGTGTGTCTGCTTATGTGCCAACCCCTGTCCTCCGCTGTGAGCATTTGATTGACGTGGAGGCGAAACCGCTTCCCAAGGCGGCGACCTCGCATGGGAGGTGATAAGCTCGCTTCGCATTTGGGATGTCGGCTGCGTGCGGAAGGCGCCAAGTACTTCCGCGTGGTGCAGCCTTGGCGAATGCGCTTTGTCAGCGCCAGGAAGAGAGAACTCGAGTGTCGTCGCCTCAGCGTCTGGTACGCTCATCGCTGACGCGGATTTCCAACAAGACACTAGGTCCGTTTGGCGGAGCTGTTCGTAGTTCCATCACCAACAGCTGCAACCAATTGAATCACTTGTTGATGTGACCGCTTTGACTCATCGTGCGTCGTAGGATCCCAACAGGTTCTTCCAATTCTGATGGTCTTGAACTTGCCGCGGCGGATTAGCCGTGCGTACTGGGGCGCCGTGCTGCGGTGCGCGCGTCTGTTAACCGTCGGGAGTTCGAGGCGCCCCCCCCCCCCCTCCCAAGGACATGGGTGTTTGTGATGTCCTTAGGTTAGTTTACCTTAGTTTAAGCAGTTTGTAAGCCACGCACTAATAACCCAGCAGTTGGGTCCGTTAGATTTACAAACATTTGAACATTTTTGGTATCACGGGCCCTGCAGACCGCGCGATGCTTGCACAGACTGCCTTTCTATTCTGTTCTGTGCTGCGTTTCTCCTGATGCCTTCAATCCCCCAGGGTTGCCAGATCATAACCAACGGGCAACTAAAAATTCCTGTGCGGATACACAAATACGGTCTAACCTTGCGGGAATACAGCTAAAACTGTGAGCTAGAGGAACTATTGGGCAGGGGGCACTACAATCGTAGCGTGCGACATGTTCAGGTTGGGTAGTGTGTCTGGCTTGCCTGTTCGGTCAAGGCGACCGCTGCCCCGAAGAGGGGAAGTTTGGTTCGAATCCTAGTCCAGAAAAAAAATTCCTTGATGTCTATGAATGTGTCCTATCAACCGATTCCTTCTTTTAGTCAAGGTTTTTTTTTTTTTTTTTTTTTTAGCGCCACATTTCAAAAGCCTCTATCCCCTTCCTGTTCACACTGTTCATCGGCTGTTCCACTCCCATACAAGGCAGCACTCCACACAAATGCCTTCAGACAGAAAGGACTTCCTTACGCTTAAATTAATATTCGATGTTAACAAATTTCTCTTTTTCAAAAACGCTTTCCTTCCCATTGCCATTCGGCATTTTATATACTCTGTACTGCAGTCCATCATATTTTACTGCCCAAGTAACTAAACTCATCTACCACCTTTTGTCGTTACCTAATCTAATTCTTTAAGCATCACCTGGTTTTCTTAGACTGCACTCCATTACCCTTGTTTTGCTCTTGTCATGTTAATTTCATACCCACCTTTCAACACACTGTCGATTACGTTCAACAGCTCCTCCAGGCTCTCTGCTGTCACTGACAGAATTAAAATGTCGTCAGCAAAACGAAATGTTTTTATTTATTCTCACTGAACTTTAAATTCTTTTCTAAATTTCTCTTTGCTTTCCTTTATAGCTTGCCGAATATGCAAATTGAATAACATTGGAGAAAGGCTACAACTATACCTTACTCCCTTCCCAGAATCTGCATCCCTTTCATCCCTTTAAACTCTGATAACTGCTGTCTGGTTTTTGTACAAGTTGTAAATAACCTTCCATTCACTATATTTTACTCCTGCTGATCTCAGAATTTGAAAGAGTGTATTCCAATTAACATTTTCAGAAACTTTCTCCAAATCTACTAAAGGTTTGCCTTTCCTTAATCTGTGTTCTAAGAAAAGACGTAAGGCGAGTATTGCCTCCCGTGTTCCCACATTTCTCCTGAATCCAAACTGATCTGCCTGCTTTTCCATTCTTCTGTAAATAATAGTAGTTGAAAACTGTTTCTTGAAGATAGGTTCGAACCAGGATCGTCCACATGGCAGGCATATGCACTACCACGTGACCTATTTGACCTCTTTGCAGCACGCCCTTCACTGCTAGTATATCAGTTCTGTATGTCTTACGCTAAAAACTTTAGAGCTCTTTTGCATTGAATTTTCTGGATGACTTTTATGACATAAGCTACTATCCTGTGCGGTAGACGGCCGAGCAATCCCACACAAAAATGCTATACGATCATCGCTTTTCATGCTGCAAAGTCCCATCACGAAATGAATTTTCGAGACCCGAAGTTCTACTTGTCAGTTGTCAATCTCTCGTTATTGACGGGGGGGGGGGGGGGGGGGGGTTAACCCTAATCTTCCTATCGAGCGCCTCAACAACAGCTGACATGAACTTTCTTGCAACGCCAGGCAGGAATAGTTACCGGTAATTAGATGAAAAGGCAAATGCTTAAGATACTAGTCAACGGTAATTAGATGGAAATTATGACGATTCAGGGTGACAAAGTGGTTAGTACTGGCAGATTGCTCGTGCAGTTGCAAAGCAAGAATACAAAGAGCGATATCTTCTCCCGTGTTAAGTAACTATCGACGAGAGCTGTGGACTAAAGAAAGGTACACACACCTTTAGAACCCGATCCTTGGCCGATGGCCTGTTGGAGTTCCGCAATCAACATCAACAAAAGAGTTTGGAAAGCTCCTGCCATGCACCAGTTGCTGCACGTGACGGCGTGGCTTGGCCTGGTGTCAATGGCCAGGCATCCGCCTGCCTTCTTCCCACGGGACAGTCTCCGTAAACTAAAGCTGCTCTCTGTGTCTGCTGCATTATATGTAACCAGTTGATGCACTGCTGCAAACCTCAACTCGAAACTCGTTGCATAAGGTGGGGAAATCTGACGATTTTCTGTACGATAATCGGCAAGAAAATGCCATTGAAAATAAAAATAAAACACACATTGTAACAGAATCCTGCTTTTCAAGCAAGGTAAAGATGCTTTTAACGCGTTTTGGGGATCAAGTTAGTTAATCGGGCCATAAAATAGATGGGTGTGCAGTTAAAGGTTCGGTAGCATTGCTTTTGATTATATCCACATGTAAATAATGTCGAAATGATTGTTTCACGTCGCCAACCACGTAAACTCTGATAGTTTGCTCTCGGTATTGACTTTCTACTTAAGGATAAACTTGCTTTATATTGTACCGGAAGCCAGAGATGATTTTACGGTGTGCGAAATAGGGCCTTCACTTAACATTCCCGGTGCTACACTTAGTTCAGAAATTGTTTGCTAATATGACTTACTGGCACCGTAGAACGGTTGAAAAGAAATACGAATGTAAGTTTTTAGATCCCTGCTATTCTGGTAACAATACAACATTTGTGTTTCGTAATGGAGCAACTAACATCTAACTTTAAGACGTACAGAAGATCTGCAGCAAAACTGGCAATTTTTAGATCTTAACTGAGTGAGAAAATAATTAAATTTAGAACAATGGTTTCATAACAAATGACTGCTGCTCTGTCCCCATACAGCTAGCAGACCTCTCATCCTTGTAATAAAACTTCCAAGTTACCGAATAGAACAACTTCATTTGTTGCGTCACCTTTGGGGCTTTTTGCCTGAAAATCAGTAACGAAGCGACTCCTGGGCCACGGAAGAAACTGGTGACAATATTTCTAAGAGTAGAGTTTTGTGCTCTGCTGCTCTGCGTGTTAGCTCTGGTATTACTTCAATCTCCGTAGTAGATAGTTACAAATATCTTTTGTTAACTCACAATAGGAGCGAAGTGAGGCAAATATTATAATTACAAACTGCGTGTGTGTGTGTGTGGGGGGGGGGGGGGGGGGGGGTTCAAGTCCTCCCTGGGACATGGGTGTGTGTGTGTGTGTGTGTGTGTGTGTGTGTGTGTGTGTGTGTGTGTGTGTGTTTTTGTCCTTAGGTTAGTTTACCTAGGTTTAAGTAGTTCGTAAGCTACGGACTGATGACCACGCAGTTTGGTCCGATAGATTTACAAACGTTTGAAGAAACTGTGTGTAAGTGCTTGAAGTTGACGTAACTAAAATATGCTAATTCCTTCATCCACTTAGATACTTCCAGGAAATTTCACACACAGTTTCAGATTTTACGACACTTTTTCGCACATCACCTACACAGTAGTTAAAGAAAAAGTTTTTAGCTTACTACATTTTTGCTCTTCATAGATCAATCTTCAGCATCCGCCCTGCCGTTTAAACTATCGACGTCACTGCTGGAGCGGGTGGGCATCCCCCAATAGATTTTTTTTTTTTTTAATGCATCATACTTCTGTTCTAAAGGAACAGAGTTGCTGATTGTCCGCAGCTAAGTAATATCTATATATATTTAACATTTATAGCTGTGGACCATCAACAGCTCTGTTCCTTTAGAAGTATCACGGTAAATACGACAGCCAAGACAGGCTGAAGATGGTGCAAGTTTGCCCCTCTCCCCATCGCGGGAATCGTGCTAAATGCGTGAGAGTACCAGGGGATGTAGAGAAGTGTAACACGGAAGTTTAGGTCTGATCAGAGAACGTGGATTGGTGGAAGTGGTGAAGGCGACCGCTCGAGAAAAGCGGGAGACCCGTGTTAGAGTCCCGGTCCGGCACAAACTTTAATAAGTTACAAAATGATACACCAACTAAAGAGCAGCTGTAGTCGGTAATTGTCGCAAATTGTGAAGTAATATCTATATTTTTAAAATCAGTTCAAAATTTTGAGTCATCGACCAAAATGAATCCGTTAAAGGAATATATCCAAGCTTAACTAACCACACACAAAAGCAGTTTATTCCCCCTCTCAAAATTCCAACAACTACTGTTGTTCTTTGTGTAGGTTAGTTTGTCTAGGGGCTGATGACTATAGCAGTTTGATACAATAAGTTTACAAACATTTAAACAACTACAAGTGAAGTAGCAGAATAGATAACCAGGAATTTGCTTGGTTTTACTGTACGGAGGCAGACGAGAAACACACTACCACGGAAGAATCATTGTCATAGTTGATATAATAAGTCAAAAGAGCGTGTTTCAAGAGGAGTCGGATTCCAAACTGTGCAGACGCATTGATGTGGAAGGTCATGGGTTACTCACCCATTAACTACCAGCTGCCCGGTACAGCAGCATAACCTCGAGATGGGAAAGGAAGTCGGTTGTGTCCCATGAGTGGATTTTCATTAAGTTATTTACGGCCATACGGTGTTTTAAACGCCAGTACTGTGAGTTAAACGCTATTAAGCACAGTCTTACTCTATACCGTAGTGAAACGTGGAACTTCAACGACCGTAGCTTCGGTCTTACCCAGTGAGCGGAGCACGGACCAAGTGACTGTTTGCAAGGAAGTGCCATCGCTTGATAACGCTGCAGACACTGGAAGATGGCATTTCCGAAGGAGCAGGCGCCACCTGTGCGGTTACGATCCCTACAGTGCAGGTGAACTCCACGCTGGAACTTGTGACGGAATCGGCGAAACGCCGCGAGTAATAACGATAATGGACAAAGGCACTGAGTCAGTAGTGTGTGGATAAGTTGAGCGTTTTGGTCTGGCAGTGATAACCACTGTGTTAAACGGCATAAAGATAAGAGCATGTACCGTTACCAATTTCTAGTCCATTTTTTGCATTTTTCGAAATTAACCTTCCGATAGGCGCGTCTTATAGTCAGCCAAGGAGGTTCACGCATGTTTTGCAGATACCTCTTGATAATAAACCTTAAAAATTCACAAACGTAAAACTTGTATCATGAAAGAGAAACCTAATACAAAGTAGGCGATTTCCGATTCTCCCACTTTCCTAGAAAAGGATACGAATCTTGACTCCTCGTATCGCGCCTGTCGAAAGGCTAACTTTGTAGTATGCCCTCCTAGTTGTACAGTATGTTGTCCTAATGTAATAGAAAATTCGCATCCTGTAAGCCTCGATGATACTGTTACGTGATGCGTGTAGAGTGAGCAAGTTGTTGCCCAGACAGTGTGCGCGCTGTGCCCACATGCGCGGAGAAGCCGCGACCCCGCTCAAGGCCGCTAGGGCGCCGCCAGCTCAAGGCGCCGCCACGTGGCCTTGACGTCACGCCGTGTCACGGCGCATGCGCTCTGCCTCCAGCCTCGTAATCCCAAAATAACACCCCTTCACTCTCACTTCAACCTCACGGTCTTTCCCCTCTACCGCCTTAAAATGTAACGTGGTATTTCTACGGTTATGTTTGCGTCTGCCAAATACGCAACGTCAAAACATAACAGCCTAGACCAGCACGGGTATTAGACGCAAAAACGTTCCAGAGTTTAAATACGTTTAGTTTGCTAGATGACTGCGAATGAGTGGCTATTATCCTCTGCTAATACCAGAACGTAACTTGTAACAACTGAAATTTTATAACGAGTCGAATTTCCAAGTACATAACTGCTTCAAACGTCGGTTTACCCTGCGAATGACTTAAAGGGCTAAATATTTCTCTTTAAGCCTGTAATTCGCGCTCCTTTTTTTTTTTTTTTAAAAAAAATCCTAGTTTTCCACGCACGTCAATATTTGACGTATCTTCTGAATTAAGCATCTATCTTTTTTGAACTGACCCCTCTCAGAAAAGTCGAGAGGACTGAACTCAGTTAATCTTGGAGGCCATGGTAAGAGCCCTGCTTCACCTTGGGTCGTCTTACATCAGCGTTATAATATGGCGGTGCTTCTTCACGCATGAATCGCTTACGTAAACTGCGTGCTAACGGAACGTGCTCAAGCAATACCAGAAGATTCTGCCCCAGGAATGGAAGACACTCTTGCCCTTCCTACTTTGTTCGACGTAGGACTCGTCAAATGAGACCATCATGTAGTACCGTTAAATACACACACAATGGCAACCTTGCATGAACACCTTTTGAACTTGGGCCACGTTAGATGCGAACTTAATATAGATGTACTTTAAATATAACATTATAGATATCAACAAATAATACAATCCCTTGAGACAACATTGTCTCATTATACCAAAGGTATTAAACATAAGGAGAAGTACTGAATTAAAATTTATGCGGTGGCCGAGATTGGAACCCGGGACCTCCTACTTACTAGGTAGGTGCTTTAGACAGTCCGTGTACTTGCTTTGGCTACAACGCGGTGTTAAAGTGGTCTAAAGCACCTACCTAGTAAGTAGGAGGTCCCGGGTTCCAATCCCGGCCACCGCATAAATTTTAATTCAATGCCTCTCCTTGTGTTTAATAAAATTTTAGATTAAGTTCACTTTATTTAAAACCTCTCGGCGGCTATATGTTACTGCAACATTTTTTGCACTTGTAGTGAACTTCATCCGTGTCAGTTCTCATAATTACAGTGTACCCTCTACAGTGTGATATACTCCCAACGACTTTCAGAAACGTAAACTTTACTGATTACGTGAGCGTCATTACAACAGTAATATGCAAAAAGTTTATTGTTGTCAGCAGGAAGAAATAAATGTGAAATCCCCCCCTCCATCCCCCTCCCCCTAGACAAATATTTTTGCGTGTTTGGGCGCACGAAAATTGAGATAAAAATTAAGTAGCGTAAACAGCCCAAGATATGTTGTTTTCACTTGTGTGTAGCAAGTCTCGTAAGCCGTTTTGGAAACAAGATAAACGCAATATAACGTCAGTTTCTGGAGGTAATTAGAAGCGTACCAAACAATAACACCGTGAAACTCCGGTTTAAATGGTACACACAGCACTAAATAGTTTCGTTCTATCAGAAAATGCTTCTCACGTACCGAAAAATTACGGACGTGTAAAAGACAGGAATATTTCGCTTCGCAGAAGGCATTTTTTATGTAGATAATAATTGTAAATGTTAGAGCGACGTACGCGCGCGCGCGCGTGTGTGTGTGTGTGTGTGTGTGTGTGTGTGGACGTAATTTTCCACGGCTGAGGGTCTGGTCACCTTGGCGTTGCGCTAATGATTTCCTGCTTCCCAGACGAGATCAGCATCACTGCACCGTGGCTTGGGGTTCCCGCGATGACCAGGAGCTGGTTGGTGGTGGCAGTGCTTCAGAATGCTGCCCTCGTTCCAGAACACACAGGCTGTCTGGCACACTGACAAACAGCTTCCTGCTTGCTCTGTCCGGGTAGCAACTGCCCCCACGCAAGGCAAGGCACAAAACAACACTACCAGATCGATTTTCCACAAGACTACAAAGAAGCTGATAGTCCTGAAACAAGAACAGTCAATTAACTTATAAAAGTAAAAATTTGTATGTTTCATTTAGGATGCTGTTGCACATGTTGTCCGTTGCGTACAGGAACCTCGTAACGAGATTTTGATGTTCAATAACTAAACAGGAATATCTGAAGGCTACTCGCGAAATTTTTATCACCACCATTAAACAACACACTTCGGCAGTTACTTGGATGCCTACAAAAGCGTTTAAACAAAAAAATTACGCAAATTGTTTTTGGACGTGATGATTAAATCCTCTTTTCTGAATTATACTATGCGTAAGTAATTAGGCGGCACTGAATAGAATTCATGAGAAGAAATTATGGCTTAACTTCACTAAAAGAATGGCTTAGTTGATGAGAAAAAATTGAGGCATCAAGGAATCGTCAGTTTAGTTTTGGAGGGAAGTGTATTTGAGGGTGTGAGGGGAAGGGAGCGCGCGCGCGCGCGCGCGCGCGCGCGCACACACACACACACACACACACACACACACACACACACGCACACACGCACACACAAGTTGTATACATTAGGCAGCGTCAAATGGGGACTGCCTTGTTATACGAAGATGAAGATCCTTGCACAGGATACAGTACCGTGGTAAGCTGCATCAAACCAGAATAAAGAAGACAACAAACTGGTACTCCTAAAACAAACCACGCGTGTTTTGAACGGTACTTCGTACAAGAAACTACTGTATGTTAGTGCAGTTGTTATAACAATTTCCTATGGCAATACAGATTTTACGACATAAGACGCCAACACAAGAATCTGATTATATATATATCTATTTTAAGTGTGTGCATCTAAATTGCAACCGTTTCAGCCCTCCGTTGCACTGGAGACAGTTATTCACAGGCTCAAGAAATAATGTAGTTAACAAAGATAATGTGACGATGAACGATAAATAGCTGCTGCTCGTTTGTGTCTAAATGTTTCCTGTTTGCACATAGGTTGTAAAAACACCCCCCTCCCCCTATACACACACAGGTTAATGGTTCTAACACTAATGATGCTAACACGCGTTGTGGCTCAGATCCATTAGCTCGAAAATGCTGAGTGGTGGACTATGTTTTTGATACCGGCACTTGTGCTATCAGCACCTAATCTTTTATCAGCATGTAGCGTACTTGAATATCTTGCGAGAAAGCGTCTGGTTACAACAGTCAGAATTAGTTCGTATTTAGTCATTTTCCCCGTCAATTCTCAGAACATGGGTTACAGCGTAGCCAGTTTGTGTCACTGTATTTATATGTTCAAATATTTGTAATCGTACGAGATCAAACGACCTTGGTCATCAGTCCCTAGTCTTACAAATTACTTAAATTAAGTTAAACTAACCTAAGAACAAGACACACATCCATACCTGAGGGGGAATTAGAGCCTCCGACGCGGGAGGCCGCGCGATCCGTGGCGCTCCAGACCGCTTGGCTACTCCTGCGCGGCACCCTATGTAAAGCCGTGTCAGCGCCTACTTTACGAGAACAGGAAGGAAGACAACTACACAAGCGCACTAACGAAGCATTGACGCCAACCTCTCCGCCCCTCTCTTCGAATTCAAACTTTACTATAACCTGGAGAGATTTGCTTAGATCCCTGCCCTAACATCAAAAGATCACTGCCAAACTTAGTGACCTATATGTGCCAAACTACACCTTTAGTTGTTTGTATTGCGCAGATATAAATCTTTCTTCACGTGATCCGAGAGAGCTCTTATGTGAGGATGGTGGGAAAAGATATTTCAGACGGTTCTTACGAAAATAAATTTTGTTTAAAAATACTTCATTCAAATGATAAAGGAGAGGAAGGAAAAAGGAGTAGGAAAGAAAGGATTGACAGATTTGTGGCCATTGTTTCATTTCAATACCCAACAGCAGCCTCTGTCAATCCTTTCTTTCCTACTCCTTCTTTCTTCCTCTCCTTTACCATTTGCACATGCAATATGTCTGCGAAGCAGGTGTGGTGTCTGTTCTTTCGGACATGTCAGAAAGAACAGACACCACACCAAAATAATACTTTATTCGTTGAGCGAAAGAGTTTCCGACTGTGTGCAGTCAAAGATATTCCGAAATATAGAGCTTTCTTTTTGAATCGACTCATTTGCAACACGGCCTGATGCGCCATGTCACGGATTGCGCTGCCGCTTTCGTCGGAGGTTAGAGCCGTCATTTGGAGATGGGTGTGTGCGTGTTGTCCTTAGAGGTAGTTAAAGTAGTGTGGTCTAGGGACCCATGACCTCAGCAATTTGGTCTCTTTGGAGAGGGGAGGATATAGTTATGCAAGCAACGGTGCATTTAACTACATTCTTCACATTTCATGAAATACCTCCTTTCCTGGGGCATTCCGAAACTAGTATTTAATGTTACATTGTCGATAAGATTATTTTTCTTCCTTTGTCAGTCTTAGGCCTGTATTGTTCAAATGTTTGTTGATATAAAGGTACGTTTAAATATGCCATAAAATTGCATTTTTAGTAATTGTATAATGATTATGCTCCATTGAGGGCATAAGCTTTGTAAATAAATAAAATATAATTTGTGCTGTATCAACTACAAAATTTATGAAATTACATGAAGTAGATGAGGCTCTGTTTAACTGAGGCACTCAGATAACAAAAATTAATTCCCTATGTCGCCTGCTGTACAATTGGACAGCATTTCACGACTAATAACCTCCGCCATGTCCTTTCATGTCTTCTTAATTTATTTTCATCAGCGTGCTTCCCATTATACAACGCCTCGCCTGCTTCATACGTTGTTATTAATATTGTGGTTGATTGAACGTACCAACTAAACTTTGCAGCCGTCTTCACAAACACACAACGGTCAAATAATTGCAGCGATGCTAGCGCTCAAAGCGCTGCAGTGAACAGACGACAAACGACTTTATATGACCAAACCCACGGCGAGGCTCTAGACTTGATAATATTTCTTTGATGAATGACGAGATGTGTCGAAGTTCGGTATTACACTATCAAGGTTTTTTGCTGTAAATATTTGAGATATCAACTTTGACAAAGAAATATGACCGTGTAATACAGGCCTTAATTTTGAATCTATTATCGTCAACTTCCTCCTTCCCCCTCTCCCTACCATTGCCAGTTCTCTGCCCCCTCTGTACCCACTCCCCCTCCCACCCTCCTCCTCCTCCTCCTCCTCCTCCTCCTCCTCCTCCTCAGCAAGTCGACGTTCGTGCGACTTCTATCACATATAGCAACACAGCTGCCGCTTTAGAGGGTGTAAAGATTTCTCGGATTGGTCAGTTAATCCCCAGTGGAGTCACGGAGGACGTTTTTGTAATATGATCAGTTTGCTATTATTTTTAATGGCCCAGTATCTATGCTACTCTCTCTCTCTCTCTCTCTCTCTCTCTCTCTCGTAATGCCGATCTCCGCCCTGAAGCCTCTGATACTTAATGACAGATGAATTGCGAATGAGCTACAGCGGAAACTGTTGCGGATCGGTTATCGACTGTACGTTCCGGACATTTGCGGCGTTAACGATCTGCAGCTATCCGCTAAACGAGGTCGCCGGCGAGCGGAATTAAATTTGCGGCTGTAGCGGCCGGCGCTGATGACACCCGCAAACAGAGCAGCGGCCTGAGATTGCCGCTATACTGTATACTGTATAGTGCAGGCGCCAGTCCTCGCCACGTCAGCTGGCCGGTAGCCGGCGTGCTTAGCACGTTAACACGTCGCTGTCCGGAGGGCACACATGCCGCTCGTGGGCCTCTCGCCAGGGAGTGCCATATTCTCCAATGCGCAGGACCGGAACACGTTCCTAACCTGCAGCGTGAACGTAGCGATTTTCAAACATTTCTAATGGAACCAGATGATGTACTTGCTTTGTAAGGTTTCAAATTATCACTTCTTATCTGTAATGTAGCTTCCTCACTTCCTCTCTATACCTGATCGGTAAGGAAAGCGCAAAGTAAATCTTAATACGACCGAGGATGCAAACAAACGAGGACTGACTCACGGCGAGAGGAGACCTGTGGATATTCAGGCCTACCCTAGATTAGTGCTTGTGCGATAGCAGACTTGATATTCGACGGAAGCGCTCGCTACTCTTTTGGCCCACTTTAGGTTACGGTAGTAACACTAAAAGTGGGCCTTTGGGATCGTCTTTTGACAGCTCTAAATTTAAATGAAAATAACGGCTTAACCATGCATCTGACACGAAAAATGAATAACAGAATTTGTAGAGGAGAAAATTCTCTACAAAACTTCCTGGCAGATTAAAATTGTGTGCCGCAACCGGGACTCGAACCTGGGACCTTTGCCTTTCGCGGGCAAGCGCACTACCGACTGTGCTATCCCGACACGACTCACGATGCCGCCTCACAACTTCACTTCCGCCAGTACCTCGCCTCCTACTTTCCAAACTTCACAGAAGCTCTCCTGCGAACCATGCAAGACTAGCACTCCTGGAATAAAGGATATGGTGGAGACATGGCTTAGCCACAGCCTAAGGAATATCAGCGCACACTCCGCTGCAGAGTGGAAGTTTCATTCTGGAATTCTCTACAACTTTCCTCTGTTATATTGTTTTCATTTCTCGTATCGTTTCAGAGATATTTGCAAAAATAACGGCGATTTTGGGATGTATGTATGTATGTATGTATGTATGTATGTATGTATGTCCGTAACGTGTTTCCTGTTTTCTAAGACGAACCGTTCAACCGATCAGCACCAAATTTTGCACACACAATTGCAGGCCGCCAGAGACCTCCTTTTTTTAAATTTTTCGGACAAAAAATACGTTAATAATACCAAAAAAGGCTCTTTGTAATATAATTGTAATAGCAAACGAACCGTTCATTTGACACGAATAGTGAATAACCTAATTGGTAGAGAACCTAATTGGTAGAGGGGAAAATTCTCTAAAACTTCGCTCTAATATATATATCTTGCATCGTTGTAGAGATATTTGCAAAAATAAAGGAGTTTTGAAACCCTTCATTAAATTAACGAAAACCGGCTGTTCGCAGATGTCACGTGACATTCCTCGCCCAGAACATTTCAAAGCAGTGGCGCATTGAAGAATTAACAAAAACACGTCGTTCTTCGTACGATAAATGATAATCTAGTGTCTACAAATGCCATATTAGTATCAGTCAACAACGGCCATCAATAGTATGAGATTAAAGAACGCAATTCCTAACTGTTAGCTGTAGTGTAGTGGGCAATGTGTTAGACGGTGACGCTGAAGGTCAGTGGTTCGGAACTCGCCAGTACCTACATTTAGATTCATTATTTTGGTCCAAAATGTTTGCAAAAACGTATAAAACTACAAATCTAAAGTGGACCGTTAAACACGTCAGTGCGATTTTTAATTTATTGGAGTTCTCTGACACAATGATGAACCTACAAAATATTGAAAGCAAGGAATCCAAAACACAACACTACTGTTGTTACTGCACAGTTGTTTGCTGAGGATGATGTTGCTGTTATCGAGGTAATACCGACAACACGTTCAAATTTCAGCGGTGACATGTGTTAGTGAGTAAATACCTTGAAAAGTATCAGCGTTGTGTCAATGGCACATTAAAATCAATGTCATATTTTAGCACATTTTGATTTTTCGAACTGTGACAACTATCATTTTTCTTGAAACTTTCTGGTGGATTCAAACTGTGTGCCAAGCCAGGATTCGAACCCATGACTTTCGCCTTTGGTGACCACACGCTTGCCTGCGACAGGGAAAGGCCTGGGGTTCGAATGCCGTCCTGGCGCACAGTTATAATCTGCCAGGAAGTTTCATGTCAACGCGAACTCCGCTGCAGAGTGAGAGTTTCGTTATATCATTTTCCCCCTTAATATATAGATGTATACTTGCCTAAACGTCCGACAGAAACTAGACGGCTAACAAAAGAGCAGCAAATACATACATTGTATTCATAACAAACGCAGAGCTCATTAGCGCGCTCGATATACGTACCTAAAAGTCGGGAATGCTGTTACTACATTTTAAACAACCAAGCAGGCCCGCCTCAATTGTTTTTTGTGAAATCTGGCCAGTTGTGATTTGAAAGAAATGCGCTCGTTTCTCACATGCTGTTTGCTTTCCCCCCAATGTTTACACGCCCCTCGCTGCCAGGCCGGCGCGGCGTCGTGGTTGTTCCAGAAGTTATGGGCCGTGGCGTACGTTGCTGCCCGTCTGCCGTTCACCGCCATCTGTCGAGCACCTGTGCTATAACCGCGCGGGGCGCGCTCTGTCGGTGGTCGCCTGAACTAACTGCAGCGCGGGACCTCGTGTTGTTTACGGGATACGGACTGGCAAGACTCTGCCTTGACCCAGGCGCTCGGCGGAAGAGCGTTGCGACTTTTTTGCTTTCCCTCCCGCCTCGTCCCCCCCACCAGTTTTGCCATTTTCGCTGCGACTGGAAAGGCTGTTCTATATTTAGCACACATCGATGTTGCTTGGACGGCGCACAGGTTGTGAAACGTGCTAGGTGTAACACAATCTCTCGTCTTTCACATGTTTATGTTGGCGCTGCTTCCATACGGTGACGGCAGCTGTGTGAATAAGTTCTACGTATATACCGTATTACTATGCGGAAAAGGTGCTTTTATTGGTTTTAGAACATGTCTATTTCATGACTGTGTTTCATCGAAATACTATTCTAAGTATCCGGCGTTGCCTGTGAATATATATATTCCATTGTTATGTTAGTAAAAGTCCTTGTTCCCATTCTGTTCATTGCCTTCTGACGCCCAACTATAACAACTGTATCTATAACAAATTTGTATTTCACCGCTTATCCCAGCCCTTACGAAACTTCCTGAACTATTTATCCTACTGTAATGAAATTTAGCAGTTATATTTAGGTGAATGTTATGAACTGTCAACGAAAGTTGTTGCGAATAGTCAGCAGTAAAAATGTAATAAGTTATAATCTAACGCCTGATAGGACCCTTTTTTTCTCTGTTTGACGTTGTATCTACAGAACTGTGTGTCGTATTAAGGATAATCTGAAAATTTTATTGCGTGTATACTGTCTGCAAAATTTGATCCGAATACATTTAGTAAAGACGTAATAATTTTTAACGTCATATTAAATGCCCTAGTTCTGTTGCATGAACAACGGAAAATAGCAGTGCATAAACTTTTTTCGTTTCTTAATTTTAAAGGATTTGTCATAGAGGAAAAAATTATTAAACTTTTGAAATCGTGTGTGAAGTTTCTTTCAGATGGCTAGGTGAATTCGATGTCAAGTAGTGGATCGTTGCTGCCTGGTTGTTTCACATTTGGTTAAAATAGGTGCAGTAGATCCGAAGATGTGTACGGGCGCACCCCTCAGAATGTTGTGCACAAATTGTTTCGTTAATTACTGGCTGTGTGCGAAAGTGCACTGATAATCGTTACTTTGACGAATCAAGAGCCTAATTCGCCGCAGTTAAAACATTGTTAGCTAAAGCAGCTATGGGTAATAATGTACCCTTCTTAAAAGCGTGTTATACTTTTGAATAACGTAATGGATATTGTAAATCGTATTTTTTGTATTTTATAGCAAATACTCATTTCATTGAGACAGAATCGTGTCTCTCGTGCATGGAACTGCCGCGTTAGTACAACAGTCTTCAGTTGGTTGGCAAGAAAAGCATGCAGTGACGAATGCAGTTGTAACTGAAGTTATTTAAAAAAATAATTTATTCCATGTCTGTGGATTCTTGACAGTTGACTTCAACCGCAAGCTATACGGTATTAAGTGTGTTGTTGTTTTCAGTCCGGAGTGATCTTAGAAAAATTGAAGAATTTCTGCAAAAGAACTGCACGTGTATAAACGCTGCTATACGTGGTGATGGTGATATTGCCGCTCCAGATTACGTAATACTCTGAACTAGGGACTACACTGTTTTAGTTAGACAGTACGCGAAAATTTCATTCTGCAGCCTTTCCTGGATGTAAATTGCGAATTTATTCGGTAGACAGAACTACATTTACTCACTCAGCGTCAGATTCTTTAATTTTTGACTTATTTCAGTCATTGTCTACGTCCTGAGGCGTACGGCAATTATGTGTTTTTTTTCGAAACGTAGCCTACCTGTTGAAGTTATTGGTTGTTTACTTAACAAAATAGTCCTGTTAGGTAGTTATCACTTGTCTCATACACTGAATATATTTTTGTTTTTGTTTTTCAATTATGTTAAACCCAGAAACACTGAACAGCCTTGTCGGTGTGTGTGTGTGTGTGTGTGTGTGTGTGTAAGGGGGTATGATCTTACGTCACCTGCTATTTTTTCAAATAATTGATTTCTTACCAGTGGGTTGCAGTAGGTGAACGTTATTATGAGGCCAATAGTCACGTTGTAGGTGTTTAGTCCGTATCATATTATTCAGAACGTTGTTCCTCATGTCCGTACAGAATCAAACTATTTGCAAATTCCAGAACTATGAAGTGGAAAAATAGCTTTTATAGTCCACTTCCTAGTTCTGGTCAGGTCTTGTAAAACGGGTTATGTCAGTGACATCTCTAGCAGCCATAATTTTTTGCAGCAGCAGCCGATTACTGTTGAACAGGTAGCCTGAATGTATTTCCCATGGACTTCTTGCCAGCTCGGTCAATACAGTTTTGATAAGCTCTTGGTCGTACAATTATGAAATAGTTTGTGTCAGCTTCACAAATTCACGTCATTTATAGAAAAGTCACAATATGGGGAGCCCTAGGTATTTTTAACTTACCAGTAGCGGCATCGGTTGAATGCTCATTGCGAACACTGTTACAGTGGTGAAGACACAAGTCATTCTTCCATTGTTTCGTTGTCCCTCTTTTTGCACAGCACCGATTGATTCAACTTTGGCAAATCACTAGTTTTTCTTATCCTTCTAGACATTGAATTTAACTGCTTTAATTGTTGACCTTCGCGCCTGTCTACGAAGACAACTTCGACGACGGCTTTACACTGCGGGATGCTTTCACACTTCTATCCTCGCTAAAGCTCTGATTAGAGTTTTTCTACCGCTTAATAAGTGTCGACAATTTACACACAACGAAATGGCCACTGCGAAAAATGTTCTCATATATGTTTTAAATGGTTTCATTTGGCGGGGACCAGTGAGCAAGTGCGAAGTGCGTGTACCGTGCGACGGCCGGGAATAGACGCAGCCTTCCGCCGCCTTCCGCTGCAGTCGGGCTGGCCGCGCGCCGCGCCCACCGGCCTTGCGTGCACGGACAGCTCTGTGGCCTGCGGCCCTGCACCAGCCGCTGTTACGTGGCACACCGGTACTTTCGCCTCGCAGGCTGCCACAAGCGTGCCTTTCGCATTCAACACTAGAAGGCGGTCCGTTGTAGAAAAAAGCAATCTTTGCAGAGTAAATATGTTAGATGTAGCCGTGGAACCGGGCGTTATGTTGTAGCCATATACACTGGTCAAAACAATTAGGGTATAGGTTGAGATATACAGGGTGTTACAAAAAAGTACTGCCAAACTTTCAGAAACATTCCTCACACACAAAGAAAGAAAATATGTTATGTAAACACGTGTCCGGAAACGCTTAATTTCCATGTTAGAGCTCGTTTTATTACTTCTCTTCAAATCACATTAACCATTGAATGGAAACACACAGCAACAGAACGTACCAGCGCGACATCAAACACTATGTTACAGGCAAACACTTTGTTACAGGAAATGTTCAAAATGTCCTCCGTTAGCGAGGATACATGCACCCACCCTCCGTTGCATGAATCCCTGATGCGCTGATGCAGCCCTGGAGAATGGCGTATTGTATCACAGCCGTCCACAATACGAGCACGAAGAGTCTCTACATTTGATACCGGGGTTGCGTAGGCAAGAGCTTTCAAATGTCCCCGTAAATGAAAGTGAAAAGGGTTGAGGTCAGGAGAGCGTAGAGGCTATGGAATTGGTGCGCCTCTACCAATCCATCGGTCACCGAATCTGTTGTTGAGAAGCGTACGAACACGTCGATTGAAATGTGCAGGAGCTCCATAGTGCGTGAACCACATGTTGTCGTACTTGTAAAGGCACATGTTCTAGCAGCACAGGTAGAGTATCCCGTATGAAATCATGATAACGTGCTCCAGTTAGCGTAGGTGGAAGAACATGAGGCCCAATCAAGATAGCACCAACAATTCCTACCCAAACGTTCACAGAAAATCTGTGCTGATGACGTGATTGCACAATTGCGGATTCTCGTCAGCTCTTACATGTTGATTGTGAAAATTTACAATTTGATCACGTTGGAATGAAGCATCAACCGTAAATACTAAAATAAGCTCTGACGTGGAAAGTAATCGTTTCCGGAGACATGTCCACATAACATATTTTCTTTCTTTGTTTGTGAGGAATGTTTCCTGAAAGTTTGGCCGTACCATTTTGTAACACCCTGTATAGGCTGTGAAATATTGTCATCGGCCGAATGGATTAAAAAGGGTCGTCTTTATGTTGGTTCCACGGAGTGGAGACAGCAACATAACGGCAGCCGAGATAGTGGTCATAACCAACTTTGCAGAGGGGCTGGTGTTCACTCGTCTACCAAACCTATTAGACAAGCAGTTGGGTTCAGATAGTGTAGTAAACAGTTGCAACAACAATGTGACTTACTCGAAGCTATGACATGAAGAGCTATAGGAAGGCTGGAAGCGATACAGAGGGATTGGCTGCAGGTATTGAACTGTCCCAAAGTATAATTTCCAGGACCTGGACGCGATTTCAAACAACAGGAACTGTTAACAGAAAAGGCCAAGATCGCCCACGGGTAACACCAGCAAGAGGTGACCGTTACCTCTGATTAACAGGCCTTCGGGACAGGTTGCTGAATACGACTCAGGTGCAACACACCCTCCAGGCAGCAACAGGACTCAGTGAAAGTCCGAAGTCGCCTTCGGGAATGTGACGTCTAGGCATGGTATGCGTTCCATTAAAACCACGATACCGTTTAGCTCGCAGATACTGAAGGAACATCAGGATTGGAGTCGTAACTCATGAAAAACAAAACTTTTTTCTAGTACCTGAATGGAAGAGAAGTTGTTTGGATCTGGGCATCGGTATTCGAACAGAGAACAGCTATGAATTATCGCTGATAGTCCTTGTGTTTCGGTGATTATAGAGTCCATATTTCTCCGCTTTCTTTGAAGTTCTTCTTTTAGGTGGTCCTTCTTAAGCTTCCAGGTTTCCTGGTTCACCTCAAGATGTTTGTTGTCGGATTTAAAGCTGGAGACTGAAGCGGTCTCTTCAAAAAATGTGGCATGTTGTGAACGATCCAAAGTCTTAAAATTTCAGCAGAATGCCTTGGCCTATTGTCCTTACGAAAGTAGGATAGGGGATTTCTTGTCAGAGAGGACACAGTTCGTAGTAATCGATGGTAAGGCATCGACTAAAACAGAGGTGATATCGGGCGTTCCACAAGGTAGTGTTATTGGTCCTCTGCTATTCCTTATTTACATAAACGATTTAGGGGAAAATCTAAGTAGCTCTCTTAGGTTGTTTGCAGATGACGCCGTCATTTACCGTCTAGTAAAATCATCTGAAGATCAAAACCAACTGCAGAACGATCTGAATAAGATATTAGTATGGTGTAAAATTGGCAATTGACTCTAAATAATGAGAAGTGTGAAGTCGTCCACATGAGTACGAAAAGAAATCCGTTAAACTTTGTTTACAACATAAATCAATCAAATGTGAAGGCCGTAAACTCCACAAAATACCTAGGAATCACTATTACTTCAGACTTTAACTGGAAAGAACACGTAGATAATATCGTGGGAAAGGCGAACCAGAGACTGCGTTTTATTGGCAGAATCCTTAAAAGATGCAACAGAACTACTAAAGAAACTGCATACACAGCGCTTGTCCGTCCATTTTTGGAGTATTGCAGCCCAGTGTGGGATCCTTATCAGGTGGGTTTGACGGAGGTCATCGAGAGAGTCCAAAGAAGGGCAGCTCGTTTCGTATTGTCACGATACGGGGGAGACAGCGTTACGGAAATGATACAGGATCTGGGATGGGAATGATTACAACAACGGCGCTTATCGCTGCGGCGTGGGCTACTTACGAAATTCCAATCGCCAACATTCTCCTCCGAATGCGAAAATATATTGTTGACTCCCACTTACATAGGTAGAAATGATCATCAGAATAAAATAAGAGAAATCAGAGCTCGAACAGAGAGATTCAGGTGTTCTTTCTTCCCGCGCGCTATTCGAGAATGGAATGGGAGATAAATAGTATAATTGTGGTTCGATGAACCCTCTGCCAGGCACTTAAATGTGATTTGCAGAGTATCCCATGTAGATGTAGATGTAAGAATTTCCCTAACCAAGCCTCTCTCTTCTGTTCTTAATATCGTTTTTAAGACTCTTCATGCATCTAGGGTCCCACGTGTAAACGCCAGTTCCGCAGCGCCTGGTGAAGTCGTATAGCCCCATACCATCACACTGGTGCCGACCACGTTTTTAGGTTCTCATTCTGTATTTAGTAGCCATCACACTGTAACACGTTTGTCACCCTTGTAAATAAAAATTTGCCGTCTTTCGACCACAGTACGTGGTAGCAGAATTATGTTGGATTCATCATACACTGGTTTTCAAATTTTAGACGCTTTTGCGATTCACAGAATTGACACATGGCTTCCTTCTAGGAATATGGGCATTGTAACAGCCACTATTTAAAACACTTTCACCTATTCTTTGGTTAACGACAATGCAGGAATATTGTTAAAGATTAGTTCTCTAATTTCAGAGGCTGTAATGCTTGGATTCTGCTTCATCTTTATTATTTTTTGCCTCCGGTCTGTTAGTATTAAGTTTAGAATAACGCCACACCTTGCCTTAATCACAACACTATTAGTCAGAGTGACTGAAAACGCCGTACATTTTGCTCTTGTTGGCTGAATTTGTAATTTCGTGGAGGGATCTGTGTTTGTGCAGTTTAATTATGTCATCTCACCTCGTCCACCGTTGTCTCCTTACCTTTAGGCCCCATTTTACTTTTAAACGGCTGTGTGATGGCAGCATAAAGCATGCAGCCAGTCATGTCTGTTAGTTTAGATACTTTCGAAAATTTTGGTCTCCCTACAAAAGGGACCGTAGGATAAGTACAGTGAGACTGTGTGGTAAGTACTTATAGTAGAGTTATATTTTAACCCTCCTAAGTACAGAGTAGTGTTGAATTTCTTTTTTCCGAAAATGAGCTATTGCAGAAGTGCCATTTGGAGTCTTGCCAACCTCACCAAGTACTAAAAGGGTTGAATATAGAGACTCAATGGTAACGTTTATAAATTCAAAACTAGTAACTTTTTATTACGTTGTGTGTAATACATTCAAATGTAAAATATTATGTTGTTCGAATACTTGTCTGCCTCCGTATTTTGAATGCAGTATCAAGTAAATAGGGTCAGAAATTAAAGGAATGCAATTACATCACTTCTAAACAACGGGTCTCATGTACTGTATTTCTTCAGTAGGTAACCCTGAACAATTTGTCGCTGGAGATTGGTTTCATCTTGTATGATCGGGATATGCGCAAAGCGGATAATCGGATGCATACTTTTTTTTTTTTTAGCGTAGGAAACAGTGAAAAAGATTTAGTAATGAACCACTGAGGGGGGGGGGGGGGGGGGAGACTGTGAACGCCTTTTACTAGAAGCGGCGAGAAACACGGAGTGGGATTGCTGCGTAGTTTGGAGAGCAGGCGGGCGGAAGTACAGCTTGAAGTGCTTCCAGAGGGGCTGTCTCCAGGGCAACGGCGTGACGTCAGCCGAGGTAGAGTAGCGTGGGGCATCGCCATCTCGATATCACCGGTTCTCTGCTAGGCGATGCTCGGTTACTCAGCACTGCGTCTAGCGCGTAAACAGGCACCTAACTGGTTTACTGCTCAACTCCGTTTATACGAGACCTAGCTATAACTAGTCCGTGGTGCTCTAGTTCGCCCATCACACATGGCGCTTTAAAACGGTTGTCCCGTTTCACAATACTGTAACACATACCAGTTAACATAAACATGAGGCACAGTTTAACTTGACCAAGAAATGCGACGTTTCTACTTTCAGAAAAGGTATTTAATTTTACATACAAGAGGGTCTGTAGGCCTGCTCTCAGCATCTTCTCGAATTCTCACGAAGCTACCTTGTTAACTTTTTTGCGGGTGAAATTAAGGCGCGAATCCGTTTATTAAGTCAAAATTGATGATCCTGTTGATTGAGCCGATGTGATCTTCAGTTTTACCTATGTGCCTCCTCTGTAATTCACTCTTCAAGTGCTTGGTAGATGGTTCATCGAACCACTTTCATCCTTTCTGTATTTCTATCACGTTTCATACTTGAATAGCACGCCGAAAATCGGACGCCTAATTCTTTCTTAGTAAGCTGATTTATTTTACTACCATGTTCATTTCTCCCTATGTACGTGGGAATAAGTAAAATATTTGTATGAAACGTGATTGAATGCAAGGATCTCGTCGTTTCAAGAAATATTCTTTATGATTGCCACCCCAACTCGCATTTCACGACAGTGATAGTCTACCCTTTTTCGTCTCGATACAAAAGGTTCCCTTCTTTGATTTTTTTCTAAGTCTTTCGTTAATCCTATCTGTTAAGGATACTCCAGCAGAGGAGGAAATAGATGGTTTAGGCAGCTCTTTTTAGATGCTTTTTTGCATCTTTTTAATGTTCTGACAGTCTTGTCTTCGGTTCGATTCGCTTTCCTCACATTTTGTTTGTGATGTTTTAAGTCGGTCGTAATTGTAATTCCAACGTCAGTTATTTTAAGCCTACAAAACTGCGAACAAAAATACGTATTTACAGCGTTTAAATTCGTGCACTTCCTCGTTAACCGAAATTTAAAGATTGATTTTAGTATTCATGCGAATGATCTCATATCGACGGTGAAAAGGTAAAAGGTTGTAATCCTCATTTTCTCCAAAACTAGGGTTACAACGTGAATGTTATTTTAAGCGAGTTCTGGTTCGACTGGTGAAATTTTGTAATCTCAGTAAGGTTGGAAACGTCTAATTCTATGATTTTTTTTGTATTGTTGTAATCCACTTTTTTTTCAAATACTGTAAACTTGTAATTTGCGGATTACAACCTTTTCCTTTCCTCAATCGATATGTAGAATAAATGGTTACTTTTCGTATAAAATGTGTAGTAAGTAGTCGGCAATCTGAAGATTGGTTTTAACACCACAGTGCTTTACTAGGCATGGTCCTGTTTGGAGGTGGTATGCCGTTGCCTTTCTTCCGACCTTTGAACTGACTTAGCAGCCAAGCAGTCAATAGTAAACCTTTAGGCAGCTCCAGCTGTAAATAACTGGTTGCCAACATTACAGCTGTGTTCTCATGATGGTCATGTAAGTGACCGAAACCGGTTACCAGTGAAATAAAAGAAATCGCGATCTAGACTGAATTGTAACTTGAATTAATAATTGCAAGTAAGATCGGTGTTTTCCATAATGTTCTCAAAAATTGTTATAGGGGGACCGTAAGTTTAACGTGGATTTCGAGCAACAGTGCCAAAGGTGAAAGGAGTGGAAAGTGACAGATAAAATCCTAGGACCTTGCTGGGATCGAACCTGCAACCATTGGATTTAGTGTCTGGCACTCTACCACTGTGCTACCGAGCCACACCAGGAAATATATCTTGCCTAAATTATTTTGTAATTAGTTCTGATATTCTGATGACCTTCCTAGCCTGTAAAAGTCAACATGATCTGCAAATAATCGTGTAGAAGTGAACGTAATCAGTTTTAAGAAAATATTACACATTGAGACGCAGGCGAATACCACGTACTCTAGTTTTTATTCTGCACTGAAGAAGCTCACTATACTTTGCGCAACATTTCACACAGAAGGTGGGCATACTTGAAGTACGTTTCTAGGTGGTTTTAATGTAGTCCGGAGTGTAGGCGATGAGTTACAGCTGAAGTGACACTCTTTTTATCTCGTGCCAGCAAAGCGGTTTTAAAGTTAAGGCTGTAGACTGAGCACAAACACACAAGATCACGTTCCTAGCGGCAAGCGCTACAAATTTAATACTCCTTGCACGTGTGGACCTGTTGTTGCATAAAACGCCCTACAAAAGCGACGGCGAAGACACACATTGCTCAGATATCTGCTTACAAGTGAGTGAAATAGTTTCCGTCCGGCTGAGCAACGTTTCGTAATGTCTCGTTACAATCCATGCAATACTTAGAGCTATTTGAAGAGAGATATTTAAGAAGGAAGGAAGGGCAGGGCGTCGTTTACTGGTGACGCAGTGGTAACGCACTGGACTCGCATTCGGAAGGACGGCGATCCAAACCCTCATTTAGCTTTTCGGTTTCCTAAATCTCTCCGTGTAATTCCGTGATGTTTCGTTTCAAAGGGCACGGCCAATTTTCTTCCCCATACCTGACAAACTATCCGTCTCTGATGACCACGTTGTCGACGGGACATTGAATGTTAATCTTTACATTTTTTCTCTTTTTCTTTTGCCGTAGCTGGCAGCCTGCCGGTCGTAATTAGGTCTTACTGAAGTCTCTACTGTCATGTTCGAGGACGCGGAGATCACGGAGTACTAGAGAGCTCACGTGTTCGGCACAGAATAGCCAAAGCCTCGATGTTCAGCGAAATGACTACCGAATGTATCGAAATCTCTATACTTATAAGACGCATTTGTTGTCTGTTTGTCTGTTCTTTTATAACTCAAGATCCAGACAACCAAATAACGTGAAATTTGGTACGCGTACACAAAATTACATGAAGTTTCTTGAACAGGTTTCGTTCCATTTTTTTCTAAAACCAACCGGAAAATTTGAGATAAAGTGAAAGTGCATTTTCAATGTGTCCGTGTAAATCTATATCTTCGCACTGATCTTGCACAATTGACCTTCAAAACAAGAGGAAGGGCACTAGCTACATAAAATTTCGTTCAGTGCGTGGTGGAGGGTACATGCAAATAAACGATTTTGTACGCTTCTACAGAAAACCTTATTTTAAACCCGGGCAAAGCCGGATACTTGCAACGAATACTGAATAAGTGCCGCGGCGGAGCGGCCGAGCGCATTGAGGCGCTATGCTCCGATGCGAGAGGCCGTTTCCCGTCGGGGGTTCGGATCTCCCCTCGGGCATGGATGTTTGTGTCGTCTTTAGTATAAGGTAGTTGATAAGTAGTTTGCACGTTTAGGGACTGATGACCCCGCAGTTAAGTCCCTTAAGCATAACAAACATTTGAACATTTTTACTGAATGAGCAAATGGGTTGTAAACAGCTGGAAAGTAGAAAGAATGAAACTTTCACTCTGCACTGATATGAAACTTCATGGCAGATTAAAATTGTGTGACGGAACCGGGACTCGAACCTGGGAAAGTAGGAGGCGAGGTACTGGCGGAAATAAAGTTAAGGCGGCATCGTGAGTCGTGTCGGGATAGCATAGTCGGTAATGCGCTTGCCCGCGGAAGGCAAAGGTCCCAGGTTCGAGTCCCGGTTCCGGCACACAATTTTAATCTGCTAGGAAGTTTCAGCTAGAAAGTAGTTCCGCATCACCTAAATTTCTGCAAACGTGTGTGAGCTTGTGTGTAAAGGGAGCAAGGAATGAAACAATAGGCCTTATGAACCTTAAAAATACTTTAATATCTACATCAGCACGATTACTGAGCAATTTAGACTAAACGTTCAGACGCTTAAACAGCGACATCCACACCGCGGCAAGTTGGAGTTCCTTTTCAGATCTTCATGCATTGTTACGTCGTGCTATAGGCTCAAATCAGTGCTTTCTACCATGTATTTATCTTAAAGGAAACGTAATTGTTACAAATTCATTTAACAGAAGTGTTGAAAATGTTAATCAATAAGCTTATTAAGTGTAAACTGCAGTGTAGAGAGAGAAGAGACATCAGACTTCTGTAGAAACCATACTTTCTAAACGTGTCAAAAATACACACTATATAGGAACATGGAACTGAATTAAAAACGCAATGAGTTATAAATCATTTTAAAAACGTTCTTCCACAGGAACTATGGTGTCACAAGCCTATTTCGTAAAATAATTACACTGCAAAATAGAAGAGAGAGAGAGAGAGAGAGAGAGAGAGAGAGAGAGAGAGAGAGAGAGATATTGTATGTTTAGGTCGCCTGTATCGTCGCTTCGTGCAGTGATAATTACGTATGGTTACAGACTGATGTTGCACAATTCTTCCATTTGCAAAAGTTACGTAAGCGGAAGAATCGTGCGACATCAGTAATTGTCGAGCTCCCGCCGTTACGTCTAGCGGAGTTACATTCCCGGCGTCCACCACTCTCTTTTGAAGGTCTTTTATTTTCCATGGCTCACGTGGAACGCAACTTGTTTCACTTCTCCTAGGTAATAAGTGCCACCGCCGATGGGATGTTTATCAGATGAGTGTCGGATTCCGACGTATTTATATTGAAACTTCCGCCCCTGTTTGTTAGGTTTTCTTGCAATGAACATCAGCAACACGCGCAACTGAAACAACCAAGCAAAACAACTGTTGACGAATAATGCCGTGAAAACACTCATGAAATGAAATACGTGGCGAAAACGCAACGTTTCTGGGACATAAATAATTAAGGAACCTGTCGAAACGGCCAGAAAACATAGTACATCGAAACGCAGGGTCCATTCAGAAGCATTATGTGATAAAACTGATCCTTACTCATTTGAAGGTTAGCAGATATTCCGCCAACCACTTCAACTGACAAAATATAAAGTGGAATTATAAACTCTCCATTATCAGTATTTCAACTTTCACGATAATTGCAATTACGTAAATGAAGACAGTTGGCTATGTGAGCGTGTAAATGAGGGGAACGTTATTTCTTCGTCGTATCCGCGTACGTTGGAGAACGAGTTTTTGTCTTTCCGCCCCCCCCCCCCCTCCCTCAAGCACAAATTTTACCTTTTGGCCTTGCGTTACTCAACTTCCTGTGGTTTCCCGACGCTCAAAGCGTGCCTGATTTGTTGTTGACCGCAACTACGGCCAGTCCGAGAACGTGTTGCTTTTCTTACCGCGAGTTTTTCGCAGTATCATTCACGTGGGCTGGTCCTTACGTAAGCTATTGAAGAGTAAACCAATCCACGGGGTATATTTAAATTTTGACCGGCTTTGAATACATAGCAGTACAGAGCAAAATAACTTTATGCGTGCCGATACGGTCATTATGGGAGTGACACATGCAGTTAAATATTTATTTTTTAAGGCTAATATTTCTGAACCAATAATGTATCTGTATCACCGTGTATTTAGTTGGTTGGCTCGCGTTTTAAAAGGGGCAAAACGTGTAGTTGGTACCAAGTTTTTACGTCCTTTTTAAATGTAAATGTGTCAAGTTTGTTTTTATTTCATTTTATTTTTATTTATTTTTTTACCTATTCTACATCAGAAAGCGCAATTTTAATTTGGGATTTGTGTAAGGTACAGGAACATATCCAAGTATTGTTTATTCTAGTTTTCGATATGTTCTACATTTAGTAGGATTTCCTCACTATGATTAAATTGGAACGACATGACATCTAATCATCTGTATGCGCTTTCGATGTATGACATTGAAACCAACGCTTGTGGGGCGCGATTACAGAGTTATTTCTAGCTTGTTTCTGACAAGTATGGCTTTGGAATACCACTGCATCATGTAAGATTTAGTATTAACGATGCTGTTATGTTCTTCCACTTCATAAATGTCGAAATGAAAAGCAAAATAGTAGAGGTAGGAGGGTATTACGGAAAAAAAAGAAAGAAAAAACTTTTTGACAAATCTTATGGAACCGTTGTTACGTAGCCTAAAATACAAAACCAAACCACAAAACTTTGGTTTGAGGTATTTTTTTATATGTCACAGTTTCAGCGGAATTAAATCAGAACTAAGGTAAAGCAGTCAACAATCAGAATATTTGTTTGAACACCAGTGCTTTACTAGGCATGGTTCTGTTTGGAGGTGGTATGCCGTTGCCTTCCTCCGACCTTCGAACAGACTTACCCAGCCAGTTATAGGGGGACCTACAGTTTAACGTGGATTCCGAACTATAAAATCATTTTTAAGGTTTTGTTTCACTCCGTTAACGGCCGTATAAGAAAGTCTTGTTTAGCTACAATATATTGAAAGTCCTTAATGAAATTTTCACTCTGCAGCGGTGTGCGCGCTGATATGAAACTTGGCAGCAAATTAAAACTGGGTACAGGAACCGGGATTCAAACCTGGGGCCTTTGCCTTTCGCAGGCAAGTAAGAGGCGAGCTACTGCTGTAAGTAAAGCTGTAAAGACGGACCGTGAAGCGTGCCGGGATAGCTCAGTCGGTAGAGTGCTTGTCCGTGAAAGCAGAAGTCCCAGGCCCGAATCCCGGTTCCGGTGACAGTTTTAATCTGCCAGGAAGTGTTGATATTGAAAGTCTATCAAAGTGGGTGTGTATCCCTGGTGAAGATTTCTTGTCGCACATCCTCAGCCTTGCCCCCGGCTGTGTTTACTGTGGCAACGCTACCTAGATGCAAGGCCTGTGCATTGCTCGCCAAGAGTAGTCATAACACAAGCAAACTATTTGTCTTACGTACCGTTGGGCAGAGTTTGGGAATACGTACACGTTGCACACTGCGTTTCAGAATGTTTTTCTTGTTATCTTTGTGATTCACAGATAAATTTGTTTTGGTATGAGATATTTATGAGCTATTAGTAAGATATCTAACCGATACTTGAATCGGACGATTTATATTAGGCATTTAGTGTCATACCTGCAAAAATCTGGACGGAGAATTACATAGATAAACACCAGAAACTAGGGCTGGGCAAACGATACTGGCGTTCGAACATGTTCGGGATTACCCGATACAGCAGAGAACTCGATACAGTATCGAACTGTTCGAACACTCAGATAATAAATGACTGGCGCTGCTAATCTGCCAACGATTCGCGGGAAATTTTGAAGTTAGCGGCCTATCGCTTTGCTCAGAACTGATTTCATAGAAAGTACAAGTACATGGAAAGTAAAAGGTCAACACTATGAAAAACTGCGTATTTTGTGTAAAAGAATGCATACTGTACGTGACGTGTCTGGTGTCACTGAAAGATATAAGCCATTGATAAACAAAATATCTGCTGCTAGAACAGAACTACTGCACTTCATTACTGACGACTAACATTCAAAGGAAAAAAATGTGAATCCTTCATAAGTAGAAATCACATTTAATGTGATTACAAGATTGGTTGCAAATGACCATTCCATTCCCTGTCCATACAGTACAGTAACAGATAAAAATTTTACCACCTTTTAATTGCCTTGAAAAGAAGATTAGAAGGGATGAAATAGGGAAAACATTAGAAATTTAATACCCAATAACGGAAATAAGTCATATAAAAATAAACTGTAATTGCAACCTCGAAATAAACGGTGCACGAACTGCTCTGTACGTAGTATAAACAGACGTCGCTAGATTGCAGCACTATGATTTTTAATCGCGATTGCTATCGTTTACTTATAGCTTACCGGTATATTCGCTACTGTTTTTACTTATGACCTGCACCCTAGAAGTTACTATGGTCCGAATTTCACACTTATTAATCCCCATAGTACATTGACACCCTATCTTCGTTATAAAACGTACACTGTAAAGCACAGAAAAGATTTACGAATATCGACGTTGTAAATCGAAGAGATAGTACCTCCTGACATTGCTAGATAGCGTCGTGATCGAAAGTTCGAACATTTCCCGAGATTTCCCGAACCGTGACGTAAATTGTTCGAACAGTTGGAGTCATGTTCAAACCCAGGTCTACGAGAAACATTCTGAAACACAGTGTGCAACGTGTACGTATTCCCAGACTGAGCACAGCGCTACACGAGACGACCAGTCTGCTTGTGTTGTGACTACTGCAGGCAGCGCACAGGGCAGGGTCGGCAGAGGCAGAGGCGGTGTCGGCTGCCACTGTGTCGGCTTGTCTTTTTCAGCGCTAGCAGGCAGGCAGTAAGCAGCAGTGGGACGCTTCTCTGCCGCAGGTTTCGTCGCCTCGACGGCCACCAACCCCATCTGGTTCGTCAAGACGCGCCTGCAGCTAGACTACGCGCGCAACGGGCACCGCATGACGGCCGCGCAGTGCATCCGCAGGATCTACAAGACCAAGGTAGGCGGCGCAGCACTTGTCAGATGCACGCTGTCACTGTCAAAATGTAAAACTATGAATAAAACATACAAGATGACTGTGAGATAATCTGCAAATTTATTGCTTTTACGAACCGGTTTTCAGCTGTTACATCATCAGGTAAACATTACAAGTTCAAGTTTCAAAGATATAACTATCAAGGGAGACTAGTGCTTTGCTTTATAATTAACCTGAGAAAATTATGATTGTTGTTGATTGATTGTTATGATTAAAGTTCCTGACTCATAAAATGTGACAATATAATAAATGGAAAAACTTCTGGAATCTGACCTCGGGGAAGATCAGTTTGGATTTACGGGAAATTTAGGAACACGGGAGGCAATACTCACATTACGACTTATCTTAGAAGATAGGCTAAGGAGAAAGCTTTTGACAATGCCAACTGGAATACACTCTTCCAAATTCTAAAGGCATCAGGGGTGAAATATAGGGAGCGAAGAGTTATATTCAACCTATACAAAAACCAGACAGCGGTTATTAGAGTCGAAGGGCATGAAAGGGACGCAGAGGTTGGGAAGGGAGTAAGAAGGGTTGTAGCCTTTCTTCAATTTTGTTCAATCTGTACATTGAGCAAGTAGTGAAGGAATGGAAGGAGAAATTTGGAGAAGGCATTAAAGTGCAGGGAGAAGAAATAAAAACATTGCGGTAATGGAATGCAATGTCAGAAAATCACGCGATGCTGAAGGAATTAGATTAGGTAACGAGACAATAAAAGCAGTAGATGACTTTTGTTATTTGGGTAGCAACATAACTTCTGATTGCCAAAGTAAAGAAGATATGAAATGCAGAATGGCTATGGGAAGAAAAGCGTTTCTAAAGAAGCGAAACTTGTTAACATCCAATATTAATTTAAATGTTAGGAAGTCCTTTCTGAAAGCATTTGTCTGCAGTGTGGCATTGTATGGGAGTGAAACGTGGACGATAAGGAGTTCAGATAAAAAGATGATAGAAGCTTTTGAAATGTGGAGCTACAGACGAATGATGAAAATTAGATGGGTAGATCACGTAACTAATGAGGTGTTTAACCGAATCGGGGAGAAAAGGAGTTTCTGGAATAACCTTACTAAGAGAAGGGATAGATTGATTGGACACATTGAGACATCGAGGAATTGTCAACTTAGCATCAGAAGGAAGCGTGTGGGGTAAAAATCGTAGAGAGAGACCGAGGGATTAATACAGTAAGCAGATTCAAAAGGATGTAGGTTGCCGAACGTATACTCAGATGAAGAGACTTGAACAGGACAGGGTAGCGTGGAGAGCTGCGTCAGACCAGTCTCTGGACTGAAGACAACAACAACAAAAACATAATAAATTATCAGTCAGGAACTTTCATCAGAACTTGAATTATAATTATCATTTTAGGTTAGTTATAAACCAAAGCACTAGTCTCCCTTGATAGTTATATCTACCATCTTAAGATCTTTGAAACTTAAACTTTTAATGTTTATCTGATGATGGCGTAAAACCAATAAATTTGCAGAATGTCTGTTATCTTCTGCGTTTCATTCATAATGTATAAAATATTCTTTTGTCAAGAACCGACGGAACAGTGAATGAATATGATAAATGTAAAAGGTTATGTTACGGAAGGACGTGGAAAAATTAGAAGGTTAGGTAGAGTAACTGCTGAAATATGGAATCGAATTGACGGGCAAAAGAAATTTGTAGCAAAACTTAACTAACAGTTGGAAAAAAGGGCCAGAGCGCTACTCTTTCACGTTGCGCAGAGCTGGCTGCGATACATGCGAGAGTATTTTGTTCTCTGATAAGCAAATGATAGCATAAACTGTGCACATAGTACTCTCTCAACAGTTTAGACTGGGGCTACTTTTGTCTATCAGTTACTATCAGAAAGTTACTTGCGAATTCTTTGTGAAAGTGAGAGACTTGAGAGAGCAGATGGCGGAAGCGTTTACACACGGCAGGGTTAGAGGGCCTCTTTAGGCATACAGGCTCTCTAGGCAGTGTGTGTTCGTGTCTGCGCGAGCTGACGGCTCACTCACCACGAGCTTTTCAGTCGTAATTCAGTGCCTGAAGGAACAAGTTGCGATGGAACATCGTCAGGCTGCAGATGAATTTTTTAATATTTTTGGTGGCAAAGACAAAACGTAAACGACCGCGTTCCTGTTGGAAATGAGGGGATTAGGCAGGGAGATAATTTTGGAGCATGCAAGAATCTTATTTCAGAGCTTGTGATGGAAGGCTACAAGAGTATCGAAATTTCACGAGAACCAGAGCTATGGTAATGGTAGAATTACTTCATATAATTGGACCCAAAATAGCAAAGACAGACATTGTTATACGTAAATCTATTAGGGTACAGAAAGACTGCTTCTTTTACTAACAGTGATACCATATTGATATAGGATTTCTGTATATTTTTTATATTTATCAAACATAAAGTTCAGATCTCAAATAGCAATCCGCCAAAGACCTTCTTTGCTACTCTCATTACCTTTCATTACATATAAAATCAGTAAAGTCTAGGACATTCGTCGTGGGTCATCACTGACGTTGAAATTTAGTAATAAAGAAATAATAGGACGGACTTCGAATTACGTCAATCATATAAATATATTTTCAATTGCCTCCTGCAATCAAATATAAAAATCGTCAAGTATATGTTAGTACACACCTAATTGAAATGTTTATTTTTTGTTTATTGTTAATTTTCAATATTTTCTAACGTTTCTTAATAATCATGATTACACACACAAAATTAGGGAAGAATTCTGAAATACTCTTCACGGAATGTTCAAAAGTTTGTAAACCTATTGGAGCAAATTGTTAGCATCATCAATCCCTAGACTTACAAACTACATACACTGTCATTTGCTTTACTTTTTAAATTGAAACCATTATTATTGGCCACCTTTCATAAAATATTGAAACTCAGAAAAAAGAAAGGACAGACATTTTTAATTACGAAATTAAAATTTCCTGCGTGTTCTCATCGGCGTAATGAATGTAAAATTTAAATGTCGTAGGTTTTTGAAGAACACAACGAAAAAATTATTCAAAAAGGAAACGAGAACTACCGGAATTCGAACTACAGCCCTAAAATCTTTCTGGATTGACAGTCTAAAACACTTCAAATTAGCTATAGCGACTTTGTTCAATTTCATTTTAGAATAACTTAGTGAAAATTTTATAAGTCGATTTACTCGCGAATCTTTGAGAATTACATCGAATAGTTTTGGCTGATTGTTGTAAGTTCTGAATGTCACATACAAAAATTTAAATAAACAAATAAATACCAAAGGCATGTGGTCTCCTTGTTAGAGTGCTAGCAACAGGTAGGTTTAGTGTTTGTAATATCTGAAGTAACCATTTTTCTTTTGCTGACATATCGCTTACGTTCACTGACCATGCACATCTATCGCCTCATTAGTTGGAGCTGCCCCGACAATGAGAGAACGTGTTAACCCAGGCTGTGCTGAGGACGACGATGAAGCACACTTAATTCTCTCATTAATACCTCATGCTCGCAAATTACAAATTTTAAAAACACACCGCTTCACGAGGTCTTCCACTCTTCCATAATGTATAGCCGAGACAAGGCAACGTAGAAACTGAAAATGTGGCACGTAATGTGGCTGCCGAGGACTCTCAGCTCTCCCGGCGATGCCGGTTTAGTTTTCCTTGCCCGAGAGCTACTGCGAGCAGCTGTGCAGTGATAGTTTACACGGCAGATGGAACCTTGCAGAGAGCGTCTGTCAGAGATCTTGCCACCCTCTGACTGCCGGCGAGTGCACTCCCGGCGCAGTTTACACGGCACGTATTACTAACAATCTCTGAGAATAAAAAAACTCACGTTATGAGGTAGTCGGCTGTGCCCCAGCGGCCGGCCAGTATACTGCTACTGTGACGTGACACGATAGCGATCAGGCGGTGTTAGTAGAACAGCCACTCAGGTATCAAGGAGTTGTCTATTATGGAATTAGAACTATTTCGTAATGACAACACAGAGGATGTTGGGATAAATAAGTATCCGGCAACGCCGTGTTTTCAGTTAGTAAATAATACTTTCGTGTGCCTCAGTTGGACGCCACTTCTGCGACTGGCGTTTCTTTAACTTCGCCCAATCATCAAATCGATGAAAGGAATCCTACAGTTTCACGTCCTACAGTTTCCGAACCATGGGTCGCTTCAGGCGATTCCTCTCATCACTCAGTTGAAAGCTAGGCTAAAAGGAATACTAAAAAATCTGTTGTCTGATGGGGTTTTGAACCCACAACCTCTCGGTTTCCAGTCGAGCATTTTTTTACCTTTCTAATGTTCAATTCATTATGACTTCTTAAATTTTATTCAATTTCAGATGGGAATCTGTACCAGTTTGGAATAGATCACTAGGCCACTGCCTAGGGACTTTCCCAGTGGAATCCATGCAGCTTGAGCTTTTCATTGCATCATTTGAGATATTCTAGACATTTACGCTTATCATCCAGCACCTCAGCAAATTAAAGGGTAATTGAGTGATATGCGGTTTGTTTTGTAACAATAAGTTAATTTGTGCATCTGTTCTTGTTTGGATGTATGTACCTACAAATAATTTGTGGGATGCGCCATACTAACGAAAGAAAGTTGCTTAAACTACGACGCAGCCTGTCCTGTTTGTGCCATTGTAGGCAGCAAACGTTTGTCTGTTACGTGTTCTCTGTTGGCACGCGGTTATCGCCGAGTGCGAAATGGTCTCAGGCGTTTTTAACTTATATCTATAAGTTTATCGGTAGTTCAGTGACGTGTAGTAAGTAAGCGACCAATGGATAACAAAGGCGCTGCAAATGTGTTACAGTCAAATACGCCCACATTGTGACTTCCTAATTTCCCGACAAATGACTCTCCAGATAAAGTCTTCAGCGGTATTGTGTACATTAAGAAAACAAAAAATTTGCTCTGTTAGAACGAAAGGTATCAGGGGTAAAATGTAGCTACCGAGGAGAGAAATTCAACTTATGCAAAAACCAGACAGCAATTATTAGATTCGAAGGGCATGAAAGGGTAGCAGTGGTTGGGAAGGGAGTAAGATAAGGATGTAGCCTTTCCCCATTGTTGTTCAATCTGTACATTGAGCAAGCAGTGAAGGAATGCAATGAGAAATTTGCAGAGGGAATTAAAGTTAAGGGAGAAGAAATAAAAACTTTGCGGTTTGCCGATGACGTAGTAATTTTGTCAGAGACTGCAGAGGATCTGGAAGAGCGATTGAATGGAATGGACAGTGTCTTAAAAGGTAGATATAAGATAGACATTAAGAAGAGTAAAACGGGTAATGGAATGTAATGTCGGAAAATAGACGATGCTGAAGGAATTAGATTAGGTAATGAGACAATGAAAGTAGTAGATGAGTTTTATTTGGGTAGCAAGATTACTTCTGATGGCCGTAGTGAAGAAGATATAAAATGCAGAATGCCTATGGGAAGAAAAGCGTTTCTGAAGAAGAGACATTTGTTGATATGCAATATCTGTTCAAATAATCTTCTGTTTGGTCGTAATTAAGAATGATCCTTAGGCTGCTGTGTTGCAAAACTAAAATACATAATATACATAAATAAAATAAATATAAGCTTTGAATGCTTTTTCACAATAAGGCAGCGTGGAAAATCACAAATATGATACAGTATATTGTTTACTGCTTTACATGTCTCCTGTAAGTTACGCCCGCTCTCCATGCACAGTCTCATGCAAGGAAATTTTTGAACAGAGACGCCATTGACGAAGGAGGTAAAAGGAAATAAATATAGAATTCGAAGTTTCAGAGGAAAAGTGGAAAAATACCTGGACTTCCATTACTTTTTTATAAACAAGCTATTGGCGAGTTAAAGAATGAACTTCCACTCCCCATTTGCTTTTGCGCTAGCATGAAACCGTGCAGTTTTAAGGCAGTGTGACGGACCGGGACTCGAACGCCAGATCTTTATCTTTCGTTGGCAAGTACCCTACAAGCTGAGATACAATATTACTTTTGGCCTTAATTTTTGTTCAAATATTTCCTAAAAGACGCTTTGTTCAAAGATTTCCTAAAAGATGTTCAAATGTTTGTAAATCTTATGGGACTTAACTACGGGGTCATCAGTCCCTAAACGTATGAACTACGTATGAACTACGTATGAACTACGTATGAACTACGTATGAACTACGTATGAACTACGTATGAACTACGTATGAACTACGTATGAACTACGTATGAACTACGTATGAACTACGTATGAACTACGTATGAACTACGTATGAACTACGTATGAACTAGGACGGCACAAATATCCATGCCCGAAGGGGGATTCGAACCCCCGACCGTAGTGGCCGTGCAGACCGTGACTGAAGCGCCTCAGTCTCCTCGGCCACCGCGGCCGGCTTTCCTAAAAGACGCACAAGTGTGAGATCTACTGTCGCAATCTATATTTTGACAGAAAACTGCGCACATAATTATACGATACTTTACACTATTATCTCAAGTCTCCAATACTTGTGAATTGTGATATACCTCGCGTCTCAAGAATGTTTACTAAACTGGCCTCTACCATGATAACCTTACACCTGCTAGTAGCCGTTCGAAAGAGCAGATAACACGCTATCTACGTATGTATTTCTGTGTGTTCATTTATCCACGGCAGATGCAGTAATATCGCTCGAACTCTTCTGGGAATATTGAATGGTTACGGTAAGATGACATTGGGACTTATTTTCGTAGCATGTGACGGGCGGAAGGGAAGCGTCTCTGCATAGCCTAGTAGTTAGGCGACCGCTGCAGCCTTTCGAGAAATGTATTAGTCCCGGTGGGGCACTGCCTGAGTTCTGTGGTCGGCATGATCGTTCGTCAAAAGAGATTAATTCCAGTAGTATAGTGATTTAAAAAAATTCTGAGAACCGCGCTTATTTTCTAGAACGATGCTTTGAGTCGGTCAATAAAACTAACAGCAAATAGATACAGAGAGATCACAAACTATGATTTACAAATAAAATACAATGGTCAATATATAACACATTTAATGGAAAAAGTGTCATTTCTTTGGAAGTTAGCTTTCCGGAAGGTCTTAGAAATCTGCTCTCAATTAAAAATATTAAGCCGGCCGCGGTGGCCGAGGGGACTGAGGCGCTCCAGTCACAATCTGCACGACCACTACGGTCGGGGGTTCGAATCCCCCCTCGGGCATGGATATTTGTGCCGTCCCTAGTATTAGTTAGTTCATAAGTAGATTGTAAGTTTAGGGACTGACGACCCCATATTTAAGTCCCATAAGCTTTACAAACATTTGAACATTTGATAAATATTAAATAATGTATCCAAAAGAGCCGCTAAATGACCGCAGATCAGGCCACGTCAAGAGGTAAGATGTAAATTCTTTATACTACTTCCGAGGACGCAAATGTTTGATACGGTAGTTGGTAAAAATTAAAGAACCATGGTCATGTGGGTAATTCAAATTTACCTACATGTAGCACCTAAAATAAGTAATATTACAAAAATAAAAAGATCCTGTGAAATTTATATAGCTTACTGAATTAACAGCAGAAATATCTGTAAGACTCGTAGTTAGTTGTATCTCAATATACCCTGTTTGTGTTTTAATCGTTAGCGTACTTTTGTAGAAATCATCTGGCTGCGACCACTGAACACACTGATAACTGGCTCTCTCCCTGCGTCCATGCCTGTGGTACAGCACCGACAAAACGCATTCGCCCGCAACTACAAAACCCCGCCAAACATTGAGGACCACTCTGAATATATTCACTTCAAATGCTTTTGGATGACGCGGTATATAAACTGAGAATAAAAGGTTTTACCTTTCACTACCTTTCGTCAAAAAGAAAATAATAATAATAATAATAATGTACAAAGCAAGTAACGGCCTTCACACGTGCGTTTACAACAGTTCTGAACTTCATTGTGACCGTATAAAGCTTGGCAAGAGCAACAGTGGAAATCTGTCAAATTCGGCTTGCGAGCCGCGTTTAGCCGATGCATAGCCCGCTAGAAGGCACTCACTGCATTAGCTTTTCTAAACCTAGATTCCCGTTCGTCGATTGTTGCCATCCAGTGAGAAAATACATTCTAAGTAATTGAAACTGTCCACTTGTTCTTTGTTCCTCCTACTTGGCGCTCAGTCTATTAAATATCTTTTCCTCAGACATTACTTTTGTTTTGGGGATGATTATCTTCATACCATAACCCTTACTCCCCTGATGCAGCTCAGAAATATTAGATTGCAACCTTTCAATTAAATCTGCCATCACAACTAAGTCGTCCGCATATGCGAAACTACTTGTTTCCACCTATTTTAATCTCACGCTGACAGTCTATCGTTTACAACATATGCTCCATAAACAGTATGAACAGTGGCGTCAGGGCCGCGGTGGAGTAGCCGAGCGGTCTAAAGCGTCTCGCTGCGGAGCGCGCGGTTGCTCGCCGTGGAGGTTCGAGTCCTCCCTGGGGCATGGCTGTGTGTGTTGTCCTTAGGTTAGTTTACCTAGGTTTAAGTAGTTTGTAAGCTACGGACTGATGACGACGCAGTTTGGTCCGATAGATTTACAAACATTTGAACATTTAGTGGCGTCAGGTTACAGCCTTGCCTTAAACCTGAAACTGTCGTGATCCATAAGTAAATTTACCGTCCACTCTAAGTGAAGACCTTTTATTGCCTGCAGAAGTTTGCCACCTGTTTCATAACCTTGTAGAACTGACAGTAGTTTCCTCCTAAGAAACAAAGCTAATTAAAGAGGTAGTTGTTAGTCTTCCTGTTTCCTTGCTTGAACAGTTATTGGTGTGATTACTGCTATCGTCCAGTCAGATGGAACAGAGCATACTAGCGGGCAGTGACGAATCTGGGAGGCAGGGAGCTATGTATCTGTAGCCAGCGCCCCCCCCCCCCCCCCCAAGAGCATAATGTGATGAAAACCTCCAAATATGATGATATGAGGTCAATGATTTATGCTTCTTCTGAAACCGGCATTACCAAGCATGGATCAGGACATCCCAGGACCTTTTCTTTTTTAGACATCAGTTTGACAAGGAGACCACATGGGTATCGGATTTTAGAATTTTTTGATGTTTATGGTACGTGAAGTTTAGAACTTACATATCAATCAGCCAAAGCCATTAGACGCAACTATCAAATATTCTCGAGAAAATTAAATTTGAAGTTTTGCAAGTAAACGTAAGAACCAATAATTAGTTGCAGCATCCGTCGGTGTAGCTAAGGGAGTAGCCTTGTGGCCTTGCAACCGTACCGTCAGTGTTTCGAACCCCGACTTGGCAATCTTTTTTTTTTCCGAATACTTAAACAATTTTAGTATGTAATGGTAATTACGAGAAATGGAGGTATTTTTGTTTATTCGTAATTTTCTGTATTTTATAAAAAGTTGTGAATAATGATAGTTTCAGTAAAAAATAGGTTATTTTTTTTAGCATTTTAGCACTATTAGTTGACGACAGTAGTGTTTGATTATTCAGTTTGTGAAGAGCTACGGTGCTGTTTTTTGGAAAACGTCATCTCTATAGCTACTAATTGCTTTCATAGCAGCTAACCTAGTCAACCATATTTTAAGGTGACAAGGTGTTTAGCTCATATACATACACATACACTTAAACAAAAACTGACACAAGTCGTTTCATATAATTGACTTCGAAAACGAAAAAATGTCACAAGGAGATTCTAACCGCCGACTTGGGCATGAGGGCAGAATGCTACCACTTGAGCTACACCGACAGCTACTGGATATTAGCTAGTGGTATTTACGTGTACTTGCAAAACTTGAAATTTGATGTTTTTAGAGTTGTGTCGAATGGCTTTGGCTTATTGAGTTGTGAACTTCACGTACCATAAATATTAAAAAATTATAAAATCCGATATGGTCTCCTTGTAAGGTACGATGCCACAAAATTTCTGAGATTAGCCGTCCCCCCCCCCCCTCCCCAAACACACACACACACACACACACACACACACACACACACACACACACACACACACGGCTATGGCCGACTACTGCCAGAGTGATTCCTGTTCCACCCTGCGATTTATTTTATTTACTCGTTCGGTATATACAAAGGCAAATATTCACTAGTTAATTACATTGTTCTTATACAGCTATTCTAACAATACAAGGCTCTCACAGTACTAAAGTACATTACAAATTTTCTCAAGCCACTTTAAGGCAGAGTCACTGAGTCTGTGTATGTCTTTCAAGTCACCATTATAACCGTACACTTCACACGTGAATAAATGGTCCATTGTCTGGGTTTCACCACACTCACATTCAGAACTGTCAGGCCCCATTTCTTCATTAATTGCTTACACCTTTTCTCACGCGGTTAAAAGTTGTCCACAGTTTTCTTGGAAGACTGGACCCTTCGATCTTTTTGTTGGGGTCATCCACCAAATGGCTGTTCTTGGGTGCACTCGTAGCCCACAGTTCTTTCCAGGCTGTTTTTGAGTTGAACTCTTGAAGCTCTTCGCTGATTTTCCAAAACGCTGTCCTGGTTTTAAGCCTGTCTGTAGCTCTTAGGTCTTCATGGATAGGTAGGTCCAGGTTGCCTAGGATTTTTGGTGGGTTCTTATGGCTAGCTGTGATCGCCTGATCTCAGGGGGCTCCATGTTAGCAAGGACAGGGAGCCAAGCACAGGGGGTGGCCCTGAGTGTACCTGAGATTATTCCCATAGTCTCCCTCAGTTGGACGTCCACCTTTGCTACATGTGCGCTTCTCATCTAGACTGGCGAGCAATATTCAGCTACGCAGTAGACAAGAGCTAGTCCTGTGGTTGCGTAGACTTTCCCGGCGTAATAACTGATAATATTCATCTCGGGTATGCAGCCGGATACCGTCGTCAACTAGATACGATATTTCAGCAGAGCAACTGGCTGCCATCTTCAGGTGAGAGCGCTAAAAACACTAACTCGCCGGAAACATTAACTCCGGCGAGTTAGTGTTTTTAGGGCTCTCACCTGAAGATGGCAGCCAGTTGGTCTGCTGAAATATCGTGTCTAGTTGACGACGGTATCCGGCTGCATACCCGAGATGAATATTATAAGAGCTACTCCTGATGTCCTCAAAGTGCTCGCTCCACATCCCCAAGTCGGTCCCGCTAGTTTCGATAGGATAGCATTGCGGGATTTTAATTTTTGTTTTGTGTCCTCTAAATGTGCGTTGTGTGATAGAGTGCGATTTAATTTCACACCCAAATAGTTAGGCTTGTTATCATGTCTAATCTGCTGACCGTTCATAGTGAGCTGTAATTTTATAAGTGCTTCTCTGTCGTTAAGGTGAATTATGGTGCTGGTTGTTTTGTTGGGGTTTGGGTGTAGGTGCCACTTGGAGTAATGTGTGTTCAGGACTTTGAGGTCTGCATTCAGTGTTTCATTGAGATCGTTGAAATGTTTACTTTGGTGTGATTGAAATGCAGTGCCGGGCGGAGGTGTATTGACGTGTGTTGTGGTGGTCACAGGGCGTGCTGGGCTTCTACAAGGGCATCTCTGCGTCGTACGTGGGCATCTCCGAGACGGTGGTGCACTTCGTGATCTACGAGGCGCTGAAGGCGCGGCTGGTGGCGCACCGGCACAGCACGGGCTCCGGCGCGCCCTCCGGCAGCAGGACCTCCAGGGACTTCCTGGAGTTCATGGCCGCCGGCGCCGTCTCCAAGACCGTCGCCTCCTGCGTCGCCTACCCGCACGGTGAGTAGCAAGTGCAGGCTGCCAAGCGGTTAGGGAAAAAAAGTAGGTGTTTGGCTCAACGGTGAGAGCTCAGATTCGTATGCAAAGGGTCGTTGGTTCGACTCCGTTCGTTGGTAAATATATTTGTTCTCCAAGGCAATGTGTACACTATATATTCGCGTGCGCGCGCGCACGCGCGCGCGCAGTGAGGTTTCACAATATCACGCCATCCACCTTACTTACCATAGCTAAATCTACATGGAATAATCTGCATATCACAATTACATGCCTGGCAGAGGGATTCATCGAACCACCTTTATACTATTTATCTCCCACTCCGTAGCCGAATAGCGCACGGGAAGAACCAACACCTGAATCTCTCAGTTAGAGCTCTGAATGCTCGTATTTTACTCTGATGATCTTTCCTACCTATGTAGGTGGGAGTCAACAATATATTTTCGTATTCGGAAGAGAATGCTGGCGATTGGAGTTTCGTGAGTAGCCCACGCCGCACAGATAAGCGCCGTTGTTGTAATGATTCCCACCCTAGATCCTGTATCATTTCCGTGACGTCTCCACTGTGTGGTGACAATACAAAACGAGCTGCCCTTCTTTGGACTCTTTCGATGTCCTCCGTCAAATCCAGCTAGTAAGGATCCCACACTGGGCAGCAATATTCCAAAAAAGGACGGACATGCGTCGTTTATGCAATCTCTTTAGTAGTTCTGTTGCATCTTTTAAGGGTTCTGCTAATAATACGCAGTGTTTGGTTCGCCTTTCCCACGACATTACCTACGTGTTCTTTCCAGTTTGTCTGCAGTAATACTAATTGCTATGTATTTAGTGGAGTTTACAGCCTTCACTTTTGATTTATCTTGTAAACAAAGTTTAACAGATTTCTTTTCGTACTCATGTCGACGACTTCACAGTTCTCATTATTTAGGGTCAGTTGCCAATTTTTACACCATAGTGATATGTTATTTAGATCGTTCTGCAGTCAGTTTTCATCTTCAGATGATTTTACGCGACGGTAAATGACGGTGTCATCTGCAAACAACCTAAGAGAGCAACTTAGATTTTCTCCCAAATCGTTTATGTAAATAACGAATAGCAGAGGGCCAATAACACTACCCTCTGGAACGCCCGATTCACCTTTGTTTTAGTCGATGCTTTATCATCGATTATTAGAGACTGTGTCCTCTCTGACAGGAAATCCCATATCCAGTCGCAAATTTGGAGCGATATACCACAACCACGCAACGGTGTCAAAAGCCTTCTGGAAATAAAGAAATCCGGAATCAATTTGAGAACCCTTGTCGATAGCAATCATCACTTAGTGTGAATAAAGAGCTAGTTGTTTCGCATGAACGATATTTTCTAAATCCGTTTTGACCTTGGGTCAATATATCATTGTGTTAGAGATAATGCATAGTATTTGACTACAGAATATGTCCCAAAACCCTGCTGCAAATTGACGTCAATGAAATAGACCTTTAGTTTAGTGGGTTACTCCTACTGCCTTTCTTGAATATAGGTGTGACCTGTGCAACTATCTAATCTTTTGGTACATATCCTTTTTTGAGAGACCGGTTGTATATGGCTGTTAAAGTAAGGAGCTATCGCTTCAGCATAATCGAAACCTAATGGGTACACAGTCCAGACCAGAAGACTTGTTCTTGTTAAGTGATTTCAGTTGCTTCACTACTCCGAGGATATCCACTTCAACGTTACTCATTCTGGCCTCTGTTTCTAATTAGAAATCTGGAATATTGGTTTCGTCTTCTTTGGTGAATGAGTGTCGAAAAATTGTTTGGTAACTCTGTTTTAGTAGCGCTATCATCGGCAGGATCGCCATTACTATCACGCAGTGAGGGTATTGTTTTGCCCCTGACCAAAATCTCTTTGGGTTTTGTCAAATTTCGAGAAAGCGTTTCGTTGTGAAAAGTATTGTAGGCATCTCACATTGAAGTCCTCGCTAAATCTCGAGCTTCTGTGTAGGATCGCCAATCGTAGGGATTTTGTTTGTTTAAATTTAGCATGCCTCTTCTGTTGTTTTTGCAACAGTATCCTGACTTGTTTTGTGTACTAAGGGGAATCACCTCGTTCTTTTATTAATTAATTTGGTATAAAACTGTTAATTGCTGTCGATACCACTTCTTTGGAGCCACATCTAGTCTGCACTTACATTTACTGTTTGGAATGAGTGGAAACTGTCTTTCAAAAAGCAGTGTATTGCATTTCTATATGCTTTCCTGAAAAAATATACTTCTCGTTTATTTTTGGTAACTTTGGGACTTGAAATATCGAATCTCGCTACAACAGCTCTGTGTTCTCTAATACCTGTATTCGTTTTGATGCTCGTTATGAGCTCAGGATTATTCGTTACTAAGAGATAAAGTGTGTTTACAATTCTAGTTGTCTCACGAACTAATTGTTCGAAGTAATTCTCAGAGAATGCGTTTAGTACAATTTCGTACTCTTTCAGTCAGCCACTTATGGGAGTGATTTGGCATACGTGGACTAGAACACATGACCATGTTATTGCTGATTGTACGTTTTGATAGATATAGTCGCGTTCTCAGCAAAAAGCCAATACTTGTTCTCTTGTTTTGCTTGTGGCTCTTACATTATTCTCCACTGTAAACACGATCCTCAAGTTTCACTGTTAACGGATTCTCAGTGTTACACTTTTGCATTCGGTATTGCTAATTATCGGAAAGTTCTTGCCGCCCTCATGCCTTGTAAATGACGTGCGACTCCAGAACATGTGCCAGCACATATTGGCAGGGCCCGTGCAACCTCCGCAAACGCCTCTGCTACTTACACGACGGAGTTTTGGCAGCATATCCACTCCCACGTCGGCTGAAGCGAAAGTTGCGTAAACTGTGCGCAACACGCAGATATGCAAATCCGCAGACGGGACACAAGAAGAGTATTCTGGAAGCGCGGCTTTTGAAGGTGGGTGAGGGGAAGTGGACGCCACTTTCAGGACGTACCAGTACTATACTGGCTCAGGAATACAAGCGTGGGAGGAGAGATCTGCCGTGGTGTCTGAAAACAGCAGTTATTGCTGTCTGCGTGTAGTAGTTAGTGTTGCTTCAGAATAATAGTGGTGGTGGTATAAAGACTGCGCCCCCTTCATTTGAGGGGATTTGTAGGTTAATGGTCTCTCAACAGAATTATCCACCATTGAGAAAACATTTGACGCTCATTCTGGAGGTAGCCGGTTCAGATCCTTATCCCAGAAACAAATCATTTAAAATCCAGGGATAATTCCTTTCTGGAGGACACGTCCAATATCCATTATTATCCGCACTTTTACTCAATCTAACTATACAGCAGTCCCCATACTTCGAACCTAATCTTCATTTATTCCCATTATTCTCTAACGAATTGGCTAAGGTGCTTGTAAAGTAATCAAAATTCCCTCGACCGTACCATACAGGCCTTAAAAGCCGGGATTAACTTAGAGATATGCCCTAGACCTGTGCTTAAAGCCCATGAAAGCAAAATTATAAAATACGAAAAACGATCTATATCATAGCAAGAATTGTGATTAAAAAGTCGATGAAATATAACCCTGAACTCAGTTTGTATGTTATCAAGATGACTCAAATTTTCCACAAGAATTACCGTTAGGGCAACACAAATCGTCAGTAGCACATCATGTAGCAGGACCAGGAAACCACAGAGTTATATTCTACGATATGGATGTTCAAATGAAAACGACACTGAAGTCTCTATTGAAAAGAGGACAGAGGGCTGAGCACTGCACAACGAGCCGACGGATTCCCTGTTCCCAGAATTCCTGTGGCTGTGACAAGAGTTCGCCCTCAGCTTCCCTTTGAGATGTTTTTTTAGCGGACCAAACAGAAGTCACAGGACGACATGTCCGGGCTGTAGGGTGGATGCTAAAGCTGGTCCCGCTTGAACTTGACCAGTACACTTCGTATGACCTCGGAGACGAGTAAACGCGTGTTATCATGGAGTCAGAATCGCTCCCTCCTTGAGCAGCCATGGTCGTTTGCTCTTGATAGACTTGCAAAGGCTATGGAGTCTCTCAGCACACTTCTGCTAATTTTTTTCCGTGTTAGAGGAATTCGATAAGTATCGGACCTGGGACGTCCAAAAAACGGTTAGCATTCATCACCTTGCCTGAATATTTTATGGGTGAGGTGGACCATGCATGCTTCGCGTCCGTAGATTTCGTACTAAGTTATTCCAAAGGGGCATAATCAAATTTCAACTGGTTTAGTTGTTAAGGCGTTTCGTGTCTTTTCATTTGATCAACCCTAGTAGTTTCATCAAGGCACATTATTACTCTATATACAGAAAGATAAAGAAATCGAAAAGCATCATACTAGGTTTAACGGAAAAGGGTTAGTTTACATGCACATTTTGGCAGCAGTGATAGTTACGTATCAAACCCTTAAAAATACTAAGTGCTCACTCATCGCCTCTAGGGATGTCCTCTACAGAACTCGAATACTTCATTTTAGTGCCACCAAAGTCATAGGATCACTTACATCAGTTGCTCCCTTCGAATGACTCAAATACTCCCACTCTGTTGAATACAACTGGCGAACTCTCTTTTTAATAGAAAAGTTTGAAAAAATGATTGGAGTCCTGTCGTGTGAATCAGAGCGTCTTAAATTTTATTGCTCTGGTTGTAATAAAGGTAGCGAGTACATATACAGCAAAACTCTTCATCACCTGAAGATAAAGGATGGGTGGGTCGCCGAAATATTACGCATAAATGTCTACTAGGGCAGCTCACTACTAAGCAATCTCGCTGAGAAACACCTGAAAGGTCACATGCAAGATTTACATAACATTTCATTATCGACGACGTCAGAATTCTGTGTCGCCGATAGCCGACTGATGCGCTGAGTCATGTTCAGCAAAAATTTATAGCTGATATAAGCGTATCTTCAGTCGAGAAGCAGACCAAGAAAAAGCTGGATTTAATAATCTGTAAATAAGATTTCGCTCTACAGCAAAAAACGTGTAAAGGTATCATATGTTTTCCCCGCCCTTACGCAGTTGTAGCAATTACTTAAAGAAGGAATTTGACACTGTACTTCAAAAGCGGCTTCTAATCAATTGCTTGGTTATGGAATATCGCCCTAGTTGTCCGATTACATTCGTGATTTCCGGTCATAATTGTCGGAAAGTAATCGAGTAAAACAGAACTTATATCTAGCATTCCCCAGGGAAGTGTTGTAACACCCCCCCCCCCCCCCCCGTTCCTAATCTTTATAAATGATTTAGGACACATTGAGCCGCTCTCTTGGAATCTTCGCGGATGATGCTGTCGTTTATCGGTTATTAAAGCCACAAGAAGATCAAAAGCAGCTGCAAAACGATTAGGATATCAGTATGATGCAAAATATGGCAATCGACCACAAATATTGAAAAGTGTAATGATGTCGATATGAGCACTAAAGAAATCCGTTAAACGTGGTGTACAATATAAGGCCATTTCATTAGCAGAGTACTTAAAAGATGCAACAGTTCTAGTAGCCCATTGTGGGACCCTAACCAGGTGGGACTGACGGAAGATATCGAGAAGGTTCGGGGGGAAAGCGTCACAGGAATATTGCACGAATTGGGGTGGAAATCATTAAAAGAAAGATGTTATTCATTGGGGCGTGATCTGTTAGCGAAGTTTCAATCGCCGACTTTTACTTATGAATGTGAAAATATTTTGCTAGCACCCACCTACTTAGGGATACATGACCATCCCAATAAAATAAATCAGATAGAAAACGGTTAGGTGTTCTTTCTTCCCGCGCGCTATTAGATAATGGAATGGTAGGGAAAAAGTTATGAAAGTGGTTAATGAACCCTCTGCCAGGCACTTGAATGTGATTTGCAGAGTATCGATGTAGATGTAAAGAAATTGCCTACTCTGCACCTGTGCGTCCTATTTCGGAGTATTGCTGCGCATTGTGGGATCCACACCAGGTGGGTCTGACGGACGATTTAAAGAAATTTCAGAGAAGGGCAGCTCGTTTTGTATTATCGCGAAAAAAGGTTGTGTGTGTGTGTGTGTGTGTGTGTGTGTGTGTGTGTGTGTGTGTCACAGAAATGCTCGATTTGGGCGGAAATCATTAAAAGGAGAGTGTTGTCCGTCACGCGAGATTTGCATTTCTTTCCCCTGCGAATGCGAAAATAATTTTTTTAGGATTCACCTACATAGGGAGACATGATCTTCAAAATAAATCGGATCGAAAACTGAAAGATTAGGTGTTCCTTTTTCCCCACGCGCTATTAGCTTCTGCAAGTGACTTCAATGTGATTTGCAGCGTAAATATGAAGAAGTAGACGCAAATTTGTTAACCCATTTCTTCCCAAAAATAGAAATTGTGAAAAAGTGTTAAAGTTAGTCATCAGGTTCTCTTTAAAATAATTGAAATAACATAAAAATTACAAACTACCAGTATGTGTTGTAATTTGCACCACCCATAATGTTGCGCTGTTTCCTAGTAAAAAAAAAAAAAATAGAAAAAATTTAGTTTTTGTGATCAGTCTTCTATTTGTTCAAACTGTGCAATATTGTCTATTATATGATAACTCTGACTTACATTCATGGTATCACTCAAGAAATGTTGAAAAACACTCTGTGTGAAGCTGAACTTGACATTTGTTGTGTATGTAGATCGTCTGACGTTTGTAAATCTTGCATCTTTTTACGAAGTGTTAAGGTAATTGTGAAACTTTAACACACATACAGAGAGCTCGTGAATGCCTTTTAACACGTGTGTGGTCAGTTTTGTATAGTAAGTGCATTTCGACTGCATTTTGTAAGGCTAAATTTTGTGTTGCGTTTACGCAACACTGGGAAGAAATGGGTTAAGGAATTTCCTATTTGTCAGTTTCGGAGCGGGTGAGGGTTCAGTTTTACGTGGACTAAGTACGCAAATTTACTGTGTGTGTGATTTCTGCCTTCCGCGTTGGAAAACTAGTATCTCTTACGAGACACTGAAATTTATATCAATTCCCTGTGTCCTTAGTTTGCATTGGAAATAAATTGTATTGTAGGTGCCTTTTTTAATAGTGAGAAGCCAGGTGAAGAGAGGGACACCAATGCTGCGTGTCATGAAGGAAAATGCAGTGAGCAGTAACATGGTACTCACGTGTCGTTACAGTAAAATGTATTTTCGTTTCTCCGAATGTATTCTTCCACGGACATTATTGCAGTAGATGATGGTGGCTGGCGTATTGTATGATAATCGGAGACGTAAGCGTGGTGTGTTTGAGAATACGCCATTAGTCAGTGGGAACGCCGGCGACCTTGCTTGCCGTGGAGCAGCTGGGGGGGGGGGGGGCCTGTTTTGCGTCGCAGGCTTTCATCGAACGGCCGCATCATGTCCTGTCCTGCTACTGGGGTCCACGCTGCACTCGCGCTCTTGCCGCCAGTTTCTCTCTGCCGCATTACTTCTATTTGGCCACGATAACGTGACTATTTCGTTGGTGCTGCTACAAGCGGAGAAAATGGACACTAATTGGAAGTTATTCTTTTATTTACATGAGCTGCCAACCTTACAATGGTCCTTGACGCGAAGAATTAATGTAAACATTGTTACGGTAACGGTTCCAGCACTGCAGCAAGCAGCCGATGCTGCCTTCCGTTCGTGCAAGAAAAGCTCCCAGCAGCCATCGCGCGAATCGTCAAGTTATCGTGGCCAAATAGTAGTGATCTGCTAGTTTCTTCACGACGACATTACAAGTTATAGAAGGCGCCATCCAACACTTCGCTGAATTGGAAATTACGGAAAATCTATATCACGAAGGCTCTTCGATCCCAGCCATCATCTGGTTATCTACATTGCGGCAGGTTGTGACTGCATAGTCCTCGATGCATCTAGGTCTTGTGCATTCCTCTTCATTCTTCGTTACCCTCCTCGTGGCCCGGTGACGTCATCCAGCACCTGGTATCTTCTTCTGTCCTTCCCTCTCTTCCCTGGAACGAAACCTTCAATTGCCTCCACTAGGAGGTCTTTACAGTCGGTAACGTCCTTAGTTCTTCTTCAACTCTGGCCAGAGCCGAACTTGTGCAAAACTGTTGCTGTTCGCCGAGCCATATAGGAAGGAGCATTTTCTTGTTTCATCACAACACCTGCAGAAAGCATTATAGTCTTACTCTGAATGGCACGTCGCAGTTTCACGTAAGAGCTGATGACTGTCACATGCTGGTTCCAATCGCAGTGGGCGCCTTGCAGTGCACATCGGAGGGTATATTATCCATCCATCATATTTGCTGTGACATTCCTCTATTGATCGGGGGACATCTATACGTGGCCCCTATGTTCCCCTCTGACGCGAGGTATAAGACGGTGGCAGCATAATGATAAATACAGTCAGTCTCCTTCGAATGCAGATTATCGTCTGACATTCCAAGGATTCTTATTAAATTTCGTAGTACATTACTCTTACACTTTCGTATTGGCTATGCCGACCGAATTACATCATAGTAACACCACTCCGAATTATTTTCCCACGATAGTTGTTACAATGAATCTTTTGCTTTCAGTTCCGTACATATAATTTTTATGCGTTTGTTTTTTAATCACGAAATTACTTTTGGCCATGATGAACAGGCATATTAAAAGGTGATCCATTGAATTAAATTTGTGCCAGGGTATTCCCCGCTCTCTATGCATTGACTAATGCAGCTCCGAGGACTAACCTAGTACGTCTCCCTTGCCATCACATAAATTTCACTTCAGCCCGTCCTGATGGTCCCAGTTTTTAATTTGTATCAATAGTGCTGTAGCTGAATTGTGTTCATGTCTGGGAGGTAGGCCGTGGAGCAACGTTTGCCAGATAGGCTCAGGGTTAAAGCAACTGCCTACTGCGCGGGTTCGAATCCTGCCCTAGGCACATATTTCAATTTACTGCCTGTATCTAAAATTGTTAAAATTCGGACTAAATGTGTCTCAGGATCAAATTGTTTATTGATTTAAATACTTTACACCAGTTCTGCTTCTCCCGTCTTTCAGCATAGGCAACAAAGTCTGTTTATCAAAGTCTTGAGATTTACTCTTTTATAACAGCAGCATCGGCGGAACATGTGGAAAAGCGCTTGCCAAGTAGTGCAACAGGAAATATCTTGCTTTTTATTGTAAGGTAACAAAGCATCCACATCGTAACATTGCGCTGAATGTGCAATAATATCAGTAGAATTCTGTTTGCCAAGTGCTCTTATAATGAGGCACCCGCCCTAAAAGAAACATTTGTACCTAGAGCTCATAACATACATTTTGCACAATTGGTAACGAGTGCTTTTGCCACCTCGCGCAGCCTTGGAATTCATCGGTCGAATAGTTGCATGCTTGCAGTGTGTTTGCACACCAGGAGTGGCTGATAAACGAATAACGTGACGTTTTGGGACACTGTCTGGAGCCGCATCTGGATGACTTTTCATGGCAGACGTAAGGCGTGAGAAATGTAGCGCCGATTGCATCATATGAAGTAACTCGGTACGTAACTACCTTCCAGGTGCGTGACGAGTAACAAGATACGTAAGAATATTACTGGGGAGGCGGTTGTATTTTTGTTGATAGATGTCATATGACTCAGTGGGGTGACATTTTTGTTAGATAATTGCACTGTATTTCTCATTTTCTGACTTTAAGAGGTCCAGGACAATTGAAAAACAAGTATTTAAACAAATAATGAATTAAAAATAAAGATTTTTAACTCTTTTATCATGGCCAACGAAGAGACTAAAATCAGTATAAAAAAACAGGTGAAAGAAAGCTCAAGGTATTCTGAAACAACTAATCAGTCTTCGTTCGTTCACAGCTAATTAATTAATAATTTTCGCTATTTCGTTAAACTTAGACCGAACCACAGGTACTTTTAAGGAGACACTGAACTCTAATGTGGTAGAATAATGGTTCACATGTCAGTCGGTCACAGAAGCAGTGGCTGGTTGTGAAAATGGCACGGCCGGTTTGCAGCCACAATCACAACTCCTGCTGCCGTCTGTGACGACATCCAGCGCCAGGGCGCCGCGTACGCCAACACATGGCTAAATAAAAATAAACACCGGCACTATAAAATTAGTATTGTAGTACACAGTCACAAACTCTTAGAAACTAAAATATTGCTGTCTTTCAACATCCGTCGTTTCGCTGTTTGAACGACACTGTTTGAAAAGGCGCGCAGTGGTTATTAGCAGGGAGACGCGGCACCCATTCGTATGGCCAGCGCGGCTCTGGTGACGGAGAAACACAACCTGCGCGTGTAGCCGCGAGATAAATGGAACACCGCGTATATTTAAGTACTGCATCACTAGTGTAAATATTAAAACGAACTTCTTGGCAGATTAAAATTGCGTGCCGGAACCAGGACTCGAACCTGGGACACGGTTCCGGCACGCAATTTTAATCTGCCAGGAAGTTTCATATCGGCGCACATTCCGCTGCAGAGTGAAAGTTTCATTCTGGATTAAAACTGGAGTCCAACATGGAATTTGCACCTTCAGCAAATATATAAGGGAAACAGTTTAGATACAAATAGTTGGCGTGTCATGCCGTGTACATCTGTTTTGCAAATGTAAACATTAGCTCACTGCTCTGTACGTAATAAAGTGCGTAATAACACTTTAAACGTTTCCAGTTGCAGTGCATGATTATTAACAGTGAACTAAAACATCAAAATGACCTGCACAGAAATAAAAGCATGAAGTGATCTATATCTACATGGAATACTCTGAAAATCACATTTAAGTGCCTGGCAGAAGGTTCATCGAATCACCGTTATACTATTTTATCTCCCATTCAATTCTCGAATAGCGTGCAGGAAGAATGAACACCTGAATTTCTCCGTTCGGACTCTGATTTCTCGTATTTTATTCTGATGATAATTTCTACGTATGTAAGTGGGAGTCAACAATATATTTTCGAATTCGGAAGAGAATGTCGACGATTGTAGTTTCGTAAGTAGTCCACGCCGCAGCGATAAGTGCCGTTGTAATGATTCCCATCCCAGATCCTGTATCATTTCCGTAACCCTGTTTCCCCTTTATGGTGACAATACGAAAAGAGTTGCCCTTCTTTGGACTCTTTAGATGTCCTCCGTCAAACCCACCTGATAAGGATCCCACACTGGCCAGCAATTACTCCAAAAATGGACGGACAAGCGTAGTGTATGCAGTTTCTTTAGTAGTTCTGTTGCACCTTTTAAGGGTTCTGCCAATAAAACGCAGTCTCTGGTTCTCCTTTCCCACGACATTATCTACGTGTTCTTTCCAATTTAAGTCAGAAGTAATTGTAATTCCTGGGTATTTTGTGGTGTTTACGGCCTTCACATTTATCATGTAAACAAAATTGAACGGATTTCTTTTCGTACTCATGTGGACGACTTCACACTTCTCATTATTTAGAGTCAACTGCCAATTCTTACACCATACTGATATCTTATTCAAATATTCTGCAGTTGGTTTTGATCTTCAGATGATTTTACTAGACGGTAAATGACGGCGTCATCTGCAAACAACCTAAGAGAGCTACTTAGATTTTCCCCTAAATCGTTTATGTAAATACGAAACAGCAGAGGACCAATAACACTACCATGTGGAACGCCCGATATCACCTATGTTTTAGTCGATGCCTTACCATCGATTATTACACACTGCGTCCTCTCTGCCAGGAAATCCCCTCCCTATCCAATCACAAATTTGGAGCGATATACCATAACCACGCAACGGTGTCAAAAGCCTTCTAGATATCAAGAAATAATGAATCAATTCCTCTCTGACAGGAAATCCCCTATCCAGTCGCAAATTTCGGGCGATATACCGTAACCACACAATTTGATTAAAAGCCGTTTGTGAGGTACTTTGGCAAATTGCTAAAATTTCCAACTTCGGTTGCCCTTCTAGAGATGGACAGTCGATCTCTAATACATGAAAATTTGTACCAGACCGGGAATCGAACCCGGGTCATTTACGTTCCTTATTTTCTTTCTTTTATAAAATCCTCAAATTGACGATGAAAAATCATGTTATAAGATGACGTAATTAACCATTTAAGACGATTTCTAGAAAACGTTGCAACACCTGTTGCAAAGCAGTGCCAGGTTCGCTGTTTATGTAATAAAGGGCGGCAAGAGGGCTACTCGCCCGGGGCGCCTGGACGGTTAAGACCGGTCCTGACGACCTCTACGAGGCGTTGTATCTTGATCTGGTGAATTGTCACGTAGCCCTGTGATTTCTACAGAGCCGTGAGCAGACACAATGATGTGTGGTGGCGTCTCACACCCGCCGCTGGCGCCGCCTGGCTGGGCGGCGGCTAATTTTGGCAGCGCGTCCTTGAACAGCTTGGCTGTAAACGGCCAAGCCGGGACGCGCCATTTTTTTCTGTGTCACTCCATTGCCACATGCTCTGACGTAACACGTCGCCTCTAATGAGGTCAAAGGGTCGTTCCACCGTGCGGCGTATGTGCCCATGTTAATTGCACGTCATTAAAAAGAGCAGGTGGTTGCTCAGTTTACAGAATCGTACGGGATGTTGCAAATTTCTCCATCTTCGTCATATTTCCACTTGCTTAGCTCTAGAACCATTCTGTGAGGCTTTCATAACACACATAACACTTGGGGTCGCTGGCGACCCATTTAAGATTGTATTAAATTAATATAATACATCTTTAAATTTTTTTCATTTTCATGGATCTACAGAGATTCCAACCAATACGATTTAATCGTAATAGTTACGAAAATTGTTTAAAATTACGAGATTACGATTAGAGTGGTTCGGATTCCGATTTTCAGGTTTAAATAACAAATCGGTCATTTGTTATGCGTCGGCAAAACTCGTTTCCCTTTGATTTCTGTCGTCTGATGTTGTCGGCAAAAATAAAGTGGTTTTGAGCAGTATCTTCGAACATGTTCTTGTGGAAATCACGGGTATTGACAGTAACTTCTACGAACTCGAAAACTACGCAATACGGCATACGGGAGGAATCCACAAAGGCGCGCCATTCTGGAATCCAGCAGCAGCTAATGAAAATGCGTCATGTCACTTGAGTTGTACCTTTCATAACCTGCACACTCACAGAAATATCTTAACCTGCTTTGTTTATGTAAGTTATGATTTTACGTTATCTTGAGACTGTGTGCAAGTTTTAATGATTCTTCTATATATCTCTGGAAATCACTAAATCTAATATGTTCGGTTCGGAGGAAGAAAACCATTAGTTTTGCTTCACCTCTCCCCACCCACACACATCCCTGCTGTACACATCAGAACAATGTAGTAATACGCTGACCATATATCATCTGCAATCTTACAAAACTGGCTTCACAATTTTGATCATTTTGTATTCACTTTTTTCTCCTTGGAACCTATCAAACAACCCCCCCCCCCTCACACACACACACACACACACACACACACACACACACACACCCACCTTCCTCCCCGATCATACATATTACGTGACAGTACTATTTGCAATATTCAAAAGTTGAAATCTCTGGATCTAGAGTCATAGGAATTATTTTCTCTATAATCTGTGAGCTTACACATAGATGATAATTTTAATATAATTCCTTCATTACAAATCACTATAAACTGAACCCATACTTTCAACCGCACCTTTTCTCAAATCAAAACTATTTGAATTACAAACTTTTAAAATTAACTGACACAAAACAGCATAATTTATCTTCACCAAAACTTTTTGTAGTAGTCTAGGCTGTCATCTTTGCACTCATAAGATTACTTGTATGTGTTTAATGCACGAACTGTGAGAACAAAATGCACAGTGCATTTTAAAATAGTCTCATTTGAACTTAACTGTTTCATTATCAATAATGGGCTGGAAGTGCATAGGTAATAATGGAATAATAGCCTTGTTTTGTTTGGGGATAAATGATACCATTGTAGATGATTCATTCAACACTACTGTGGGGTTATGTCTGTCTTATTCTTTTGCATTGTTCTTACTACAGTGAAATTTACTTTCATTCCCTCTCTAACTAATGCAGATGATGTAAACCAATTGTCCACTGTAATTTCCCTATTGGTACCTTGAATATCCTCAGACAGATGCAGAATATACTGTGTTTGAATGATTTAGTTCCGACTGCCACTGCTCTATGCCAACACGTGATATACCGTAAAACGTGTAATATGTTTTGGAATCACACATCGTTACTACTTATACATCATATTATCTGGCCAAAAGACTGCAGTGTGGATTTGTCATTTTTGAGGGCTGAAAATAATAATTAATGGAGTGTAATTTGTTTAAAAGTATTTTAGCAACTACACATGTTGAAGTAAAGTGAGGTACCTTGTATACAATACTGTTGCACAAGCAACACTGTGGGGTTGTAGGCTATGTGATCCTGACACAAAAATAGTACACAACTACATATAAAATATGCTTGACTGGTATTACTACTTCATCAGATACACACACACACACACACACACACACACACACACACACACACACACACACACACTGAAGGTCGACAGAAGAACATCATGCTAATAGTAAATGGCACTTGCACAGTTAGGAAAATAAAATGACTGTGCCACAGGCAACTCCGCAGTGCGGTTCTAGGGCTAGGAAAATGGCAACCCAGAACACTTCGAGCATATTGTGACATTATGTCCAGGTTTTTTTCTTACTAATGTGTCACAAAAATTTGAGTTTGGTGGTATTAAAATTGCTTTGTTACTTCAATCAAAGGAACTTCTCAGTTTGAAGTGCCATCTACTACGGATTGCTTTCTTGGGAGAATACTACTAGTAGTAGTAGTAGTAGTAGTAGTAGTGGGAGTATGAAGAGGAAGTGGTTTTGCTTCGTCTCGTCAATTATATTGAATACTAAATTGTATTGACAGTCTTCACAGAAATTAGCAAAATCTCCCACTTTCTTTCAGAGGAGAAAAAAAAAAAAAAAACACCATACTAGTTCTTGTAAGCAGAACAGTTGCAGCTGAAATGTTTTGTGCATACCAGAGAGTTCATTTTATAAAACAGTTATGGTACTAGTAGAGTGTGTGCAATAGAGCTTCAAACAGCATTTATTAAGTGCAAAATTTTCCAGGAGTTATATTTTGGATGAGGGATGGGAACTGTTAGCTAAAAGTGATTCTTCATCCATGTAAGATGTCATTACATACAGTGTAGAAGAGCATGCAATTAGTGCACCAGGCATTGATGTCAGTTATCAAAGATGATTTATTAATTTTCCTTAAAATACCTCCTCAGCAGCCAACACAAACATGAGTGGCTCCATTTCAATTGTTTTGACAATTGTAAATCATAGCAACATAGGAGTTCAAATGAATGTTTTTTTGTGCCAGTCACGACTGTCTGTATTGGTGCAGGTTGTAAAACACTTCCTCATTACTGACACATTTGCAGTAAACTTTAGGACCTGGATATCTAGCTATTTAAATTATGCTACTGTTTCCATTCATCTGGAAACTTGTATTTTAATTGTAGAGCAGCAGTAACATTTGTCATTGTATTTCATTGTGATCTTTAGTCTGAAGACTTGTTTGCTGCAATCCTCCTTATTAGTTCATCCTGTGCAACCAACTTCCTATCTCGACAACAGCAGCATATCTACAGCTACTTGAACCCATTTACTGTAGTGAACCTCACATCTATTAAAAAAAAAAATTGTGATTCCTTAGTGTCTCAGTGTATATTGTATTAATTGATCCTTTGTTTGTAATTTTGTACTGTAAATTTCTTTTCTGCCCAATTCAGTCCCATCCTCCTACATTAGCTATCATATTCAAATTCTAAAATGTGTTCTTGTCAATGTAAGCTGCTGCCACCTGAAGTATGCACCAAGCATTGCTTTAAAGTATAACAATAGTGTGTGTGTGTGTGTGTGTGTATGTGTGTGTGTGTGTGTGTGTGTGTGTGTGTGTGTGTTTGTTTTGTTTGTTGTAATAGATCCAAATTATGAACATTTACCTTGTAATCTCTCTCTGATTTAGTTTATGACATTTTTGTTTTCAGAGGTGGCACGCACAAGGTTGCGAGAGGAAGGTGACAAATACAAACGCTTTTGGCAGACGCTGGCAACAGTCTGGCGTGAGGAAGGGGCTCGCGGTTTATACCGTGGGCTGACAACTCAACTGATTAGACAGATTCCAAATACAGCGATAATGATGGCAACATATGAAGCAGTGGTGTACCTTCTCACTCAGTGGACGGCTCCGGCGGTGCAGACAGCTTTCTACGAACCTGCTGTAGAAGATCTGAGCCTTTCTGATGATGATGATGTGTCAGGTATAGGAGAAAGAGCAGTTGTAGCTGCATCACGAGCCTAACTGCACGGTGAGTTGTCGTACATTCAGCCGCTCAGTATCTCGCAGGCATCATTTTGATTTTCTTTTTATTAGGATGAGCCTATTAGTTCTTTAATGGAAAATCTGATTGGAAATGTCAATAATGGAGGATAGGTAACAACTCACCGTAAAGAGGCTCACTAAGCTGCTGACAGACACGAAAATAGGTAATCACATTCACACAACTAAATTTTCGGCAATGGCCTTCGTCAGAAAAAGAAACACATACGTTTATGCAATCACTCGGACAACTGTACACACACAACCACCATGTCCGGCCACTCCAGTGCCACAAGCATCTAGACTGTGAGTGAGGTGGGGAGTGGAGAGGGAAAGGTGCCAGGTGGATTGCATGAATTTGTGTGTTTCTTTTTCTGACGAAGGCCATGGCTGAAAATTTAAGTTGTGTGTATGTGATTATCTATTTCGTGCCTGTCAGCAGCTCAGTGAGCCTCTTTATGGTGAGTTGTTACCTACCCTCCATTATTAACTATTAGTTCATTACTAATGCCTGGATAGCAAAGATAATTTCCTGATCTGTTTGTAGCAGCAATTATTTATTTGTAATCACTGTACTTGAATTTGTTTTTCAACATTTTTTTTCCATTTTTCAGGTGCCAAATATTAACTCTGGAAGTAACATACTGTCACTAGCAGTAATATTGCTGTTATTACTGGCAATAGTTACTGATTTTTTTCTGATGGCTTTTTGGGCAAAGACTGATAGTTAAGTCTTCTATGTTCTCTGCAAATTTGTGAATGGATCTGCAGGCAGCCATATAGGAAACAAAAACAGTTCTTGGCAATTTTCTGACTGAAAGAATGGAGATTAAGTGGCTGTGATAATGAAATGTCTGAAGATATGTTGCACTGAAGTGACAGTAAAGGAATATACATAATGTGTACATAGTGTACATGAATATATTTAAATCCTGTTACCATGTTACATAGTGTAAAAAATTCTGGTTATTTATTTGTTACTGAGGAACAATGTGGATATTGTGTAGTATTTTTGTATTTCTGGTATAATTGGGGTCTTGACAGTTTGGGTATGTTGACAAAAAAGTGTCTTGAGACACTTCCATATGACAAGCAGACTACTAGTTATTAGTGCATTTAGGTAGGCAGCATTCCTACACATGTAACATAACTGAATTGTCATTAGCAAGACTGACCTAACAAACTGATGCTTGGCACATGTATTGAAGTCAGTAGATACTTCATGTTGTACAATTCATTGTAATAGTTTATTGAATTTTTATTAATAAAAGCTTTAAAAGTGAATACTTGATTTATACAAAGCATTTTAATTTATTAACCTGTCATATTGTTAAAATTATTACATAGCACATTTGTACAGAGTCATAAAACAAAATATTGTACTTTTATTTAAAGACATAATTATTTATTTGTACTTTCACAGAAGTTAAATAAAATTTCACCAATTGATAGTACAATATGACTAGCAGAGTAGAAGTCGTACATTCATATTTTAGTCATAAGTGTAAGATTATGGGCTCCTTGAATATTTGACTTCAACATGGTGATAACATTATTTTAAAATAATGTTCCTATATGAGCTTTTTACAAGTGGCATATGAAATATGAAGATATTATGCAGTAGTTGCATAAGATGTACTGCATAAAAGTGACTAGCTTTACCCATTATCAAAAGGAGGACAAATATGTATATTGCACAGTTGTACATATGACTCTATATTTAACATGTAACCATTTACTCTAACATGGTTTCAGTCACAACCAGCAATATTTGATAATGCAAGTAATGTCAATTACAATACTGTACATTTAGCAGTCTTTTTGGTACTTTTACATTAAAGTGTGTGAAAGTGATTGCAAGTACCTACCCAATTATCAAGTGAAGAGTTTTGTTGTCGTTGGGTTGTATCAGCACTCACAATTATGTATAGTGATCTCAAGTCTGGACACAGAAGACCCATGTCACTATAGGCACTTAATATCAACAGCTGTGCAGTTACTTGTCGTGTTCCACATAATGAGTGATCCCGGACCTGGCCTCAACACAAGGGTAGCCCGTCCGAGTCTTACTTCGGAGAAAGAAGCACATGTTGGCTGTAGTTCCGATGCTAATGTGATGAGCTCCACATCCTCACTGCCAGCGACTTCATTCAGCTGTAAGCAGAGTTGTTTGGCCAGCTCATGGGGTGGCTCATAGTTTGCCAGACACAGTGTGTGCCAAGCACCAAAGAGACGCATGGACACTCTACCACTTGAGCTGTGAGATAAGAAAACCACAACACAAATTTTATTAAATGTTGTTGACATTAACTACATACATAATGTGCCCTTTGTATATGCCCTAAAACTACTATATACTCACATTTTTTTACCCTTGTCCTTGGAGTGAATGCCAACACAAGATTCTTCATCATCCATCATTGGACAATCTGGTTCACCATCACATAAATGGTCATTTGGAATACACATATTTGGTTTGCTGTAAAATTAAAAAATAAATAAATAAATAAAAAATAAAATAAAGTAATAAATAAATAAAATTTGAAAGAAAATAGTTAAATATAAATCAGGAAAAAACACAAAATCTAGATTTTTAAACCAGAGAATCATTTGTGTAGGAGAGGAAGTGTGAGAGAGAGAAAAAATTGTGATGTGTTAAGCAGAGAGTTGTTCTCTGCTCCAAAAAACAAGCTATAAATGCTTGAAGCAAGAAACTTACATCAGTATAAAGTTTGAGTTGGTAAATAATAAAGAATTGTTTCATAACCTGACTCAAATTCTACAGCATTCAAGGAATCTACAAAAAAAATATGGAAGTTGAATCTACCATAAAATTGTGAATTCGGGACAGATGAGACTAGCTAAATAGGCTACATCGACGTTTACGCAACCATTCTTTCTATGGAAGTGGAAAAGGAAAATGCTGCAATAATTGGTTATGTAGTACCCTCTGCCAGGCATTTATTGGCTTGCAAACTGTGGATGTGGATGCAAATACCCTATTTTGAACAGGAAGTGGTAAAAATTTAGTTTGATAAGTTATGGTCTTATTTACAAAACCTAATGCAACTGAAAATTAAATCGGGTGCATCAAACGCGAAACAAAAAGGTCACAGGTTCAAACCCCAGTCCAGCACATAGTTTTAATCTGCCAGGAAGTTTCATTTCGGTGCACACTCTGCAGAGTGAAAATGTGATTATGAAAAGTGTGTTATCTCGACAAATTGTTACTTATTGTAAGAGCTCTAAAACAAAAATACTTTCATCATAGTTACAATTTACTTATGCAAAAGTAAAATTGGCAAATACTCTTTCCATAAAGCAGCTTTTCTGATACAGCTCAGAAAAGTGAAATTTTCAAGGTGTACTCGTTAATGAAACATTATATACCTTCGACAGTGATAACTGTTGGGGCTACCACATCCACAGTCTCTCTCATCTCCTTTATCGAGGCAGTTTCTGTGTCCATCACATACTTGATATGGTCTCGATAACTGCAGAAAATCCCTGCAGCTACAGCCTCGCTCATCAGATCCATCCGAACAATCCCAGTTGCCATCACAAAATGCAGCTTTCTCAACACAGCCACCACCTGTTCGGCAGCCAAATTCCCAAGGTTTGCAACCTGTGGCAGACAAAGAAAAAATGATGTTTACTAAACTTGTTGACTATCGGTATTGAAATCTGCAATATCTATTTTAAAGGTCAAAGAAAAATCGTTGCTCATATCCCAAAGAGAATTATTCACAAAATTATTTAGGACAAAATGGCATGGTACCTCATTTGTGAGGCAGATAGTGAAATGATTTTTAAGTGAGGTCCACAGTGCATGCTAATTTTAGAACCCTCTCTACAGGTGATCGGCTATGTCCTCTGTAACAAGCCAATGGAAGGCAATGACAGGTTCATCTCTATTAAAGCAGTATCTTGTTCACACTAACTAATACTGAGTGCTATGCCAATAATGTTACATCGTTTTTAATTTTGAAAACAATGCCAAGCATGTAATAATATAGTCATAATGAGGGTTGCCAAACTCATAATACATGTTATGGCACGACACTCATTACTTACACATAGTGTCCATCCATGCTACTTATAACAGCCCGCCCCCCCCCCCCCCCAAAACAAAAACACACACACACACACACACACACACACACACACTCACTCACACTTTATACATAAATTGCAGTGTCACTTGAATTATTTTGCATTGCTCTGTAGACCTTTACCTCTCTCTTAGCCAATTCATAGTTGACAATTCAAACTCACAATCAAACATTCATAGTAATTTATTGATGTACAATGACAATTTTTTATTCCTGAACAAGATGAATGTTTCCAAAATACTCAACGAAGAGTATTTTTTATAGAAGCAGTGATTTAATTTCAGAGTTGAAATTTCTGAGGAACACTTTATGAAATATTTAGTTTTCAAGTACCATTGCTGTCTTGTGATCTCTGACTGATGTTCTACTATTCTACTCGTAGATTTATTGTGTCTAAATGATTGTGTATATTATTACGAGTTTGCTCTTCATGTGCCATTTATTTTACTAGTTATTAGAGTCCAACCGAAACATTATTTTCGGTCGAAACTGTAACCAAAACTTGCATAAATAAGTTAAAATTTATGTATATTTAGATGACACCACAAATCACTAGTTTTTCCACATTTTTCAAGCTCCCCTCCCTGTACTAAGCTTTCTTGATTGTGTGTAAGCCTAATCAGGATTTCATAGAGGATAACTTAGGAAGTGAATGGTACTTTTATTAAAGTACTTCCAGATTTGAGTCTATTCTCGTTGTGACGTTTCTACAAAAAAAGAAAAAGATGAAAAAACTAAAGGAAGTTAGTCAATAAGTAAACTGAACTTGATACTATGCAGTATGGATATTTCAAGTCTCAAAATTACTTGTTTTCGATAAATACAAGCATCGTAAAACAAAACAACTACTGTGGGTACATTCTACCTTCACAGAAAAAGGCACTCCATTGTTATAATGCGAAGTAAATAGTGAAAAGACTTTAAAACCTTTAGGCTCCCATTGTAAATTACTATTTAAGCATCATTCTTAAAAAAAAGTCAGTTTTTTTGTACATGTATTCCTTTCAAGGTCATTTTTCTTCTTTTTCACACACATATTTTGATAGTTCGAAGTGATCACTGTCCCATTCACCTCAAACTAATGAGACTACTGTATAGCTACCACAAATTCCACAGTCATGCATACCTTCTTGTAGGAAGATAGTCTTTAGGTACACAACATACATGCAAATAGATAATACAAAATCCCAGAGCCTCAACATGATTACCACAATACAAAATATGCAGTAAGTAATTTTTTTTTTTTTTGCTTCCACAAGTAGCCTTTACGATCTCGTTTTTGAGAGTGCTAGCCATCTTCACTTCCAGTTTTTGGCATTGCTAAATACATAGCTTCAATCAGTGTTGCAGAAAGTATTTTGAAAAATAGTCACAGTTCCGACTAACAGTATGATTGTTGTCAGTATAGATTTACACAAACTAGATAGGAAATGGTGTCTACCAAAGGATCAATGTTTCCTAAACCCGTATTAGTTATTGAAAAAAGCTCTTCGCTTTCAAGGAAACAAATTAATAAAACTTCACAGCATAACAATACGACAACTTGTTCCATTATGTACAATACTGATTTAAGTTAAATTGTTACTAACATAGTACATCACTAAAAGATATGAATGCTTTATATTGTGCTTAACAACAAAATACCCACAATTTTTATACGGAAGGAGAAATTCTTAACAACTGAAGGGCACACCGTCAACTGAGGTAAAGTGTTATTGGTGACAGAATCCATCCAGAACACAAGTGGACTTTATTAGTAAGTTCAAGAAAGCTAATTTCGGCCAAGGCGAAGATTCAGCTGATTTCTGGCTGAAACTGCGACTGAAAGCGAAGAATTTTGGTCAAACTGGCTGTAACTGCCACCAAATATTCGGATGGTGCTTTCTAGTTATGTTGTTTCGTCATTACCTGCATGGTAATTTGTAAAATCACATGAGTGACAGTTTTCTTCCTAACAACTACAAGACTATCCTCAAAATATTTATACACTAATTAGTTTGATTATACTTAATGTTTTCTTAATATGATTAAGGGTGTTTGAGAATTTTATTGTAATTGTTTTATCTGACACTTTCCTGTGTATTTGGGTGTGTCCAAGGCTGGTGTTGGAAGTGGTGAAATTATTGCTGCCACTGGTAGAAGCTGGTTGCAAGTAGCTTCTGTAACAATAATTCTAAAAATATTACCATCTCTACAATATGAATTTCAGAGATGTCGCTGGATGACAAGAGTCGTTGAATATAAATTCCACTTAAAAAGAGAAAATGACTGACATCTGTGCACAATATTGTGAGACTGTATAGTAAATATTGAATTCTCACTGCTTAAAAGGTGTCATGTAAAGGAACTGTAATGTTTAAGGCCAATGTGTGTCCACTTGACTTTTACTGAGTTATCCAATGCTTAAGATCTCTACTTGCAGCCAGATTTTGTTCTGCTACACATTTTACTGTGCTGCAACACACACAGTACCCTTATGCTGCTATGGAGAAAGTTCAACTATATAGTTTTTGATTCTTAGAACATAGTTTCAGATATTTTGTGCACACAAGTTATGACAATCTCTTCAGTTTCTCTTCAACGCAATTCAAAACTGACAGATTTTTCTTGCTAAATTTACTTTGCTTCAGTGAAGAGCATGGTGCCCACATTGAAGAAACTTAGCAGTGCCCAATAAGCTAGGAAAGAATTTTTGGCAATCTCTGCATTCACATCTGAGATTTCTATCCATCAACTACACATTAAATTCTACAACATTGCAAACAGCATGTGTACTGCCATTAGTGACAGTCGAGGCTTTTTGCAATTCCCCCCTCCCCCCCCCCCCCCGTCACTATTTCCCCTCCCCAGCCCAGTAAAATGCCAGGTTTATTCGCAGAGTAAGAACACTTACTTAGACATACTGATGCTTACACTGGCACTAAATCAAATATGAATGCATTATACAACAGTGTAGATTCCTCTTGGGTGTTCGTGGTGTTACTTAAAAGTGAAGGGCAATTGCGATACAAGGTACTTTCCAAAACTCTTGTCTTGTGTATTGAGTGTGTCACAACTTAATCCTAATTCCTAGTATTTTGTTTGAAATATATCACACAATTATGATACACAAATATGTATTAGGAAGGAAAAGATTTACTTTAAAATAACGGTGTTAAACATCTAAGGGATTCACACATTACACAGCAAAGTAAGTGAAAGTTATGAATACTACTTCTAAATGTGTGGTGACAATGAGGGCACAAAGAATTGAATAAGATGCCAGTTCAATTTATTTATAAATTTAGAATACCAATAACTACAGTCTGGTGATTTGTGGCCGAAACCAAAACCATAACCGAATATTGGCTCCTCTTCTAATTTTGGCCACAACTAAAACTCACATAACTAAGTTACAATTTGGGTAAATTTACGTTATACTGCAAATCACTCATTTTCCCCACATTTTGAAAGATTCTCACCTAAGACTTCTTGAGTATGTGTAAGCCTACAGGAATCTATAGAAAATGACATAGGAGGCGTTCAGATTTACTAAAACATTCCTCACTTTCAAGGAAACACATTAATAAAACTTTCCAGCTTAACGATATGATATCCTCCTCCATTATGTATGATACTTAATAAATTAAATTGTTACAGTATGAGAAAATCACTATATGATTGCATTACTTTGTGGTTAACAACAAAATACAATTTTTATGCCCACTGAATGCATTCCAAACGCGACCTAATTTCATCTGTAAGTTCACAAAAGATAGTTTCGGCCAATCCAAAGATTCATCTGATTTCTGGCCACAACTGAAACTGCGATCGAAACCAAAATTTGACTGATACTAACTGAAACTGAATATTTAGCAGTTGTTAGCAAAGACTGTTAGTGATAGTCATACAATATGAAGTTTATTAAATTGAAAATGAGGCAATCCTGAATTTGTGCAATTGGGCCAAAGAGAGAATTACACACAGTTAATACACTGTCACAATATTGAAATAAGATTTTAGGCTTCGACATCTACTATATGACAACTTACCACAACGAGGGTGCCAGCAGTATGTATCATTTTCATGGCAGTTGTGTGACAGCAAAACACATTGATCAGGCACTGCTCCAGGTATACCTGCAAGATACTTGGCCGCTGAAAACAATCCTCTGATTAATTCCTCTTCATCTCAGAATGAATGTATAATTTCTATTTTATATCTAAAAGAAGTGACAAGGACAGAATGACAGTGAAATTACAGGAACTGGTTTAAATGCTAACATGGATTTATGTATCCTATACCACTGCTGTTCCTGGATAAATTTGTAATTCATGTAGCTTTCACATTTAGATTCTTGAGAATAGAAGAGAAGACTGTACAGAAAATGCATGGAAGAAATTTATGTGGTTCACAGTAAGAGGAAAGAGAACAGATCAATGGAAACCAGAGACATGTAACACAAACTAAATGTTGTGATGAATGGCAAAGTTCTCGTAGGTGCCTTGCTGCGGAGCACACGGTTGCTCCCCGTCGGAGGCCCGAGTCCTCCCTTGGGCATGGATTGTGTAGTGTCCTCATGAAAGTTAAAGTTAGTTTAACACATTCAAGACTGGTATAAGTCACCATGGATGGGGCAGCCACATTGCAGTAATTAAGGAGTTTTTAGAATATTTCAGCTTTCTAACTATGAATGCAATAATTGAGTTAGTTGTCTCATTTGAAACAATGAAACCTCTTACCAATCCCAAAAAAATTAGCAGATACACAAAATTTTTTAATAAATCATTTTTATTCTTGATTCTCACAGATAATCAGCTTCTCTTCCAGGGCATTGAAAACATTGCTCTCATCTAAATTCATCCTGTCGAGGGTGCCAGCACTCGGCAGACAGTAACACAGATAGCAGTGTTGGGCTCAACAGAGAGTGAGAAATACAATGCCCTTTTGTTGCATACTAATAGAACTCAGCTCACTATGTGGCAGCACAATGCTGAGAACCTTCCTTCTTTATTTTACATGATTACCAACAGAGGGCAGGTTGTGCAATAGCACAACAAATATTTAGCATTGCACAAGACAGAGTTGGGTGCCATCCACAACGTGTTATGTTTGTAAGCATAGGGACTGATAATCACAGTAGTTAAGTCCCAGAGATTTACAAACATTTGAACATGAACTAAAGATAAATTTCAAGAAATGTTGGGGGAAATTAAGGGATTGGCACAAGGACAGAAGCAATTGGAATACAGTGGAAATTAGGTTGCAGGGCTGAAGGATGTGCACATGGGAGAGTTCCAACTGTTCGGCAGTAATAAGTGAGTTAAAATACGGTTCCAGAACTAACATTAATGAGAAACAAGTAAATTAGTGAAAAATTTGATACTTTGGTCTGTTATCTCTGACTGCACCACAGAGGTCTCATCTGTGTCTTACATTCATTATATCTTAAGCTTCCATTAAATAATTCTGATCACATAATACTCAACAATACCTGAACAATTAAGATCGTTGCTCACACTATAATCCTGCAAGCAAGGGCAAAGCATTGTGGCAACAGTCTGCCAGATTACAAATATTACTTATTAAAAATGAAAAATATGATGGTTCATGGTTTGGGTTTGTGTCGTCATGTTCTAGTTCATGAACCATAGGCAACATATGAGTGGCCAAGTGGTCCTCACTGTTGGAAGACCAGTTACTTTGGAGTAAATTTGGACATCTCAGACCTATACAGAGTCGTAGCCACCTTTGTGCTCACATGGCAAAGACTACCAAATCCACCAGTTGATCCCTCGACCGGTAGGGGTAAAACCCAATGGGACCCTGGCCAAGTAAGGCAAGCAACCTGCTTCCCAGGTACTTCGATATAATGCTGGCAACAATCAGGGCAAAATGCCTAGGACCTTTGGAGGTGATGGAGTCCCACCTCTAATTGACGGAACAGGGACTCCTGACCTCAGATATGACCCAGCAAACGATCTGGAATGAGATGGGGAGCTATTAATATCAATGGGGATTACACTGGAAAGAAGGTAAAGCTGGCAGGTGTTTCAAGTAAGATGGGGTTAGATGTTTTAGCTGTTAGTGATGTTAGCATAAGGGGAGAGAAAGAGAATGGAGTTGGAAAATTCAAGGTCTACCTGTCAGAACTCAAAGCAGGAAGAGCACAGTGGAGTGCAGGATTTTCCATCAGGAAAGCAACTAAACCCATTGCAATTGCAATAAGGTATGTAAACAAATGACTGATGTGGATATATCTGGCAGTCTCTAGAATGAAAATTACAATTATGTCAGTGTATTCACCCTGTGAAGGGACAGATCAAGATGGGATGGGCAGAGTCTGTGACACACTCAGTGATGTTAAAGGACAATCACATAGATTTACTCATGGGCGATTTCAATGCAAGGATAGAAAACTGAACAGAAGGGTATGAAAAAGTTGGAGAGGATACTGTGGCCAATGGGAATAGAAAACAACTTTTCGATTTCTATGCCAGTATGGGTTTAGTTTTTGTGAACCCCATTTTAAGCATAAGAATATTCACCGGTACACTTAGGGAGGCATGGGAACCAGGTCTGACATTGACACAATAACAACAGATCAGGAATGCAGTCAGAGGCAGACTTGTTTTCAGGGGCTTCTTTGATACCACGGAGTATTACTTAATCTGCAATGAAATTGGTTTTGTTAGGCGAAAAGTGCAGAAAGTTAGGTCCATTATAAAAGAATGAGAGTAGAGAATCTTCCAGACAAGGAAATCTAGCACACACACATCACAATTCTCTCAGAAATATACCAGTTAGTTGAATGTAGTCATTTTCATTCACTGGAAGAGGAATATACGAAATACAGGGACACACTAGAAGTGGCTAGAGAATGTCTTGGAACAATAATGTGTAAAGGAAGGAAGAAGCAGACAGCTTGGTGTAATGACACAGTCAGGGCAACCTGTAAAAGGGGAAAAAAAAGGCATTTCAAAAATGGCTCCAGACTAGAACTCAGGCAGACAGAGAAAGTAGTGTTGAAGAAAGAAACAAAGCCAAATAGATAATTGTAGAACCCAAACAGAAATTGTGGGAAGACTTTGGAAATAGGTTAGAACTTTGGGTCCAGCCACAGTAAAACCATTCAGGAGTGTTATTACAGTTGAAATCATGAACAATGGTGGTCAAGTTTACATTTGGGCTGCACATCTACGTCACACTTTCGTCGACAGCTAATGAGCATTTGTTCTGAATGCTCTGCTGTGACTGTTGTAGGCATTGGCAAAATTAAACTTGATTGTAGAGAGTTATTCAGTGGATTTTACTCTATCTGTTGCAAGCTTTCATCACTGATCAGCTGGTACATAATAAATTCCATATAAGCAAGGGGCAGCCATTATTTGTGGACTGTAAAATTTCTTCAAGAGCAAAACAATTAAATACATGTGCTTCAACTGTCACTTGAAACCGGCAAATTGTTGTCTAGACATACACAACCTGTCATTGTTTGTGAATCCAACTACAGCAGACTATGAAGAAAGGGAAGAAGGTACTGATAAGTGTTTTGGACAGGCCAGGAAAGCTACTAATGAATCCTGTGGATGCCTTGGGCAGATTAAGGTAATATTTTGAAGAGTTCCTCAATGTTGGTGAAATGTTCGGTGATGTGACAGATTTTGAGGTACAATGGGATAGGAATGATTATGGAAACAGGATCATATTTGAGGAAGTGGAGAACATAGTCAATATATTGCAGTGCAAAAAAGTGGCTGGGATCGATGAAATTAAGTCTGAATTCATTAAATACAGTGGAAAGTCTCAAATGGTTACACGGGATAACTGAAATGTGATGGGAGTTGGGACATGTTACGTCTGACTGATTGAAAGCAGTATTCACACCAATTTTCAAGCAAGGAAACAGAAAAGACTGTAACAACTACACAGGCATAGCTAGCTTCGTGGGCAAAATATTCTCAGGTATTCTTGAAATGGGAGTGTGGGTATTAATTGAAGACAAGTTGGATGAAAATCAGTATGAGTTTAGGTCTCTTAGAGGCTGTCAGGACCAGATCTTTAGCTTAGGACGGGTAATGGAGAAGTGCTGCAATTGGAACAGTGAACTGTATCAATGTGTTACAGATCCTGCAAAAGGCATATGGCCATCTTCCTAGGAGGAAACTACTGTCAGTTCTATAAGTTTATAGAATAGGATGCAAAATTCTGCAGGCAATTAAAGGTCTTTAAGTAGATTGTCAGGTAGCAGTTAGAGTTGATGGCAAATTGAAGTCGTGGTAGTTTCAGGGTTAAGATAAGGCTGTACCCTTCTATCACTGTTGTTCATACTATTTATGGATCATATGTTGAAGACAATAGACTGGCAGGGCGAGATTAAAATAGGGAAAAGAAAATAAGCAGTCTTGCCTATGCAGACAGCTTAGTTGTGATGGCAGATTCGATAGCAAGGTCACAGTATAAAATTTGAGAGCGAGATCAGAGGTGTAAGGGACATGATATAAACATAAGCATCCTCAAAAAATAATATAATAATAATAATAATAATGTATGTAGGAAAGAGATTTAAACATATTTGAATGCCAAACTGTAGGATAGATGGGCAGTTTCAAGAACTTAGAATGTATTTTCTCACAGTGAATGAACTGGAATCAAGGTGTAGCAAAGTTAATGCAGTGAGTGGTCAGCTAAGATCTACTCTCTTCTGCAAGAAGTAAGTCAGTCCAATACTAAGTTAACAGTGCACTGTTCTATCTTTCGACCAACTGTGATGTGTGGGAGTGAAAGCTGGGTGGATCAGGTTACTTTATTCATAAGGTTGGGTACAGATATGAAAGTAGCAAGGATGATTGCAGGTACTAATAGACGAAAACAATAGCAGGAGGGGGTCCATAATGAGAAAATAAAAGAAAAACTGCGAGTGAACATCATAGATGAAGCAGAGTGAACAGGCTGAGATCGTGGGGTCATGTTACGCACATGGGAGTAGCAAGGTTACCTAAGAAACTAATGAGTTTGGCAATAGGGAAGTAAGAGAAGTCGAAGTAGAACAAGGAAGAACATTTTGAAGTAACATGCTTAACATCAGATGAGGCATCAATGTTAGCACTGATTAGGAGAGCATTAAGAAATTTTATTGGGGGGACTATATATAAAGGCATAATCAGTCTCTGATGACTATGATGATGAAAAATATGAGTGTGCAGGAAATTAAATTCCAAGTAGTTTCTGTTTCAAGAAACTCTAACCAAGATGGCAAAATGCAAAGTTGTAATCAGATGGTTTTTCTTAAATAAAAAAGTGAATTGGAAAAATGCCAAAGTTAAGTTGCAAGGCTTAAAATGTGAAGGATGAAGGATATATGTCAACTTGAACGTTAAATTTCTGATGTAGTATACAAAGTACACATAAGGTGCTGGAAATATGACACAATTCATACTGCCTTTTACACTGTTGGAATGCAGCCTGGCCTATTGAACTGGTAAGACAAAACGTGCTATAGCATGTACACACATGCCATGGAAACCATTTTCGACACATACTGTAACTGCAGCTGCAGTCTCTGTAACAAAGTATGATTGAATAAATGATCTCTAACATGGAAACCATGAATTGATGGACATAAGTTTATTAGTTCAGTTGGGTGGCCAGAGATGGCTGATGTGTGTGGATGAGTGTGCCTGAGTGTTCCATTTCTGAGGAAGGCCAAGGCCAAAAATTTAGAATTGTGTATTTGTTTGTGTGTCTTTTATTTGTGTCTGTTGGTGGCTCAATGTTTGTCTTTACTGTGAGTTGTTCCCTATCATTTATTAGTTCAGTATCCTCTCTTCGATCAATCTCTAGAGTTTGTGCAAGGTGAAAAAAATTATCCTGTGTGGTATCTATGTGTTATTGTCAACCATCTGTTGTTGATATGGATATTGATATCAGTTGTGCATTACTGATCAATATGAATAAAAACAATCAGTTCATTGAAGTGCATGCAGTGGACAAAGTGCTCAAGTTACAAATGGATATGGCTGTGGTAGTGACGTTGCAAACATCTTCTGTAGATTAACACGTTTTTCTATTTATAACAATATCAGCACTTTGTTTTGTTGTAATGGTGGCTTCCACTGATGAGCATCTGCACAATTTACACAACTTGCTCACAGTATAATTTGAGATTTCCTGCTAGGGTGTTAACCATTATGTGATCATGTTGTTGCTGTCACAAGTCTACCTCAGCCTAACAGTATTAAAGAACTTTAGGATTTCTTTTCGGAAAAAATCATTTACTATCAAAGATTCATTCTGGGTGTGGTCACATTGGGCCATCCTATGCATAAACTGCTTCACAAAATGTTCCTTTTCAGTGTGTGCATTCACAGTCTTGCATTCAGACCTCTGTTTGGGTACTTGACACCTTTGTCAACACCTAGTCCTGGCCACAGATGCATCTCAGCATGGTCTCGTGACTATTCTTCCACATCACAATGAATATAGTTCTAAACATCCAATACACCTAACTCAGCACAGCAGTAATATTTCCTGAGAAGGAAGCACATTTATGTGAGTCTAAATTCCTTCTTATTACTGATCACAAGTCCTTGGTCTCTTTGTGCAATCCTTCCTCATCATTGACCAACAAAGCACTGTACAATGTTGGGTTCTGATTTTGTCTCATTACAACACCCCCATGAACATTACAAAACCCCCATGAACCACAGACAACGCCGAGGTGGGGTGGCTTGCATGCCTCAACGATGCAGATAGCCAAACCGTATGTGCAACCACAGTGGAGGAGTATCTGTGGAGAGGCCAGACAAACGTGTGGTACCTGAAGAAGGGCAGCAGTCTTTTTCAGCAGCTACTGGTGCAACAGTCTGGATGATTGGCTGAGCTGGCCTTTTAACATAAGCTAATGTGGCTTTGCCACACAGTTTCTGTGACCGCATCTTCTTGAGTAAAATATTCCAGAGGTAAAATAGTCCCCCATTTGGATCTCCGGGCGGGGACTACTCAAGAGGATGTTGTCATCAAGCAAAACAAAATAGGCATTCTACAGGTTGGAGCGTGGAATGGTTTGGTTGGTTTGATTTTGAAAGGGACTAAATGACAAAGGTTATCAGTCCCGAGCGTGGAATGTTCTAACCCTTAATCACATAGGCAAGTTAGAAAATTTGAAAAGAGAAATGGATAAGTTAAAGTTAGACATGGTAGGTATTAGCAAAGTTTGGTGGCAGGATGAACAGAATTTCTGGTCACGTGAGTACAGGGTTATAAATACAAAATCACTTGGTGGTAATGCAGGAGGTCTGATAATGAATAAGAAAATAGGAATGCGGGTAAGTTATGAACAGCGTAGTGAACGATTATCGTAGCAAATATAGACACAAAAGCAACACTGACCACAGTAGTGCAAGTTTATATGTCAACTAGCATGGCTGATGATGAGGATATCAAAGAAATGTATGAGGAGATAAAAGAGATCATTCAGAAAGTTAAGGGAGACAAAAACTTGATTGTGATGGGGGACTGGAATTCAGTAGTAGGAAAGGGAAGAGAAGGCAATATGGTAGGTGAATAAGGACTGGGAAAAAGGAATGAAAGAGGAGACCACTTGGTAGAATTTTGCGCAGAGCACAATTTCATGATCACCAACACTTGGTTTAATGATTATGAAAGAAAGCTGTATACGTGGAAGAGAGCAGGAGACACTGGGAGGTACTAAATTAACTTTATAATGGTAAGGCAAAGATTTAGAAACCAGGTTTTAAACTGTAAGACATATCCAGGGGCAGCTATAGACTCTGACCATAACTTATTGGTTATGAACTGCAGATTAAAACTCAAGAGACTGCAGAAAGGTAGAAAAGTTAGGAGATGGAACCTGGACAAATTGAAGGTACCAGAGGTGGTTGAGAGTTTCAGAGGGAGCATTAGGCAAGGATTGGCTGAAACGGTGGAGAGTAATACACTAGAAGAAGAATGGCTAGCTCTGAGAGATAGGGTAGTGAAGGAGGCAGAGGATCACATACGCAGAAGGACAAGGCTTTAAAAAAATCCCTGGATAACACAGGATATACTGAAATTAATTGATGAGAGGAGAAAATATAAAAACTCAGCAAGTGAAGCAGGCAAAAGGGAGTACAAACGTCTAAAAAATGAGATTGACAGGAAGTGCAGACTGGCTAAGCAGGAGTGGCTGGAGGACAAAAAATGTTCAAATGTTTGTAAATCTATCGGACGAAACTGCGTGGTCATCAGTCCGTAGCTTACAACCTACTTAAACTAAGGTAAACTAACCTAAGGACAAACACACACACCCATACCCCAGGGAGGACTCGAACCTCCACAGCGACCAACCGCGCGCTCCGCAGCGTGATGCTTTAGACCACTTGGCTACTCCACCACGGCGCTGGAGGACAAATGCAGAGCCATATAAGAATGTATAACTAGGGGAAAGATAGACAGATAAAAGACAGACAGATATTTGACAGAGAGCGATGAAGGACCTAAGTTGAAACAAGGATCCTGGAGTAGATGATATTCTGTCTGAACTGCTGATGTCGTTAGGAGAGCCAGTCATGAAAAAATTGTATCACCTGGTATGCAAGATGTATGAGACGGGAAATACCCTCTGACTTCAAGAAGAATATTGTAATTCCAATTCCAAAGAAAGCAAGTGCAGACAGGTGTGAAAAATTACAGAACTATCAGTTTAGTAAGTCATGGTTGCAAAATTTTAACACAAATTATTTACAGATGAATGGAAAACCTTGTGGAATCCGGCCTTGGGGAAGATCAGTTTGGATTTAGAAGAAATGTAGGAACATGGGAAGCAATACTCACATTACGAGTTATCTTAGAAGATAGGCTAAGGAAATACAAACCTATGTTTTTAGCATTTGTAGATTTGGAGAAACCTATTGACAATGTTGATTGGAATACACTCTTTCAAATTCTGAAGGTAACAGGGGTAAAATATAGGGAGCGAAGAGTTATATTCAACTTATACAAAAACCAGACATCGGTTATAAGAGTCAAAGGGCATGAAAGGGATGTATTGGTTGAGAAGGGAGTAAGACAGGGTTGTAGCCTTTCCCCAAGTTTGTTCAATCTATACGTTGATCAAGTAGTGAAGGAATGCAAGATGAAATTTGGAGAGGGAATTAAAGTTCAGGGAGAAGAAATAAAAACTTTGCGGTTTGCCGATGACATTGTAATTCTGTCAGAGACCACAAAGGTTCTGGAAGAGCAATTGAATGGAATAGACAGTGTCTTAAACAGACGGTATAAGATGAACATCAACAAGAGTAAAACATGGATAATGGAATGTAGCATCAGAAAATCGGGCGATGCTGAAGGAATTAGATTAGGTAATGAGACAATAAAAGTAGTTGATGAGTTTTGCTGTTTGGGTAGCAAGATAACTTCTGATGGCCAAAGTAAAGAAGATATAAAATCCAGAATGGCTATGGGAAGAAAAGCGTTTCTGAAGAAGCTAAATTTGTTGACATCCAATATTAGTTTAAATGTTAGGAAGTCCTTTCTGAAAGCATTTGTCTGGAGTGTAACATTGTATGGAAGTGAAACTTGGACAATACGGAGTTGAGACAAAAAGATAATAGAAGCTTTTGAAATGTGGTGCTACAAATGAATAATGAAAATTAGATGGGTAGATCATGTAACAAATGAGGAGAAAAGGAGTTTCTGGCATATCTTGACTAAGAGAAACAACAGTTTGGCAAGACATATTCTGAAACATCAAGGAATTGTCAACTTAGCATTTGACGGAAGTGTGTGGGGTAAAAATCATAGAGGGAGACTGAGGGACGAATACAGTAAGCAGATTCAAAAGGATGCAAGTTGCCGAATGTATTCTCAGATGAAGAGACATGCACATGGGTGGAGAGCTGCGTTAAACTATTCTGCAGACTAAAGACCACAACAACAACAACAACAATGTACAATTGGCCTTAAGTGGATTTCAAACACAAAAATTCCAGTGCTTTGTCCTGGCTTCTAATGGTGAGATGCTTCATGTTTGATGAAGGTGACTGTCACTGCTTCCACCTGAACACTTAGACACAACATAAAGTGGAAGGGTTACCTATCATGGGTTCCTGGATCATTAGGGCTGTCATTGCTGATCTAGTCCTGTGCAAGCTGTTTACCATCTTCAATAGGGTTTATTGGATAAGCCCCTGGACAGTGGTTCTGGCCCATCTGCATAATTATTTTCCCCTTTGCCACAGTTTCTCAGTTTCTAATGGTGTTCTCTCAATCGGCAGAAAGTCCTTCAGGGCTGTAATGCTAGCAGCTTTATGGCAGGATGTGCTCTAGCTTTTCATGAGAAACACTGGGGAGGTGGTCCTCAGACTTTGCTATGGTATGCAGTTATATGTTTTGGCCTGGCATTGACAGAGATATTGTGCACCTTGTCACAGCCTGTCCTCTAAGTGTTATAGACAGCATCTCATGTAATGCTCTCTCTCTTCAGATCACACCACAACATTCGTGGGAATGCATCCATGTTGATTTTGTGGAACCTTTCCTGAACTATTACTAATTGTTGATTGTCAATGCTTATTCAAAATTTTTCTACGCTGTCCACTGCCCTTGACATCAGCTATAGTCAAGTTCAATCTCTTTCCAAATATTTTTCTGTTAATGTACTGGCACTATATTTCTGTGACTGGTAAAGGTCCACAATTTGTGTCTCTTAAGTTTTAATAAATTCAATACCTCTCAAGACATGTATCACATGACTGCTGCACCTTTTCATCCCACTAATGTGGTAAAATGCTAAATCCACACCTTGCAGTTCAGATGAAAAAGTATTCCACAAATTATTCCACAGATGATGCCTTGACCCATTCTTTGAGTTCATACAGACTTAGACTGGTTGGGGATCACAGCCTGGCAGAAGTACTTTATGGCTGTTATCTAGACACTTGCTCATGCCTCTCCATCAAGGCTTGTTGTCACAGTTCCACTCCTGGCTCTGTGGTAAGGGTGCTGGGGTTCAGCTGCTGACCAAGTGAATTCAGGTGATGGTCGACAGCTGTTATGGCCATTGACTTCATATGATGCACACCAGGAGTGGGCAGATGGTATGCCAGCATAATTGGTTGCATGCTTGTGTCACAGCAGGAGCTAAGGAGGCACCACCACCACCACCACCAATACTACTTCCTCCTCCTTTTGTGCCAGGTCTAGCTCCCTTGGTTGCCTATACTGCTGAGATGGATCTATCATCCTGGTGGGTGTTATCACCTCCCACCATATCACTGTGTTCCAGCATCCTGGGACTTTTTGTCATTCTCTCCAGCGAGGTGTTTCCACCATCTACATCAAACTGCCACCTTCAGAGCTCCCAACAGCAAAGTGTCAGACATCCTTGACCAATTGGATAATGTAGGAACTTGTTAGTAAGGCACAATTAGCAGTCATGTTGCCAATCCTGTCATCATTGTTTGGCCACCATGTGGGTCCATGACTACACTGCTGCTGCCCATACTCGATTGCACTGGTGCAGAATCTCCCGCCCACCACCAGCACCTGCAGTGCCCATTGCTGAAGCTGTGGGTGTTTCAAATGTATTTTCAGTGTTTGAGGACACAAGAGTTTTTAACTGAATAATTTAGAGTCAGGTGAAATTAGTACCTTTGTTAGGGTCTAATGATTTATCATGTGTTGGGTGAGTAATGTAGGATTTTTCACAGAAAATATTTGTTTATTAGACTTCAGGATTTTGGCTGTTGATATTTGTATGTTTGAGCCCGTCCTGGGGTGTTGTGCAGTGACACAAGATTTATGTGGCTGTGTCTGAGCACCACTACAGCATTCCTACAAATCTGAGCCACCATGTGCTGCTCCATGGAGTCCCTCCAGAGAAGTTCCATAGAAAAAAGAATATTGTCAACACAGTTTTGGGAGAGAGCTTCCATCAAAAGCTGCTAATGTAAAAATTGTAATTAGCAAGTGATAAAAAATACAGACAGTTGTGCAAATAGGAATACAGTGCTAGATATAATAAATGCTTTTGTTGTGTTATGTGTGAACTTGTGAGTTGTAGTTATGTCATTACTATGAAGAACACAATAATTTTGCAGAGGTCTTGTCTGGCAAGTGTCAGGCCGACAGCAAGAAGTAAAATTGTTCTCTCAAGAGGCAAGATCCCTTGCAAATGTGGCCTTTCCCAAGGAAAGAAGTGTGCTATACCTCCGTAAGCAAGGCCAGGAATACAACATGTTAAGCAGTCACTGGCAAACACTTTGAAAAAACCACCATGCAGTATTTGTAAGGGCTGACCACCAGAGGCTGCCTTCAGATGATGTACAAAACATGGCAACTGCTATGCCCTCTGCAGTAAGAATCACAGATATAAGTGCAGTCTGCTTGTAATTGTTGTCTGTTACGTGTTATTACCTGCTTGTGCTAACTGATATATTACCTTTTCTCTATCTATGTGGAAACCAGATAAACATGGCTTCACTGTCTTCCTACTATTGTTTCTGCATTACATTACAAAGTTCATTTCTGACAACTGTAGAGTATATAATCAATCTACAGTTTGCTGTCATTTGGAATATGGCTAACATGGTTTCTCAATCAGCCTTTCTCACTAATAGAAGAATCTCACAGTGGTGGACAGTAACAATTTACTACTATGCAAATATTCAAGAAAAATGAAATATCAGGTGACTCACCACAAGGTGGCTTCATACAGATAGAGTCTTTCAAGCTACATGCTGTTGAAGTTTCATCCCATGCAGCTCTACAATCTTCCTTCCCATCACACAATTTAGGTAATGGTACACAGGATCCCAGTGGAGACAGTACTCCATCACAGGTAGCCATCTTTGTATTAATTTTACTCTTTTCTGAAATTGTGAAATAGAATGTATAATTATGAGCTACATACGAGTTGCAATTTTGATATTGGAATTCAATCAATATAGTCATTTATGTATGTGGACACTGGATTCTGGTTTACTCATATAAAAATACAGGTATACTACATTTATAGCTCTTGTGTGTTATTGTAATCATTATTTCTTTCATAACATTAGGTGGCAACATCTAAAATTAATCTAATTAAAAGGACTAGTGAAGAAAGTGCATTAATCAAATGTTTATAGCCACGTAGTTCTATTTACTTACCATCATAGTTGGTTTAAAGGTATTACTGGATGATTAATGCCTTAGATGATGACCTGTCAAATTTCATTAATGAAGGAATAAAAATTATAAAAGGAGAATGAGTTAGTTGCATCGAGATATTCTAGTTCTTTAATGACTACATAAGTATGTGCCACATTACATTAACTGCATTAGTATTTGGTAAATTAATAGCAATTGTAAACTAATTCATACAAGATTCACTTTAAGGCACTAGACAATTAAACAAGTCAGAGAACATTATTGTTATCTATACAAAGCCACCACAGCTTAGCCCAGATAGTGTAGGATATTTACAACATTCTATAAACGACTTGTGAACTCTTTGCACATTATGTCTCTCACACTCCAACAATACAAGAACTTCCCTCTATTCATAACTTCCTTTCCCTTGTCTTGAATGCCATCTTTAATATCTCATGTACTGGAAAGTTTGTAACTAACAGAGGATAAAGCTTTTAAGAGTATTTATTGCTCTATTTTGTGTATCTTTGGTCCTCACACCACACTCTAAACCATACAGTCACAACGCTCACTGCTGTGAAAGTTGTTGTCAATAGACACTAGCGCTCCTAGAAGAAGCAAGCTGCCGAAGGAGTAATAATTATGTTTATATGTAATTAACAAAGTTGTTACTATTATTTTTGCATTGCAAGCATTAGTAAAATATCAAGAGACATACATAATCGGGACATTAATGTAAAAACGAAAATTTTGCTGTTGTAAAGAACAACTTTGCCATGAACAAATACTTACAAATATGTGTATATTTGCAGTTTTTCTGCTGAAAGTAAGTAGAATGTTAACATAAATTTATATTACAGTCTGTTCTTGCTATGACAGGCAGTTTTTTATGCATATAAATCTGTTATGGAGTCTAATGGTTCACACTTTTCTAAACTTTCTTTTTTTTTTTTTTTTTTTTAATGCACATAGGCTTTTTAGTGTAATTACTTTAGCTTTAAAAGCCGATGAAGATTCTTGTCATTTGTGGTTCAGCTGTAGCAATAACTGTTGAATTTGTTTCTTCTTTGGGAAATGGTTTGATTGCTTTTACTGTATTATTGCCACGTCTGTGACATTTTTCCTCAGCTACAGCTGTTGTTGCTGATTTGGTACATTAAATATTGTAGTTATTGTGTTCTATAAACGTTTCCTATGTTCTACCCTCACCAATTTTAATGGAACTGTAGTGAAGAAACCTTAACATCCCTGAGTAGAAAAGCGACATCTTTCTGCCAAAAGGCAGGTCTCCTGATGTTTCATAGCCATTTTTTAATTTTAATGGAAAATAAAAAATCTTCAGTAAAAACTTGGAGGTGACAGGATCATTGTAAATAAACTTTAATTTCATACCTTATCAGGGATCTAAGAAACCCCAAGAAGACAAATGTGGAGCTATTATTATTACTTACTTTTATGGCACTACAAACGTTCCCTAATGTAAAAATTATGTTAAAATCAATATAAATGATACTATTTGCACTCATCGTGTATACTATTCAGAAATGTAGGTTGCCAGTTGCTTGGAGCGCTGCTGTCACAGTGCATAAACAAAAATCAGTGGTAGTGTGGTGATTGTATATGTATGACTGTGATCACACTCACCCATTACCATACACCTTAATGAATTATACACTTAAACAACCGTTCTCATGAATCACACTGCCCATTGGTGAAACCCATATTAAAAAATGTTACATAGTTTTTGTATTTATAAAGAACAGACAGACAGACAGATAAATGTGGTGGGAGGACTTTCTTTTATAATGTGTGTGTGTGTGTGTGTGTGTGTGTATGTGTGTGTGTGTGTATATATATATATATATATATATATATATATATATATATATATATATATATATATATATATATATATAAAGACTTACCTTGGGGGAAAAAATGGAAGGTAAATAAATGCACATACACCCACACATTTACACAGACACAAGTACACTTAGGCAGACATACTGTAGAACTGTAGAAATTCCTTTTAGGAATTTTTCCTCTATAATATATATATATATATATATATTCAGCATATTTTATTCATATTTACATACTAATATGGCAGACTAATGTAGGCCTATTTGTAAAAGTTCACGTCTGGCACTCAGAATGACAGTAATGCCTCTAGCAGAGAAAGAGTCAAACATAGCAGCATGGTCAAACTTCACAGGATCACATGCACACTTTTACAGATATACATTATGATGGAGGAAGGGAAGACTAAAGGAGAGAGGAGAAAATTAGATAAATAAAAGAAGTTACTAGTCTCCACAATAATTACAGCAGGTTGGTTTGTGATATACTAGGTAAAGGCTGACTGAAGAGTCCTCTTGCAGTCCTCTGATGCTCGATAGACTAACCCAAGCAGTTGTTGTAGTGACCTAAATATACATTGAAATAACTCTCTCTGCTTCTAGAAAGCACCTACAAAGAAAACATAATAGGTGGCAGGAGAAGGAGCATGGAAGAGACACGGGTAGTTTCAGCTGCTGTTAGAATTGATATATTATGTGATTCCACCCTGAAGAAAGCCATATATTATTCACTTACATCCATCATGTGTGTGTTCATCACTCTCATACTCTCCCTTCTCTGCTCTTTTCCTCTCACAATTTCTTCTATTTTGTTTCGTCTACTTCACTCCATCCCCCATTTCTCCTGTCCATACATAACAATGTACTACTTCTCGGCACTTTCCTCCATTCACCTTTATAATTCTATGACTATGTGTCTACCCTCTGTAGTCCCCCCAGCTGCCCATAACTGATAGTTATCTAGTCAATATTAAATTGAAGCAATATATTTACCAGTGTGATTAATAAAACTATTTAGAACAGATACAGAAGTAGATAAAAGATTGTTACTTTGCTAATAATTATTCTGGCAGCTTCTCAATAAGTACAGCTTGAATAAAGTTCAAAATACTCACCAGTAATATCACGTAAGAAAAACAAATCTAAAATTGGGAGCATCAGCAGTCCATCAAATTTGCAGGTACCGTTGAAAATTGCAGTGGGTTCCCATTTACCATTCATTTGGCACACTACTATACCACTACATTCCTGTCAACATAACAATTGGTCAATAAATTTAAGCCTTATATGGATAACTTAGACTACTCTCTGCTAACAAAATCAGATGTGTTTGTTGCATAAATGACCACTGTTTCTAGATTTTCAAAAATGGAATTATACAACTCCAACCAAAGAATTAATCTCTGATTAGATACAATTTATCACACTGATTTTATGAAAAGATTAGAAGATCTCTTTGAACAACTTGCTATAACAAACAAAAATCAAGAGAGTTATGTTAGGGAGTGAATGTTATGGGTGGATGGGTTGTTGGGGACAGGGAGACCAAACTGAGAAGATCATCAGTCCAGGAGGAGTGAGGACAAGAAGGAGAGACAGGGAAACGAAATGCAGTCCAGGGACGAAAGAAGAGAGAAAAACTGCATTAGCTCAGAGGTCCATACTTGGCACACGTGTACTCACGAAAGAATCGTGAGCCCCCTGGGGGGGTGTGGAGATGTTTGCATGTTTGTTATATGCATTTCTCTGGAATTTATTTGTGGTTACATGTTGCTCATTTTCAGGATTGTAATTATCTTCTATTCTTGAACTAAAATGGGAAATATCTTTGTTCAACCTCTGGCGGTGAGGTAAACTTAGAACCTGTTTTGGGCAAAAAGATAGTAATAATTAATGTACTCTGCAGTGCAACTAACATCTTTCATTGATTAATACATCCATCAAAATGAAGAACTTTCAGGGTCTTGTAATGAGTAAGGATGTGCATTAACGAAAGAAAATTAAATAATAGAAACACAATCTGAGTCTCATATTAGTTCCTGATGGTATTCATGCTTATGTGTAGTAACCCACAGATTAGTAAGCACATACCTCCTCAAAAACATATGTGCTGTCACATGCCCTGTCTGTATGCCCATGCATTTTGAGCAGCATGCTGCCTGCATAATGTGGCAACCACAGGACACCTAAGCTGTGACTGGTGCCACCAGCTGTATGCTCTACATGCAGCTCTCATGAATCAATGGGTAAACTCTTTGGAAAGCAGGCCAAAGACAAAGTGGAAGCAATGTAAAATATGTGGCTGGGTTGCAAAACCACAAACAAGGTCCCAACAACAAGGTTAGCATTCTGTGCTTACTTCTTGCCCACATTGTTTTGCGCACCATGAGAGTGCTGCTTGCTCCAAACAATGGACCTTGTGCTAAAAACATCATAGGAAAGGAAATATCACATTGGTGTGCCATTCACAGCATCTAGCTCAACAAATGGAAATTGACAGTGATTCTATTTTATCAGTTCCTCCATGTCAGAACAAGCTTTTTATCAAAGTGTGAGTGCTGAACAGTTATCATCACAAATGAATATTAGAGTAGTTATCTCACTTCTCTGTTCACAAATTTATCACTGGCATCCCCAACACTGACACACATTGAATACCATTTTGTAAGTTGCAATAAACAGCAAGTTCCTGTGCTTGGTTTACAAATCTGTAGTTTGACAAGTCGCATTAGTGGTTGTTAATTATGGTAGTACTGAAGATTTGTTTGGATTGAATGCCTTTATTTGCTTTCAGGTTTTCTGTTGTGGACATTGCGCATCTTGCATCATTTCAGGTCCTTTTTACTTTGAAATGTTCAGTTCTCTTTTCTGGTGATCTAAGGTATGCAACTAACTACAGTAGAACCTCATTTTTACGCTTTTCAGAGGACTTTAGTGAAATGGTGTAAAATACAGGAAAATGTAAAATGCAGGAAATAATGTTTTAAATGGTAAAATATGCTTACTGGATCAGCCTTGCATTTTCGTAGTTTGTGTGTGATATATGTACATAATAGTCATCTAAATACTCACCAGGGAGTTGATTATACAATACAGATTATCCTAATTTTTACTATTTTAAGTGCCAGTAAAAACTGGTAATTTTATGGCAAGTAGAAATTTTTGACGTAATTTCATTCATTATAATCGAGGACGCCGCTATTTTAAGCACCAGGCAGAACTGGTAATTTTATGGGAAGTAGAAATTTTTTACGTGATTTCATTCATTATAATCGAGGGCGGCACTGCTGGGATATAAAACATCTTCAAAATTACCTGAATCGCTTCGATAGATAACGTTTGGACGCCGCTGCCAGGCTATGTAACACATCTTCAAAATTACTGCCTTTCACCGGAATTAATTATTTACATAGTAAAACTCCCACAGTTCCGTTCGTTTTGTATTTTTCGATGTTTCACACAACAATATTCGAGAATTTATTCACGTTCTCAAGTACAAACATATGCTTAAGTATTTTTGTGACATTTGCATAGGATCGGCATCTCTCACTATTATCGCTTTTTTGAGGTTGTGGGTATTATGTTACCCAACTGTGACAGATAAAGTTCTTTATTAACCAGAAATATGTATCATAAAAACAACACAACTATTTATTCTCACTTCAACAAAGCAACTGGTTCTGATTGTTTGAGTACTTGCCAGCCGCTCTGGCAAAGAAGCTAGCAGAAAGATGAACTACACCACCACAAATCAGCGTTATTCTCTCTTTAACAAACTGTTCTGTTTATCGGAGTACAAGCCAGGCGCTCTGCCAAAGTTGCCGATGGAAAGAAGAACTACATTGCCACAAATCGGCACGTCTTTAAGTCAACAACGAAACGTGAAATATACGTTTGAATAAACGCAAAGTGTCAAGAAACTCGAATGTGAATAATTTTTAAGCGCTATACTTTAAGGGGAAAGCCATGCTAGTGTCAATTTATATACATTACGTCATTTTTCTTCACGAACATGCTTTCAAAAAGTGTAAAACGTGGGAAAAGCGTAAATATGTTAATGCAAAAATGAGGGCGAATTAACATTGTAAACATAGGAAATTTGACGGGACCGACAAAAAATGGTGTAAATGGCGGGAAAACGTAATAACCGAGAATGTAAAAACGAGGTTTTACTGTATATGGTACACATCACATTTAAGTTTTTGTCATGTCCGTTTTTCCCCCCCCCCCCCCCCAGATGCGTCCAATACTAGTCTCCTTAGGCTAATGCCACACTAGGCGATTTTCTCCTCTTGACAATAATCGCGGCTGAAATAGTCGCCTTTATGTGCCACACTTCAAACGTTATAATCATGGGGGATGAAGTCGCACCATACTTGACTGGGTGCCAAACTAGCGACAACAATTGGTGGTTTCTGCAGCTGTGTTGCAACCAGCCATGAGGGGCAAAACTTTAACTTTCATCTGCGGTAGTATTATATGTAGTTTGTCTTTGTAGGCTATCTTTATAACCTTGTGGTTTTATGTTGTAGAAACATATTTCTCCACCTCAATTACAATCAGTTCACTCTCCATTGATCTACTGGAATGACATTTGCAGAGTTTTTGGACATTGTCACTCACAGATGAAACAGAACTGATAAAGAGATGAAATGGGTATCGGATTTTAAAATTTTTTGATATTTATGGAATGTGAAGTTCAGAACACAAATAAGAATCATCAAAAACCATTCAACGCAACTCTCAAAAATGCCCGAGAAAATCAACTTTGAAGTTTTACAAATATACAGAAGTGACAATAATTAAAATAGTTGCACCATCTGTTGGTGTAGCTCAAGCCTTACAAACTTAGGGGCGGTGGTTCGAATCCTGCGGTAACATGTTTTTATTGTTTTTCGGCTTTTTGTTCAAATGCTTACCCAATTTTAATATCTAATAGTAATTTTTATGTTTTTTTGTTTATTCGTAATTTTCTGTATTTTATAATAGGTTTTAAAAATTATGGTTTCAATAAAAAAAACATAAGTTTCATTTTTTACAGTATTGTTTTCAATATTAGTTGATGACGGTAGGTTTTGATTGTTCAATTTGTGAAAAGTTATGATGCTGTTTTCGGAATGTCATCTTTATAGCTACTTATGGCTTTTAAGCAGCTAACCTGCTCAAAACATTTAATAAATAACTACAAGGTGTTCAGCTCATCTACATACACAACCAAAAACTGACAACACATGGAATTAGAAATCCCAAATTGTTTTATATTAACTGACTTAGAAAACAAACAACAAAAATATTTATCACAGCGAGATTCGAACCACCAACTCTAAGAGATGTGATGCTAGAATGCTACCACCTGAGCTACACCTACAGATGGTGCAACTGTTTTAATTATTGGTATTTATGTGTAGGTACTTGCAAAACTTCTAAGCCGATTTTCTTCTGAAGTTTTGAGGGTTGTGAAAATGGATTTGGCTGATTGTTATTTAAGTTATGACCTTCATGTACCATAAATATACAGAAATTTTAAAGTCCAATATCCATGCAGTCTCTTTGTGAATACAGGGAGGCCCCCCCTCACCCTCCTGAAAATATATGCTATATTTGCCACTAGTTTTGTCAGTTCTGACTGGATATTTTAAAGCTACTGGGCCATCATTGGTGCATACCATCTACCATAACCTGTCAGAGTGCTTACTTAAACTGGTTGAATGTCGATTATTTTCAAAAATTGATTTGGCCAACACCTAATTACAGGTTCTATTAGAACAGTGATAGCCAAACTCATGAAGAAGATAATAAATTTCATTAAATATGAAACAGGAGTGATGTCGAGATCTTATTGCCTGTTGGTGTCAGATATATGTGCCTTTAAGTGGACAAACTGATTCTTTTCTTTTACATCTAACATTGAATGAATGACTTTTTTAATAGTTAACTTTGTGGAGGTATTGTTATGTGGAATATAATTAATACTGATTCAGGCACAAGTGTTCCAGAGCACATCACTGAAGGCAAATTGTTAAATATGAGGCTCCTTGGCAGACAACTCCCAAGTGTTCCCACACTGACACAACAACATTGTCAGTTATGATAGCGAAGGGTGCAAAACCATTGAGATTGGATTGTGGATCAGTGGAAACATGTCACTCGTATGTGTCAAATTTATTATTACACCAGTTGAATGGTGTTATTACACCAGGTGAACAGCTGCTGGAGACATGCACTGCACCATGGCTACAGGCTCTTCAAGGCAGTATATGCTACAACAGATGTTTGCCTGTACGTGCGGACTATGTGACATTATTGCAGACTGTTAGCACCCCCTTTCATGCTTGATATCTTTCCCACTATTGGTAGCATCAATCAGCAGGATAACTGTCCGTAACCCAAGGCCAAAGTCAAATTACAATAGTTTGAGAAGAATGATAATAAACTCTAGTTTAAGTTAGGGTCAGAGAGTTTACTGGATCAAAACTAGATAGAAATTAGATGGGATACTATCAAATGCAAGTTCTGCACTCAAAAATCACAGGCTCATAATTTGTGAGAATTGCATGACATACTTTACCACTTTTTTATGAAGGAAGATAGAGGAGTACTGTCCCAGTGCAATTCATGTACCATCATGAAGATGTGTGATATAAATATCAATGACATTGAAAACATCTAAAATTAAACATTGCTAAAGTGACTGATGGAATCCCTGTCAGACCAAAAAGGAGATGACCTACAACATCTTCTGTGTCCTTGTACAATAATGGGATGGACTAGGATGTTGTAGAGGTTGAGTGGGTGATGGAACACTACTTCAGGAGGGTTTGGAAGGATTTGTGTAGAATGTCTCTTACTTCAGTGCACGATGAAAGATACTGAAAGCCCTGATGAAGGATGTGATTCATTTTCCCAGTTCATGGCAGTATTGGGTGACAAGAGGAACATTCTTTTGTGGCTGGCAGTGGCGGCTGGTGGGCTGTTTATTAGGAGGGGCGGCACGCCTCTTCAATTGTACACGACATTTTGTCCCTTCAGAACATTTCTTGAACGGTGAGAATATAGCATTAATTTTATTAGCTAGTTAACTAATTTAACCCTTCATCTAACATGACTTTTTCCTCTTATACCAAAATTCTTTCGAGTGTGGAGAAACAACTCTCACTTTCCGCTGTTGTCATTGGTATTGTACGAATAATACGCACGAGTTTCACTGATTCCGGTAGCACAGCTTCTAAATTATTCTCGTAAATACAATTGAGAAGTGTTAAGCTCCGTTTGCTGTTTGTAAATCATTTCTACTGTATATGACTGTCAATTCCTGTCGCAGTTCACTTCCGTTTAAGTGAAATATTTTAACTGTGGTCTGAAATTCTTTTTCAGGGAATAGCAGCTTATGTTTTGGAAACAAACTGGGTTGCAATAGGCCTAATACTGCTGCTGACAAGTGATTGATAAATGCAAAACGCTCATGAATGTTAGCCATAACAAGGTCACAAACTTCCTTTGCAACAGTTTTACGACAGTCTAAAAAACAGAATCGTTTTGGGCCGGTGATCTCTTCATTTCCATTCCCAGACTGCCAATGATGATCGGCATCAAGAGTTTCTCGTCAGTTGTATAGCTGACTTGAAATCGGAGACATTCTTAAGAGCTTTCGCACTATCAACATGTCTACTTTGCAGTTGATTACATAAAATATCGCAGTGTGGCAAGAGCTTATTGAAAAACTCAAGCCACAAGAGAAACTCTTTGTCAATGATAAGTTTTCCAAGTCCAACTGCTTTCCTAGTTGTTGAATAATCATTGCTGGCATCATCCTCAATTATCCCAAGGTATTCAGGTTTTACTGTCTTGTACTTAACTACGGTGTTCACAATTCGCGTTTTAAAATTCCATCTTGTGTCAGCATTTCTTGGAAGACGTTTCTTCACAATATTATCTAGTATGGCAGTTCTTTTCACTGATTTTGAGAAGAAAGTAGAGAATTCCTGTAAATTGCTAAAAATATTCTCAGTTCTTTGTGCTGTGTTGCACAGCGCTCTACAATGAGATTAAGTTGGTGGGCATAACAGTGTACAAAATTTGCTCTCTCATACACTGCTTCCACTCTTGCCTGCACACCAGTGTGTCTGCCACTCATAACCGAAGCTCCCTCATATCTCTGAGCTATCAGTTTTTCCGGAGAGTCGTCAATCGTTAGTTTTTTAAGCTAGTTGAACACTTCACTACTTATTGCTTCAGCTATGTGAACTTTGTGTGTTACGAAATTTATGAACCTTTCATATACTTTCCCCTTTAATTCGTATCGAATAATAAATACTAGTTGAGACAAGGTAGCACAATCTATCGTTTCATGAACTTCAATAGCGACATAATCTGTTTCTGACATTTCTTTGGAAACTAACTGATGACACACAGTATATATACCGTCCAACAGTTCGTTTTGAATTGTTTTGGAAAGCCCCCAGAAAACACGATTATTGGATTTTTAATAAGTACCTTCAACGTGGAATCCAGTTCTGCCATGAGATTGACCAAACCCCGAAAAATACCAGGATTATCTGAAGCATCCGTTTCGTCATGTCCCCGTAGTGCAAGTTCAAATTTCCCACAAAACTTGATACAGTCGATCAACTTGCTAAGGATGTAACGATTCTTAGAAACATCTTCATTAAACTTCTGAATCCTCAGTCTGTAAGCTGTATCCAGCTGACATCTAATATCGACTTTGCCAAGCAAAATGAATTCGATGTTACTGTTTATGTGAAGTTCACTTAATTTGTGTGTGTGTGTGTTTTTTTTTTTTTTCTACTTTTGCTTTTGCCCGCATTTTGTGCCTGTAAAATGTTCAAATCAGGTCTCGGTGGTCCTAACCTTTTTAATTCCAACTTTCCCTCAAAAGTCAATTTATGACTACCAAATGTTAAAATATAATTTACGCTATTTGTATTATTGATTCTAAATAGGAAATTAGAACAACAGTTAGGCAATAACACGCACCTTCACAACAACGACTCTAGTATCACACGCACTGCACCTGTTAGAAACTGCCTGACCGGTGCCGGTGCACCCTTTGTATTTCGCGCCCTTGGACGCCGTCCTAAGCGGTCCGGTTCAGCACACTACCCCCACCCAACGCCCAGTACCCCCCCTCACTCGAAGCGCCCGTTGCCAGCCTTTACACAGCGCGGACGGATAGCGTAGAGTCCGACAGTCAGCCCATTCTGAAAACATTCGCTTACCCTGGCTGGCAGACTACCTAGTCTAAAAACATTGATCATTCACTTACACGGGCTGCTGCTACACGAAAATTATTCGAGTCGATTGGTGATTATCGATTGGCACGTATTCTGTGTTGGATATTTTTGGGAGGGCGCCGCCCCAGAGTCCTTAAGGAGTAACCGCCACTGGTGGCTGGTCATTGGAATTGGAAGGAGGATTGGTGGTGTGTGGGGATATAGCATGCGGAATCTGTTTGTGGACTGCATCAGGAGGCTGATATCTGCCTGTTAAGGCCTTTGGATTATTGGGTAAGGTACTTCTCAGTACTGCAAATTTGCCATACGTAGGTGGCAAGACTGTGGGAAGGATTTTTTTATGTGTGGTGGATGGCAACTGTCAAAGTGCAGGTACTGTTGGTAATTGGTAGGTTTAATGTGGATAGAGGTGTGGGTGGACCATCAGTGAGATGGAAATTAACATCCAGGAAGATGGCATGTCAGATTGAGAAGGACCAAATGAAAATGGTCGGAGAAAAGGAATTGGGGTTGTGAAGTTACAAAGATAGGGTTCCTGGTCCTGAGCCCAAGTCATGAAAATATCATAAATGAACCTGAAGCAGACCAGGGGTTTGGGAGTGTAGGAAGGTTTCCTTAAGGTGGCCTACAAATGGGTTGGCATAGGAACTTGCCACATGATGCCCAAGGCTGTGCCCTGATTATATACTTTCCTTTCAAAAGAAAAGCAATTGCTTGTAGGATATAATCACTGAGGGTTATGAGGAATGAGGTTTGTTGTCTGAAGGATGCAGGTGTTCTAGAGCAGCAAGACCATGGGCTTGTCGGATGTTAGTATAAAGAGAAATTGTATCATCAATGAGTAAGGATCCAGGAGGAAATGGGTGTGAAGACTGGAGAGTCGGCCAATGAGGGTCAAAATTCTTTCAGACGGAGTGCAGTAATTATTGTTGTTGTTGGTTTTAGAGGGGACTAAACAGCCACAATAGGACATCCAGAATTATTAGGTTTATTTATTTTTTGATGGTGAATTTGCAATGATGATACGTCCCATACCCAAAATGACAAAGGCCCTAAAATGACAGATATTGTCCTCCTGACATAGTTTGCAAACAGATATCCTGCACCATATCCCCACACACACTACCAATCTTCCCTCCATCCCCAATAACCAGCCACAAAGGGGTGTCTCTGTTGCCACCAAATATCGCCCTGGACTGGAAAAATTAAATCATACCATTTGTCAGGGCTTTGATTATCTGAGCAAGATCCTTCCAACCCCCTCTGAAGTGGTATTCTCTGCCCACCCATCTTGACAATATCTTAGTCCATCCCTTGGCTGCTCCAAAAATCCAACCCCTTACCACAAGGATCATGTCCCTGTGGCAGACCCCAATGCACTCCCCCAAATCCACTCACCCATCATTTATTATTCCAGTCCTGTCACAGGGTTATCCAATCCCATTAAAGGCTGGGCTATCTGTGAAAGCAGCCATGTGATTTACCAACTCTGCTGCATTCATTGCACAGCCTTTTAGACTGGCATGACAACAAATCAGCTGTTGATCAAGGTGAATGGCCACCGTCAAACTGTGGCAGAAAGCTAGATGAACCACCCTGTGGCACAACATGCAGCTGAACACAACACACTTGATTTCAGTGGCTTCTTTACAATTCAAGCCATCTGGAGCCTCACCTCCACCACCAGATCTTTTGAACTACACAGATGGGGAGTAGTTATTATAACACATCCTACAGTCCTACACCCACCATGGCCTCAACCTAGATAGCTTAACATCCCTAAAACCCACAAGTAAGTCACCCCACACACTATTTTTTATTATCTTTATCATTTACAATGCCTTGCCCCCCCCCCCCCCCCCCGACACACACTCCTGTAAACCTCCACTTTAGTGGTTTGCAATTGAGTTACATCTGAGAGATTGTGTGAATGCATGTGTTTCCTTCTTTTTACAGTGAGTTGCAACTATTCTCTATTATTGATATCTTAAAGGAATTAAATTTTCAAAATGATAAAAGTATAATTAAGCCGGTATTATCAAGGACAGGTAATGCTATAAGACCTTGGTTTGAAGGCCTTAGTACATATTTTAATGCAATGCTTTGACCCACATTCATTAACCCATGAAAGCTTACTTACATAGTTTCAAGTAAAATTTTCAGTGAAGAATTTAGAAACAGACTTCTGTCTAATACGCCTTAATCCTTTAGGAACTATGAAAATAGAGTTTCCTTCCGATACCTAATCATAACACTGGGTTCCTTCTGCCATGTGAGTGCTTTATATGATATTTAGGTGTAGCTATTTGTTTTTAATGCCACTAAACATATGTTTATCTTATAATAACTGCACAAGCAGAATCAGGGATATGTTAAATTACTTCAGAAAATAATAAAATTCTCAGTTTTGAGTAAAAAATTAGTAAAATGAAGTATGTGCTTGTCATGGATGTTGAGATTTCAATTATTTTATGTTGAATCCAATTCTGTTTAATTATGAACAACTTACACATTCACAAGTAAAGACATTACATCTTGACTCAAGACAGACATTTTTTTATGAATGGTTTCAATCTAATGAACATATCTTCTTCGGACTTTCAAACGCTCAAAGAAAGTGAACAACCATGTTATCTCACAGTCAGTGTATTTTCAAGTGAGGAATGACTGCTTCACTGCTCTGTAGAATGTTTGATTCAGAAAAAAAAAAAAAAAAAAAAAAAAAAAAAAAAAAAAAAAAAATGAACATAGTTGCTGAATTTAATCATTTCTAATTTCTGATTCACTCTTGCATCATATTCTATTATGAAGCTACTTTCAATTGGGATGGCATCAACACATCCAACTCACATTGAGGCTAAGGGCTTGAAGGACTAACAGACATTTACTCAGGAATAAAGAGACCACTCACCAAAACGTACAAGCATTGAATTGTCAGTAGATGTACATAAAAAATGAGAGAAGGATGCGGGTCTTAAGAGAGTAGATGAGGTGTCATTCCAATCCTGGGAGTGGAAGGACTTACCTTAGGGGCAAATATATATATGTAAATATACACAAATGCTTTTTACAAATGTCTGTCTAGGTGCGTTTGTGTTTGGATATGTGTGAGTGTGTGTGTATTTATCTACCTTACTTTTTGTCCCCTAAGGTAAGTCCTTCCACTCCTGGGATTGGAATGACTCCTTTTCCACTTCCTTAAAACCCATATCCTTCCGTTTCTCCTCCCCTTTTTTCCTCTTTTTCCTGAAGAAGCTGCCAGTGGTGGCGAAAGCTTGTATCTGTGTTTGAGTGTGATTTTTATTTTTGGGTCTATCGACGAGCCGGTCCTTTTGGGTAAGTTATCCGTTTTCTATTTTATATATCATAGCCTTTGCTGGAGACATCACTTTGCCACGAAGAAAAATAATCCTACTCCTAATGATCCAACTCCACAAGACATGACTCAAATAGAACCTTTCCTGGAACAGTTCCGTCCTCCATCACAGCTAGACCCACCCGCTCTTCCTCAAAATCACCCTCTTCAAACCTTCCAGGAATTCCTTACTTCCAACCTTGCCTCTCAGATTTTCCTAAGAAACCTTAATCCTACTCCCAACATCACCACAGCTGAATCCCGAGCCATCCGTGATCTGAAAGCAGACCGTTCCATCGCCATTCTCCCAGCCAACAAAGGATCCACAACCGTGGTACTTGATCGGCGGGAGTATGTGGCTGAGGGACTGTGTCAGCTTTCAGACAGTACCACATATAAAGTCTTTCATGGCAATCCCATCCCTGACGTCCAGGCAGAGCTTCAAGGAATCCTCAAAACCTTAGGCCCCCTACAAAACCTTTCACCTGACTCCATTAACCTCATGACCCCACCAACACCCCGCACCCCCACCTTCTACCTACTCCCCAAGATCCACAAATCCAATCATCCCGGCCACCCCATTGTGGCCGGCTACCAAGCCCCTACTGAACGAATATCTGCCTGCATAGACCAACACCTTCAACCCATCATGTGCAGTCTCCCATCCTTCATCAAAGACACCAACCACTTCCTCGATCGCCTGAAATCCTTGCCTAGCCAGTTACCTCCAGAAACCATCCTTGTAACCATTGATGCCACTTCCTTGTACACAAACATCCCACATGCCCAGGGCCTCGCTGCGATGGAGTATTTCCTTTCACGCCGACCACCCACTTCCCTACCTAAAACCTCTTTCCTTAATACCCTAGCCAACTTCATCCTAACCCACAACTTCTTCACTTTTGAGGGCCAAACATACCAACAACTAAAGGGAACAGCCATGGAAACCAGGATGGCCTCCTCGTACGCAAACTTATTTATGGGACGCTTAGAGAAAGCCTTCCTGGATACCCAAGCCTGTCAACCCAAAGTTTGGTATCGATTCATTGACGACATCTTTATGATCTGGACTCACAGTGAAGAAGAACTCCAGAATTTCCTCTTCAACCTCAACTCCTTTGGTCCCATCAAATTCACCTGTTCCTATTCCAAATCCCATGCCACTTTCCTTGATGTCGACCTCCATCTGTCCAACAGCCAACTTCACACATCCGTCCACATCAAACCAACCAACAAACAACAGTACCTCCACTACGACAGCTGCCATCCATTCCACATCAAACGTTCCCTTCCCTACAGCTTAGGTCTTCGTGGCAAATGACTGTGCTCCAGTCCCGAATCCCTGAACCAGTACACCAATAACCTAATAACAGCTTTCACATCCCGCGGCTATCCTCCTGATCTGGTACAGAAGCAGATTTCCAGAGCCACTTCCTCATCCCGCCAAATTCAGAACCTTCCACAAAAGAACCCCAGAAGTGCCCCTCTTGTCACCGGATACTTTCCGGGACTGGAGCGGACTCTGAATGTGACTCTCCAGCAAGGATACGACTTCCTTAAATCCTGCCCCGAAATGAGATCCATCCTTCATGGCATCCTTCCCACTCCACCGAGAGTGTCTTTCCGCCGACCACCTAACCTCTGTAACCTCCTAGTCCATCCATATGAAATCCCCAAATCACCTTCCCTACCCTCTGGCTCCTACCCTTGTAACCGCCTCCGTTGTAAAACCTGCCCTATGCACCCTTGCACCACCACTTACTCCAGTCCAGTAACCCGGAACGTGTACACGATCAAAGGCAGAGCCACTTGCGATAGCACCCACGTGATTTACCAACTGACATGCCTGCACTGTGAAGCGTTCTATGTGGGAATGACCAGCAACAAACTGTCCATTCGCATGAACGGTCAAGGCAGACAGTGTTTGTTGGGAATGAGGATCACCCTGTGGCTAAACATGCCTTGGTGCACGGCCAGCACATCTTGGCACAGTGTTACACCGTCCGGCTTATCTGGATACTTCCCACCAACACCAATCTTTCAGAACTCCGGAGATGGGAACTTGCCCTTCAACACATTCTCTCTTCCCGTTGCCGACCTGGTCTCGACCTCCGCTAAATTCTAATTCCCGCCCACATCTTTGCCTCGGTTCTGTGGACAGAGCCTCTGCCTGAAGTGGTATCTCTGTCCAACTTCTTTGGTTTCTACAAATGTCTGCCTAGGTGAGTTTGCATGTGGATATGTGTAAGTGTGTGTGTATTTGTTTATCTTCCTTTTTGTCCCCTAAGGTAAGTCCTTCCACTCCTGGGATTGGAATGGCTCCTTTTCCACTTCCTTAAAACCCGTATCCTTCCCTTTCTCCTCTCCTTCCTTCCTCTTTTTCCCGAAGAAGCTACCAGTAGCGGCGAAAGCTCGAAGGTTTGTGTGTTTTTGTGTGTGTTTTATGTTTCTGTCGACGAACCTGTACTTTAGGTAAGTCAAAAATCTTTATTTTATATATATACTGTCCAACTTCTAACTTCTTTGCTTTCTACAGTTCTACAGTATGTCTGCCTAAGTGTACTTGCGTCTGTGTAATTGTGTGGGTGTGTGTGTATTTGTTTACCCCCCTTTTTCCCCCCAAGGTAAGTCTTTCCTGTCCTGGGATAGGAATGACTCCTTATCGACTCCCTTAAAACCCTCATCATTTCCTTTTCCCTCTCCTTCCCTTCTGCCAGACGAAGCAGCTAGGCTGCGAAAGCTTGCGTTTGTGTGTGTGTGTGTGTGTATGTGTGTGTGTGTGTGTGTGTCTGTGTGTTTATTTGTTGCTATCACTGCCTGTGCCCCTTCGACTGGTAAGTGGACTTCATCTATTTTTTACGTATATATTTCCTGTTAGGAATTTTTCATATATATATACCAAAAGGACCGGCTCGTCGATAGAAACAAATATAATCACACAAAAAAAACACATACAAGCTTTCGCAGCCTAGCTGCTTCGTCAGGTAGAAGGGAAGGAGAGGGAAAAGGAAATGATGAGGGTTTTAAGGGAGTGGATAAGAAGTCATTCCAATCCCGGGACAGGAAAGACTTACCTTGGGGGGAAAAAAGGAGGGTAAACAAATACACACACACACACACACACACACATTTACACAGACGCAAGTACACTTAGGCAGACATACTGTAGAACTGTAGAAAGCAAAGAAGTTAGAAGTTAGACCAACAGTAAAATAAGAAGGGAATGTAGAATGGAACTGCTATATAAAATATATATAAATGAATAAATAAAAATAAAAACAAAAACAAAAGGGAGGTTAGAAGACAGAAAAGATTTCGAAAGGTAACAGAACAATGACGAAAGTAATTGTTGAATTCAAATTTATGATACGAATATTATAGAGGAAAAATTCCTAACAGGAAAAATATACGTAAAAAATAGATGAAGTACACTTACCAGGCGAAGGGGCACAGGCAGTGATAGCAACAAATAAACACACAGAGGAAAGACTTACCTTGGGGGAAGAGAATGAAGGTAAACAAAGAAATATATATATATATAAAACAGATGACTTACCAAAAGGACCGGCTCGTCGATAGAAACAAATAAAATAAATAAAATCACACACAAACACACATACAAGCTTTCGCAGCCTAGCTGCTTCGTCAGGCAGAAGGGAAGGAGAGGGAAAAGGAAATGATGAGGGTTTCAAGGGAGTGGATAAGGAGTCATTCCAATCCCGGGACAGGAAAGACCTTACTTGCGTCTGTGTAAATGTGTGGGTGTGTGTGTTTTTGTTTACCCTCTTTTTTCCCCCCAAGGTAAGTCTTTCCTGTCCCGGGATTGGAATGACTCCTTATCCACTCCCTTGAAACCCTCATAATTTCCTTTTCCCTCTCCTTCCCTTCTGCCTGACGAAGCAGCTAGGCTGCGAAAGCTTGTATGTGTGTTTGTGTGTGATTTTATTTATTTTATTTGTTTCTATCGACGAGCCGGTCCTTTTGGTAAGTCATCTGTTTTCTATTTTTATTTTTGTTTATCCCACCGGGAAAGTTTTCCAGAAAACGGATGACTTACCCACAGGACAGGCTCGTTGACAGACACAAATAAAATCACACACATACAAGCTTTCACAACCGTTGGTAGCTTCTTCAGGAAAAGAGGAAGAAAGGAGAGGAGAAAGGGAAGGACATGGGTTTTAAGGAAGGAGTCGACCAACGGTTGCGAAAGCTTGTATATGTGTTTGTGTGCGATTTTATTTGTGTCTATCGACGAGCCGGTCCTTTGGGTAAGTCATCCGTTTTCTATTTTTTATATTTGTTTATCCTACCAGGAAAGTTTCCTTCTATATCCAACTCCTTTGCTTTAAATTATTTATGTTTCCTGTCACTACCGGTGCTCCTTCGCCTGGTAAGTAAACTTCATCTATTTATATATATATTTTCTGCTAGGGACTTTTTCTATATATATTGGATAACTTACCCAAAGCACAGGTCCATCGGTAGACACAAATAAAAATACACACAAACACACATACAATCTTTTGCAACCGTTTGTCACTGCTTCAGGAAAAAAGGAAGGAAGGAGGGGAGAAAGGGAAGGATACTGGTTTTAAGGAAGTGGAAAAGGAGTCATTCCAATCCCAGGAGTGGAAGGACTTAACCAACTATTCATTTTTGATAAATCCAAATGGCTATAGTGTATTTCTAATAAAAACTAGCTATTCTTAAACTAGTGTATTCAACACACCTCTATTTTTGTAACTAAACATCCTTGGGAATTCGAAAGGCTGTATATAAACATACATGTTTAAAATATATAATATAATAACATTAAATAATGTTTGTCATCTTTTACAACATTACATTGTTGCTATAATGAAATAAAAATGAATGACAGCTGTACCTACAGCATCGTTGCATGCGGCTTTTGTAGCATTCTCCCAAGTGAAACAAAGTATGCTAGCTTTATCACACTTGCTATGAAGTTTCAGAAATGTGGAGCATACTTCGCCTTTTTTGTCAGTGGTGACCAGCACACATGATTCTGAAGTGGTGTACTTCATGTCCCTGTGCAAGAAGAGATCTATCAGTAAACAGTTAGGTTTTCAAGAGTATATTTCACAACATCATTTCATTCTGCCATAAAGCCTAAATCAGTTTTTTTTTATTAACACTGTTTTGTAAGATATTGAAGTCTACAGGTACATAGAAAATCATGTAACCAAACAAATGTGTATTCTTATGATTCAGTTACACAATGTGTTTCATAAAGTCCATTATTTAAAAAAAAATCTTCAACAGAGTGGAACAAGTCAATTTATACAGTAAATGGCAGAAACAGTTGTTCCTGAATACTTGTAGTAAAGATATGCATGTAGGTACTAATTTATTAAAGTAAAATTTTTATTTTAAAATGTACACGGCTTGACAAAGAGAACAGTATTGCACTCTTTTTCTCTGCCATTACTAGTTTAGAATTGTTTCTTAGGAGTACAACAATTTGTTTATTGCCTTGATACTGAAGGTATTCTCTTAGTACATGAGGTGTAGCGTCTTACAGTCAAGATGAACACTGATTATTTTTCAGTAGTGATTATTTTCTTGTGCAACATTAGTTATGACAGTTGTTCCAATTGGCCATCTGAAGCATTTAAAAGAAGAATCCTAGCTACTTGGATGATAAAGAGACTTCACTAAGTATCTATGCAAACTATTGGTGCTTCTAGAGAAACACCAAATATAAGAGAAGGGCTGTCTAGAAACTCAGGAAACAGAGACACAAAATTTTAATGAACCATTCATTAGCTATGACAGAATAAATGTTGCATTGTTTCCCATAAAGCTTAGACTAATGAAACTACTTATCAAGGTCTGGAATTCTTATGGTAACTGTTATGGCAGGTAATTTTTGTTTTTCTTTCTTTTGCGGCTCAAGAAGATCAGTGGGCCCCAATTTGTACTACAAAGAATTCATCAGAAAGGTGAATGACATACTAAACCCAGCAAGTCAGAAATCTTAGATGGTGGGTAAAAAACCACTTTCACCTTAAAATTCTAGCTGTTTTAAAAGGAATGATTACAACAAATGAAAGAAAAACAAAAGAGTTTGCCATATACCTTCTTCACTCTCCATATTGTGCTACTTGTTTGTAACTGAGAGCGCCTTACTTATCTGCCAGGTAGGACATTCACTTTCTAGAAACATTTACTGCAGGCGAGTGAGCTCTGTGTACAAGTGTTTTAAGGACACTAATAGTTTCTGATGGGTGGTGACAAATTGAAGCCTGTAAATACAAGCCTGTACGAGTTGGCTTATGATGAAATCAATGCCAACAGAGAACCATCATACTTCTGTTGAAACAGAACATAAAAAATGCAGGCAACCATTTTTCTCTAGTTCCATGCTGCAGAAGATGTAATTATGAATCCGATGAGATGACCTAAAACAATTCATTAACCCTCTAGTGCCCCTCATTACAGATATGTAACACCTGGAAGTTGCAGTAAATGATTTGTTAACAAACTCATTTTTCTCTAATGGGCAATGTAACAATGTATGGAACCCATTCTGTTGGTCAGTCTAGTAACCACTTGGTCCTAGCAGTGATTAAAGGAGTTTAAAGTCAAATGTTTCTTGTGAGGGAAACCATACCTGGGCACTAGAGGGTTAATTTACCATTTCCATAAGGCGACACTATGAAATTATCATCCACATACCTCCAAAATACCATTGGTTTAAAGACTGCTGATTGAGCAGTCTGAAATCTGTTTAAGGTAATGCAATAGTTCCATTCCAACAGTTTTATTATATTTCTACCTGTAGTAAGATAGATGAAAATCCTACAGGATGTGGGCAATGTAAGACTTCCACACTCCTAAATTCTTCCTCCTTAGCTAAAGCAACTATCAAGAAGTTAAGACCATATGGTTGCATACTACCAAGACAGACCTCCCTAATCTGCCTTTATGTCACATAGTGAACAACACTGTTGCTGAGGCCATTGGTGGAAAAATGCTTACACCATATACAAAATACTGCAGATTTTATCAATAGACTGGAGGTTCTTCATCTGAGTGGCACTGACTGACTAGTCAGCTTTGATGTGGTATGTCCTTTTACAAAGGTTCCTCTCAATGATTCTCTAACACTAATTGCCAAAAACGTACACCTTCCGGGTTACTGGACTGGAGACAAACTACCAAGGCAAACACACTTACTCCAGTCCAGTAACCCAGAAGGTGTACTCGATCAAGGGCAGAGCCACTTTCGATAGCACCCACGTGATTTACCAACTGACATGCCTGCACTGTGAAGTGTTCTATGTGGGAATGACCAGCAACAAACTGTCCATTCGCATGAACAGTCACAAGCAGACAGTGTTTGTTGGTACTGAAGATCACCCTGTGGCTAAAGATGCCTTGGTGCATGGCCAACACATCTTGGCACAGTGTTACACATCTGGGTTATCTGGATACTTCCCACCTACACAAACCTTCCAGAACTCCGGAGATGGGAACTAGCCCTTCAGCTTATTCTCTCCACCCAATGCCCACCTGGTCTCAACCTCTGCTAAATTCAAATTGCTGCCCACCATCTTTAACATCTTTGCCTCAGTTCTGTGGACAGGGCCTCCACCTCAAGTTGTATCTCCATCCAAAATCTTTGCTTTCTACAAATGTCTGTCTAGGTGTGTTTGTGTGTGAGTGTGTGTGTACTTGTTTACCTTCCTTTTCTTTCCCCTAAGATAAGTCCTTCCACTCGTGGGATTGGAATGACTCCTTTTCCACTTCCTTTTAATATATATATATATATATATATATATATATATATATATATATATATATATATATATATATATATATATAATATAATATAAAATAGAAAGCGGATGACTTACCCAAAGGACAGTCTCGTTGACAGACAAAAATAAAATCACACACAAACACACATACAAACTTTTGCAACAGTTGGTCGTTTCTTCAGGAAAAGAGGTAGGAAGGAGAGGAGAAAGGGAAGGATAAGGGGTTTTAAGGAAGTGGAAAAGGAGCCATTCCAATCACAGGAGTGGAAGGACTTACCTTAGGGGAAAAAAAGGAAGGTGAACAAATACACACAGACTCACACATATCCACACGCAAACACTTTTTATATATGTTTTTCCTGCTAGGAATTTTTCCTCTTCATTTGTTACTATCACTACCTGTGCTCCTTCGCCTGGTAAGTAAACTTCATATAAGTAAATTTCATTTATTATTTGCAGCCTAGCTGCTTCTTCAGGCAGAAGGGAAGGAGAGGGAAAAGGAACTGATGAGGGTTTTAAGGGAGTAGGTAAGGAGCCATTCCAATCCCGGGACAGGAAAGACTAACCTTGGGGGAAAAAAGGAGGGTAAACAAATACACACACACCCACACATATACACAAATGCAAACACACCTAGGCAGACATACTGTAGAAAGCTTTCTACAGTATGTCTGCCTAGGTGAGGGTAAACAAATACACACACATCCACACATATACACAAATGCAAAGACTCCTAGGCAGACATACTGTAGAAAGCAAAGAAGTCGGACAGAGATACCACTTGAGGCAGAGGCTCTGTTCAGAGAATCGAGGCAAAGATGTTAAAGATGATGGGCAGAAATTTGAATTTAGTGGTGGTTGAGAGCAGGTGGGCAATGGGAAGAGAGAATTTGCTGAAGGGCAAGTTCTCATCTCCGGAGTTCTGACTCCCAACATTACCACAGCTGAATCCCGAGTTATCCATGATCTGAAGGCTGACCATTCCATCGTCATTCTCCCGCCAACAAGGGATCGACAACCATGGTACTTGATTGCCGAGAGTATGTGGCTGAAGGACTGTGTCCGCTTTCAGATAGTACCACATATAAAGTTTGTCAAGGCAGTCCCATTCCTGATGTCCAGGCAGAGCTTCAAGGAATCCTCAAAACCTTAGGCCCCCTACAAAACCTTTCACCTGAGTCCATTAACCTCATGACCTCACCGACACCCCGTACCCCCACCTCCTACCTACTTTCCAAGATTCACAAACCCTATCATCCCGGCCGTCCCACTGTGGCCGGTTACCAAGGCCCTAGAGAATGAATCTCTGCCTACATAGACCAACACCTTCAACCCATCATGTGCAGTCTCCCATCCTTCATCAAAGACACCAACCACTTCCTCAATCACCTGAAATCCTTACCCAGCCTGTTACATCCTGATACCATCCTTGTAACCATTGATGCCACTTCCTTATACACCAATATCCCACATGCCAGAGCCTCGCTGCGATGGAGTATTTCCTTTCACACCGACCACCCACTTCCCTACCTAAAACTTCTTTCCTTAAAACTCTAGCCAGCTTCATCCTAACCCACAACTTCTTCAATTTTGAGGGCCAGACATACCAGCAACTAAAGGGAACAGCCATGGGAACCAGGATGGCACCCTCGTATGCAAACATATTCATGGGATGCTTAGAGGAAGCCTTCCTGGATACCCAAGCCTGTCAACCCAAAGTTTGGTATAGAGTCATTGATGACATCTTCATGATCTGGACTCACAGTGAAGAAGAACTCCAGAATTTCCACTTCAACCTCCCTTTGGTCACATCAAATTCACCTAGTCCTATTTCAAATCTCATGCCACTTTCCTCGATGTCAACCTCCATCTGTCCAACAGCCAACTTCACGCATCCGTCCACATCAAACCTACCAATAAACAACAGTATGACAGATGCCATCCATTCCACATCAAACGTTCCCTTCCCTACAGTTTAGGTCTTCGCATGGCAAACGAGTCTGCTCCAGTCCCGAATCTCTGAACCAGGCAGTACACCAATAACCTATTAACAGCTTTCACATCCTGCATCTATCCTCCTGATCTGATACAGAAGCAAATTGTCAGAGCCACTTCCTCATCGCAACAAATTCAGAACCTTCAACAGAAGAACCCCAGAAGTTCCCCTTTTGTCACCAGATACTTTCCGGGAATGGAGCGGACTCTGAATGTGGCTCTCCAGCAAGGATAAGACTTCCTTAAATCCTGCTTTGAAGTGAGATCCATCCTTATTGACATCCTTCCCACTCCACCACGAGTGTCTTTCTGCCACTCACCTAACCTCCGTAACCACCTAGTCCATCCCTATGAAATCCCCAAACCACCATCCCTACCTTCTGGCTCCTACCCTTGTAACCACCCCCGTTGTAAAACCTGCCCTATGCAACCTTCCACAACCACTTACTCTAGTTCCATAACCCTGAAGGCGTACATGATCAAGGGCAGAACCACTTGCGATAGCACCCACGTGATTTACCAATTGACATGCCTGCACTGTGAAGCGTTCTATGTGGGAATGACCAGCAACAAACTGTCCATTCGCATGAACGGTCACAGGCAGACAGTGTTTGTTGGTAATGAGGATCACCCTGTGGCAAAACATGCCTTGGTGCAAGGCCAGCACATCTTGGCACAGTGTTACACGGCTGGGTTATCTGGATACTTCCCACCAACACCAATCTTCCAGAACTCCAAAGATGGGAACTTGCCCTTCAGCATATTCTCTCTTCCCGTTGCCCACCTGGTCTCAACCTCCGCTAAATTCAAAATTCCGCCCACGATATTTAACATGTTTGCGTAGGTTCTCTGGATAGAGCCTCTTCCTCAAGTGGTATCTCTGTCCAACTTTTTTGCTTTCTACAGTATGTCTACCTATGTGTGTTTGCATTTGTGTGTGTGTTCATGTGTGTGTGTGTGTGTGTGTGTGTGTGTGTGTGTGTGTGTGTGCTTGTTTGCCTTACTTTCTTTTTCCCCCAAGGGTGGGTCTTTCCTCTCCGGAATAGGAGTGGCTCCTTGTCCACTTCCTTGGGACCCTCATCATTTCCTTTTCCCTCTCCTTCCCTTTTGCCTGAGTAAGCAACTGGGTTGCGAAAGTTTGCGTTTATGTGTGTGTGTGTTTTATTTATGTTACTATCACTACCTGTGTTCCTTCACCTGATAAGTAAACTTCATCCACTTTATATATATATACATATATTATAGAAGGAGACTTTCCTGGTGTGAAAAATATGTATGAAATAAAAGTTTGTTTGACTTACCCAAGGTATAAATAGCAATCAGATGACTTATCCAAAGCACAGGCCCTTCACCAGACACAAATAAAATCACACACAAATGCACATACAAGCTTTCGCCACCGCTGGTAGCTCCTTCAGGAAAAGAGAAAGGAAGGAGGGGAGAAAGAGTAGCATATGGGTTTCAAGGAAATGGAAAAGGAGTCATTCCAATCCTAGGAGTCATTCCAATCCCAGGAGTGGAAGGGGATAAAAGGAAGGGCCACACACATAAACACGCTAACATAACAAGGTAGACATTTGTAGAAAGCAAAGAGGTTGGGCAGAGATAACAGTTGAGGCAGAGGTTCTGTCCAGAGAACCGAGGCAAAGATGTTAAAGGAATTTGAATTTAGCTGAGGTTGAGATCAGATGGGCATCGTGAGGAGAGAATATGCTGAAGAGCAAGTTACCATCTCTGGAGTTCTGAAATGTTGGTGTCAGTGGGAAGTATCCAGATAACCTGGACAGTGTAACACTGCGCCAAGATGTGTTGGCCATGCACCAAGGCATGTTTAGCCACAGGGTGATCTTCATTAGCAATAAACACTGTCTGCCTGTGACCATGCATGTGAATGGACAGTTTGTTGCTGGTCATTTGCACATAGAACACTTCACAGTGCAGGCATGGCAGTTGGTAAATCACGTGGGTGCTATCACAGGTGGCTCTGCCCTCGATCGTGTACACGTTCTGGGTTACTGGACTGGAGTAAGTGGTGGTGGAAGGGTGCATAGGGTGCATGTTACAATGGGGACAGTTGCATGGGTAGGAGCCAGAGGGTAGGGAAGGTGGTTAGGGTATATCTGCCAAATTTTGTTGTGATTGATCAGATGGTGTCAAAGTCTAGAGTAAGGTAACCTCCACCATGCAGCATTTGAAATTGTATGCAGAGAGTAGGGTTTATGTTGGTTTGAAGGTTAAGTATGCAGAATTTCTTCCAAATCACACTAAAACGAAAATTACACAAATCAGTCAGACTGTTCTGATTTTTAGTGAGACTAATGCATATATGTATATAGATACTGGTAGTGTTTGTAGAAGCATAACAGTCAGTCAATAAGGAAATAAGAGAAATTACCTGTTGACATATAAGTCAGGCAGTTGGAGAGGATGCACATGTTTTGTTAAATTCGCTGGTTGCGTCATATGAAGCATGGTATGAGTGCCTAAGTTAATGACAGAGTCAATTATGCTTGTCTGTTCATTTGGTCCTAACACATTCAATTCTGGTCTTGGAGAGCCCATTAGCACACCTAGGCCTTGATCCAATGAGAAAAGCCTGTAAAATAAAATCAAAATTTTAATCCAAGGAGGTTCACTAATCTACTTAAATTGTGGATTTGGTTATTCAAGATAATAGATAAATAAAGAGCAAGTAGTAAAGGCTTGTTACTGTTTTGCAGAGTTAAATCCCCATAGGATCCAGTGTTTTGATCTTGTTTGTTGAAAGTTAATAATAAACTGAAACTCTGATAAGAAAAGAAATGTATCTCGCAATGGAGAGTATAATCTATATTTCCTTAAGTTCATTGGTAACATTTAAGCTAAAGTTATGCATTTGTGGATCAAGTCCCTCCATGTGTATTTCACATGAGCTCATTTTGTTTTTTGGTTGTGTTCCAGAGGGTTTGTAAATTGCTGAAATGATGTAATACCCTAAACTGTTGCTTAGTTTATTATTTATTGTGTGGCTGGTTTTGGTAATAATAATAATAATAATAATAATAATAATAATAATAATAATAAATAACAGAACAGCTGAAACTTGTTTCACAATAAAAAATAAATTGAACAACAGATAAAGATGTTACATGATGTCAATTCTAAATGTCAATCAGTGGCGGGTCGTACTCAGTTTTGTTAGTGGGACCCAGACAAAAAGTTAGTACCCAGTATAATGGAATCAGTCTGAAGTGTTCTTTCTATAACCTCCATTTATGTAACATCATTTAAACACATTCTAAAGATATTGAATATGCTAACTATGCAGTAGTTTTTGGCCCACTTTAGGTTATGGTAGTAACACTAAAAGTGGTCCTTTGCGATCGTCTTTTGACAGCTTGAAATTTAAATGAAAATTACGGCTTAACCGTGCATCTGAGACGAAACTTGAATAACCAAATTTGTAGAGGAGAAAATTCTCTACATCTTTCCTCTGTTATGTTTTTTTCATATCTCGTATGGTTTCAGAGATATTTGCAAAAATAATGGCGATTTTGGGATGTATGTCTGTCCGTCTGTCCGTAACGTGTTCCCTGGTTTTAAGACGAACTGTTCAACCGATCACACATAATTGTAGGTCGCCAGAGACCAGAACCTCCCTTTTTCAATTTTTTCGGACAAAAAATACGGTAGTAATACCAAAAAAAGCCGTTTGTAATATAATTGTAATTGTAAACAAACCGTTCATCTAACACGAAAATTGACTAACCTAATTGGTAGAGGGGAAAATTCTCTACAACTTTGCTCTATTATGTTTTTTCATATCTTGCATCGTTGCAGAGATATTTGCAAAAATAATGGCGATTTGATGATGTCTGTCTGGCTGTAACGTGTTCCTACTTTTTTAGGTCGAACTGTTCAACCAATCGGCACCAAATTTTACAGACATAATTGTTGGCTACCAGAGACCAGAACCTCACTTTTTGAACTATTTTGGACAAGAAATACATCAGTAATACAAAAAAAAGCCGTTTGTAATGTAATTTTAATTGCAAATAAACCGTCCATCTGACGCGAAAATTGAATAAACGAATTTGTAGAGGAGAAAATTCTCAACAACTTTGTTCCCTTATTTTTTTTTTCATACCTCGTATCATTTAAGAGATATTTGCAAAAATTATGGAGTTTTGACACCCTCCATTAAGTTAACGGAAGTCAGACATTCGCAGATGTCACGTGACATTCCTCATCCAGAACTGTCTCTGGCATACGCCATCTTGCGTTGCATATTTTGATGATTTTCTTATTGTAACTTACACGTTGTCATTTCAAAGCAATGGCGCACTGAAGAATTAACAAAAACACGTCGTTCTTCGTACAAAAAATGATAATCTAGTGTCTACCAATGCCATATTAGAATCAGTTAACAACGGCCATCAATAGTATGAGATTAAACAACGCAATTCCTAATATATATATATATATATATATATATATATATATATATATATATATATATATATATATATATTTTTTTTTTTTTTTTTGACAAGTGCAAACGTTTTAGCACTAGTATTTATATCTGTGCCTGCTAAGCAAGCCTGTGTAGCACTGCTTAATATGGGAAAAGTTACTTGTGGTGGCTCCTAGCGTCATTTTTCAGAACTTCATTCGTTCTGTACTCAATTGAAACTGCAGGAGGTTTCTTTGACCCCAAAATTACTGGAAAATATACTAGATTGTTTTCACAAAAGCCATGCAACTCATAGTGGTTTCACTTGAATAAATTAAAAGTGAGATAGTTTTGTTTTATGACATCACGTCTTTCAGCGGATCTATGAAAAACAAAGTAAACAATGCAAACGAAAGTGCTCTGTTATGCAAAGTAAACTACAACATTCATAACTGAAGGTTTCCATATAACACTTTGGATTTGGGATTTGGTAGTATTTGGCTATTATGAATCTCGAATCTGAAACTAGTGTGCTAGATTCTATGGAACAAGTATTAATCTAATGTAATGTAATCTGTTATGTGAAATGTTATTTTTTAAATAGGAGTTCTGGTTCAGCAAATATCTACATTGTTTTGTTCAATTTCACAAATTTGTCATCATCACAAACCATTTGCTAACAAATGATAATTACCCTATTTGTCAAGTAATTTATACATATCAGTGGTTGGAAATTCAACAAGCTGTATGAGTTAGTAGCAACTTAATAATATTTTTTGGAACAACAACTACAGCAACTGTATGCTGGCTTTAGCTTGTTGATACTGCCCAACAATTCTTATTCAAGTACCTAAACAAAATTTGGAATAGTGTTGTTTAATGTTTTAGACACATTGCTTTCATGTCTGAGATGTTTTGTAGAGTATTTGAAACTCACAGAAGTTGAGTGGGTCAGTTTTCATATTGTGTTAGTACATTACATGAAATGAAACACATTGATTTTCAAAGTAGTATTTTATGTATATTCACTTGTCAATATTTAAAATATGCTATGTCATTGTAAATAAATACACAGTATTCAGGATATCACACTCAACTTTTTCACTGAAAATAACTCTGAAAGTACAAAAGGTATTGGAAAACGAGTTTTGCAGACATGAAAAGGGTCTTATGAAAGTAAACACTATAAGATAGGCTAAAAAGTAAATAAATATTTTTTCACACAAACTTATGATGTTTTGATTGATAAACCATATTTTTTCTTACACAACCAATAGCAAGTAAAATTGACAAAACAATGGCATTGGTTGCATCGCTATAAGTCAATTAGATCTCGAGAAAATGTGAATCAAAGTTGACATTTGATATACACGAAGTGCACTGCTAGCACCTTCAGAGACTCAAGCAAGACTCATGGTTGAGCCTCAGGGCATGTTAGCTTGAGTGCATCATGTATATCAAATGTCAGCTTTGCTTTGCATTCTCTCCAGATGTAACTGACTTATTGCGATGCAGCCAACACCATTCTTTTTATAATTTTCCCTGCCAATGATTGCCTAAGAAATAATATGGGGTATTCATTTAAAATATCATAAGTTTGTGTTGCAAATAATATTTATTTACTGTTTAGGCTGTCTCATAGTGCTTACTTTCATAAGCCCCTGCCACACCTCCATGATGGCAAAAATAGTTTTCCAATATCTGCCATACTTTCAGAGATATTTTCAGTGAAAAAGTTGAGTGGGACATCCCGTATACAGTAATATTTTTTTTATCCAGTAATGATGTCTGAACCTCAAATTTTTGTGGAGCCCATGACCTCAGAATGCTGTCCCATGGAACATTTTGTAAATATAGCTAACTGTTCAGTATTAAGAAAGGAAAAGTAATATTTAATATGTCTTGTTCATAAATAGTAAATTTTATTTAATTTATCTTACTTGGGATTAGGAGTTGCTGCTGCAACTACCCACTCATCAGTAATTAGAACACCAGCAGCAAAAGGCTCCTTTCCCCTAGTATAGATAAGTGCCAGCCACGGCCAAGCGTAGCTATTGTGATCCAGAGACGGGAGGCTGAGTGCCTGCAGAGAGGAGCTAAGGTAAGGCGCACAGCGCACTCTCAGGCCCTGGCATACAGACTCGGCAGGTGTCACGTCGAAGTGTTGCAGAGGTGAATAACTGACAGCCATGGGAGCATCCACGACAGGAACCTGCTGGTAGTGTTCGTAGCCACTGTGGAACAGAGTACAAGTACAGAGCAATGATAAGTTTTCCAAAATACATTCATATTACCTATAAAAATGAACAACTCTGATTGTAAATCAGTATAAGATCCATAAGCTGTAGACTTCACTGAAGTTTTTAAAGTACTCCAATACTTCACACATATCTGGTCAGAGGGGTAAAATATAGGGAACGTAAAATTATATTCAACTTATACAAAACCAGACAGTAGTTATTAGAGTAGAAGAGCATGAAAGGGACACAGTGGTTGGGAAGGGAGTAAGACAGGGTAGTAGCCTTTTGCCAGTGTTATTCAATCTGACATTGAACAAGCTGTGAAGGAATGCAAGGAGAAATTTGGAGAAGGAATTAAAGTTCAGGGTGAAGAAATAAAAACTTGGCAGTTTGCCAATGATAATTCTACCAGACAGCAAAGGACCTGGAATAGCAATTGATCAGAATAGACAGTGTCTTGAAAGGAGGGTGTAAGATGAACTTTAACAAGAGCAAAATAAGGGTAATGGAATGTACTGTTAGAAAAATCAGGCGATGCTGAATAAATGAGATTAGGTAATGAAACAATAAAAGTAGTAAATAAGTTTTGTTATTTGGGCATCAAAATAACTTCTGATGGCATAAGTAAAGACGATATAAAATGCAGAATGGTTATGGGAACAAAAGCATTTCTGAAGAAGTGAAATTTATCGACATCCAAAATTAATTTGAATGTTAGGAAGTCCTTTCTGAAGTCATTTATATGGAGTTTAGCATTGAATGGGAGTGAAACATGGACGATAAGTAGTTCAGAGAAAAAGATGATAGCAGCTTTTCAAATGTGGCATTACAGATGAATGTTGAAGGTTAGATTGGTAGATCATCTAACTCATGAGGACATACTGAAAAGATCTGGGGAGAAATGAAACTTCTGGCAAATCTTGGCTAGGAGAAAGGATAGATTGGTGGGACACATTCTGAGACATCAAGGAATGAATTTAGTATTAGAGGTCAGTGTTTGGGGTAAAAACCATAAGGGAAGACAGAGAAATGAATGCAGAAGCAGATTCAAGTGGATGTAGGTTGCCATTCTTATTCGGAGGTGAAGAGGCTGGTGCAGGACGGGGTCACATGGAGAGCTGCATCAAACCAGATTGTAGACTGACAACCACAACAACATCATCTGGTTTGAAGAGTATACCTAAATTCAACTAGCATTATCTCTAAAGTTCAAGGAATGGACATAAAAATTCAATAAGTAGTTACAGAAAGAAAGAAATCAATTATGCTTTAGTAGTGCCCAAAATTTTACCTTACCTGGGCCACCATGAAATATGATAAGTAATTTACTACTAAAAAAATTTGGAAGTAAGTTTTCTTGATGGAATGAAACTGACATTTCATATATAAGTAGTTACATTATAGTAATATAGAGGGAAACAATCTTGTTCGGAAAAATATTTTTAAAAAGTAAAGAAAGTTGGACTTACCAGGCAAAAAGGCATCAGTTCGTTGATACACAAATAAAAACACACACACACACACACACACACACACACACACACACACACACACAAAACTGAGCTTTCGCAACCTAAGGTTGCTTCTTCAGAAAGAGCAGGGAAGGAGAGGGAAAAGGAAAGGATGAGGGTTTTAAGAGAGTGGGTAAGGAGTCACTCCAATCCCGGGAGAGAAAAGACTTAACCACACACATATACACGCACACACACCAAGGCAGACATATGCAAAATGCAAAGAGGTTGGACAGAGATGCCAGTAGAGGCACAGGTTCTATCCAAAGATTGGAGGCAAAGATGTTGTAGAATGGTGGGCGGGATTTTCAAACTAACGAAGGTTAAGACCTGGTGGGCAACGGGAAGAGAGAATATGTTGAAGTGCAAGTTCCCATATCCAGAGTTCTGATAGGTTGGTGTTGGTGGGAAGTATCCAGATAACCTCATTATATTGTTTAGGAGTTTCTAAGGATATGTGTCTTATAGAGGTATTAAATTTATCTTTTGTGTTCATCACTGATGTGTAGACAGAAACTACATGTGACAGACTAATTCTGAGGTATCAGACAATGTTTCAGTTTGGATAAAGTAAAAATAATTGAATAAAAAAGATAGGTTTTTATTTGTTAACTGCTACAGAAATTTATCAATTATCATACATGCCTAGAAACTCTAAATTATAAATAATAATAAGAATAAGAGCTAGTGGTTTTGTCTGTTGAAGAGCAGAATATTAGTGCCATTTTAAGTTAATTCTAAAAACACATCATTTAAGGATTGTGCAAAACATATTATAAAGTAAATTTATATTCATTATTTTGTAAAATAATAAACAACAAACTTTTACCTATAAGAAAATGTGAAGCCAAGAGTAACAAAGAATAAACTATCAATTGTACCTGAATCCGAGATAGCGGCATATGTCAGTGGCCCGTGAAAAGGCATCACTGACATTATGAGAACAAATAGGTCTCCACATTGACCCAATACGATAGCTCAGTATTCCCTCTTGGTTCAAAGCAATCTGACGCTTATGATCAGGATTTACTACAGTTCCACTTATCAATGCAACTACAACAGATAAAAGTAATCATGAAAACTATATAATGTTTAAATAAAATTTATAGAAATGATGAAGTTATTAAATATCTGTAAGTTTGATAGCACTACTGGAGGCTTGCATTGGTACATTTACAGTTAAAAAAAGTTATAAATATTTCTGAATCTTAGAATAATTAAAATCTATAGAACAGTCACGTCATTTAGGTTTTGTATGTCAGACAAATTTGTAACTATTCATATTGCCCTTCCTTTGTATATGTTAAATATCCTCTGTTAGTTCAATGTCATATGCATTACATGCACTTGAGGAATATTCTAAGAAGTATTCCACAAGTGCTTTATAAGCAATCTTCCTTGTAGACTAACTGTATATTCCCAATTCCTAACAGCCTTGCAAGCACATTGAAATCTTTCCTAAATCTGTCAGTCTTCTTACAGTTTACTTCATTATAAATTGCACCGTTTCTATAAAAATCTTAGGTTAATGTAAATATAACCTGCTGCATTGTTAAAACATGACACAAACAATAGGGTCCCAGCACACTTATGTGGGGCGTGTCTTAAGTAACTTCTTCATTAACAGATGACTTTCCATTTGAGAAAACTTGTTGTGTCCTCCCTAACCAAAAAACCCCCAATTCTAACACAAATCTGATTTAATGCCACACATAATCATACTTTTGTACTCCTGTATCTTTCTTTGTAAATGAACTAAAAGTAATTCAATGAAGAACAAAAATCGTCTGCAAAACATGTGTTTAATAGCAGTTCCATGTTGTTTCTACTAATACATCGTTTTCATTTGTGCTAAAACGTTGCATACATCTATATATGTTCAATATTTTAGCACAGATGATGACTATGTAATGGTTGAAATCAATACAGAGCTGCATTAAAACACATTAATGGTAATAAAATGCTGTTCTTCCTTGAATTTTAATGCTAAATGTTTGCTGGACACAAACGGATCCTGATGGAGTCCAATCTAATCACAAGAGAAAATTTACTTCAGCAGTAAAGTTTTTCCTTTGTTGTGTTTAAATTCAGATTCTATCATCCATGTGTGTTTGATCACTGTGTTTGGTGCCAATGGCAGCATTAATGTGTGTAAAGAAGTTCTCTGGGTTTTGTGAGATGTCTTTTGGTAAGATGGGAGTCAGCCAGACAAGTTCATTTTTTAACCCCTCTTTATCTACAGCATTTTTTTTACATCTATTGTACAGTAATGGCTGTTTCTTTAGAGATTTCTTCACAATTTTCAGTTCTACTTGGCATATATCTACCCAGTGTTTGATCAACTATTCTTCTAAACCCAAGTAACAGTTTCTCTACATTCTATCACCCATACCTGTACAAAGGAAGAACATTATCTTGAAACTTCAAACTGATTTGGTAGTACTACAAAAAGATGTAGTAGTTTTGTGAGTTGCTGTTAGAATCAGTAATTATAATCATATATAGGAAGAGTACAGTACAGTCAAATGACACAACATATACTGCAAGTGTGCTAGCTTTAGTCTAGCTGGCATCAACAGTTTCAATGCTTTGGAGACAGACAGAAAAAAGCTTGCAGAATAACTAAGAAGTACAGAATCACTCTGACATTTTAAGAAATAAAGTTATAAAAATGTAAGAAGTTTTAAGAAGATCAAGATGTTGATGCAGGTAATAGTTTGGAAAGTTAACTTAACTGTGCTTGATAGTGACAGTAGACACATTACTGACAATTTTTCTGACACTAGTGTGTTGTATGTAAATTCTTTTAGACCCAGCATACACAACCAACAGACATTAGCTATAAAAATAAAGCCTTCATGGAGTTTACCGAATTGAACAGATCACTAAAAATGTAGTATTTCTAGTGTCTATGATAGGTTTCCAGCAGAACATTAAAATTTATAAATTTGACAAGGTTAACCTTAAATCTGCCTTTTTAATTGGTGTTCTTAAGAAGGATCTTGGGGAAAAGTGGTGAGGAATTCCTGAAAGGTGGTAGGTGGGAGTATCACAGTTGGAAGCTGATATGAAATAGAAGAGGCAGGGCTACAAGATAGGATTAGGTTGGCTTTGGTGGCATAGAGGAGAGAAGGTCTTTGTCAAATCCCAACTTGAGACAGTTTTGGTGTAGCTAAAGGTGTGACCTATGGATATGAATGAAACTACTGTGGGGTTGAGGTTTTTGGTGGACACATTAACAAAAGTAATCAGTGGATAAGTCGGGGCTATTTTCTGACTCACTCAAAAATATTTTAGTAAACAGCCATTACAAAACAAGATAACTTATGAAGAGTATTTGAAAAAGTTTTCTATGACAGGTTACAGAAAGGAACTTATTAACATTTTGAGTCTTGTAAAGAATTCTCCCTGAATGAAGCGCTAGCAGAACTGAGAAACAATAATTAGCCTGATGATAATATGTTTTGAGGTCTTTGCAAAGTGTTCATTGTGTGGATCACAAAATTTAACTCGGCAAACTAAATTCCTTCATCTATGGATGGAGATTTACCTTCATAATAGAAAGCAGAGGATCTCATTGATAGGGTGTATTAGAATGACAGATGTGGGCTAACTCTTTTTCTTACTGGTAACTTACATGAGTGACATTCCAATGAATTTAAAGAAATGTATTGTTCAGTGATGAAACAAGTCTCCTGATCAGAGATCCAGACTCTACCAGGCATAGCTCAAATGGTACCATGATACCGGAAGAAGCCTAAAGTAATTAAAGACTAACAATTTAAGTCTTAATCTTATGAAGATTCATATTATGCAAGAATAACAAGACAAAAACGAACTTCTGGCACTAAAACTATTTATTAATGGTCACACTCTAAATGAAACAATAAGTGAAAAGTTTTCATGGGTTAGTGAGATAAAAAGTTGGATAAGAGTGTTGTTATTTTGCACATTTACACCCCCCGTTGACCATGTTCAGCTGAAAAGTGATTTACAAAATCATAGTACAAGGCAAGACAGAATAATAATTTTCATGTAGACTTTGCTTTCTTGTTTAGAGCTCAAAGTGGAGTTATGTACTCTACTGCATAAGAATTCAAGCAACTCCAGCCTAAAATTAAACATGAAATTGGAAATTTAACCAATTTAACAAAAAAATGGATTAACATTGATTTTCGTTATTAATTCATGTAAAAGTCAGTCTAGATCACAATTCTTTTATTTATTTCTTTGGTAACTGGTTTCGGTTCCCTACATGACCATCTTCAGACCACAACTGTAATGATATATAATAAATTATTTCTAATGTAAGTATTTAAAAATAAGAATAAAATATACCCATAATGTTGGCCACCGGTTGTTTTCAGCTAGAGCTGTCTGAAAGGTTGAATGTTGACTGCTGTAGGTGTTTACAGTATTTAAAGGTCCCTCTAATATTATATATCATTAAACTTGTTGTTTGTAGATGGTCATGTAAGTGACCAAAACCAGTTAGCAAAGAAACATATAAAAGAATTGCAATCTAGATTGACTTTTACATGAAATACTCACAAGTCTTGGAGAGTGTTTGGTGGATGTGGAAGTTATGCAATCAATCTCCAAAGTACATCCCATACATGCTTTATGGCAGTGTTTTTCAACCTTTTTGAATATGCGACCCCCTTCCAAGTGAAAACTGTCTGGCGACCACCTTCCAAATAAAAATATACTGGTGACTCTCCCTCCTCACAAACCTTAACAAATGAATCTTCTTTCTTTTGCTTCAGCTGTCTCTTAAATTGTTGGATGAATTTTTTTGTGTGTACCTTTCATAATGGAAGACATTATCCCATTTTTATGTGATTTCTGACACAAAAATGTTTCGCATTTCAGGCAAGACTCAGAAGCGAATTATGCTCATTAAGAAAGTCCAACTGTACAGACCCTTTGTAAAGAAGTAGATTTTTTTTCAAATTTTTCAGAATAATTTCTGTATCATGTTCTTTTACCCACTGATTGTCCCTGAAGACAGTTTTCAGACTGTGCTTATTCATCATTAACACACCGTACTGTAAAATAATCTATGATCTATTCAATTCATAATGAATGCTACACAAGGAACTCCATAATTATAATATTAGATAAATTTCACTTAGGCATATGTTTTTGTATTACTGAACCCCTAATTATTTTATGGTGCAAGTACTTCCTCCTGTGATGGTGACACCTCGAATAAGACATTGCGACTTCCCTGGAGAGTGTAACCCACAGGTTGAAAAACACCACTTTATGGGATTCATATTTGCAGAGCAAGCAGACCACACCATGTGTGTGACAGCCACACTCTATGAGGTTGAGAAGTAATTAAAAGAAAGTGATCTAGTCGTCAACATAATCCCTGTGACTTTTCAAGCTTTCATGGCGGATCTGTTGTAAATACACTTCGCGGGTTTGCCGCTGGATAACATTGTGAATCTCCCACAATATTTCATCGACCCAACTGTTCGACATCTTCAGGTGGTGATAGCTGTCAGTACTTCAAGGCGCGACTGATGGTAATTACGCGGCAGTGGTGGTATTTATCAGGGTGTTTGCAGAGATTACGCATGCGCGAGAGACCGTTCACTGTTGGTCGGCAGTGGCGCTTATGGTGCCCCCTGCTGGGAGCCAAGGAGGCATCTTCCGCGTGTGCGCCATGGGCAATGATGTGCTGCTGGACGCTCCTGTGGTGGAAATTGGAACTAAGTATTTGCGTTGCGCTGCATTCCTTCATGTATCCGATTTTCTCTTTTCTCCTGTTTTGTTTTGATTGCAGCCAGTACTGGATTCCAGGCTGCGCTCATCTGGAAACCTGCATCCCTGTTGATAAGATTGTCCGCCGTATGGATGTGTATGGCCTCATTAAAAATACTGTCCCAAAATGATGACACTGACGATAGAACTTCCGATTTCTCATAACACATCCGATGACCTGTGTTCAGGCAGTGCTCTGCTACCGCTGACTTACTAGGTTGTCCTAGGCGTGTGTGGCATTGGTGTTCAGTACAGCGTTCTTGCACAGTTCGACATGTCTGCCCTATATAAGATTTTCCGCACTGACATGGTATTTTGTATACGCCACGTTTTCGAAGGCCAAGCTCGTCTTTGACCGAGCACAATAGATTCCTCAGTTTTGATGGCGGACGAAACACACATTTGACGTCGTGTCTCTTCAGGATTCGTTCTATTCTTGATGACATGCCACCAAAATATGGCAAGAACGCCGTTACAGTGGGTGCCTCCGAATCTTCATCAACATCCTTTCGTTGAAATTGCTTTGATCGTAATGCATTGCGTATTTGTTGCTCAGAATAACCGTTTTGCTGGAATACAGTTCTCAGATGTTGTAGTTCACCTAGCAAGCTGTCAGTATCTGAGACCACATGTGCCCTGTGTACCAAAGAGCGTAAGACACTACCGCATTGTGCAGGATGATGAGAACTTGTGGCCTGCAAATGTAGCTTTGTGTGCGTTGCTTTGCGGTAGACACTGTGGCCCAGCGTACAATCAGGTTTTCTTTTTACCATAACATCCAGAAAAGGTAAACTTCCATCTCTATCCAACTCCATGGTGAACTGGATACTTGGATGGAGTGAATTCAGATGCTGAAGAAACGTGGGTAATGCCTCTATTCCATGAGGCCACACCACAAATGTGTCATCCACATAGCGCCAGAAACAAGAAGGTTGCAGACGTGCTGACAGTAGTGCTCTTTCCTCAAAGTCTTCAATAAAATAGTGGGCCACCATGGGAGATAGAGGACTCCCCATGGCAACTCTGTCGACTTGTTCAAAATACTGGTTATTGAATAAGAAGTACGTTGAGGTAAGCACATGCTCGAACAATGCCACAATGTCTTTCTCAAACTTACTGCTGATGAGCTGCAGTGAGTCCTGTAAAGGTACTTTGGTAAATAAAGATACGACGTCAAAGCTAACAAAGAATCTGTTGATTGTAGTTTAAGAGTCCTTAGGCGTTGTTATGAGAAAACAGAAGTTCTATCGTCAGTGTCATCATTTTGGGACAGTATTTTTAAGGAGGCCATACACATCTGTACGGTGGACAATCTTATCAACAGGGATGCAGGTTTCCAGATGAGTGCAGCCTGGAATCCAGTATTGGCTGCAATCAAAACAAAACAGGAGAAAAGTGAAAATCGGATACACGAAGGAACGCAGCGCAACACAGATACTTAGTTCCAATTTCCACCACAGGAGTGTCCGGCAGCACATCATTGCCCAAGGCGCATGCGCGGAAGACGCCTCCTCGGCTCCCAGCAGGGGGCACCATAAGCGCCGCCGCCGACCAACACTGAACAGTCTCTCGTGCATGTGTAATCTCTGCACATGCCCTGATAAATACCGCTGCTGCCGCACAATTACCATCAGTCGCGCCTTGAAGTACTGACAGCTACCACCACCTGAAGATGTCGAACAGTTGGGTTGATGAAATATTGTGGGAGATTCACAATGTTATCTGGCGGGAAACCCGTGAAGTGTATTTACAACATAATCCCTGTCCACACCATGAGGGATCTCTCCCCTCCCCCCCTCCCCCCTCACAATATTGGTCTCTTTTCACAATATTTGGGTGCTGAAATTGTGTTACACAATCACTGAGGATGTGACACTCTCCGGATCAAATAAAGACTTATCTGAGAAAAGAATATTGGCCCACTGTTTGACTCTCCAGGTTGCATGCTAACGATACCACTTGAGATGTTCCCTTCTGTGAAACCACAGCTCTCTGTCAATAAAGACCACTCTGGCAAATGCATCTGTACTCCATTTACCTCAATACAACTCTTCCTTAGGATGCCACAAGGTCAGATGCCAGTTGAGATGCAGTAGGCTACTGCAGAAAGATCAAAGTGCATTTACAGCCAACTGTTCTCTCATTCTGATATCATACATGTTCAGCCAAGAAGTGTCTTTGGGAGTACAGGTTTGCTCTCTATAAACTGTTGCCACATCTGAGAAACAAAATAATGATTCACATTAAGCCAGAGGTGCTCCCCTCCCAAACTGCAACCAACAACCCTCCCACCCGAGATATTAGGTCCTGTTTTGCCATATTGAAATTATATATCTTTTATTTCATGTTTTGTAAATTGTTTTATACAGCTCCCTCCCCCCAGGCTGGTCAAAAATACTAATTTTTCTGCCCCCCCTCTCTGCGGGCACCTCTGAGTTTAGTCATAAAGCCATATTGGTGCTGTACTGCACGGTCTGTGACTGTGTACACAGCAATCTTCAGTGCAAAACATGATTGTACAGACGTCTGGTGACAGTCTGTATGATTACATTGTGAAGTCTGCACAGAGTGGGGGGAATATCAGATTGTTGATTTAATTTTGGGCATCAGTGTACATACTCATAAGCTAATAAAATAAGATGTTGGAAAAAGCAAAAGGACTTGTAGAAGGAGGCAGAATAAAAAATATCAAATACTCTGATGATATGAATATACTAGCAGAAATGGAGGAAGAGCTTCAGGTAATGATGGTGAATATTTTAACCGTGGACAAAGAATTTGGAATGAAACTGAACATTGGTAAGGTCAAAGTGATTAAAAGTGGAAAAGAAGATGACATTACTTATATATCACTAGATGGCAGAGTATTAGAACAAGTTCAATGATTCTGATATTTTGGGAGTTTGGTGGCTTGCATTGAAAGCTGTAAAGAAGAGGTTGGACATGGAATCTCTGTGGGAGAGACAGCTTTCAGGAGAGTGAAATATTTCCTGACAGCTGAAAGCATCCTCATTAACATCAGGAAGAAGTTTGCCAAATGTTTTGTGTGGATCTGGTGCCTTATGGTTCTTAAATGTTTTAATTGAGAAAATGAAATGGACTAACAGAATGAACAATGATGAGATGCTGAGCAGGACACTGGAGAGAGAAAATTCATGATGATAATGAAAAAAAAAAAAAAAAAAAAAATCTTGGATTGGACACACATTCATAGGAACTGTATGCTACAGAAAATCATGGAGATAAAAGTGGAAAAAGAAATGTGAAGAAATGAAGAAGATACAAGCAAATGAAGGAGGGAGAGAGAGAGAGAGAGATAGGATTGTGCCCGGTTGATGAGAACAGATTTACTGACAGGAAATGTGAAGTTGTGTAGCAGATTGGAACTCAGACTTGGTTTTCTGCTTTTCACCAGCAGTTAGTTTAACCATAGGTTACCCATGCATGCCTCCCAGACTGATACAAACTTCCATATGTTGTACATATTCCATTATTTCCCTACACTGCTTGTACAGTATCTGTGGATCCTGCACTGGGTGAGATATTTATTGTTGCATGACTGGGCTTCAGCCTGAAGTACAATACATGCATGTCTGAAGGATACAGCTCATTGTATTTAAATCAAAGCATTACCTTCAACAATAAATAAATTTTCTACCCTGGGCAGGAATCATAGAAACTGTGCAAGCAGTATAGGGCAGTAGTAGACTATGAGTGACATAAGGTTTGACATTTATTTACTGTATAACTGTTGATAAATTTAAAACTATAATCCAAAATATTTCAAGAATATGATACTCTACAGCTTCCAGGTATTAAAAGAAAAACGAAACATAACATCAAAATACTACAAAATTGTGTCAAGATAAGTATATACATACTTACAGCAATCCTTCTCATCTTCATTGAAGTAACAGTCTACTTGCTGGTCACAGATCTGAGTTTGCTTAATACATTTTTCACTTCTTACACACATTGATTCACCCGAACTGCACAGTTCTGGAACAGACATATGCTTGTCTCATGTGCTGTGTACTTAATCGTATTCTCTGATGTACCTCTAATATACTTCATTGACAAAAACAAAATATCTCTGGATTTTAAATTATATGCAGAACACAAATCTGAATACAGTAGATGTATAATAGATACTATTTCTGCTTCCATTCACACACAAAAAATCAGAATTATAGAATTCATACTTAACTAAGAATATGCTATTCATACACATTTACAAAAAAATTCATGTAAGCTACAGAGCTATATGTTGGATGACAGATGTCACCATTAATTCAAGTTAGGGTTATCTTCATCTTCTACTATTGGTTTAATTATACTAAAACAGAACTGATACCGAGTCACCACTTAGGTGTAGTGCACACTTAATTAAGTTGTCTTAGATTATTTCTACCAAGATAGGAAAAGTTTCTGGCCACCCCATTGTGGCCGGTAACCAAGCCCCTACAGAATGAATCTCTGCCTACATACACCACGAAACATTCAACCCATCATGTGCAGTCTCCCATCCTTCATCAAAGGCACCAACCACTTCCTCGATCGTCTGAAATCCATACCCAGCCTGTTACCTCCTGAAACCATCCTTGTAACCATTGATGCCACTTCTTTATACACAAATATCCCACATGCCCTCCCTCGCTGCAATGTAGTATTTCCTTTCAGGCCGACCCCCCATTTCCGTACCTAAAACCTCTTTCCTTAATACCCTACCCAGCTTCATCCTAACCCACAACTTCTTCAATTTTGAGGGCCAGACATACCAACAGCTAAAGGGAACAGCCATAGGAACCAGGATGGCCCCCTCAAAAGCAAACTTATTTATGGGATGCTTAGAGGAAGACTTCCTGGAGACCCAAGCCTGTCAAACCAAAGTCTGATATAGATTCATTGATGGCATCTTCATGATCTGGACTCACAGTGAAGAAGAACTCCAGAATTTCCTCTTCAACCTCAACTCCTTTGGTCCCATCAAATTCATCTGGTCCTATTCCAAATCCCATGCCACTTTCCTTGATGTCAATCTCCATCAGTCCAACTGCCAACTTCACACATCCGTCCACATCAAACCTACCAATAAACAACAGTACCTGCATTATGACAGCTGCCATCCATTCCACATCAAACATTCCCTTCCCTACAGCTTTGGTCTTCATGGCAAACGAGTCTGCTCCAGTCCCGAATCTCTGAACCAGTACACCAATAACCTAATAACAGCTTTCACATCTTGCAGCTATCCTCCTGATCTGGTACAGAAGCAAATTGCCAAAGCCACTTCCTCAACCCCCCCTCCCCCCCCCCCCCCCAAAATTCAGAACCTTCAACAGAAGAAGCCCAGAACAGCCCCTCTTGTCACCGGATACTTTCCGGGACTGGAGCGGACTCTGAAAGTGGTTCTCCAGCAAGGATACGACTTTCTTAAATCCTGCTCCGAAATGAGATCCATCTTTCAAGACATCCTTCCCACTCTACCGAGAGTGTCTTTCCGCTGCCCACCTAACCTCTGTAACCTCCTAGTCCATCCCTATGAAATCCCCAAACCACCTTCCCTACCTTCTGGCTCCTACTCTTGTAACCACCCCCGTTGTAAAACCTGCCCTATGCACCCTTCCACCACCTTTTACTCCAGTCCCGTAACCCGGAAGGTGTACACGATCAAAGGCAGAGCAACTTGCGATAGTACCCACGTGATCTACCAACTGACATGCCTGCACTGTGAAGCATTCTATGTGGGAATGACCAGCAACAAACTGTCCATTCATATGAACGGTCACAGGCAGACAGTGTTTGTTGGTAATGAGGATCACCCTGTGGCTAAACATGCCTTGGTGCACGGCCAGCACATCTTGGCACAGTGTTACACCGTCTGGGTTATCTGGATACTTCCCACCGACACCAATCTTTCAGAACTCTGGAGATGGGAACTTGCTCTTCAGCATATTCTCTCTTCCCGTTGCCCACCTGGTCTCAAGCTCCGCTAAATTCAAATTCCCGGCCACCATCCTTAAAATCTTTGCCTCGTTTCTGTGCCTCAAGTGGTACCTCTGTCCAACTTCTTTGCTTTCTACAGTATGTCTGCCTAGGTGTGTTTGTGTTTGTGTATATGTGTGTGTATTTGTTTATCTTCCCCCCCCCCCCCCCCCCCCCAATGTAAGTCTTTCCTCTCCCGGGATTGGAATGGCTCCTTACCCACTCCCTTAAAACCCTCATCATTTCCTTTTCAGTCGCTTTCCCTTCTGCCTGAAGAAGCAATTGGGTTGCGATATATAATGATTTTATGTGTTAAAAGTATTCTATGCCACAAAAAGAACTTGGGAAAAAATTGTACACTTGTATCTTATATTGATGCTAATATCTGGTGTCACAGAACATGAACTCCATGAGAAATCCAGAGAAAGCTTAGTAAACAAATGGTACAGGTGATTAAGCTGTTCGTGTGTAATCTATAAGATGGAGAACAAAGGAAGAAAGCAACTATGTTTTTATGGAATGAATCAGTCACCCCCTGTGACTAGCAAGAAGTCACTTACTGTTTGAATATGTTTTGAAGACAACTGATCACAAATTTGTGTAGCCAAGTTATATGGAATGTGACAGGGACTTCAGGGTACTTGAGAAATGCAAACAGAAAGTTGAATATATTTTTGTACTTGATGAATGAAAGGAAGGTATAAAATGAACATTAACAAGACTAAAAGTAGTGTCAGAAAATCAGGTGACGCTGAAGGAATTAGATGAGGTAATGAGACAATAAAAGTAGTAGATGATTTTTTTTATTGAGGTAGCAAGATAACTTATGATGGCCATAAGATATAAAATGCAAAATGGCTATGGGAAGAAAAGTATTTCTGAAGAAGTGAAATTTGTTGACATTCAATATTAGTTTAAATATTAGGAAGTCCTTTCTGAAAGCATTTGTCTGGAGTGTAACATTATATGGGAGTGAAATGTGGACAAAATTGAGTTCAGACAAAAAGAAGATAGAAGCTTTCGAAATATGGTGTTACAGATGAATGATGAAGCTTACATGGGTAGATCGCATAACTAATGAGGAAGTGCTCAATAGAACTGGGAATAAAAGGAGTTTCTGGCATATCCTGACTGAGAGAAGGGATATGTTGGTGGGACACATTCTGAGACATCAAGAAATCGTCAACTTAGCTCTAGTAGGAAGAATGCGGGATAAAAATAATAGAGGGAGGCCAAGGGACAAATACAGTAAGCCGATTCAAAAGGATGTACGTTGCTGTACGTTTTCTCAGATGAAGAGGTTTGCACATGACAGGGTAGCATGGAGAGCTGCATCAAACCAGTCTGCAGACTGAAGACCACAACAACAACAACAACCTGATGAATGGGCAGATACAATTTCTAATGCTAGCAAAAGATTCACCATGGTCAAAATGCAGCAGAGTGATTTTATTTCTACTGACACAATGAATGCCGTTGTTGATATCAATCCACTCACATACAAGGGTACATCAGGATGCACACTCAAGTGGTCATGTATTTGCCTGGATGCACTTTAAAAAATGGAGACTATTAGTTTGCTACACCCCTCAGCATCATTCAGTTCAGTCCTCTTCTCTTTACTGCTTGATCTTTCCTCTTTGGTTATATACATTCTCTCTGGCTTGGCTCAGTATTAATATGCAGTATCTCTGACTTCTGCACTCCCCAAACACCATCCTCATGACCTATGTCGTGAATTACCTTTCCCTTCTGTTCCCATCGTTTTTTCTTCCCTTCTCTCACACCTGAAGAAGGAACTGTGTTCCGAAAACTTGTCCTTTTTTGTCCATTTTTTTGTTGTTCTTTTTCTTCATTTTTGTCACTATCGGCAGTACTGCACAAAGGTAAGTACTGGTCAGCCAATCTATCTCTTTTGAAAAATAATTTATCATCTCTGAGGAGAATTTCCATCATTAATAGACTATTGTTATGTTAATGATGCCAACATTCAATCATGATTATGAATTTCTTGAGATAGACTTTCAGGAAATTTTGATCTACCCTCAAATTATATAGACTTTATGAACAACCCCTTAAAATAAAGAAAGATAAGTCCAAAAATCTTCAGGAACTGTTACCTCTCTTTCCTCCCATATATCACAAATTTTATACATCCCTTATGCAAGATATAACAGCAAAAGAAGGTACTGCAGCTAGCAGAAGTAGATGTAGAAGACATGGATGTGGATCTAGTAGGAAGCATGTGGATCTAGGGAAGGAACAGCCACCAATGAACTCTGACTATGACTCCTAGAGTAGTACACAGTACCACAATCTTCCTCATCCACTGCCTTCCTTGCAGTCAACAAAGCCATCACAGAGAACTTCCAGATGATTGTGAAGGAGTCTCTCTTTACAAGTACAGTCTGTTTCATCACTAGCATCTTCACACTGAGGCCACCCATCACATTTAGCTGATGCAGGCACCTTCTGGTGTAGGCTGAAAAGGTTGTATGTGCATTTTGAGGATTCTAACATCATCAAGACAGAGGTCATGAATTACCTTCCCCTTCCTTTCCCATTCCTTTTTTTTTTTCTTTTTTCCCTTCTCTCTTACCTGAAGAAGGAACACAGTTCCGAAAGCTCGTTTTTTTGTGTAACTATTGGTGGTACAGCAAAAAGGTAAGTACTGGCCAGACAATTTATCTCTTTTGAAAAATAATTTGCTTTTTATCTCAGTTTTGGATAGAACCATGTTTTTTCCAATGAAATGCCATTAGTTTGTATGTGTGTGGTCACACTATCAATCCATATTCATAGGTAATATTTATTAAGATATAAAATACCTTTTGTAAATTTTCTTCTGTTTGTTGCATAATACCCCCCAGGGCCTCACGGTTCTTTCATGAGTCTGTGCATGGTGAGGATGTGGCCCCGAGCTATGCAGTCTTTCTTCCTTCTTTCCTCCCTGGACTTCATTTCCTTTCCCTTTAATTTCTTTACTATCCTCACTCCTTCCTATTCCCCACCAGAAGACTGATGACCTTAGCAGTTTGATCCCCCTGTCCCGAATAAACAACCAAACCAACCATCTTACAAATAACATCAGCTGAGTATAAAATACTGATGAAACTATAATGTAGTGAGAGCATTATACCACATTTAAAAATTTATTTCCATGTTACTGTGACTTTCTTCATCTATAATTAAAAAGTGTTGAGGATACACTGTATTGCCTAAACCTTTACTTGTCTTGTTATCTGCTTCCCATTGTCAATAACACCACAGAGTTTTGATATAGGTTACTGATTGCTTTTAGTAGATTACGTGGTAAACCTTTAATATTTCCCATAGTATGTGACTATTCTGGTTGTTAAATACCTTTTGGAAAACAGTGAAGGTGATGTGGGTTTCCATATTGAATTCCCTTCTTTTCTCAACCATTTCTTTCATTACAAAAATGGCATCTATTGTAGAGAAACTCCATCTACCCCCTCCTCCCCCTGTTTTTCCACGGATATTAGCATCTGCTATGCCCTCAAGCCATTATTCAGGAGCATATTTTATTTGGCATTGTTCATAATTTTCAAATTCACTTTTGGCTCCTTTCTCAAAAATAGGAATGATCTTCACTTTTAACCAGTTCTAAGGTATAGTCCACAGCAAGATACATGTGTCTAAATTTTACTAAAGATTTCAAGACTGTGAACTCCTTGATTCCTCATCAATCATATTTAGTTTCTCTCTGTTCTTTATATAACTTTTCAATGCCTTGTAAGAGAAAGACTGTTGCTCAGGTTCATCTTTTACATTGCTTGAAATGAATCTATCCCATAAGTCTTGTTAGCTTTCATTTATTAGGTTCTTTGGTATTTATCTCTTTATCTGACAGGCTTCCTGACGCACTACTATTGGACTGTCTAAAATTATCCTGTGTTCTGTATATTTTTTCTTAACATACTCTTGAGTATTTTCATACCTTTCTTTCTATTAAATTTTCTTGTATTTCATGGAACTTATGTATCTGCTTTGCTAACACCATTTTCATTCTTCCTCTATGTCACTTTTTGTTAATCTTTTCTGAAGTGCCTGATTTAGTTCCTGCTAAAAAAGTAGTTTAATGCTCTCTTGTTGTACCAGATATATTTTATAACCTTCTTCTTTGTTTCTTCCATCTATCTAGTGAGGTGGTCTTCCACTCAGGAGGAAAGCAGTTAAAATCCACCCCTGAATTATCTGGATTCAGATTTTCCCTGATTTGCATAAATCACTCTAAGCACATGCCAGAATGTTTCCTTTGAACGGACACAGCTAATTTCCTTTTCCAACCTTATCAAAACAATCCGGGCTTGTGCTCTGTCTCTAACAAGCACGCTATCAATGTGACATTCAACACTGTTCTTCCTTCCTTCTTACATTTAGCATACATTTCAATCTTATGTAACACCAGACACTGGTCTGAGCTGTATTGTATGATCACATACTTTAACATTGTTAAGCTGTCCTGCTATTTTGTTATTTGTAATGATGTAACCAGTCACTGATGTAAATTTTCTAGTAGATATTCCTTTTTGTTAAATAATGTATTCTGTACTAATGTATTCTGTACTTCATGTCCCTTGAAAGCTGTTCATTACTGTTAATTATGCTTTCTTTCAAAGAACCTAAACAATGAGAGACCTATCAATTGCTTTTTCCTCCATTAAATTCTCTATTATTAACTGATTAGTAGGTTCTATTTGAAAATCTTGTAAAATTGTAATATTGTGTAAAATTGTTTTGATTTTTCTGCTACCATCTTCAGGGGTACAAACACAACTCGTTTCATTTAAGTTTCCATATTTTTTTCTTCATTATTTGATTTGGCATCTCTTCATTAGTTATTCAACCTACCCATAAATATTTTAGTATTATTTTTGAGAATCACTTTTCCAAAGCAGTTGTTTTTGTAAAGTTAGTGTCAAAAACTGTTACATATACCAGGAAAATTATATAGTCATGTAAAACTCTGGTCCACTAACATCATCATTACTACAGCTTAAAAAAAACTGACTATTTATGTTGCAGTTGCAGCTAAAGTATTTTATATTCTTTGATGTAATTTATATACTGCCAAATTTGAAGCACCTGTATCATGTAATATGGGCACTTTAGCATGTAAAATTCTTTGATGTGAGCAGTACTTGAGTATTTGTACAACATAACATATGATTAATTATAAGGGTTTCTTTTCATACCACAATCCTCCTCATCACTGCCATCCTCGCAGTCAACAAAGCCATCACAGAGAACTTCTGGATGATTGTGAAGGAGTCTCTCTTTGCACATACAATCTGTTTCATCACTAGCATCTTCACACTGAGGCCACCCATCACATCTAGCTGATGCAGGCACCTTCTGGTGTAGGCTGAAAAGGTTGTATGTGCATTTAGAATAAATAAATAAATAAAATAAAATAAAAATAACTGAATAATTTATAAGCCACTTTTCTCTCCATATCACTTGTCATCTCAGAGAAGAAAAATTAAAGCTTAACATATCTAGCATATATTGGTTAATAATAATATTATGAGAAGGTTGGATTGCTACTCATCACATAGATGACGTGATGAGTCACAGAAAGGCAAAATAAAAAGACTGTTCAGCAATTTAGGTTTTGGTCCAAAGAGTCTTCTTCAGATAAGAAAACACACCACTCATTCACACAGGAACTAATCACACAAACATGACCACTGTCTTGACATACCTTTAAGCCTCAGGTAAAAAGATCACAACTTGTTGATGGCAGCATGGACAACTACTGAAATAGTGTGTTCTTGGAGACCCAAGAATCATTTCATCATCATAAATGCTAGCAAAAACTGAAGACTCAGATTCTGCTCACTAATAGAAAAAATATTTATCATGGGAAAATATTTCTGTATATAAACTCCAGGAGGCACCATGCGATGGAAAACCGAAGCAATTCATTTATCATGAAAAATGTTCAGGGAGTTAGAAAATCAAAATGTACTTTAACCATGCAAGAATTGCATTAATAATTGATTGTTGTTACACTGCTCTAAACTATTTGTGCTTGTACTAGCTAAATTTAACACGGCAAAATTATCCATGAAACTTACTATTGAGTCATTCCATGTCAACCAACACAGTTTACATTAAAATTTTACCTCATCATCTCAGAATTCAATGAAATTTGCTATACTGGTACCTTCCACATAGAGAAAGAAAAATAACAAATTTCAACTTAATATTTCAAATGGGTTCAAAATTATGGTTAGTTGAAGTTTTCAAAAAAAGCCCACAATAGATGTTTCTGAAAATTTAAACTGCTATAGCAACTCTCAGAATCAAGCTAGAGAGATGTCAAGTGTCATTTTGCAGCATTTTTCAAGCCCTTTCCAAAAATATATAACAATACAAGGGTAATAATTTAATTTTGTTTACCAATTTCTAAATCAAAAATGTAACTCTAAGTTTTTTAAAATGAGCACTTTTAAAATTTCGAAAACATTCTCCAATAGTCCTTGTATAGTGGTTAATTGATAGTATAAATTTCATAATGGGATCATAATGGGTTCTTACAGAGAAATGGATTTAAAAATATGCTTACATCAGAATTTTCATTATAATGACTAATTGAGCATAGTAAAGAATGTACTGTAAACAATGTGCTACTACAATACTGCAAGTGCTGGACTGTAATTGATGGCGTGACAAGTATTATGTTTATGTTTGATATGTGAGTATAGTGGAAGTGTTTGTGAGTTGAGTAAGTGTTTGTGCACTAAGCCTAGAGCCTGAAATTTTAAATGCTTCTGACTCCGAAAATGACCCTGATTTCGACTCTAAGTCAGATGTTGTTGAGACACTTAATGCTTCTCTTCATGAACTGGGTGAATCACCTCTTGATTCATGAAAATCAAAAAGAAATGTTTTACAAACAATTGTCAAAATTAATTCAGTCATGAAGCGTAAACTTTTTACTTCCATTCAAGACTCCTCCTCTGATGAATTTCATGAAACCTTGATGATTCAATTTTGAAAAACCTGAAAGACCACTTCTCATACAGCACTTCAAGGGACAAGAAGATTATGATATTAACATGACTACCTGATTCATGGTGTGTAAGGAAAATAATGCAGAAATTTAATGCTTCAAATTACATGGTCAGGCAATCGAATAAAATAATTAAAGGTATATTAGAGGGCCCTCACCAAAAACCTGCAAGTGCCTGTCACTAGAAGTAGTAACAGCAGTATGTGATTTATATGAGACTGATGAAATCAGTAGGGTTTTAATTGGTAGAAAAGACTGTGTTTCTGTTAAGTCTGAAACTTGAGAAAAGGCACACCACCAAAAAGATTAGTTTTATGCAATTCAATAGAGTTATTGTTATCTTTTAAAGCCAAAAATCCTACATTAAAAATAAGGTTTTCAAATTTCAGAGAACTAAGACTAAAAATATGTGTTCCGGCAAGTTCTAGTGGTACCATCTAATGGTAATAATCTGTGGCCATACAAGCCACTCAGAAACTTCATGCATTCATCCCTATCCCTTTTAGTAACAGAAAAATGAAAGTAAAAGTTTTTGCAAAATACACCAAGTTCAAAATTGAAATGGTTAAGATTCAGGATTGTTTAAGTTTAGCAGAAGTCAGTGGGTATTTGACTGATGTCTGCCTTGGTGTGTTTGTGTGTGTATATGTGTGTGTGTACTTGTTTACCTTTCCTTTTTTTTCCCCCTAAGGTGAGTCCTTCCACTCCCGGGATTGGAATGACTCCTCATCCACTCCCTTAAAACCAACATCCTTCCCTTTTTCCCCTCCTTCCTTCCTCTTTTACTGATGAAGCGAAAGCTTGAGGTTTGTGTGTGTTTTTATTTGTGTTTTTGTGTTTATCTACGAGCCTGTGCTTTGCATAAGTTATTCGATTTCTGTTTTTATACATATCTATCCCACCAGGAAAGTTTCCTTCTATATTATTTGTATATATTAAAAAGACGCTGCAAGTTAATTATTATGTAAGTTTTTTCTGTTATGTATGTAGACTTTATTCAAATATAATAATGGAAAGTCCAGGTTGGAATTAATAATATAGTAAGGACAGTTTACAACTCACCGCAAAGACGTGGTGATGAGTTGCGACAGGCACATACGAAAGACACACAAACAACACTTTCAGCTATCGGCCATTGCCTTCTTCAGAAAATAGAACACTCATGCAACCACACAACACAGTCATACAACCATCACCTCCGGCTGCCGCACTTCGAATCACGCTCTGAGGATAATCGGGGCTGGGAGGGATGGGGAGGGGAGAGAGGATAGGAAGGTTACGTCACGGTGGTGGGGATGGGTTAGATGGGAATAACGAGATGCAACTTAGGAATGGAGTGGGAAGGCGGGTGAGGGGAGAAAAATAAAATAAAATAAACAATAAAATAAAGAAATAAATATACAAAATGCGTGCACACTGCACGTACACAAGACTGCATACATGCACACACACACACACACACACACACACACAAACACACATGCCGCCGCATGTGCGAGCACACACATACACACACACACACACACACACACACACACACACACACACACACATGCGCACACACACGTGCTCACACACACATACACATACACACACACACACACACACACACACACACACACACACACATGATCGCACATTCACGCACCACTCAAAATAGGTGAGGTTTGGGATAGAGAAGAAGAAACTGTAAGGTATGAGGAAAAAATAGGAAAGTTATTGTAGGTTGAGGCCTGGTTGATTTTGGGATTGGAGAATGTATTGTAGAGATAACTCCCATCTGTGCAGTTCAGAAAAGCTGGTTGTGGATGGGAGGATCCAAATGGCCCGGGTTGTGAAGCAGCATGTGCTCCGCTGCATGCTGTGCCACAATTTGGTGGTGGCCATTCATCCTAATGGATAGCTGGTTGGTGGTCATGCCAATATAGAAAGCAAATAGTAACACAGTTACAACACATTAAGTGTTTTTACCAAACTTCAGTGAGAATTAAACTAGTACCAATATAAAAAGCTGTGCAATGGTTGCAGCAAAGCGGCTGCTTTCACTAGTGGTCCAGTCTCTAAGGGGGTTGGATAAGCCAGTGATGGGGCTGCAATAGGAAATGTTGGAGGGTGGACTGGGCAGATCTATCAATGGGATCTTCCACAGGAATGATTCCTGTGGCAAGGGGTTAGGATTTGGAGTGGCTTAGATATGGAGTGTAATGTTGTGGAGGTTGGGTGCATGAGAAAAGACTTGTTTAGGATGGATGCAAGGATATTGGGTGATATGTCTGTAATTTAAGGGCATGATGATAAATAATCAAAGCTTTGATGAAGGTTGTGGTTCAGTTGTTACAATCCAGGGTTGTATTAGGTCACTAGGGGGAATTCTTTTTTAGCTGGGTATTTGATATATGTTAGAAAATTGTCTGCTGTTTGGGTGGGGGTGGGGGGGGGAGGGAATAATAATAATAATATAAAAACTGGCTCACCCAGAGTATTAAGCACCTTATCACCCTCAAACTAGTTCCGTTGGGACTCCACAAAACCCCCCAGAGCTGTCACCATTGCTGAAAGCTCACCAAAAAAATCCTCTTTTGTAATAGGATTTAGACTGACTCTCTAAAATCACATTACTTTAAATGGACTCTTTAGTTTGAGGAACAACTGTAAGTTACAGGGGACATAACAGGAAAGTAAGGAGCTTGTTTTTCTTTAAACACCTTACTATAACTATCAAAGTTAAAATTAGTTGTGCTCTATTTTATAAAATAGAAAATACAGTTGAAAAAATGGCATAACCTGTTTTTGTAATATTAACTGTAAGACAGACACAATACACTTATTAAAATATTCCAGGCTGGTTTGCTGTGACCAAATGAATTTCTTGAAGGAAATCATGTTTTGTCCTGCCTTCAAGATGACATCCACTGCTTTCACCAAGAAATTCATTTGACCTATATCATGGAATGATTTAATAAATGTGAATTCCAATAGCTTATACCACAAGACATACCGCTTACAGTGAAAGACCTGCCCCTTTGCCATTTCAAGTTCCGTGTTGACTGTGGTAATGTCTGGAGGCAGCTCCAATCCAAATGTCTGAAACAGATATTTAGCTACAGAAGCACTCTTGATTTCTTTTTCCAGATATGTGAATCATTAAAACATTCTTTTTGCAATAATTACATCATGCAGTTTCTGAATAAGTGAGGCAAAAATATTTTTTTTTTTTTTTTTTTTTTTTTTTTTTTTTTTTCTGGTCAGTACCGACAATAATGCACTGGAGCAAAAATAATGGGAATTGTAAAAAGTGATGTTTCTGCAGTGTCAGAGTTTTGTATCAGTGACTCATCTGGTCATTGCTAAAGGTGAAAAGAAAAAGTAAGGAAATGCTATAAATAGCTCCAAGAAAAAATTTGTTTGGAAGCACAAGCTAAAAGAACGTTGCAAGCTATTACAATAAGAAAACAACTTTAAATTGTAATAGATTATAACAGCTGTCACATGTATTCTAACATATTCAGTTCAAGTAAATGAATTGTTAAGGCTGTGGGCAAGGAGAAATACCATATATTTCTACAGATAAGATGACCATCACATAAGATGAGGTCCAGATTTTCATCAAAATTTTATGGTTTAAGCATATATCTGGCGTATAAGATGACTCCAAGTTATCGTGTTTACCCAAATGTAAGTCTCAATTTTTTCCAACTTTTCATGATCTAAAAATAGGCTTGTGGCTTAATTTCAAAGGCAAAGCTTCAGGAAGTTCCAGAAAATGCCACTAGAAGCTGTCATAAGTAGGTTTTGTGCATGGAATTAAGAATAAACCATGGTTTTGTGCAAGGAGGTTAGAAATTGTAACCTGCTTGGTTTTGGATAGAGAGCCTAGTTTTGTGAATGGTAGTTCTGAAAAATGCCAGTAGAAGCTGCTATAAGTAGTTTTCGTGATTTTCACATCTCGATTTCACCCTCTATTGCACTGTTTGTGGTCTGCTTTCAAACTTTTGTGTGTGTAGTGCTACGTTATATCCGATCGTGAAGAAGCATGTTATTCTTTTTTTATCGCGAAGTATAAGAGAAAAGTAATTTCTTTTGCCAAGATGACATCTAATCGTGCCGATGCATATATTATCTGGGTGAAAACACACAAAAATTGCCCTAGAACAGAAGATAAAGGATGTCAAAGGAAGCCACAACTATTACATGTAGCTCCGAAATTTTTTAGCCCTTTCACAGTCCCATACGTAAATATACGTTAATCGTTTCAGTGTGACTGTAGATATATACTGAGAAATTATTTTTGACAAGTGACATTGTAAAAACAAGCTACATTGTAAATAGTTAATTGAATGGCTTGGGGAACACTATGGTAAGCACCATTGGAGAATATTTTGATTTATAGGGCAGTAAATGCACTTTATGAGCTGTAGAATATATCAAACCATAAACAAATTATCTCTAGAGGGAAATAATAAATTTTACGTAGTGTATTATACTCTACAGCACATAGGCTGCATTAACGCCCTAAAATGCAAAGTACTTGGAAATCGCACCTACCATTGTGTTCCCCTGAGCCACTCAAATTCTATTCCTGCTTTATGGCGTATAGGTTATTGTATGTACCCTTGTCCACTCAGTAAATTAATAAAGCTTGCAATGCAAATATTTTTTAAAAAGTTACGCAGACCTGTTTTCATAAATCTTTACTCCACGTTGTAAATTTTAGACTAAATTTCAATCTATTTTTTTTTTGTTTTGTTTTTTGTTTTTTGTTTTTTTTTTGTGTTTTTTGTTTTTGTTTTTTTTTTTTTTTTGTTTGTTTGCACTGTTGTATAAAATGACCTCAGATTTTGAGGTCTTTTTTAATGATTCAGCCATTGTCTTATCTGCGGAAATATAAGGTATAAATAGACAAAGACTAAGCAGCAAAAATATGAGAAAGTACAAGAAAAGAGTCATATGACATAGTTGACTCGGAAATCCTGAGAGATCATTCAATCACCTAAATAGAAGGTGATAGGAAATGGAATGAGCAAGTATGTACAAAAATGCTTGTGCAACCCTGTCTTGAGTATTGCTGAAATTTTTGGGACCCCACCAGATTGGTTTAAAGGAAGACACAGAAGCAATTCAGAGGTGGGCTGCTATGTTTGTTACTAGTAGGTTCAGTTTTATAGAGATGTTTCAGGAACACAAATGAGAATTACTGGAGCAGAGGTGCTGATCTTTTCAAGAAACACTTCTGAGGTAATTTAGCAGGCCAAAATTTGGAGCTAACTATGATTTTCCTGCTGCTAACTTACATTTTGCGTAAAGACCACAAAGATAAGAGAAATTAGGGTTCTTGCGCAGTGGTAGAGTGCCAGACTACAAATCCAAAGGTCGCGGGTTTGATCCCCACCAGGTCCTAGGATTTTTATCTGTCACTTTCCACTTCTTTCACCTCTGGCAGTATTGCTCATGTGAAAAATACCGAGTAGCACCGTGGTTCGGAACCCACGTTAAACTGTAGGTCCCCCTATAACTGGCTGAGTAAGTCAGATCGAAGGTCGGAGGAAGGCAACGGCATACCACCTCCAAACAGGACCATGCATAGTAAAGCACTGTGGTGTTCAAACCAATCTTCGGATTGTTGACTGCTTTACCTTACCTTACAGAGACATACAGGCATTTGTTTTGTCCTCACTCTATTTCAAACTGGAACAGAAAAGGAAATGACCACTAGTGGTCTGAGGTACTCTCTAACACACACTTTACAATGGATTGTGGCATATATATGTTGATGTGGAAGGGTTTTCTTCCTTCACACACACACACACACACACACACACACACACACACACACACACAACCTCTATGTATTGTATGACAGTTTTTCCATAAATCTACCAGTATAATGTAAATGAAATTGTGGTGTGTGTGTGGGGTGGGGGTGGGGGGGTGGGTGGGAAGGGGGGTGGGAAGGGGGAGGGAGATGGGAGGTCAAAAGCATGTAGTAGGATATTCAAGAATAAAAATGTTCATATTTCTTGTTAAACTTTATGATCTAGTCGCTGATGGAGCATACAAAGATACAAGTAAATATAACGTGTGTTGTATGGTCACAAAGCAGGGAGAAAGGAAAACCCAGTGCCAGAATGTAGCTTACACCTCTCAAATAACATCAATGAGACTTCTGTGTCTAACCCTTAACTCCCAGGTGTGATGTCACAGATGGCTAGCATTTATTGTTGCTCTATTGTTAATGGAATATGGTTAGAGAGGAGATTGCAGCATAGACTAACTATTCTTTCCCAAAGTTGCTGTAGTTTCCATGTCAGCAGCCACTCAAACATGGTGCGAAGCAATACTACCACTGCTTCTTTCTTGCTAGTGGTCTCTTCTGAGACTGCACCTGAGATTTTGCATTATGAATTCAGTAGTCAGGTCTTTGTCTACTGTTTGTGCTACAACCCCTGAATTGAGAAGATTGTTTCAAAATAGTTTGAGGACAGTTTAGGAAGTGATGCTGGATCAGATAGTCAATACAATTCAAAATAGTAACTGTGTAAAAGTGAAAATGAATTTGTTTTTCCATCTGTGAGTTCCTAGACTGAAGCAATTGATCCAAGTGATGAAATGAGAACTGTGGAAACTGATTCTTTAGCAAAACATTTTGGTAGAAATATATTTCGTCAAAACAAATGTCATTGGTTGTCACAGCCTCTTCTTAAGTGGTCACGTATTTGGCAGCATAACATCATTTGTTTGCCATGTGAACACCTTCTCAAGTACATAATACAGAGCCTCTTACTACTTGGAATTTTCTTATGACTGACAATATTTTGAATATCATATTGCAATGTAAAAGGAAACAAATAAAAGCCTAGAAATAACCCAAAAGTTTGGTATGAATCTGATTTATGTGAAGTAAATGAGGGAGATGGGAGGTCAAAAGCATGTAGTAGGATATTCAAGAATAAAAATGTTCATCTTTCTTGTTAAACTTGATGAAATAATGGTTGATCTAGTTCACTGATGGAGCATACAAAGATACAAGTAAATATAACATGTGTGTTGTATGGTCACAAAGCAATTCAAAATTGTAACTGTGTAAAAGTGAAAATGAATTTGTCTTTCCATCTGTGAGTTCCTAGCCTGAAACAATTGATCCAAGTGATGAAATGAGAAGTGTGGAATGGATGGACCTCCCATCCATTTGGTTTACTGCATTCTTCTTCTTGTTGTTACAAATGGACCTAATTTGGACCACGCTTGTTCAGTTGTTGAGCTTTGACCATTGCCCAGTACTATCGCACCCTATGCTTGTGTTACTCCTTCCTTTTTTCTGTCCATGGGGTACCTTTCCTTTGGGGCTTTTCTGAAATCCTCAGACTTCCTTCAGGGAGCATCTCACAGACTGTCTGTTATGGAGATCAGTTAATCTCAGTTCTTTAATGTTCTTCTTAGTTTCTGTCAGCCAAGTGGTATGAACCTTCTTGTTTTGCCAGAAGGTGGAGAGATGGTTGGTCAATCTGTTTGGAGGCAATCTTGCACCATGGCTATAGACAGCTACCCTTCTTTTTCTTGTACAGTCAGAGAGCCTTTCAATATGTTCATAGAGCTCTTAGTTATGTCACCTTCTAAATTCCCCATCTTCTTCTAGCAGGCCTAGGATATTCCTGAGGATTCTCCTCTCTCTGAGTTCCAGTTTCTCCATCATACCTCTCCAGTTCATGAAAAGACATTCCATGACATACAGGGCTTCTCGTCATATGACTGATGTGTAGTGCTTAAATTTCAGATTGTGTGGCAGGCATTTATTGTTGTCGGTGTTCATAATCAGTCAATAGGCTAGTTCCAACTTGTGTAATCTCATGGATAATTACATTTTTTTCTTATGGACTGGGTTCCATCCATTTGCCAAGATAAATTTATCAGTCCTTTTGATGCTTTGCTGGTCTAGTAACACCTCTCTGTTAGCTTCTTTGATGTTGGTGAATAACTGTTTTCTCCAGTGACCCTTGAAGACCCACTTTGGCTGCCTGTTTTCTGAGGCAGTTTACCTGTATTGCTGGCATTTAGAGAGAATCAGCAATCAGTAACATCTCAGCTGCAAAAGCCATGCAGTCTACAATCAATCCCTTGTTCTTACAGCCCAGGTAGACACCACTCTGACCACTTAAATTGGTCAGTTCCATAAATCATACTCTCACAACTTATTCAAGGACACAGTTGACAAGAAGTGGGGAGAGTCTATGTCCTTGTCTCACTCTAGTTTTTATCTTGAAGCTTTCTGAGATCTAACCTCTGTATTTGATCATGGAATGGATGTTGGTCAAGTTTTTTTAGAATGAGTGTGCCAGTTTTGTTGTCTAGTCCTAATTTCTAGAGTATTTTTCAAGCGTTTCTCTATCAATGGAGTCATAGGCCTTCCTGAAATCAACAAAGGTGGTGACCATCATGCGGTCTCTCATCTTGAAGTATGCCAGTACAGTTTTAAGGTTGAGGAGCTGTTCAGAATAGGATCAGGTATTCCTGAAGTTTCCCTGATATTCTCTCAGTTGACTGTCCAGTTGATCTTCTGTCCTTGTTAGTAATGCCTTGGAGAAAATCTTGTATGTTACCGGGACGAGAGAAATTCCATGGTAGTTGTTATGTCAGTAACGTGGATCAGTCAGAGCTATCTTCCAATTGGATGGTAATTTCTCTGTTTCCCAGATGGCCTTGATGACATTATTTTCACTATTTTCAAGTACAACATAGAAACTTCCTGGCAGATTATAATTGTGTGCTGGAACTGGGATTCAAACCTAGGACCTTTGCCTTTCGCAGTCAAGAGCTCTACAGCCTGAGCTATCCTGGCATGCTTCATAGTCCGTCCTCACAACTTTACTTCTGCCAGTACCTCGCCTCCTACTTTCCAAACTTCACAGAAGTTCTCCTAAGAACCTTGCAGGAATAGCACTCCTAGAGGAAAGTATATGGTGGAGGCATGGCTTAGCCACAGTATAAGGGATGTTTCCAGAATGAAACTTTCACTCTGCAAAGGAATCTGTGCTAATATGAAACTTCCTGCCAGATTAATATTGTTTGCTGGAACCTGGATTCGAACGTGAGAACTTTGCCTTTTGCAGACAGCTCTACCATCTGAGCTATTCCACAACATTTCACAGTCTGTCTTCATAACTTTACTTCTGCCAGTACCTCACCTCCTACTTTCCAAACTTCACAGAAGTTCTTCTGCAAACCTTGCATGAATATCACTCCTGGAAGAAAGGATTTGGTGAAGACATATCAGAAAAAGGTCAAACCACTTAAGTTCTTCCCGCCAATGACAATACTTCAGAACCTACATATATCAAGTGATCCCTAACTGTTTTGACCAGAGTTTTTTCACTTGAAACACTTGTATTTTTTGTCGCTATAAGCATGCCTCCCCCATCAAAGTTCTCTCCAGTATATGTTCCAGTCAGAGTTTAGGATTGCAATACTATTGAAATCTGGTTTGAGCAAGCTTTCTGTTCCTAGTACTATGTGGGAATTGTGACTACCTAAAAGGGGAGAGCAGTTCTGGAATCTTTTCATGGATGCTCCTGCAGTTTACTATTACTAAATTAGCCTTTTCTTTCTCCATTGTATTATGCTGAGTACTGCGCTGCCCAGAATCAGTAAGCATCTTATCGGGGCCCATGGAGGGATTCCTCTATCCTAAAAAATTCACATGTGCACCCCACCCATACTCCGCTAACCTAGTAGCCACTTCCTGCATGTAATGCATGCCTCACCTATTCAGGGGATCATACATTTCTCCAACTGATAGTGGAAGTCAAGAAATTTGCATCGAAGATCACCACAGAAACAAATGAGGCTCTGTTTTAAGCCATTCACTTGACTCCAAACTAGAGGATCACAAACAGTTCTGGTAATGATGCTGCAAATAGATAGCTCTTCTTCTGCCCTGCAAGCAAGGCTAATTATCTTCACCAAATCTGCCAGCCACCTGAAGGAACCAAGGATTACCTCTGAACTCAAGCAGTAGGAGTCATTGGTGCCAACTTGAGCAATGATAAGCAGCTTGGTGCACCCAGATGAGCAAGCAATCAGAGTTCATACTGGAATTCTTTCCTGACCTTCCCGCTATTTCCATAAGTGGTTTCATCACCTGTCTAACATTGGAGCTAACAGATGAGACAGCCAAAGCTGGCTCATAGATTCCCTATGTGACCAAAAGTATGCAAACACCTGGCTGAAAATGACTTACATGTGCATGGTGCCCTCCATTGGTAATGCTGGAATGCAGTATGGTGTTGGCCCACCCTTAGCTTTGATGATAGTTTCCACTCTCAAGGCATACATTCAATCTCACGGTTTGCTGCACTGAGGAGAGGTATGGATGTAGGCTGGTGAGACTTGGCACGAAGCTAACATTTCAAAACACCTGAAAAGTGTTCTCTAGGATTCAAGTCAGGAGTCTGTACAGGACAGTCCATTACAGGAATGTTAATGTCATGTAACCACTTCACCACAGGCCATGCATTATGAAGAGAAGCTCGACTGAGTTGAAAGATGCTATCACCATCCCTGAAATGCTCTTCACCAGTGGGAAGCAAGAATGTGCTTAAAACATCAATGTAGGCCTGTTCTGTGATAGTACCACACAAAACAACACAGGGTGCAAGCCCTCTCCATGACAAACATGACCACACGATAACACCACTGCCTCCGAATTTTTCTGTTAACACTACGCACACTGGCAGATAACAGTCACCAGACATTCATTATACCAACACCATGCCATCGGATCACCACATTGTATACCAGATTCATTACTCCAGTGTTCAATCGTCCAATGTTTATGTTCCTTACACCAAGTAAGGCATTGACCTGCATGATGAGTGGTATATGGGCAGCCGCTTGACCATGAAATCCAAGTTTACTTATCTCCCACCTAACTGTTATAGTACTTGGAGTGGATGCTGATGCAGTTTGGGGCTCCAGTGTAGAGGCCTGCCTACTACACTGTATGACCCTCTTTAACAGACGAGGTTAGGCTGCAAGCTTTTGTGCTGTATGTGTCCCTTCACGTTTCCACTTCACTAAAGGTAAAGCAGTCAACAATCCAAAGAGTGGTTTGAACACTACAGTGCTTTACTAGGCATGGTCCTGTTTGGAGGTGGTATGCCGTTGCCTTCCTCCAACCTTCGAACTGACTCACCCAGCCAGTTATAGGGGAACCTACAGTTTAACGTGGGTTCCGAACCATGGTACTACTCGGTATTTTTCACATCAGCAACACTGCCAGAGGTGAAAGAAGTGGAAAGTGACAGATAAAAATCCTTGGAGCTGGCAGGGATCGAACCCGCGACCTTAGGATTTGTAGTCTGGCACTCTACCGCTGTGCTACGGAGCACTTCACTATCACATCAGAAATAGTGGATGTTTAGGAGTGTGGAAATCTCGCATACAGACTTCTGACACAAGTGACACCCAATCACCTGACAATGTTCAAAGTCTATGAGTTCTGCAGAGTACCCCAATCTGCTCTCTCACAATGTCTAATGATTACTGAGGTTGCTGATATGGAGTATCTGACAGTAGGTAGCAGCACAATGCACCTAATATTGAAAATGTATGTTTGTAGTGATGTCTGGATCCTTCTGATCACATAGTGTATCATCAGCATTGGGCGACACCTCAAACCTATTGCTTAAGTGTAAGCGGACAGCCTTACAGCCAATTACCGATTCCGCCTTCCACCTACAGTTTTGGAAACCCGGCATAGTTCACCAATCACTGTCAGACGACTGTCAACTGGTAGGTATGTTGGCACCTGTAGACATGGTGGCATCAGGTTTCTGAGGGATCGCAATATGCACCAGAGGTACCCCATCAGTTGCCTAAGGTGCTCGGGTGACACTGCAGCCTGAAGCCTGATGACTGTGGTCAGTTACAGCTACAAGCAATAGCAAGCTCCTCCACAACCTGTTCAAAAGAGGCACAGTCCCTATCCATCTCTAACAAGTTACTTACTCAAAATTACCATATGTACAATAACAAGTAAGAATAAAGCTCTTATACAAAGAAGTGCTATCGAAATTTAATGATTGACTACTAATAAAAGACATAAAAGTTAAATTACGTAACTTAGTGTTCTGGAGGTGTGGAACAGGTGGCAGTGTTTTGTAGTTAAAAAACAAACAGGAAAAAAAAAAGAGGAGGGAGGGGGAAAGGGGGAGAGTGAGTGAGTGAGTGAGAGAGTCACATAAGTTCTCATTGTAAGAAGTTGAGGTCTTTAGATATCTTGCTGACGGAGTAATTGTGGCTGGTAATTTTAATGGAGAGTGGCACTAAAGAGCTGGTGTTGACTTTTTGTTGTGTTCATTACAGAGAAAGACTGAAACAGCAAGATTTCATGATACAAAATAATGATACAGAATACCTGTATTTAGTATGCAAATAATGTATGTTTCAGCAAAGTTAATGTTGTTGAAGTAATATGGACACAGGGAAGAAAGAAAAAAGAAGTCAGTCACTGAATAAGAATAAGTCTAAAAATATGATTAGTTAATGATTTCAGGGATCAAATACTGTCTTGACACTTGTAATTAACTTTGGTATGTTCTGTGACACAATGAGACTTACACTGCCTTTCTATATGTTACATTTTGTAACTTTTTTCTTTATTAGGCCTTAAAAAAGAAATATATGCTTCTAAAAATATAGATTATTATAGAAGGATACTTTCCTGGTGGGAAAAATATGTATAAAAATAAAGATTGTTTGACTTACCCAAAGCACAGGCTTGCCAATAGAAAGAAAAAAAAACCACACACACAAACATTCAAGCTTTCGCAACCATTGGTTGCTTCACCAGGAAAAGAGGAAGGAAGGAGGGGAAAAAAGGAAAGGATGCGGGTTTTAAGGGAGTCGATCAGGGGATGTCTGCCTAGGTGTGTTTGCGTGTCTATGTGTGTGTGTTTGTTTACCTTCCTTTCTTTCCCCTAAGGTAAGTCCTTCCACTCCCAGGATTGGAATGACCCCTCATCTACTCCCTTATTTTTTTTTTATTTTTTTGTCTATTGGTGAGCCTGTGCTTTGGAAAAATCAAACAATGTTTATTTTTATACATAAAAATATAGATTTGATAACTGTATTTGTTTTACTTTTATAACAGGCTTACTGTAGCTGACTCAAGTTTAAGGCTGTAATTGTGTATTCCTTTTAATCTGGTTATGATAGGTAATTATATACAAATGTTATAAGATGACTAACCTCATATGGAAGTGTTTGTCCTACAAGGTAGGGAGACATTGTCATGTGAGAAGATTCCATGTCTGATTCGGATGTAGAAAACATCATACCATGATCTATAATTTCCCCATTCTCTGGCAGAGTACTTTTGACAGAGATGTTTGTTGTATTGATTAGAAATATTTCAGTACTAGTTTCTGATAGTATCAACATTTTTGTTGTCACATCTGACAAACCACTCTCTGAATATGATTCATATTCTGTTTTAACTTTGGAGACATGCTGATTGTCACTGTTGTTAGGCATATCTATGGTAGACGGAGAAATTGTTACAACACTTGGGGCAGTCTCTTGACCTGCTGGTGTTAACAGTGTGACTAGTATACTTTGAGTTGCATGATGTAAGTTCATATCAATTGTACTGGTGTTCTGTACATTATTATACATTGATTCAGGAGTTAATCTTCTGTCTTCCAATGGACCAGCAGTTGTGACTGAGATGGAATCAGGAAAGGTGACGGGATTACTAAAAGTACTTGTCATTATCCAATTGTCATCCTCTGGCAACAGAACTTGAGAGTCTGGTCGAAGGCCTGCAGCAGACATATTGTGAAACTGTTGTTCATGTTCAGTTTCATGAACAGTTTCACCAATGTGCTTGATGTGCAATGATTTTGCCGCGATAGTGGTTGGCATCTCTGAAGTTAATCTGGCAATGCTCACATCAGATGTAGTCATCCAAACATTTTCTGAACTGTCTGTGGAAGGCAAACTAGAAATATCTAACATCTCATTCTTAAATGTAGATGATGTTTTTTGATGGAGTTCATTGTTTACTGTTGATTCGGTTATTATGGCATTGTGAGTTGCCATATTTGAAAATAATCTATTTGTCTCTTCTGTTTTTCCAGACATGTACTCTGTCAATGATTCTGATGTCTCTAGAATATTAGTTTCTGAGTACTGTTTGCCAGATGTGCTTGATTCATTATAAACATCATCATATGTTGTACTAAAATTTATAATTGTATGATTTTCAAATACTGCCTTTGAGAATGTAGGTGTTATACTAAGCATTGCAGTTGACCCAGTTTCTCTATCACTACCTTCACTACTGGACAAGATATCTTCTGATGATGTGTGCTCTTCTGTGTCTGTTATGGTGGACTGTAAGTCAGTTGTTCTTTGTGTAGCACTTTCTGTAGTGTTTGCAGATGAGATTGTAATTTCTGAAAGGAAATCTTGAGAATCTGATGTCCACTGGTCTGTGTGTTCTGTAGAACTGTAGTGAGAATTGTCATATGTGTTTGAAATAGTGACAGATTGTTCTGTTGCAATAGTTTCTTCTCTTTCAAGGGTATCAGTTGTGGCACTTTCTTGATATGGAACAGAGCCAGGAACCTCAATATATGATGTACTTGATTCAGTTTTAGGGTGCTCAGGCAGATTCAGACCTAAAATAGTATTACCAGGGTTTAGTGTTGCTTCTGTGTTCACAGATGAAATTAATCCTTTGTTGTCACTTGTTGAGGGTGGAGCAATTTCTTCTGATTGGCTGTCAGTTGTTGAAGGTAGAACAGTTTCTTCTAATGGATCACCACCTGTTCCAACTGTGGTAGGCAGTGCAGTTTCTCCTAATTGGCTGTCAATTGTTGTAGGTGATGCAGTTTCTTCTAATTGGCTGTCAGTTGTTGAAGGTAGAATAGTTTCTTCTAATGGATCACCAACTGTTGTAGGCAGTACAGTTTCTCCTAATTGGTGGTCAATTGTTGTAGGTGATGCAGTTTCTTCTAATTGGCTGTCAGCTGTTGAAGGTAGAACAGTTTCTTCTAATGGATCACCAACTGTTGTAGGCAGTGCAGTTTCTCCTAATTGGCTGTCAATTGTTGTAGGTGATGCAGTTTCTTCTAATCGGCTGTCAGTTGTTGAAGGTAGAACAGTTTCTTCTAATGGATCACCAACTATTGTAGGCAGTGCAGTTTCTCCTAATTGGCTGTCAATTGTTGTAGGTGATGCAGTTTCTTCTAATTGGCTGTCAGTTGTTGAAGGTAGAACAGTTTCTTCTAATGGATCATCAACTGTTGTAGGCAGTGCAGTTTCTCCTAATTGGCTGTCAATTGTTGTAGGTGATGCAGTTTCTTCTAATTGGCTGCCAGTTGTTGAAGGTATAATAGTTTCTTCTAATGGATCACCAAATGTTGTAGGCAGTGCAGTTTCTCCTAATTGGTTGTCAATTGTAGGTGATGCAGTTTCTTCTAATTGGCTGTCAGTTGTTAAAGGTGGGGAAATTTCTTCTAATTGCCTGTTAGTAGTTGAAGGCAGAGCTGTTTCTTTGAACTGGCTGTCAGCTGTTGAAGGTAGAGCAGTTTCTTCTAATTGATTGTCAGTTGTGGTAGGTGGTATATTTTCTTCTAATTGACTGCCAGTTGCTAAATTTGGAAGAGTTTCTTCTAAAGGGCTGTTAGTTGTTGAAGGCAGACCTATTTCTTCTAACTTGCTTGAGAGTGTATTTGGTGTTGTTGAATGTCCACTCTTATCTTTGGTTGACAGCAGGCTTATTTCTGATTCCATTATGGTTCCACTCACTGAATAAGAAGTTAATCTATTGGGAGTTGACTGTAGCAGCATGTCAGGCATGGTTTTGGTAGTAACAGTAAAATCAGTTGTGGAATCTGTATCGTCATTTTCACTTAGTTTTCCAGCACTGTCTATCTCTGTCTGGTCACCTTCCGTATAGACAAATGGATGTGCTGTGATTGTTGAAAGGTGACCCTCACTAGTATGTTGGTCTCTGACAGTTGCTATGACAGGCAATTCTCCAGTCTCAGTATGTTGCAGTATTTTTGTTGTGGTTACTTCCAATACAGAAACACTAGGTGCTGACACATCAGTTCCAAGTGTTTCACTTGGCTCTATTATATTTCCAACCAAATTTTCTACCGAAGTAGAGCTTGACATTCTTACTGTAGAATGATACTTAATATCTGTGATCCCTTCTTCATGTGAAGCAGTATTAGAGAAAACCTTCTCTGGGGTGTGGTCAAACTGGAAATTTTCTCCTAGTCCTTTCATCATTGCCTGTACTTCAAGGGCACTCATAACAGGTGAAGTGTTAGTGACACCACCAGTTACATAGGTAGATTCATCTGTAACATCTGTAGAATAACCTGTTACACAAGGAGAGACTGTGGAAACGGAGGTTATGTCAGGTTGTGAAACACTGCCTACATTCACTTTTTCTACTAGTGGCATTTCACTGGACTGGTAACCAGTATAGTCAGATGACAAAATATCAGTTATTGTTGGATTAGTGGTGGCATCACTGTAGTTAGAGCTCCCCAAAGAGGTAACCTCTCCGGTGCTGTCAAGCTCAACGGCCAATAATTCTGTCGTTCTTCCAGAGGCAGCTCGAGCTGCCGAGTGTGTGTGGTTTGCATGAGCACGAGCCACTTTGAGGAGGCTCAGATCTGTGATGTCGTCTGCGCGCACCAGCTCAGCAGCCTGTAGGTAGATGGAGGAGCAGCCCAGTTCGTCCTCAGCACCTAGGCAGTCGACGACACGGTCGCAGCGCTGGTGCACTGGCAGGCACGTGCCCGTCCCCAGCTGGCAGGTCATCCCGGGGCACGTCTGCAGCGGTCGTGTGGCTGGCAGTGCCGAATCCTCTGAAACATGGTACGTACAGCAGGAGGCTTTTCAGTTGGTATGCATACATCCTTTTGATACAAAAATGTCTTGTTATTGTTCTAATAAAGTACTCGTGAATTTGGATTGCATTTACTTTCATTAGCTTATGTACGGCAAGCTGGGTGAAAGTGAATCACAGCTAGCATATTTGTTCTGCAACACTATGCCAAAAGTACAGAAAGAGAGAAGGGGTTCAAGTCTTGATTAGCATTAGCACCAAGCAAGAATTAGTGACAAGAAAAAAAATATTGGTGATTCAATAACATAAATAAATCAGTACACTTGTTTCAGCTTAAAAATTTAAAGGACAAATTGTTAAATAAGACTTAAAATAACAACAGATACTGAATATAAGAACAGGGTCTATCAAAAGTAATGGGAGAGTGTTTGAGTGAATACAAGTCTAAGGAACTGGAACAGACAAAATACCAAGCCCACCAAATTGGAAGGAACCTCCATCTAATGGTGTTTTTTGTAAAGCTTTCTTATAATCACAGCAGTAATGGCCATAAGTTTGACAGGTGTAAACTTTGCAAGAAAATGGAGAAAAACACAACTCTTATGTGGGTTTTCTCACTGTGTAAGTGCACACAATATTACATTATTTTAGTTTCATATTTTTAGTGATCATGCCATCTGCAGGTTTATATGAAATGTGAAACCAATATATTCTAATGTGGTATTCACTGGCACAGTGAGAAAACCCACATATTATGTATTCCTGTCAGAAGCACCACCAAGTTACATATTATGTTCAAATGTTTGTTAAGCTTAAGGGACTTAACTGTGGGGTCATCAGTTCCTAAACTTACAAACTACTTTACACTAAAGACGACACAAACGTCCATGCCCGAAGGGGGGATTCGGACCCCCGACTGTAGCGGCTGTGCAGACTGTGACTGGTGCGCCGCAGACCGCTCGGCCATTGCGGCCGGTTTACATATTATAGTATTTAGATTATTCACAATACCTACAAAGAAACAAAACATAAAAATGTAGATCATATGTTAAAGAAATGGGTATCTAAAAAGCTTCTTGTATTAAAATGCAACATTGTGACAAAGTTTCAAGGCAATCAGTCAAGACGTTTTGGTTGTGCATAAAGAAACATTCGCATTTTATTATCAAGATACAACAAATACAAAAACGAGAAATACATAATGTGATTCCAGGCTAGAAGCAAGAGTAATGTCAGATGTATTTGACTTTTCTGCCATAAGATTCTATTTAGTGCATTTGGCAGAGCACAATAGGCAAGTGAACATATGGAGTCAGGTTTGTAGTTGCGAATTCAGAATACTACACATCTCACTACATAAGTACAGCTTCCCAATGTGCTTTGCCAAATGAGCTCCATTTATTAAGAGTATCTCTCAATCTTACAGTGTCCATATGTAGTCTGTTTAGTCATTTAGAGTCTTCCAGGTTTCCATTTCCATCACATCCTGCTGGTCTATAGTTCCTCTTTTGGTGCCATAGAGTATTGATTTGAAGTTTTCCTCCAAAGCTCCACTCTAATGTTACCCACACATACAATGAAGGCTTTCACAGCAGGAGTTGTAATAACTTGAAACTTCTGGGCTTAGATGCCATGGTCAATGTGTAAAATTTTCCTTTGATGTTTCGCCTACAACTGCAGAAAGCATCCTCGGAGGTGAAGCCGCAAACTGCAAGGGAACTCCAGTGAGTGCCGTATATGTATGTCATCTAGAGGGCTCCACCATCAGTCACCTGATGTTGCCTGCTCTATGATCTCTGATATTGCCAACATTCTTGATTGAAAATAATCGATTGTCATATTGTCGCTGCAATGTTGACATCCAAATTTTGTCCAATTTAACACCTTACTCTTTCCCATTTAATTATTTTGGTGTTTGAAAATCTCTATGGCCTCTCTGTACATATGTGCATAATAATGTTCCACTACGGCTGATTTATCAGCATATCTTAGATGGCAGTTCCTTTTAAATTTGCTCAGATGGGTGTTAACACTTCCTTTTGTTGTTCCAATGTGAACAAGCGCCCAACTGCAAGGAATTTTATAAAAACCTGGTGTAGCTAGAGGATGTCACATAGCTTTTGTTGATCTTAGACATTCTTTTATTTTCCTAGAAGGTCTAAAAACAGTTTCCACAGCATATCTTCATAATACTTTCCCAATGTGATCTGCGATCTTAGTAATAAGTGGAAGAAAAGCTTTCCTCTTGGGATGGGGACATTCTTTATTAATCCTGGTTCTCTTCCTAGGGTGACGTGCTCAATCAATCTCCTTGTTTGAGTAGACATTTTTCTTGAATGTCTATCGCAGGTGTTTAATCTCATCTTGAAATATTTTGTATGCCCTTTCTACTAATATTTTTATCACACCTCTTTTTTTCCTTGGGTGGTGGTTAGATTCTTTATGCAGATAATGGCCAATGTGTGTCTCTTTACTGTACACCCTTTGGCCCAATGAACCATCGCGTCATTTGATCACAGACACATCTAAAAAGTTGAATTGCCCATTACTCTCTGTCTCCCTAGTAAATTGAATTTTTTGATTGATGCTGTCCTCTACACCATATAACAAATGTATTATCTATATAGAGACTTTCACCAATTGGTTGGTCATTTTTAAAATCTTCATAGTTGGATCCTTCTGAAGCTTTTTATAATTTGTGGGATCCAAAATGTCTATGATCTTCTGATGACATTCTTCACTCTTCATTACAACAGTAACATTGCCCTTGTCTGCAGAAAGCATAGGGAGAAGTTTTATGCATGGACCACGGCATCTCAGCCTGGAATTTTGATGTTATATTGCCCACACAGCTTTGTTTCCATCAATAGGAACATTCCTTCATAGAATAGGATGAGTCAACACTGTGTGCCAGATGTGAAATCTAACCTATTGTGCAATCCTCACTGAATGACACGCAGAATTCTGTGCACTGAAAAATGAAAATAAATAAGTAAAAAATTACTACCCACAAAAAAAAAAAATGCATTAGCTTTTACAGTATGAGACAGTGTCACTGAAATGATACAGAATCTGGGATGGGAATCATTACAACAAAGGCATTTATCACTGTGGCGTGGTTAACTTACGAAACTCCAATTGCCAACATTCTCCTCCAACTGCGAAAATATATTGTTGACTCCCACCTATGTAGGTAGAAATGATCATCAAAATAAACTACAAGAAGTCAGATCTCTAATGGAGAGATTCAGATGTTCTTTCTTCTTGCACACTATTTGAGAATGGAATGGTAGGCCTACATGAAAAGTATGAAGGTGGTTCGATGATCCCTCTGCCAGACACTTAAATGTGATTTGCAGAGTATCCCATGTAGATGTAGCTGTAAAAACTCCGCCTGACAGACCTAAAAAAAAAAAAAAAACTAAAAAAAAATTTTAAGCATTACACATGGAATTGAGAAAAATTAAAAGAGACTTAACAACTAAATTGATGAGATAATCACAAGAGGGCATTGAATCAACAGAATGGAAAAGTATTAGAAACTCCTTATCAAAAGAGCACAAATGACAACAGGAATAGGTAACAGTTTTGTGATTGTATATTTATCAGTGGTTATTTCAGTAATTTGTATAACCAAAATATATTGTGAATAATAATACATAGATAGGGAACAACTCGTCGTAAAGACGATTGTTGAGCAGCCGACAGGCTCAAAAACACACACACAATTCTAAATTTTCGGCCGCGGCCTTCCTCAGAAAGAGAACACTCATCAACACAATCACTCAGGCACACTCATCCACACACATCAGCCATCTCTGGCTGCCCTACACAGTCTATGTGTAGAGTGGTCAGAGATGGCTGATGTGTGTGGATGAGTATGCCTGAGTGATTGGGTGGATGAGTGTTCTTTTTCTGAGGAAGGCCGCGGCCGAAAATTTAGAATTGTGTGTGTGTTTTTGAGCCTGTCGGCTGCTCAACAATCGTCTTTACGACGAGTTGTTCCCTATCTATGTATTATTATTCACAATATATTTTGGTTATACAAATTACTGAAATAACCACTGATAAATATACAATCACAAAACTGTTACCTATTCCTGTTGTCATTTGTGCTCTTTTGATAAGGAGTTTCTAATACTTTTCCATTCTGTTGATTCAATGCCCTCTTGTGATTATCTCATCAATTTAGTTGTTAAGTCTCTTTTAATTTTTCTCAATTCCATGTGTAATGCTTAAAAATTATTTTATTTGCTTCCTTCTCAGTTAACGGGGACTCAAATCTAATAGTTCCACTGGATATGATATTAAATCCATTAAATTAGGAAAGTAATCAAGCACACTACCTCTATGATGTAATGTATGAACTGAGAAATCAAGTCTGGATAACACATGTTCTCTCAACAAGGTGTATAACAGGATATGAGACTTCCTATAGACACGGAAGAAGAGATAAAATCCTCTATAACCTTTCTGCTGGTGTTATGAGTCCCCACAGTAATGTGAAAGAGCCTCAATGGAAGATGGGAAACATAAAAAGAACCTGGAGGTAAGGTGGAGACTGGAGGCAGATTAAATATTGTTGGTGGCATTAAAGAGGAATAATTATGAGATTACATTTGTCTTAGTATTTCAGTGTAGTACTACCTCCTTACATACAACAATATACACAACTAGGAAACCCTCTGTTAATTATAGGTTTATGTTGTTGTTGTAGTAGTGCATAATTGTTTGAACAGAAGTCTCAAGCATACACCCATCTAATTTTTCTGGGTGTAATATTAAAACTCTTGAAATCATATATTAATTTTGCTATATGTGGGAGACACTAATTTACTTCCTAAAGTTAACCCCTCTTGAAAAGTCATTAGTTTTTGATTCATTGGTAAGATGCTGGGGAAATTCTGCCAGTCTTCAGTATGATAAGCTACAATATTGCTCAACTGTGTGGGTCCCTGCAGAAACAGGATGACACAAAAAGGGCAGTATAGATGGTCAGAGGTCAGTCTGACACATGAGAGTGTCACAGAGACACAGAAAAATCTAAAATGCCCAACACCTTCGGATGGATACAAAATAAATGGCAGAAGTCTAATTACAAACTTGCAAGAATCAACATTCAAGAGAAATCTGAGAATGTGTGCGGGTGTGCTGAAAAGCAATGCCTCCAAATATTTTACTTTGTTCTCAAAATCAGTTGAGGTATTAAGTGTCACCAATATTACTTGGTTTAATTTTCCATTTATCTGATGAAGGTTACAACTTTTTGCTATTATAGAGCTCTGAATTATAGTGTGTAACGTGGTGGGAGGGTGTTGTAATTGTGCCTCCAATTGAAATCCACAGAAGAACAGCACCAGTATCTGTGTTCAGTAATCATTGTGTAGACATCAGTAATGAGCAATGTTGGGTTGTTCATGCTCATAATGAAGGAAATAGTGGTGGTGTGTAACAGTGCTCAGAGTGAACGATCGTGTACGGAAGCCAACAAGATTCATTTTACTGGGGCTGATGATCTCCATCAGATGGCACAGACACAGCTCTCAGAAAATATAGCATATCGCAAGAATGTAAGTATCATATCCTTATTAATTGCAAATGAAATACTGAAGGGCAAAAAATACTGCTAATATCCGACTGTGGCATGAGCACCAATACATAATACTAAGAGATATAGTCTTCCTGTTAATACTAATATAAATGTAGATACTACATTTTCAAAAACTGTTCTGTATGAAACCCCAAAGTTATACAGTACCGGTACTGGACAGAGAATAAATGAAATTGATGAAGATACAGAAACATCTAAAACACGTTTGTGTATTAAAACTGTAATAGTTGTGTTTTCTGAAGGCAGAACCACACTTGCAAATTCTATGTTAATTAACAAATGAGGGCAAGACAACTACAGTTGGCATCACGGTCAGGACGAGTGTTGGCAGTACTTTGGTAGCACTCATACGTTTACAATGCGCTACATTTTGCAAAGCAAAGGCTTCCCACTTAGACATAACCAGTGGCAAGTGAGAAATGATAGAATGAATTTATATCCCCATATTTAAAACGATTGCAAAGTTTGTTATTTTTCGAGTTGTTCGTGAGTGTTTGTTATATTCTCGTGTCGCTATGGCAAGCCAGTCAATTAAACAGATAGAGTTAAGTGATATTGCGCAGTAACATCACTGAATGTGCCATTGCTTTCTACAATAGAAAACAGCGAATTTCACTGGCTGCCGCGCACTATCACCTGATTGGCTGGTCACATGCATCGGCCGTAGCCAACACCTGAACACTCTACAGTCTACACTAAACTTCGACACGGATTGTAAAATTAAGCCCTGCAATACAATCAGATCCATTTATGTTAGTCGATCCACTTACCGAGATTCGTGATTTAATTTAAAGACACTAATCATGTGAAACATTGATCATTTTCAGCGGAAATTTCTCTTTTGTAACGAATGTGGCATTACTATTTACAATACAAATCGATCGAAGTACTTTCATGTATCCATCGAGACCCATGATTTAATTACGAACTAAGCCTATACGATATGCGAATAAAGTTAATCATCCTCCAATACATATAAAAGAAATGCAGGAAGTAAATAAATTTAAACGTACTGTGTAATCTCTTAATAAAATACTGTTTCTATTCCATTCAGGAATAGCCTACATGGAGTCAAATCTGTCTTACGATAGGGAATAACATTAGCTATAACCTACAATCCTAACTGATTCTATGACCACCTGTAACAATACAGCCACAGCTTTGAGTACCGAATTTTAAATATGTAAACACAAAACTACCATACCGGTATCTTGATCAAGCACACTTTTACAATTAATAGCTTAAGTAATACACAGTATATTGCTCCACTTCACTTCTATGATTAATTATCCGAAGAAATACGTTGTTTAATATTGCTATTACAGTACTTATACTGTAAGCTGTATTGTTGTACTGACAAACGACATAACAATGTACAAACCACTGTACTAATTTGATTTAAGGGAGAAATAATAATAGGCCTAATAATCGCTTGAAACATTGATAATTTGCAATGTAAAGTTCTGCGTGGTAAAAAGTAAATTTTTCATCATGTTTGTCGTCGAAACACGGTTGTCTCACCCGATACACACAAAGGGGTAAAATTTTACGACGTTTCTCGCCGGGCTCCAGTGCTTATGTTGGTAACAGATGAACAATGAAGTGTAGAATTGCGTTAATATTTTTCAGGAGCTACAGAGTAAATGTTATAGCTGCTTGTTTCACTCACAGCAAATTTAATACTCTACCTGCTCTATGGTCAAAAGGTTCTTGTATGTACCCTTGACCGTTCAGAAAAAAAAAATCGTTTTAATTGCAGTTGTCACGAAAAAACATTTATTGGTCATCTGAGTTACCATGATTACCATTGGTGGCAACATAACCACTGCAGCCCGGCGAGAAGCGTCGTACAATTTAACCTATAAAGGCGCATAGCCTTGACAGAAACAAACAAACAACAATGAACCTACGCGAGCTACTTTGTCCCAGCATGCAGCACGGCCGCTGCCAACACGCAAAAATAGTACGCTTCCGACTGCGATACCGACTTTTGACCATTACGAGGGCTGCAAAGGTAAGATTACTGGTAGCGTTGGGAGACAGAGAGCGAAACTGCGGAAGGCGAGCAGCGTCTGACCTGTGTTGTCGGTGATCCAGGAGAGGTAGGAGGCGACTCTGGTGTAGGCGCCCGGCTCGCCGGGCCTCGCGCAGCCCTCGCCGTGGCTGACGACGCCGCCCACGTACCACCGGCGAGGGTCCTCCGGGCTCCTGCGGGACCACCGCACCTTACTCACCACTGCTGTGCGCTTAAAACGAATGGTCTCTGTACAACAGCCAGCTAATTTTTTTTCCAACTGACATTTCGTTAGAACTTTACTTTTACTAATATGTGAAGCAACTCGAGAGTAAATAACTTTTTCAAAATTTTTTGGATAAAGCTGTCAGACGTGAGTTGGGGCGGTAGTTGTTGACATCAGACGTATCCCCTTTTTTATGCAAAGGCTTAACAATAGCATATTTCAATCTATCCGGGAAACTACCTTGCTTTAAAGAGCTATTACATACAGGGTGTTTCACTAAGTGTGTTTGCCTCTGTAACTTATAAAATAATAGGTGACGGGAAATTTTAATGCGGTAGGTCAACACAAGAAATGTTACACTTTCTGCGGAGCTATGAACATAGTTTATTGTATCATTTTCCAAAGAGTTACACCACAAAGATATAATTTTTTAAATGGAACAATAGTTTTTTCTGTCGTGTATTGGATTCGTTTAAACCAGCTGCGTCCAAATCAATTTAAGCTACATTCCTATCACTGTTAGTTTGGGAGCTACAACCCTTCGAAGTTCCGGGGGCGGAGGCTGCGATAGCGTAGCTCACTGGCCGAGTGGCTATCCCCTGGGGCACGGCCCACTGTCTCATGACCACCAGCCAGTTAGCTACGCTGTCGTAGCCTCCGCCCCCTAAACTTTGAAGGGTTGTAGCTCCCAAACTAACAGTGACGGGAATGTAGTTTAAACTGATTTGGACGCAGCTGGTTTCAACGAATCCAATGCACGATAGAAAAAACTATTCTTCAATTTAAAAAATTATGTCTTTGTGCTGTAACTCTTTGGAAAATGATACAATAAACTATGTTCATAGATCCGCAGAAAGTATAACATTTCTTGTGTTGACCTACCGCATTAAAATTTCCCGTCACCTATTATTTTATAAGTTACAGAGGCAAACACACTTAGTGAAACACCCTGTATATGACTGAGAACCCTACTTATCTCTTGGGAACAAGCTTTTAATACCCTGCTGGAAATGCCATCAATTCCATATGACCTTTTACTCTCGAGAGAGTTTATTATTTTCCTAATTTCTGAAGGTGAGTATTGTTGGAAGACATTAGATATTGGTTTTATAACTTCTGCAGCACTGCCACATTCACACAAAGAAAATGTGATCATTTTGAGGCAGTAGAGGTTCCTGCATCCCCTGTGATTGAAAAACAAAATTTTTTGGTCTGAATTTACTCTGGTCTCCAAATCATAACGGTGTGGGAAAAAAATACACATTTAGATTCCAGTTTCCCTGATGTATGAGGGAGTTTTCAAATGATAAGGTACGAAATGACACTGTGTGTATAATAGAAGTCGATATTCAAAAGTAATCACCAGAGGCCTGAGCACAACCATTGGTGCAGCCATGGGAGGGGGGCGGGGAGCGGGCGGGGCTAATGGGGCTGAAGAACCCCCCCCCCCCTCAGCGCCTCCCAAAGATTTTTTAATTTTATAATTTTTATTGTTTTGTTTATTTTATTTTTTTTTTTTTTTTTAACGAGTCGGCACTGGAAATTTGAAATAGTACACATGTAATAAATCACAACGCAACTATAATTTGCCAAGCACAAGTGAACGTGAGAATGGGTCACCGGCGTGATGCCGCCACTGAGAACGTGTGCTGCTGTTACTGTGAGCGGTTTTAATGCCGCCGCGACCTGTTTGATGCTGCCGATACTCTTTATTGCTTTGCTGAACTTACGAGCCGCTGCGTAGCAGGTCAGCGACGCCACCGAGTGGAATCTTATGAACAACAATAGTGTTACTTTAGTACAATTTTTACACATAAAGTCTCATGTTAATTAAACTGTAAAGACCTTTCTCTTTGGCTACCAACGTAGAATCTGCTTAATTATTTTGCGAGCTGATTATATACACTCCACTTCCACCACTTTGCTCCTCTTCAACTTTCAAATTAATGCGAGCCTACTCATTTTACTTCTTGTGCAATTGTTTCGTAGCATAATTGGTTAAATTATAATAATTGTAAAAATAGGCTGCGGCACTGAGCAAAACTATCCTAATGTTTAATGAGCCGAAGGATTCCCTGTTTGCAGAATGCCGGTGTCTATTACAAGAGCCAGTCCTTTACTGTGTCCTTCAGTTCGTCGTTTTTTAGTTGAAGCGCTTCCCTTTGAGATGTTTCAGACAAACAGATGGAAGTGACAGGGCGACATGTCCGCGCTATTGATCTAGGTCAGTACACTTTGTGTGACCGTGGAGACGAGGGGGCGCGCGTTATCGTGGAGAAGAATCGCTCCCTCGGAGAGCAGCCCAGGCCATTTGCTGCTGTTGGACCTGCGTAGGCTACGGAGTGCAACAGTACACTTCACTATTAATGATTTTTTCGCGATCGAGGAATTCGACGAGTATCGGACGTCGAATAAGTCGGTGGGCATCACTTTGCTTGCTGAGGGCATAGCCTTGATTTTTTTTTTTTTTTTTGTTTTTTTTTTGGGGGGGGGGGGAGGTGACGACGTATGTTCGCATGCCTAGATGTAGCACTGCGTTATCCTAAAGCGAGCGACATATTCAGATTTTAAAAGCTTTTATTTTTAAGGGGAGACGGAGGGCAAGAGGGCTCAAACATTCGATTTGTAGATTGTAGCATATTTGAAATGCCTGATCTTTCCTGCGTGATACAGTTTTCGTTTTATATAAATACGACAATTTTTTCGTGAGTTATGATGGTTTTCCTTACGCTCTGTATTTAGGGGACGGTGACAACAAGGCTTATGATAGGGTATGTGGAGAACAGCCCTATTGTCCTAATGTCACAATTTCTAAATTAGACTGCATTGGGCATGTGCAGAAGAGAGTGAGGTCCAGTTTGAGAAAATTATTTAAAAAATAGTATTGGAAGATGGTAAGATGATAGGTGGTAAAGGTCGCCTGACAAATAGTTAAATAGATAAATTAGAGAAATATTAGTGCTTGGCCATAAGGAGAAATGTAGGGAATTTAGAAAACATGAAAAAAGCTGTGAGGGCTATGTTTTTCATTAAGCTTTCCTCAACTGAAAGTCCCGTGCACGCTTCTTTGCCCAAATGATCCTGACACTTGGTGCAAGTACAGGAGAAATGCCAGATATAATCACAAACGTTCTTTACCTGAATCAGTAATGAATTAAATTAAACCCATATATAGATACCTTTGTGAAGATACATTGTTGAAGAAATGTCTTAATGGGAAAACACAAAATTTCAATGAATGCGTGAATTCTGTCATTTGGACCCGGTTACTGAAAACGGCATTTGTTTAGCCTACAACCCTCAAATTTGGTGTTTATGATGCTACTTTTATTGTTTCGGTGTTGGTGCAACCAGAAAACTGGATGTTTTGGAATCATCGGGTAAAAAATCTAGTGGAAATTATGCAAAATCCTTGCGGCTAATATATAAAGAGAATCCGCAAAGCAGATGTTGCTGATTTAAAATGCACGAAAGAAGCAAGATAGAGGAGAGACCAAGAAAAGAAAAGATCAGTGTGATTCAGCTGATTCTCAGTATGGTGCAAGGATATATTAGTGATAAGTAATTCTCACCAATAACTATACTATAATTGCAATATTAAATTTCAAATGGATTTTCCTCAAAACTACAATTTATATATTAAAAGAATCTACGAAAACTAAAGTCAGTCGGCCAGACCAAACTACCCGGCCGATTTCCTTCACTTTTGTTTTAAACGAAAAACATTAATACACAGATTTGTCATCAACTATCAGAATTTACATAGCTCTCGCCTTCCTTTTTCTATACTCAAAAGTGATTTCCTTCTGTATCTTTCTTAAAGGGATGTCCTTGCTGTAAACTAAAGTCAGTCGGTCAGACCATTCTATCCAACCGATTTCCTCAATTTTTGCTTTAAACGAAAGGTATTCAATCGCAGAGTTGTCATCAAGTATCAGAATTAACTTAAGTCTCTCCATCCTTTATTTTTATTCAAACGAGGTATTCTCCTGTCGTTGCATTGAATATTTTAACCGATTTGTTTTACGATAACTTCGGTTCTAATTAAGGTACGCGCTTCCTTTTGACCTAACAACACTCAGCGAATCACGCTCTTTCTTTTACGCTTTTAAACACTTCGTGACGATACTGCTGGCCCTCTCATCTCAATGTTATCGTACGATACCGTCTGCGTTGGACCCGGAATCGTGTGGTGTAATAGTGATATATTTTGCGTGTGAAGTTACAAACGAAATAGCCAGTCTAGGAATCGGTGTAGGACAGTGTCTCGGCGATACTGTGATCAAAACAAGTGATAGATTTCATTAATTAAGAGATTTGTATAAGACGTTTCCAGACAATTCTATAAACAATACTTTCGTCATTGTACATTATTTTAATAAATAGACAGACGAAGGGTACAAACTTATGTAAAACATAAAGTCATGAAAATAAATAGCATGTATATAGGTTAGGCTCATAAACAAGTTGTATTGACCAGCTAATTGTGTTAATTAATGTAATAGTCGAAATTCAATATTGTAATTCTTTGTATATATTGACTGACGTGAGATTTTGAACCTATTTTCAGATTTGCGACGATATTTGATAGTTCAATATATGTTAGGAACATATATGATGTACTCATTAACTAATTAATTGACATTTAACATTGCTGTTTGTTATCATACAGAAAGAACCGAAATTATGACTTAAAAATATATGGGCCATGAAAATTATTGTATGTATAGTTTTCATTTTATATTGTGATTATTTTTGTGTACATGAAATGTTTTCTTTGTGTGTTTGGTAATTGTAAATTAGTATATTCAATTCTTATGAACAATGGATGATGTAATATCATTATTGTCGATGTTATATATTGCCTCACCGCCTTGCGTGGGGGAGTTCGAGTTCGAGTTTTGCGGCTTCTGAAGTACTTTGGAATCTACGTTGTTGTGGAAATTTGTGTACGCAAGTTTAAAGTTGTAATGTTTGGTGGAGAAGCACTTTGAGTGCAATTTAAAGAAGAAGTGAAAAATTGTACCTATGAGTGTTTATTTCTACCACGACGCCCTGGAGAATGATGTTGCAGCGAGCAGGACCCTTATACATCGTAATGTTGAAAAGCTGAGTATTCTGTTTGAAAGTGGTAGAATGAAATGTAATCCATAAAAAGATTGCAACTTGCATTGATTGATTCTGAAGGAAGCTATGCGTGAACATTCAACTTTACTTGCCTTTTTCCCCCAACTTTTTTTTTCATTCCACTAACGGTGCGAAGTATTCGCACGGGTTCTCCATTATTCGATAAACTAATAGGGTTAGAAACATGAAATTTGATCAATTTTTACTGCAGATGGTAATAAGTTATTACAAGTAAATTGAGAACCACCAAACAATCAGAAACTGTTTTACAATAATTAATGTGCTAAAAACGTTAAATTTTACTAGTGAAAGAATAAATATTTTTTCTTCAAAACCATAAGAGGTATTATGTTCATTTTAATTGTAAATCGAGGCATACATGTTATATATATAGAGTAAAAGTTTCATTGTTTTGTAACTTATAGTTCTTTTGAAAAGTATACCTATTCAAAGGGTAAAACAGCATAGGCAGAAGAGCGATAAAATTGCCTTTCGTCTCCCCTTATGACGTTTCGTAGCACTTCATTTGTACAGCTCTCGTAAATCTATAAGGGAAATATAATTTTATATATACATGTGGCGTCTATTCCGAAAGAACAGACGTCACTTCTGTTGTTCTTTCATATTCACAGAATGTTATGGCATCAACTGCGCATGGGCAAAGCTGAAAATGTGTACCCAGCCGGGATTCGAAACCGGATCTCACGCTTACTAGGCAGTTGCGCTGACCAGTACACCATTGGGGACACAGTGATCACCGCCCCTGCATGGTCTACCCAAGCACTCCTACCGTCAGACACAAACTTCCAGCTCTACCCTGCCCACAGTACTCAAACTTGTAGTCACTGTGCACTAATTCCCGTAAGAGTAAGGACTCGTTAGTGGGGAGGGGTGGTGAAATTTGGAGCTCTTACTCTTACGGGAATTAGAGACTACGAGTCTGAGTACTGTGGGCAGTGTAGAGCTGGAAGTGTGTATCTGAGGGGAGGCGTGCTTAGGTAGTCCGCGCATGTGCGGCGATCACTGTGTCCCCTGTGGTGTAGTAGTCAGTGCAACCACTGTGGTGCAACTGCGTAGAAAGCGGGAGACGCGGGATCGAATCCCGACGGGGTGTCATACATTGATTTTACTGTTGGAATTGTTGAGAGGCTGTGTGAGCCACAGAGACGCACTCCAGGCTGAGAAATAGAGACCATTGCAGATAACAGGCTAAAACAGACACGTATATCTTACGATATGAAGGCACTAAAGAAATCTCCTAGCGAACTGCTGATGCCCTCAGCCACCGTCCCAGGGTGGAGGTTACCTTTCGGAGAAGATGGGCGTAACTTCATATAGCGTCTAGACGCTGTCGTAAGACATTACATTAATACTTGGTGGCCAACAGGCAGGTTTTAATGTACGTAGCAAAGTTGATACCAGTCACTTGGGAACAGCAATGTCAGTGGTTTCACGAAGCTAGAGTGAGAGGGTAAAGAAGAAAAACTGGAAGTTAGCAGCTCCCCTGAGGCGTGGCCTAAGGCGGAGCTAAGGCGTGGGCAACTGACGTAAAACATTGTTTTTTGTTGTTGCCCATATTGGGTAGCGTCGTGACGTTTTACTTTCAGCTGAACAATGTTACTACCAAGTATGGATTTTGTTAGTGCACAAACAAGCCACCTCCCTACCCGGGGAATGGCAGAAGGGACAGGGCTGAAACGTCGTTCGCTAGAGGACTCAGAGAGAGAGGGCAAGCCACAATTTAGATTGGTTGAACCAAGCAGCTGTCAATAGGAAATTGTTAACTGTCGGAAAGTGGGAAAAAGAAGTGCGCGCACACCGTCCGTTAAAACCGCCGGTTTTTTGGATCAAGAGGGGAGTTCTCAGTCAGACGAGTCGGGCGCCAGCCCGTGACTTTCGCCGTCGGCCTCGGGGTGCTCCACGACAGTCTGTTTCTCGCGGGGAGTGCGTCTGTCTAGGAGATGCTGCTAGGGGACGTAATTACTGGCTTCTGTTGTGGCAAACGATTTATACTTCTTGCTTTTTAAATAACTAACCCCAGTGTAGTAGACTTAGTATGGGATGCAATAAATTCAAGGCAAGGTACCTAGGAGTTCCATAAAGTTTCCTAAATAAGTATCTTCTCGAGTCCCGAAATCCGCATCTCTAGTAGATGTCTGTACTGTATCTCTGCAATCACTCCTTTCCTCTCGGGATACGCAGACTGACCTTGCTACCTGTTCGCTCTTTTCTATGTAGGACACGACAGGGGTACACATTTTCAGCTTTGTCCATGCGCAGTTGATAGCTTATACTCTGTGAATATGAAAAAATATACTGTTAATGTAAGCAGTGAGATAGAGTGGTGACCTGCAGAGCAGCGGGCCGCCGCTGTCGCCCTGGCAGGCGTCGCGGCCGCCCTGGCGCAGCCCCGCGCACAGCTCGCCGCTCCGCTCGTCCTCGATGTGCGTGCAGCGCGCCAGCACCGGCACCCGCACCTCGCGCAGGTGGTCCGCTGCAACACCACACACTTACTCTCCGGCACTCAGCTGCAACACCAGGAGCTGGCACACACAAACATATTTACGAGATAACTCACTCAATAGTGGCCGAACCGTCCAAAGTACAGCCCCGTGTCAAGTGAGGGAGTTGACGAAATCAGTACTGACAAGGAGGCCACACGGGTATCGGATTTTAGAATTTCTTTATATTTATGATACGTAAAGTTCAGAACTTAAATAACAATCAGCTAAAGCCATTCGAAGCAACTCTAAAAAATTCTCGAGGGAATCGACTTTGAAGTTTTGCACGTACATGTAAGTATCGTTAATTTAAACAGTTGCAGCATCTGTCGGTGTAGCTGCGGTGGTAGCGTTCTGGCCTTGCAATCCTAGGGTCGTTCGTTCGTATCCTGTTATGACAGATTTTATATATATATATATATATATATATATATATATATATATATATGCTGGAGTACTTACACAATTTTAATATCTAATGGCGATTTTTACGAAAAGTGCACGTACGTATTTATATTTATTCTTAGTTTTCTATATTTTATAGAAGGTTGTTAATAATGTGGGTTTCAATAAAAAACCATAAGTTACATTTATTACAGTACTAACTTATATGCCCGAGCTTTGCAACGGTTATTAAAGCAGGGCATGTGCTTATCATGGCATTCTTAGTTTACTATGTTAACTATTGATGTTTGTGTTGCACAATAATATAATTGCCAATTTTCGCACCATGTACGCATTTTCTCAAACTCGCTTTGCAGTTGCTTTTGATCCTGTGCTGACTTCACTAACCATTAAACGACAGTATCATCCACGAACAGTCTAAGAGAGCTATTCAGATTGTCTCCTAAATCGTTTTTAAACACAAGGAAGAGTAGGGGACCTATAACGCTTCCCTAGGGAACGCCAGAAATCACTTATGTTTTACTCGATGACTTCAGAATAAAATAAGAGATAGCAGATCGAAAACTGAATGATGTAGGTGTTTCTTTTTCCCGCAAGGTCAAATGTTCAAATGTTTGTAGAGCTTATGTTGAAATGTTTGTTAAGCTTAAGGGACTTATCTGCGGGGTCATCAGTCCCTAAACTTACAAACTACATATGAACTACCTTACATTAAAGCTCGAAGGGGGATTCGAACCCGCGACTGTAGTGGCCGTGCAGAACGTGACTAGCGCGCGGCAGTACGCTCGACCACAGCGGCCTCCTCCCGCAAGCTATTACACAATGGAACCGTATCATGAAAACGGTTCTATGAACCCTCTGCCACAAACTTCAATGTGACTTGCAGTGTATTTATATAGATGTAGATAGCCAGGGACGCCTGTGTTGGGGGAGGGGGGTGGGGCAACCTTGTCATCGCCAGGTCGGCAGAGCTTTTTTTTTTGGGGGGGGGGGCTTCAAACATTCCTTAAACATTTAAATTCTGCTCACAAATGTGTCGAGTTCACAATGTAGTTTGGGGGTGACTCAATAAACTATTTAGATATAAATTGCTCGCTGAGCTGCTGACAGACACGAAAATAGATGATCACATTCACACAACTTACATTATCGCCATGGCCTACGTCGGAAAAAGAAATACATACAATCACGCAATCACTCAGACAACTATACACACACAACCATCATGTCCAGCCACTCCAGAGCCACAAGCATCTAGACTGTGAGTGAGCTGGGGGGTAGAGGGGGAAGGATGCCGGGTAAGCGTGGGGATGTAACGTTCCGCTTTGTATGATGGATTTCAAAGGCTGTGATAGGCGGGTATTTTAATTACAATGAAGGGACGGGGCGGGAAAGGATAAAAGGCGGTGTAGAGGAGTGTGGGGATTTGAACTGATAAGAATGATAAAAATAGGAAAAAATGAAGTTAGAAGAAAAAGGAAAATGTAAAGTTAAGAAAAATAGGAAAAAATAAAAATAAGTAAATATGAAAATAATTAATTATGGGTATTTTATAAGTGGAGACTCACAGTTGCAAGGAAGACAGGATAATGAGTGGGTAAGGAAGAGGGGGGGAGGGAGATGTTAGGCATAGGGTGCAGGGATGGGAATTTATATTAGGTTGAGGCTAGGATGGTTGCAGGACCGTAGAATAAGTTGAAGCGGCAACTCCCATCTGCCCAGTTCAAGGGAGCTGGTTGTGGAGGGGAGGATCCAGATGGCTCAGTTAATAAAGCAGCCATTGAAATTCAAAGTGTTGTGCTCAACTGCATGCTGTGCCACAGGGTGGTCCATCTTGCTTTTTGCCACAGTTTGGCGGCGTCTGTTCATCCTGATGGACAGCTGGTTCGTCGTCATACCGACATAAAACGCTGTGCAATCATTGCAGCAGAGTTGGTATATCACATGGCTACTTTCACAGGTAGCTTGACCTCTCATGGGGTAGGATAAGCCTGTGACGGGACTGGAGTAGGAAGTGCTAGGTGGGTGGATTGGGGAGGTTTTGCATCGGGGTCTTCCACAGGGATATGATCCCTGTGGTAGGGTTTGAGAGTGGCATAGGGATGGACTATGATGTTGTGGAGTTTGGGTGGGCGATGGAACATCACTTTAGGAAGGGACGAAGGATCTTAAGTAGGATGTTCTCATTTCAGGACATGATGACTGTTAATCAAAGCTCTCACGAAGGATGTGATTAAGTTGTTCCATTCTGGGTGGTATTGGGTGACAAGGAGGACACTCAGCTGTGGCTGGTTACTGGGGTTGGAGGGAGGATTGGTGGTGTGTGGGGATATGGCACGGGGAATTTTGCAGACAATGTCGGTTGGGTAATGTCTATCTGTTAAGGCCTTTCTGAGGCCTTCGGCATAACGGGTAAGGCACTTCTCATCATTGCAAATTTGTCGTACACGAATGCTAAGGCTGTGTGGGAGGGATTTTTTGATGTGGAATGGATGGCAGCTATCAAAGTTCAGGTACTATAGGTAATAGTAGGTTTAATGTGGACGGAGATGTGGATGGAGCAGTCAGTGCGGTGGAGGTTAACATCCAGGAAGGTGACTTGCTACATTGAGAAGGACCAAGTGAAACTAATGGGGGAGAATGTTGTGGAGTCCAAATCATGAAAATAGCATCAATGAACCTGAACCAGACCAGGGGTTAGGGGTTATGGGAAGCTAGGAAGCTTCCCTCTAGACGGCCCATAAATAGGTTCGCTTAGGAGGAAGCCATATAGGTGCCCATGGCAGTGCCGCGGATTTGATTGTATACTTTTCCTTCAAACGAAAAGTAATTGTTTGTTAGGATTTAATTGGCAAGGAAGGAGGTATTGGGCTTGGAGTATGAAGGACGTTCAGAAAGGTAGTGTTCTAGAGCAGCAAGACCGAGGGAATGTGGTATATTGGTGTACAGTGCAGTGGCATCCACAGTAAGGATCCAGGAGGTAAAGCGGCGGTGATGGTGGAGGATCAGTGAAGGCAGTGATTGGTATCTTGAATGTGGGAGGCTAGGTTTCGAACAATTGGTTGGAGGTGCTGGTCAACAAGGGCTGAAATTCTTTCTGTGGGAGCACAGTAACCAACCTCAATTAGGCGTCCAGTATTGTTAAGTTTATGGATTTTTGGGAGCATATAAAATGTAGGTGTGCGAAGTGTTGTCAGGGTGAGGAGGGAGATGGATTCGGAGGAGAGTTTCTGGGAAGGGCCATAAGATTTAAGCAGATATTGTAGGTCATTTTGGACTTTTGGGAGGGGTTGTCCTGACACAACTTGCAGGTTGAGTAATCAGATTATTGACATAGGGCTTCTATCATGTAATCACTGTGATTCATTAAAACAATGGTGGACCGCTCCTCTTCAGGGAGGAGGATTAGTTTGGGATCTGTTTTGAGGTTGTGTAAGTCCGTCCTTTCTTCTGCTGAAAGGTTGGCGTTCTTAGAAAGGTACTTGGGGATGGATGGTGATTCCAAGTTGGATGTGAGGAATTCCTGGAATGTGACCAAAGGATGGTTATGGGAGAGTCAGGGAGGGTCACGGTTGGATGGTGGTATGAAATGGGAGAGGCAGGGTTCAGTGTTGGAATTAAATTGGCTTTTATTGGAGGGATTGGTGGCAAAGTAGTTTTGCTACTGTAGGGATTGGCAGAAGGAGAGGAGGATTTTGACAAGTCCAACGTGGTTAAATTTGGTTGTGGGGCTGAAGGTGAGACCTTTAGATAGGACTGAAACTTCTGTGGGGTTGAGGGTTCTAGCAGAAAGTTTAACAACAGTATTCTGGAATTGTTTAGGCTTTGGGAATAGTGGATCGTTGGTGGGGAGTTTTGGGAGATGTGCCACGTGGAAACGGTCTGCGTGGCAAGGTGTAGGTGCGATGAGGAGTTCACAGAAACGAACTCCCTCCCCACACTCCTCTGCACCTCCCTTTTATACTTTCCCGCCCCTTCCCTTGACTGTCTTCATTGCTGTAATTCAAATTCTCGCCTACCAGAGCCTTTAAAAATCATCATGCAACGCGGAACTTTCTATCTCCACCTTTATCCAGCATCCTTCCCCCTCCACTCCCCACCTCACTCAAAGTCTAGATGCTTTTGGCAATGGAGTAGCCGGACATAGCGGTTGTGTGTGTATAGTTGTCTGAGTGATTGTGTGAAGGTATGTGTTTCTTTTTATGACGAAGGCCATGGCGGTTAAAGTTGTGTGTATGTGATTATCTATTCTCGTGTCTGTCAGCAGCTCAGCGAACCTCTTTACAGTGAGTTGTTATCTATCTTCCATTATTGAAATTCCTATCGGATTTTGCATTGTTAATATTTAGATATAAGGATAGATATCAGCAATCATGTCCACACCTTCAGCATTTGTAGGAAACCTTTTAGCACAGACGCTGTAATACCTGCCAGTTTACAACAATTCAGTGTCACAAACAATAAAGTTGAAAAATGTAAACTTACAAACTACTTATGAACTAGCTTATACTAAAGACAACAGAAACATCAATGCTTCAGGGAGAATTCGAACCTCCGATGCGAGATGCCGCGCGATCCGCAACGTGGCGCTCCAGACCGCTCGGCTAATCCTGCGCCGCAACAATAAAGTCAGTGAAATGTGAATTAAATGAGATGTAAATATTATTAGTAAAGTCTAAATTTCAAATTAATGTGTACTAATATAGGTGGTGTTTATAATGACGTCAGTGGCGGTTTGGAACCACACATTCTTAATTATCTCGCAAGGACCCATGTTTACTACGACAGTTTCGCTTTTATTATCATGTACTTTCAACGTGTAAATTTGTGGTTTACTTTCCAACTTAGCATTGCTTTTGAATGGGCTGGTTAATACTATGAACCTTTTTGGAGTAGTTGTGCAATTCTTATCACCCATGTCGGCCGTTTTCTCGGCAATCTGCTAAAATTTTTAGAGGTTGCAATGTAATCGGCCCTTGGCAGAGTTCTATCCTGTTGTAAAAGACTGTAATGGGTAAGTAATTCGAGTTATGGGCAAACCAGCCCTGAGTTAATAATATTTTTAAAAACATTGTAAACCATTTGCAAAAGGAAGAAGTTGTTTATTGTAAGTAATCAAGTCGGGTGTTGGGAGCCAGTGCAGTTTTTCTGGCGTATTAACAAGGACTCTCTCATCCTTCATTATTAAAAAAAAATTTTTTAAATTGTTTATCAGTTATATATATCTTACTGTATCAGGTTCAGTATTACTAGTTAAATCGTGTTTCTGTTTGGAGGGTTTCAATTTTACCTCCCTGTTTTCTGAGGATCTAGTTCATGTACTGGCTAAAATATTATTCCAATTTTTAAAGGGGATCTGTATGAACTTTTGTGTCTTGAGCTGTTAAGATGGCCTGGCCTCTTACTGCATAAAATCAGGTGATCTTAATGCAGGTCGTTAAATGTTCCCCTGATTGGTCACAATTCAATTTTATTTCATGTAAAATTCGTTTCTGCCAGTCTTGTTCCTTTTAATTCCAGTTTGCTCATGTTTATTGTTTATTTTAAATGCTTATCAATTTAATTTAAAATCTTAATTGATATAATGCATCGCTAAATTCTTCAGGTTCTCGGCCTTGTTTATTCTTAATTTGATGGCTATGTTTTGGTTACCCTTAATAATACCAGGTGAATGTTATTAAACTCATCTCCTAATTTCGGGATTTGTTTAATTTAAATAACATTTAGTATTTGGTCTTTTTGAAATTGTTGTCAGGAAAAATCGATTCGTCGATCCATTTCCTCTTCCCTTCTACGTATTGCTCAGTTCAACCTAATCATATTTAAAGATTGGTCACTGTTGATGAAACTTAAACTTATGTTTAAAGTTGGAGGTTACAGTAAGAATCTTCAAGACATTCGTTTTGTAAGGAAAAGTAATTACGGTCAAAAGCATATGTGTTTAAATTAAAGGCGAGTGATGTGTAAAGATTTTCAAAACATTAGACTCCATTCCGAATTGTTAGACATCGCGGAGTGTCCGAGTGCATTGAGGCGCTGTGCTTCGATGCGGGAGGCCGTTACCTGTCGGGGGTTCGAATCTTCCCTCGGGCACGGATGTTTGTGCTGTCTTTCGTATAAGTTAGTTCATAAGTAGGTGTACGTTTAGGGACTGATGATCCCACAGTTAAGTCTCGTTAGCTTAACGAACATTTGATGTAAGAACAGACCGTAATAGGAATTTATGTTTTTATTCTGTTACTCTGACAGGAATGAGCTGCAGATATACACATATTCCTAAATATTGCCTCATGAGTAAGTTGTTTATATTAGTGAATCAGTTACATTCAGCTGTTCTAACATTTACTTCTCGACTATTTATGTCTCTCTATATTTTACTAATACTTGGAACGGAAAAATTACAGAAACTATTTGGATAATTACGTAGAAAAGTAATTATAAACAAACATTGCTCTTTCGGTGCCTTGGACACCGCTAGGAGTACTAGTGTCATAGCAACTGACAATTGGCAACAACTTTCACGGCAGAGAATGTCGCGACTGTGTATGTTAGACCATGGAGACAACGTGTTGAGACTGCTGAACTGTTGCCTTACTCATCGCCATATTGGTCCTGCACCCGTGAGAGTGGTATTGGAGTGCACTGCAGCACTGCCCCGGTACACATTACTGACAACACTGACCAGCCAGCATTACATGTCTGAAGTGTTGCAGCATGTTGCCTTCATCCTTGGAGCTCGCCAACGCGGATACTACAACAGGATAATGCAAAACCACGAGTGGCAAGCAATGTTCAAGACTTGTTCATCGCCCGTTTACCCTGGTGGCTTGGCATTCCTGTTCACTCGATCTGTCCCCTACTGGAAATATCTGGTCGACTGTGGAATGACTGTTCCAGGGTACAACACCAACTGTTACATTTTGGCAATATGAGGAAGCAGTATGGATGCTACTCCCCAAACAACACATCTGCAGCCCATTTAATTCAACACCAAGGTGTTGATTCCACAATCTTGCTCGCTCCGGTTGGGACTTCGTTGTTAATCATGCGATTTTTGTAAAATGTGTTATCTCCCAAATAAGTGGTGGTGGCTATTCTATCAGGGCGCATGACATCGAGGTCTTTAGTGCTTGGCCGAAATTAGTGCAAGACGAATGTAAAACATAATATAAAAGACGAGTGATATAAAGGATGTCACAAAAACAATAACATAAATAAAATAAACATCCAAAAATAAAAGTTAATAAATGAACCTTAAAATTAGAATCATATAAAGATTAATATATATATATATATATATATATATATATATATATATATATATATATATATATAAAATTAAATATAAGAAAAAGGAATGTAAATCCTGACCACCAAATAATTCACGTCAAACACAATCAAATGACTTTAGTGAATAATAATCAAAAGTTAGAGGCAAAACTCTGACATAATCGAAAGAAAAGGTATAAATCATATAGAACCAACAAATAAAAATAAAGATACAAAATTTAAAGAAAATAAACTATAAGAGTAATTCCTTTCCATCATGGGTTTCAAAATGGTGAGTGTAGTAGCAGATAGTAGCGGTTGGCAGATCACACAAAATAAAAATGGGTCAGCCAGCCATTCTGCAAGAAACTAAAATCTCCAGCCCAGAAACTTAGACCAGAGAGCGGATGAGTCACAAAACTTTAAAACTATAGTCGGCGTCACGTAAGAAGGTGCATCTGTACATACAGGCGAAGCGATAGAGAAAGTGTGGAGGGGAGGAGCTGAAGCCGAACGCCAACAGTTGTGCGTGCGGGAGAAACATTGCGTAACTCGCTGCCAGCCACGAGCCTACGGAATGAGTCTTATTGGCTGCCAGTGGGGTAATGGAGGGGGATGCGCAGAACGGCTGACAACTGGGCCGCCTTCTTACGTGACGCGGACTACAGTCGGTGCAGTAGCGGTGCGGTGCGGTGCGGTGTGGGTACTGACGGTCGGGCCCGTGCTCGCGCGTGGCGCCCCAGCCGACGACGGTGCAGGTGGTGCCGGGCAGCGGCCAGCCGGCTGCGTGGACGGGCGAGGGCGGGCGCGGCAGGCAGGCGGGCCGCACCCAGCGGCCGAGGCGCAGCGGCGGCTGCAGCCGCAGCAGCGACAGGTCGCTGCTCATGGTGCGCCGCCGGTAGCGCGGGTGCGCCACCACGCCCGCGACGCGCGCCGTCTGCTCGTGCGGCGAGAACGAGAAGCGCCGCAGCATGCCCGCCTGCACCTCGTAGAAGTGCCGCTCGTAGCTGCAACACCAGGCACCCACCACTGCAGGCCCACAAGTACTACTTGCCGTAGCCTGCCACCTCGCTGCTGGCTGCTGGCTGCTCGCTGCTGGCACCTGGCAGCTCGCTGCTCGCTGGCAGCCTTGTCGCATTCATGATGCAGACAACTCACTGCTCGCCGTGTGTATTCTCCTGCAGCTGTTACGTTACAGCTAAGTGCACAGCTCCACATCGTCTGACGACAATGACAGTGATTTGTTCGCTACAAAAAATGTTGTTATTGGAAAAGAGAAGGAAGAGAAGGTATGGAGCACATCCTTTGAATGCTGTATTTCCTCACTATGGATACTTTCACAAGTACTACCAACAGCTCAAAACCTATCCAGATCACTTTTTTTAAGACACAATACTGATCTGCTTCATATCTCTCATTGTTATCCATACTGAAACTACTTCTTAAGGGTGCATTTATGCTGTCACCTCACTGCTCGGTGACATGGCACGGCGATGATGAATCAAACTCACAGAGTCTTACCAACTCATTTAGCATGTACCATCGCAGCTCGACCTGTTCGCTGCTTGCTGCTCGCTACGATCCTCGCCAGGAAATGATATCAAACTGGTTTGTGTTTCACGCTACAACAACTGTCGCCCGGCCTGAAACTTACACTATGATTAGTCACTCTAGCAGAGCCGTGTTTGACTGTTGCACATGTGGAACTCTCGTGCCCATTGCGCGCAATATTGTTTGTTAGAGGTAGTTTATGTACAGGCAACAATGTGTGAAGATCTGAAGCAGATGATTACTATGTCTGAAAAAGCGATCGGGATAGTTTTTGAGCTGTTGGTAGTACTTGTGAAAGTATCCGTAGTGAGGACGTTCAGCAGTCAAAGGATACAGTACATACCTCCTCTTCCTTCTCCTTCCCAATAACAACATCTTTGTAGCGAACAAATCACTGTCACTGTTGTCAGACACAGTGGAGAACATGTTTGACACTTCACGCCACTGCAACTGTGCACTCAGCTGTAATGTAACAGCTGCAGGAGAATACACACAGCGAGCAGTGAGGTGCCTGCAGCGTGAATGCAACCAGGCTGCTGGCGAGCAGCGAGTTGCCAGCTGCGAGGTGGCAGTATAAACGCACCCACGCGCGATGGGCACAAGAGTTCTAAGAGCGCAACAGTCAAACGCCGCTCTGATTGAGTGACCTTGAAGCAACCAATCACAGTGCAAGTTTCAGGCCAGTTGGCGATGGTCATAGCGCGAAACACAAACCAGTTTGATATTGTAACCTGGCGAGGATCGTAGCGAGCAGCGAGCTGGGCGACCTGCGATCGTGCACGCTACGTGGGCCGGTAACACTCTATGGGTTTGATTCATCATCGCTGTGCCATGTTGGCGAGCAGCGAGGGGGCAGCATAAACGCACCCTACTCGCTAGCTGACAGTTTACGCACTAGAGCTGCTTTCCTCCAGCCTGCAACATCACGATCTCACCGTAGTCGAACTGCCACACAATTGCTCAATTGAATTTCATTCCCTTGTCTGGGTCACTTTCTCGATTTGTTCTGTTGCCGATTCATAGGTCTGCTCTTTTTATTTCGTATTTTATCATTTAATGACAACCATACAAGGAAACAAGACATGGACAACGGTGTTAACGAAATACATACTCGTGCACTGAGCACACGCTACTGAATCCTTCCGTATAAACCCTGATTTAACGTCACATATATCAGCTTGCATTTGCAGAAGCTTCGTATGATTTATGTGAAAACGAGCTCTCCAAAGGCTACAATTCAGGGTTGTTACTATGTGTCTACTGTAACTTAGAAGAAACTCCTAATGTATGTACGTAGTGCAATGGTAAAACCATACCTTCTCGTGCTACAGTCCTCGATTTCTAATCCCAAGGCATAAGATAATTTTAATCTCTAAATCAAAATTACTTTCATTGTTCTTTTTACTAACTTAATTGAATTGTTTAAATTCTAATACCTTGTTACGTCTGTTTCGTATTGACTTTTTGCTCGCTATTAATTTCTCATCCTGTGATTCTTTTCTTCGACTGGAATCTGTCTGTGTCGTTATTAATCTGTAATTAAGTGTCAAGCAGGACTGCTGATTGGTTCGTAACATGTCAGTTAGTGTAACCACTAGTCAGTGCGAGGATTTCTTCTCGTACACTAACCAACGATAGCGAGATATTACACATTGTTTGTAGCCCTGTATCTGAAATTTTTCGGTCTGAGTTTGCTCATAAACGTAAGCTTTACCTTTCGTAAGCCACCGTACGCTGCGTGGCGGAGTGTAATTTACATCGGAGGTTCGAGTCCTCCCTCGGGTATGGGTGTGTGTCTTTGTCTTTTGGTTGGTTCGAGTTAGTTTAAGTAGTTTGTAAGCATAGGGACTGAAAACCAGAGTTGTTAAGTCTCACAGCTTTACAAACAACTTACAATGGATTAACACGTTTGATAATCTTTACAGCTGGACGGATCTGAATGAAATTTGAAATTCAGATAGCTTATACCCTGACTAATACATGAGTTATCTTCCACAAGCCACCGTACTGTGAATAATGGAGGATACGTTACACGTTTGATACCCTTCACCCTGAAACGGCTGGACGGAATTTAATGAATGTGAAATGAAGACAGCTTATACCCCGAATTAGTACATAGGCTACCTTTCGTAAGCCTCCGTGCATGGCGGAGGTTACTTTAAAACGATCATCCAAATTGTTTGACTGGTCACTATGAAAGTCAGCATATAAATGTATGTTTTCGTGAAGGAGATTTTTATAATCTGTTAGCATGGCGTAGGGTACGTTGTGACTTTGACATCGTTTGACCATCATCAGCTCCAGTTTCCCGGGTGTGGTGTACAAGCGCTCGCCATCTCCTCGTGTCTTCATACATCTTCTGTTCCAGAATGTCTTCCCATTTGTGTCCTTTCTTCTCCACATCTGATCTTACAGTCTCTATCCAGCGTTTTCTTGGTCTTCCCCGAGGTCTTCTTCCTGTGAGGTTGAGGTTGAAATACTTTTTAGCAGGTCTTTCACTATTCATTCTCATTAGGTGCCCATACCACTGAAGTCTACGTTTCTTTATGATGTTGGCGACAGGAACCTCAATACCAGCTACTTTTCTATTCACCTCATTCCTAATTTTATCCTGCCTGGTTGTTTGATTCATAGTTCTAATGAATCTCATTTCCATTGCCTGAATTCTACTGAGGCCTCTGGTTAATAGGGTAAATGTTTCTAAGCCGTATGTAAGGATTGGAACGAAATAGGTATGGTACATGGTTGCTTTTGATTTTTGTGAGATTTTATCATCCCAGAGAAGATTTCTTATTTGACTGTAAAAACTGGATGCTTTCTGTGTTCTGCTGAGTATTTACTGCTTAACTGTATTGTCTTTAGAGATCATACTTTCCAGGTATTTGAAATGAGAAACAGATTCTACTTTAGCCCCATCTAGAAATATAATTGATGTTGTTCCTTGCCTGCTGATGGCCATTTCCACTGTCTTTGTTTTACTTATCTTTAGTCCGAAATTTTTGAATGTGTTGTTCCAATCATTCAGTTTCCTCTGTGCTTCAGCTTCTGTCTCTCCCTATACCGTCAAATCATCGACGAAAACAAGGGCATTAGGTTCGCTGTCTATTTTCTTGATAGATTTTATAATTTCGTCCATGACTATCGTTTGACCAGTCACCATGAAACTTGGCGCCTGTATGTACGTTTTCATTTATAGGAGAGGGAGGAGTAGGTGGAGGAGAAGACGGACAGAAAGGGGAGGGAGGAGACGGGCAGAGAGAGGGGAGAGGAGGAGAGTGAGAGAGGGGAGATGGTGGCAGATATGTGAAAGGAGATGAACAGAGGGAGGGGGAGGGGTAAATGGGCAGGGGGGAGGAGCAGGTGGACAGAGAGAAGGGAAGGAGGAGATGGACTAACGGAAGGTGGTCAGAAAGAGGAGGAAAGAGAAGTTGGACAAAGAGGAAAAAGGAAGGAGAGATGGACTAAGTTAAGTTGGAAGAAATAATTACCCGGGGTGGCCGAGCGCTCTGCAGCGTGCCAGTCACGGTCCGCACGGCCACTACGGTCGGGGGTTCGAATCCCCCCTCGGGCATGGATATGTGTGCCGTCCTTAGTCTTAGCTAGTTAATAAATAGTTTGTAAGTTTAGGGACTGATGACCCGGTAGTTAAGTCCCATAAGCTATACAAGCATTTGAACAACATGATTACCCGGCGATGCCGGGTTTTGCAGCTAGTAGTCATTTTTTTTTCTGCGATGTACCTACTTAAATCGGAAGATTCAAACAATGCTTGTTATACAGCAGTAATAACGTGAAGTAATGGTTAAGCTTTGGCGATTCTCATTAAGAGTCGGTTTAGAATTGAATGAATTGTTACAGTCTAAATAATCACCGACAATGAGCACTTATTATTTGTACCATTCTTCTCTTACTTCGCGGCATCCTGTGAAAATTGATATGAGAGATTTCCGGATTAGATTTTTGATGACTGCTACAATTTATAGTGCCACAAAAGTTACGAAATACGACCACATTTTGAATATGCTCTAAACACATATTGAATAGGCACAATAGTTGCGCGGCGTTTTTATACGACCCAGCCGCTTAACAGCACTGCAGTTGCCAAGTGGCAAAAAACAACTGGGAGTTTCGTGACACAAAGACTCTTGACTTTACAGTGTCTGTCGGGATATCAACTTCAGTTTACACGTAGACGTGAATTCCTAACGACACTTCCGCAAATACGCATATGGACAGAATCGACGGAAATTTCTGCACACTGTTCTACACTGCTAGAGGGGCAATAAATTATTAGTCGTCTGGTACGACAGCTGTCCTGTTCTCCCAGGAATTGCTGCTTCCCACACTACGAGCGATAGAGGATTTTCACTGTTTTTGTTTGAAGATAAGCAATAATTTTATACCGTTAAATCAGCACAGGCCGGCCGCAGTGGCCGAGCGGTCTGCGGCGCGCCAGTCACAGTCTGCACGCCCGCTACGGTCGAGGGTTCGAATCCCCCCTCGGGCATGGATGTTTGTGTCGTCTTTAGTATAAGGTAGTTCATAAGTAGTTTGTAAGTTTAGGGACTGATGACCCCGCAGTTAAGTCCCTCAAGCTTAACAAACATTTGAACATTTGAAATCAGCACATTTATTTATTAGCTTTGGAATTGAAAACGCCGTTTTCATGCTGCAATTTGTTTATTTTATCCAGATGCGTGTCGCCCTCTTCTATTGCAGGGCACCATCAGTGGATTGCTTTATGGTGTATACTCTTGCGAGTTACGTCTTACTTGTTCCTTCCACCTGGTCACAGGTCGTAGTCAACAATTAACGTAATTTCTTGTTGGTTTTTCACTTTTTGGGTGCGTTTCATCTATTCGTTTCACTAACTGAGTTTGCCGCATTTGTAAATTAAGAGATGGGCATACCCTTCCAACATCTACTTCGCCACGCTTTCGTTCCAGCTGCACGAAAGCATTTTCAATGGATAAAGTCTAAGGCCATCACTTGAATACTAAATTAACTCAGGAACGTATTGTCTCTCACTCTTGTGTGAACCTGTTGCTCCCTTGTATAACTGACGCGTTTTGGACCAACACAACTGAAGCACTCGCTTTTCGCTGCCAGTCACATTGATTTCAAGTCATTTATTACTTCTGATTATTCTGCTTGGTCTGAATCCGGCCGCTACACTAAATTCTATTGAGCAATAGCTATCGGCTACTGAGCAACGATAACATAACGAAACATCCAAACAACACCAGAAAGCTTATACAGGGTGAATAACTTAACACTTGCACCGCATATATTGTGGGAATGGAAAGTGCGATTGATGTGCGGTTTTCACAGAATGGATTGGTAGTCAGGGGCTCGTATTTTTAGCTAACAAACAGATTGAAATATTAGTTTGAAAGTGTATTTTTATGCAAACATACAGTTTTTTAAATGGAACAATACCTGTATACATTAGGAAACTAAAAGTAGGGTGCACTAGAATATTAATAGTATTTGTTGCAGGATTCTAGTTCAAGTCGTTTACGAGATATCGTCTTTTGAAACGTCCCCACACCGACATTTGTACAATAGCTGTGGTAACATACACTAAAGAACAACACACTGGTTATGTGGATTCCAACCAGTAACGCGACAAATGACCATCACATGTTGTGTTCAAAGTGACCACCGGCAGCTTCTATACACGCTTCAGTCTGGTATGGAACGACCGCTGCACACGTGCTAGCATGTCAGCAGATATGTCCGAGCAGGCTGCAGAAATACGTCGTTGCATATCATCGGGTTTAGTTGGTATGTTTTTGTAGACAGCATCTTTCAGCTTTCGCCGCAGAAAAAAGTCTACAGGTGTCAAATCCGGGGAACGGGCGGGCCAAGGTACAGGTCTTCTGCGCCCAATCCAGAGATTTGGGAAGAATTCATAAAGACATGCTGTAGTAATTCGTGCACTATAGGCTGGACGGCCATCATGTTGGTACCATAGGTTCCTCCTAGTCTGAAGAGGAACGTCTTCTAGCATCCGTGGAAGATGGTCTGTTTACACTCTCCATACATTCCATGGACTCTGACGGTCCACCTGTCGAAGCCAAGAGGCATTGTCAGCAGACCAATAGTGCATGTTTCTGCGGTTTCAAAAATGTTCAAATGTTTGTAGAGCTTAAGAGACTTAACTAAGGGTCATCAGTCCCTAAACTTACAAACTACTTAGGTTTTACTAAAGACAGCACAAACACTATGCCCGAGGGAGGACTCGAATCTCCGATGGGTAACGGCCTCGCGCATCGTAGCATTGCGCCTCGATGCGCTCGGCCGCTCTTCTGCGGTTTACCTGGCCATGATTGATAAATGTGGCTTCATCACTAAACAAGTTATGTGATACATCTGGAGTATTCTGCCCATCTACAGAACCTAACAGCATTCTCAAAATCGTTTCCATGCAGCTCTTGATGGAGAGAGATGTGATAGAGAAGGAACCTATGTCGATGGAGAATGCGTAGGATACTTGCCTGACTCGTGCCACATCCTCGTGCGATTGCGCGGGAGCTGACATGCGGATCAATTGCAACAGCAGCAAGAACAGCAATTTCCCCCTCGTCTGTCGTCACTTGTTTCCTTTTGTTACGTTGTCTCGGTGTTACACTACCACTTTCAGGTAACTGGCTGAAGAGGTTGATGAATAATTGCCGAGATGGGTGACGTATATTGGGATATCTTGTCGCATACACCATACAAGAACGAACGGCATTCTTCCTACACTCTCCAGACACCATGAGCACGTCGGCTTTTTCTGCATTGGTAAAACCCATCGCACACTCACCACCTACCGCTTGGACTGTTACGCGCTAACTGACTAGCGAGCCGCAGTGCACTCAAGGAACACACAAGCACGCTGTAAGCAAACGTAATATCATCGTACCTAGAAACTATGTAGGTCGACTGGCACACGCAAATGTCGGTGTTTGAACGTTTCAAAAGACAATATCTCGTAAACGACTTGCACTAGAATCCTGCAACAAACACTACTGATATTCTAATGCACCCTACTTTTAGTTACTTAATGTCTACAGGCATTGTTCCATTTAAAAAAATGTATGTTTGCATGAAAAATACACTTTCTAAATAATATTACCATCTGTTTGTTGACTAAAAATACGAGCCTCTGACTACCAATCCATTCTGTGAAAACCGTACATCAATCGCACTTTCCGTTTCCGCAATATTTGCGGTGCATGTGTTGGGTGATTCACCCTGTATACGTGCATTCCTCTTGTCTCTCCATATCGCTACGTGTACTTGCACTGTCTGATGTGATCCATATTGTCATAATAGGATTTTATTTATAGAAATTTTTAAAATTACCTGTTACAAGCAGTGACATAATTATTAGAAAATATTCGTATGTAATCGCAGTATCTCAGTCGATTAACAAGGTAATCTGCTTCATCTAACAGGCGTTTTAATTAATATTACTTAGTTTAAAATTCAAGGCTTATTCATCGATTATTTATGAGTTATTTTTCTCTGGAAAAATCTAGTTCCCATTTTGTAGTTGCTGGAATAAGGGACGCCGAGCCGCGGCGGAGTAGCCGAGCGTGTCGCTGCGGAGCGGGCGGTTGCTCGCCGTCGGAGGTTCGAGTCCTCCCTGAGTGTATGGGGTGTGTATTGTCCTTACGTTAGTTTACCTAGGTTTAAGTAGTTTGTAAAGGCTAGTCTACACGACGCCACCATGTTGCGACACTCGTTTCATGAAATGAGTTGCGCGCAACTGGTTTCGTGTATGTCTGTAGTATACACTTCAGTTTCGTTGTTTTGTGACTGCCGTAGTCGCCGTAGAATGAAAGATTTGGTAGCTGTAAAAGTTGTGGCTTCTCTGTGTGAAGTCGCTGCATAAGACTAAACATAAAAAGAATAAGAAACGTGTTTGGGTTCGTGACTGGATTAAAAAAAGACATCAGATCGGTTGCTGAAAAAAATTGTGATCGAAGACCCTAGAATTTATTTTAATCAACTCAGAATGTCCCCAGAGCAGTTTACGTTCCTTTTAAACTGAGTTAGTAATGCAATAAAGAAACAAGATACTGTTATGCGTGAAGCATTGTCACCAGAACAGAAATTACAAATTGCATTACGTTTCTTGTCGAATAGATATCTCTACAATACCTGTACCGTGTTCTCAAATCCACAATTGCCACAGTTCGTTTGTATAGGTATTTGGAATTGAATGTACTTTAGTCTGCAATTCACTAATCGTCAACCCATCAATATTTAATTCACGAATAATTGCTTCAAGAGCAGTAACACGCCGCTGCTTATTCCTGAAATTTTCATCGTTAAAATGGCACAAACACCTATGCATCGCAAATATGTTCAAAAACCGTATTATTTTGTCCTTTCCCCCCTTTATGTTGTGTTTTATTCTGTATTGGTTATCACCTAACCTAAAAACACGCGCCATTAGTTTCGCCAAAGTTGGAAGGGGCCGAAACTGTTTAGTTTCGCCAACGAGTTGCGCAAACGCCTGCAGCGCATGCGCACTGGCCAGTAGCGCAGTTTCATGAAACCTAGTGTCGTCGTGTAAACTAGCCTTAAGCTACGGACTGATGACCACGCAGTTTGGTCCGATAGATTTACAAACATTTGAATATTTTAGGGACGCTGCGACCTCCCGCGGTAGACTTTGTTCGCCGGGCTGCTTGCTCGGCAGGCGTAAGCAGGTAGCCACAGCGTCGCTCCATTCTACGTCACGCATACCAAATCAGAGGAGGCCAACTCGGCTGCACTATTTATCAACGTGCGATGGATGAGAGCGTAAAAGTGTCTTTCCGCTAGACAGTTGTTTTCCATATGTCAGTGAGTTATCTATCAATTGTAGTGTTAGCAAGAGTTCTGAAGCGGGCTGCAAGAGTCTACATCTGCACGACGCCCCTCGAACCTACTTAGAATCTAGATCCAGTAAAATTTTATTCAGGATCTCATGGCCAAGTAATCGTTGGTGGACTTGTCCGTTTTACCTTCACTATCTTCACTATCTTCACTATCTTCAGGTGGCAGGATGAACAGGATTTCTGGTCAGGTGACTACAGGATTATAAATACAAAATCAGTTGGGGGTATGACAGGAGTAGGATTGATAATGAATAAGAAAATAGGAATGCGGGTAAACTACTATGGCCAGCACAGCGATCGCATTATCATTGTCAAGATAGATACGAAGCCAACACCGACAACAGTAGTACAGGTTTATATGCCAACTAGCTCTGCCGATGATGAGGAAATCGAAGAAATATATGAGGAGCTAAAGGAAATTATTCAGACAATTAAGGGAGAGGAAAACTTAATTGTTATGGGAGACTGGAATTCGGTAGTAGGACAAGGAACGGAAGGGAAGATAGTGGGGGAATATGGTCTGGGCAAAAGGAATGAAAGAGGAAGCCGCCTGGTAGAATTTTGCACGGAACATAATTTAGTTATAACAAACACCTGGTTTAAGAATCACAAAAGAAGGTTGTATACATGGAAGAGACCAGGAGACACCGGGAGATACCAGATAGATGTTATAATGGTAAGACATAGATTTCGGAACCAGGTTTTGAAGTGTAGGACATACCCAGGGGCAGACATAGACTCTGACCATAACTTGTTGGTTATGAACTGCAGGCTGAAACTGAAGAAACTACAGAAAGGTAGGAAAATAAGGAGATGGGACCTGGATAAATTGAAGGAACCTGAAGTTCTTAAGAATTTCAGAGGGAGCTTCAGGCAACAATTGACAGAAACAGGGGAAAATAAAACAGTTGAGGAGGAATGGGTAAAATTGAGAGATGATATAGTGAAGGCAGCAGAGGACAAAATAGGTAGGAAGGCAAGACCTACAAAAAATCCTTGGATATCACAGGAGATACTAAATTTAATCGATGAAAGGAGAAAATATAAAAATGCAGTAAATGAAACAGGCAAAATGGAGTACAGACGACTAAGAAATGAGATTGACAGGAAGTGCAAAATGGCTAAGCAGGAATGGCTAGAAGGCAAATGCAAGGATGTAGAAGAATGTATAAATAGGGGAAAAATAGATACAGCCTACCGGAAAATAAAAGAAACATTTGGCGATAAGAAAAACAGCTCTATGAATATCAAGGACACTGATGGAAAACCAGTTCTGAGCAAAGAAGGGAAAGCTGAAAGGTGGAAAGAGTATATAGAGGGGCTCTACAAAGGAAATGAACTTCGAGACACTATTGTAGGAAGGGAAGAGGATGTAGATGATGATGAAATAGGAGATATTATACTGAGAGATGAATTTGACAGAGCACTGAAAGATCTAAGTCGAAACAAGGCCCCTGGAGTGGATGATATCCCGTCAGAGCTACTGAAGTCTCTGGGAGAACCAGCCATGACAAAATTGTTTCACATTGTGTGTAAGATGTATGAGACAGGTGAAGTACCCTCAGACTTTAAGAAAAATGTAATAATCCCCATTCCAAAGAAAGCGGGTGCAGACAGGTGTGAAAACTACAGAACCATCAGTTTAATAAGTCATGGTTGCAAAATATTAACACGAATTATATACAGAAGGATGGAAAAGCTGGTAGAAGCCGACCTCGGGGAAGTTCTGAAGCAAGCAGGAGTAAAATATAGGGAGCGTAAGGTTATTTACAACTTGTACAAAAACCAGACAGCGGTTGTCAGAGTTGAAGGGCATGAAAGGGATGCAGTGGTTGGAAAGGGAGTAAGACAGGGTTGTAGCCTTTCCCCAATGTTTTTCAATTTGTACATTGAGCAAGCTATAAAGGAAAGCAAGGAGAAATTTGGAGAAGGAATTAAAGTTCAGGGTGAAGAATTGAAAACATTGCGTTTTGCCGACGACATAGTAATTCTGTCAGAGACAGCAAATGACCTGGAAGAGCAATTGAACGGAATGGATAGTGTGCTGAAAGGTGCATATAAGATGAACATTAACAAGAGTAAAACTAGGGTAATGGAGTGCAGTGTAAGAAAATCAGGTGATGCTGAAGGAATTAGGTTAGGTAACGAAACAATAAAGGAGGTAGATGAGTTTTGTTACTTGGGCAGTAAAATAACAAATGATGGTCGCAGTACAGAGGATATAAAATGCAGAATGGCAATGGGTAGAAAGGCGTTTTTGAAAAAGAGAAATTTGTTAACATCTAATATTGATTTAAGCCTAAGGAAGTCCTTTCTGAAGGCATTTGTATGGAGTGTTGCCTTGTATGGGAGTGAAACATGGACGATAAGCAGTGTGGACAGAAAGAGGATAGAGGCTTTTGAAATGTGGTGCTACAGAAGAATGCTGAAGATTAGGTGGGTGGATCGCATAACTAATGAGGAGGTACTGAACCGAATTGGGGAGAAAAGAAATTTCTGGCATACCTTGACTAAAAGAAGGGATAGATTGGTAGGACACATTCTTAGACATCAAGGAATTGTGAATTTAGCATTGGAGGGAAGTGTGTGGGGTAAAAATCGCAGAGGGAGACCAAGAGACGCGTATAATAAGCAGATTCAAGTGGATGTGGGTTGTCGTTCTTATGAGGAGATGAAAAGGCTTGCTCAGGATAGAGTAGGGTGGAGAGCTGCATCAAACCAGTCTCTGGACTGAAGACCACAACAACAACATCTTCATAACAGAGTTATATTTACTGCTCTTGTACCAAATACTGAGACTTTCGTACAGTTTTATCTGCTGTGCAGGCACAACGATAAACTGAGACAAAAATTGAGTTAGCAACTCAGCGCATAGAGACGATGATCGCAGCAGTAAGCTAAGCTAAAATCGCTTGTTTCGAATAAAAAATACCCATTTTCACGCTATATTTTTCGTATTCGTTCTCTTCCCCTTCATTTGGAACGTATTTTAGTTAGCGCCACGACAGGAATATGTTCGCTTGTATTAAACAGAAGAATGCTGATTATTTCAGTTTACAAGGACTTCCAAAACCGGATTTCGTAATCAGATTTTCCAATCCAGAATGAAACTTTCACTCTGCAGCGGAGTGTGCGCTGATATGAAACTTAAAGAAAAAAAATGTTTAAATCTTTGTATAGTCTATGGGACTTAACTACGGGGTCATCAGTCCCTAAACTTACAAACTACTTATGAATTACTTACGAACTAGGATGGCACAAATATCCATGCCCGAGGGGGGATTCGAACCCCCAACCGCAGTGGCCGTGCAGACCGTGACTGGAGCGCCTCAGTCCCCTCGGCCACTATGAAACTTCCTGGCAGATTAAAACTGTATGTCGGAACCAGGACTCGAATCTGGGACCTTTGTCTTTCGCGGGGAAGCGCTATACCGACTGAGCTATCCCGACACGACTCACGATGCCGCCTCACAACTTTACTTCCGCCAGTACCTCGCCTTCTACTTTCCAAACTTCACTGAAGCTCTCCTGCGAACCTTGCAATACTAGCACTCCTGGAAGAAAGGATATGGTGGAGACATGGCTTAGCCACAGCCTAAGAGGTGTTTCCAGAATGAAACTTTCACTCTGCAGGCGAGGTACTGGCGAAAGTAAAGTTGAGAGGCGGCATCTTGAGTCGTGCCAGGATAGCTTAGTCGCCTCCCCGCGAAAGGCAAAGGTCCCAGGTTCCGGCACACAATTTTAATCTGCCAGGAAGTTTCAGATTTTCCAATTCCGGATTTGGTTGGTCATGTAAACACACCAAAATCGAATCTGAAAATTCGCTTTTAAGACGGTTTTCCAATTCTACAGTCGATATTCGTCCCCATGTAAACGCAAGAAACGTTCTTGGCTTGTCAGATTGCATCTTGGTCTTAAGAGTTTTCGGATCGTATGATCAGAGTGAACTTTTCTACCGTGAAAGAGAAGTATAAATATTAGAGTGAGCATGCAGCTGTATATTTTAGTAAAGAAACAGCGATTCTTTTCTTTCTAAGCCTCCATATTAAGTGAGCTTTATCTACTTTGGTCACCTCGAAAACCGTAATGTAAAAACAATATAAGGATTGTACATATATAATGTAGTGTTATAAAATGTACCATATTCAAATGTAACGCAATATGTAAAAACACAACAAAAGCCAGAAGTGTTCACTTTGCTAGTTCAAAATCACTAGTCACGACCCCACAAAAATATGTACCATTGATTGTAAAATAATTACAATTATGTGTTTTAGGTAGCATAAGTAATGTGTACAATACTTGTCTTTGTAATAAATGACAATAAGGAAGTTTATTGAACACCATCTGTAACGTGAGAAGAAAGTGACAAATTCCCAACAGATGTTGTAACTTAAGACTTCGTGTTTATGTACATCTGTGCCAGGGTGGATGTGGATGGTGTGGGCATCGGTTGATGAAATCAGAAGACAGAAGGTTGTGCTGAACCAAAAGAGAGGTTTATTCCTCTTGAAATTTACAATTTGAAAGATAAAAAAATAAATGTATTGAGGATGTATACAACAGAGGATTACAGAGACATAGCCAGAAGGTGCGAAATGTCGACGCTAATACCATGTTTACCCTGCAATTCTCTCATGGAGACGATTGTAGAGGCGCCCAATTTAGTCTTACAGAATGACCTTCCGTGAAATTTCCATCTGATGCCTGAATTGGGCGAGATTTCCGGTTCCAAACATGCTAAATTGGGAACAGATCTAGAGATCGTGCTATCGAGGATAGTTGTACACCTGGAAGAGCACTTCGGGTCGTTTGGGATACATATGAACGTTTTTAGTATAAGCTAGTTCATAAGTAGTTTTTAAGTTTAGGGACTGATGACACCGTAGTTAAGCCCCACAAGCTCTAGAAACATTTGCTGGTGACTAAACGGTAGCAAGACGGGTTGGATGATGGTTTCAATGTGCCGTGCACTGTTCAATTTTCCCTCTATGATCACCAGAGAAGAACAGCCAGTGTAGGATATGGCTCTGCAAACCATAATACCGGGTGTCGGCCTCTGTCGTATACACTCTACAGTTTCGCTTTCCCCTGCAGGATGCCACACACGCGTACGACCATCACTGAAGCGACTCTTATCACTGAAGACAGCACGAATCCATTCGTCTGTCCATAAGTGCCTGTCGTGACACCACTGGAAGCGGGTTGAAAGATACCGGGGCGTGAACGGAAGACGCCCTGACGACACGCAGGATCGACAGCTTAGTCTGGGGAGCGATATACTACCCTGGGCATTCTACTCTGGTGATCGTCGAGGGAACCGTTCAAATGTTCAAATATTTGTAAATCTATCGCACTTAACTGTGTGGTCATCGGTCCGTAGCTTACAAACTACTTAAACTAAGGTAGACTAACCTAAGGACAACACAAACACCATGCCCGAAGGGGGATTCGAACCCCCGACGGCGAAAAGCCGCTCGCACACGAGCACGACGCCCCAGTGCGTACGGCTAATCCGCTGCGGCAATGCATAGTCAAGCTGATCAGCTACATACGTTATTTTTTACATTATCTCTGAAACTGATCAACATTTTACCACAAATTCATTTGTAACTGCTTGTAAACATAGTGTTTCATATACTAGTAGCTCGTCCTGGAAATTATAAATTGCAGAGTGCTACTGAATCAGTTAGACAGCTAGCTGCATTGAGTGACTCCTAAAATGTGCGTTTGTTTATTTTAGTATTCCTCTTTTGATATGTAAAAGTAGTCAATCACGTACTACTGTTGCATTATGAATTACTGTCTGGAAAGATGAGAGGTACAATAGTGACATTTACTGCATCGGGTACATCATGGAAGCTGGAAGCACTATATAGCTGACCATCTATGAACATTGTGTTGCCAGTAGTGCATATAACTTTATGGGATTATATTCAATATTTTTGTCAGTATATACACACTGCACATTTATCGTGGTTGTTTTTATAGCTGCATATAAAAAAAATCATGCATTAAGGGAAGTAGGAATGCCCTATCTCGCCAATGTTAAATTTGCTAAGTTTATGCACCTTTTTCTCTCAGAACCCAGAAATTTTGGCAGCTATTTTCAGCATAAGTTGTTAGCTAACTGAACTAGAACCAATGTTTTCTTTTTATTGCTATAATATTTATGAATTTTTTTAGCGTTAAGCCATTTTTATTGGAAAAAAATTAACATAAATTTTCCTGGTTTAGAGAATAATCCAGATTTTGTCATGATTCTAGTACGGTCTGCATGTCTGAAAATTTGAATGTTATTTGTTTAATGATTTGTGAGAAACAGGTACAGGTACATGTAACACTAAAAATGTAAAATGTCATAAAATGCGATTAAGGTAATTTATAATGATAATTCACAAATTCGTCTTATTCTATTATCAAAAGTGTCCAACGGAGTAATCAGGGTCATATTCTAGTTCTTCACCCAGAAGCTTTCTTCTCCTTGCTGCCCTTGCTTTTCCTGTACTAAATTCAGCTGTATTCTGAGCCTTCCTTACTCGCAAGTTATCCAGAAGCCGAAGACCTATGATGGTGTTGATACCAGGAACAATGCCACGGCGTTTCATGACCTTTAGTCTACCCATATGACCACCATTGAATGAAATAACAGAATCACCGACTTCCCATTTCAAAGTTTTTATGCCAACAAATGCATTCTCAGGAACACGAGTGTATATGAGGACTCACCCATCGAAAACTGCACTACAGACACAGCTAGTTGCAAAGACATTGGTACCAACGGAAAGCCCAAAGATTCTACAATTGATGAGTGACATCCACAGCCTCCTATATCAATATTTTCGGAAATATGAAAATTTAAATGTGTAAACATCGCAAGTTGGGTAATCTTCTTAGACGCACATATAATTTTGAAAAATGAAATAAAAATACTTGCTATTAGAATTTTTAAACAAATTTTGTAGCATTTTAAGCAAGAAACGTGAAATTGCTTTATAAGCTTAAAAACGGAAAATATGATTTTTTTTCCATTTTGTGGCATTCCAACTCCCGCTAGAGGGTTAATTATGTTTATACAGGGTGTCTCACGGAAGACGCCTGCCAGGTGTCCGCGGATCACGCGATACGGCTCGCGGCCGCTGCCAACGCATCCGCCGACCACGGCAGCGCCCGATTCTCGGACTCTATTGTGCCGCGGGCGCATACACTGAGTTAAAGTCTAAGAAACATTGCCATGTGAGTAACCTAAGCTTACCTTTATTTATAGTAGATGTTCAAAGTGATTTCCCTCTATGGAAAGAGTGGCCTGACATTTCTCGAACACATTTGCGAACACTCGACTAATTTTGGCTGCTGAAATCTGGGAAATGACTAGTCTAAACTTTTTTCACGGAACAATAAATTCTGACAGGTATCTGAACAACATCCTGCATCTATTTTTTCAAGAACTTTCACCCACCGAAAAGCTGTACGGTTATTTCATGCAGGACAATGCAAGACCACACACTGCGAAAGCTTCTATGGCAGCAATACGATGTGTTTTTGATGTTTTGATAGTTGACTGGCCTCCTCGTTTTCCAGATGTAAATCCATATGACATTTATCTTTGGGGAATGTTAAAAGACAAGGTATATGCAAGCAATCCCCATACACTCGTAGAGTTGGAAGACAGGATGCGACTAGTTATTTCCCAGATTTCGGCAGCCGAAATTCGTCGAGTGTTCGCAATTGTGTTCAAGAGATGTCAGGTCGCTCAAATGTTCAAATGTGTTCAAATGTTTGTAAAGCTTATGGGACTTAACTACGGGGTCATCAGTCCCTAAACTTACAAACTACTTATGAACTACTTACGAACTAGGACGGCACAAATATCCATGCCCGAGGGGGGATTCGAACCTCCGACCGTAGTGGCCGTGCTGACTGTGACTGGAGCGCCTCAGTCACCTCGGTCACCGCGGCCGGCGTCAGGTCGCTATTTCTATTGAGGGACCTCATTTTGAACATCTACTGCAAATAAAGGTAAGCTTAGGTTACTCAGATGGCAATGTTTTTTAGACTCTAACTCAGCGTATGCGCCCGCGGCACAATAGAGTCCGAGAATCGGGCGCTGCCGTGGCCGGCGGATGCCGGGAGCCGTACCGCGCGATCCGCGGACTCCTGGCAGGCGTCTTTCGTGAGACACCCTGTACGTAGAAGAGACGTTACCTGTCGACGCAGTGCGCGGCGGAGAGCGCCCAGGCGGGGTGTATGAGCGTGGCGCCGCAGTGGAAGGCGCCGTCACGGTACAGCGCCAGCGCCCACGGCCAGGCACGCGGCCGGCTGGGGGTGCCGCCCACGACGCGCGCCGCCTCCCCCTCCTCCCCCTCCCCCTCTGGCTCCTCCCACGCCTCCCCCTCCCCCTCCTCCTCCTCCTCCTCCAGCTGGCGCGAGCCGCAGGAGGGCGGCGGGCAGGTGACGAACGTGGCGACGGAGCGCGCGCCCATGCACAGCTGGTGTGCCACCGCGCCGGACGGCGACGCCGCAGAAGGCACCAGGAACGGCAGCCGGGGCTCGAACCCGTGCGGTAGAGGCCGCAGCACCACGCGCGGGTTGCTGCAGCACACACAACACAACACAACCACAGTCACCGCACCAGTCGTCGCCCACGTCTACTGGCTGCTCACAAATTACTCGTGCAAACAATAGTACAGGGGAGACAGTACTTAATAGTAGTTAATATACTGCTTCTAAATAAACAAATAAAATAAAAAGTATAACTATACATGTGGCGTCTGTTCCGAAAGAACAGACGTCACTTCTGATCCTGCAGTTGTTCTTTAATATTCACAGAATATTTGACATCAACTGCGATTGCGCAAAGCTGAAAATATGTACCCAGCCGGTATTCGAACCCAGGTCTCCTGCTTTCTACGCAGTTGCGCTGACCCCTACACCACTGGGGACACAGTGGTCACCGCACCTGCAAGGACTACCTAAGCACGCCTCCCGTCAGATACAAATTCCCAGCTTCACCCTGCCCACAGTACTCAAACTCGTAGTTATGAAACTAATTCCCGTAAGAGTAAGGGGGTGTGAATATTAAAGAATAACAACTGCAGGATCAGAAGTGACGTCTGTTCTTTCGGAACATGTCACTTTCATTATGTACAACTTTCTTGCTGACGAAAATTTCCTGACCCCAAAAGAAAAAATAGTGGCAGGTGACTGAACTATTTCATGTCGTAATTTAATTATTATCAATAATAATTGAAACTATTATTTTATACAAAAACTATACGTATTGTACTCGCTAAGAACACTATTGCATTACTTTAGTTTTTACCTATCATCATGAAAAATTTGGTAATTTTTTTCCTATCCTAAGGGGTTCAAATGACAATGTAATTAAGGCGAGCGCCATTTGAAGAACGACGCATTTATCGGCCCAACTCCGTTTCTACACCCATCCAAGATGGCTGCCGTTCCTTTACTGCAACGAAGGCGCTCTGACGCCATAAATTAAAATTACGACTTGAAGTAGCCACCTGCCACATTTTTTTTTTGGTACGGTCTGTTCTTCCGAAGGTTCACTAAACCAGTGTGCACATACGACGCGTCAGCACTGCTAACAATCCTCCCACAGTTGTTTCCACTTTGTTGGTATTTGTTTTGTGAAGCGCAGAGCGTACGCACCTGGTGAGCAGCCCCACCTCGCGCTGGCAGGCCCTCTTGGCCCAGTGCAGGTCGGCCGTGCAGACCAGGTGCCACGAGCCGCGCCAGTTGCGCTGCAGGAAGCCGCTGCTGTACGACACCAGCAGCGTCTGTAACATACACAACAAGAGAAACAGTCCCTCCAAAGCAAACAACACCAATACATACTACCAGTGAACAGCATCTGTATGAGATAACGCTGTCAGTACCTGGCACAGTCAGAAAGCTGTTTCATACTTGGTCTGCATTTGGCATACTATTATTTGACAACATTTTGGTTTCCTTTGGTAAAACAGTGCCCTTACGATAATTGTTTTCTACGAGGGTTGGGTTTCAAATGTTCAAATGTTTGTATAGTCTATGGGACTTAACTACGGGGTCATCAGTCCCTAAACTTACAAACTACTTATGAACTACTTACGAACTAGGACGGCACAAATATCCATGCCCGAGGGGGATTCGAACCCCCGACCGTAGTGGCCGTGCAGACCGTAACTGGAGTGCCTCAGTCTCCTCGGCCACCGCGGCCGGCCGAGGGTTGGGACTGGCAACACTGCTTTGGGGACACTATGTAACGAAATCCACTATTGTTGATACGACACGTTGTTGACATACCTGCCTTACCTCCGAGCAAATGGACTCGCCCGTCCCACATCACCGGCGTGTGCACAGCAGAGGAAACACAGTCACTTCTGATCGAGTGGTCTAACGTATCGGCGTCGCTATATTTTCGAAACAGGAACATCGGAGTTGGATCAAAATTGAATGTGTCAGAGGTCGTACAGCACGACAGTGTCATCAAGGTCTTCAAGAGGCGTGCGAGCAATCGGTATTGTCATACAGAACAGTGGCCGGCCGCGGTGGCCGAGGGGACTGAGGCGCTCCAGTCACGGTCAGCACGGCCACTACGGTCGGGGGTTCGAATCCCCCCTGGGGCATGGATATTTGTGCCGTCCTTAGTTGTAGCTAGTTCATAAGTAGTTTGTAAGTTTAGGGACTGATGACCCCGTAGTTAATTCCCATAAGCTTTACAAACATTTGAACATTTTGAACAGAACAGTGGCACGTTGTGTAAAAGCCTTCAACGAAAGGCGGCAAGACCGTCAGTGGACAGTATTACTGTTCGTTTTTGAAGCATCATCTAAGACCAGCTTTGCGAAAGAAGCGGGAACACTTTCTGCGCAACCCACCCATCATTTTGCACGACAATGCGAGGGCGCATACAGTGCAAGCTGTGGCTGCTCTCTTCCGTCGATGGGACTGGGAAGTACTGTACCATCTACCATGTGACTTTGATTTGATTACGAAAATGAAGGAACAACTTGGGGCATTCGCTTCCGAAATGATCCATACCTTCGGCAGGCAGTAGACCGCTCCATTCGTACCATCAACAGAACAGGCTCTGTTAACGGTATACTAGGCCTTCCACATCGCTGGCAACGGGTTCTACACAACGTTCATGGCTACTTTGAACGTGCAACGCTTTTGTATCGGTTGTGAATAAATAGTTACCACTATTTAAGTTACAACCCTCGTACAAAAACAGTCTACAGCGCAAAATGGACTTTGTATTATCGACTAGTTTCGACTCACTGTTGGATTATCTTCAGGATGTTGCTCCGAGACGCGCGGAGCAGGAGCTGTGGGTTCATCAGGTGCTGTTGAGGGGAGTGACAGTATTATGAGGAACTCGCAGCTGCTGCTATGATACACTCCACATCATCTCGGAACAACATCTTGAAGGTGGCCCAAGATTGGGTCGAAATAAGTTGATAATAAAAAGTCTAATTTGCGCTCTAGACTGTTTTTATATTTTTTAAAAATGGCATACTTATGAGATCGTCCAGTATCCAGGTCTGTAGGATATTCACATGACAGAGATCCAATGTTGGACTGATAAGAGTAGGCCTATATACATATCGGAGTTCCAGTCGACTACATCTGACCAATCACAAGTGTTAGTGATGGTTTGCTGGTGTCATGATTAAAGGTACAAAACTATGTCATCAGTCTGATGAACGTGCGTTTTTCTAGCTAAAACTCAGAAATGGCTTGACTAAGTTGAATATATTTCTCTTTTGTTTTGTTCGCGTTAATGCAAAGGTGGTTTAGGGAAAAAACAAAAGGAAGAGCTGAAAAATCGAAATGGCTATTTTTGTATCGCTATCAAACTTCGGATTAGATTCGAATTTTATACGCTGCTAAACCGTCTATCCGAGTGCTATAAAATGTTTCACACTTGACCTTCAAAACAAGACGAATGGCACTGTCTACATAAAAGCTTCACACAGTGGACGGTGAAGGGTACTTTACAACAGACTTTGAAATAATTCTACAGTAATTTTATTCCGATCTTGGTGAAATTATGCACACTCGATCTTCAAAACCAGAAAAACGTCGCTGCATAAGATTTCAACACCGTCTGAGCGATCAACATGAATTTTGGGAGACGGTATATATATATATATATATATATATATATATATATATATAAAGCAGTGTCCATATGTTTGTACGTGTTGCATATAAATCTACAGTTTTGTTCCAATCTTTATGATATTTTGTACACGTAAGATTCAATCCATGAGTACGGCCGCCGTAAGTGTAAGAATCACATGCGATATATAGATCACGAGATATGACGTCATAAACAATGAGATGCGCGAAAAACTGCTGCATTTTGCGACAATGCTGCTCATTTTCTTCTAAACCATTGGACCGATTTCAACCAAATTTGGTACACACATTCCTTACCGTGAGGTAACAATTGTTGCACGGTTAAGAATCACATACGACACATGTTTCAAAAGATATTACGTCATAACCAATAGAAATCCCAAAAAATGCCATATAATTCGGCGAGACTTTCGAAATACACTGTATGAGAATGACAGTACTTAGCGACTTGCAACAAACTTTAAACATAATTTCAAACCTTTATTAAACTTTTTGTCGTTGGCAACCATAGCAAAATGAGGAAAGGAAAAAAGTTTCTCGCTTACTACTTTTCCGCTGTTTATGGAGTAAAACTACAGCTCTCGGTATGGCGTTACAATTTATAATTTGAACACTACAAATTGTAGCCGCAGGAAATTTTACAGACAGTATACACATATATAGTTGAATATTCCATCTAAATTGTATCACAGTACGACACGTAGTACATCAGATATGAGAAAGTAAGCAATAACGTTCATGGAAAACTGCCCCATCAAGGACCAAGTTTTAATATATTACTTCTTTACTACTAATTGTATTCCCAAGAGATTTTACAGACGTACAGCCCTTATAAAAATTAATATATACGTGAAAAAGGGCAGGAATAAATAAATGAATACCCGGGCAACGCCAGGTTTTCAGCTAGTCTAATATATAAAGCAGAGTGTCCGTATATTTGTACGTGTTACATACAAATCTACAGTTTTGTTTCAATCTTTATGAAATTTTGTACACGTAAGCTTCAATCCATGAGAACGGTCGCCGTAAGTGTAACAATCACGTACGATACATAGTTCACGAGGTATGACGTAATAAATAATGAGATGCGCAGAAAACTGCTGCATTTAGCGATAATTCTGCTCATTTTCTCCTAAACCACTGTACCGATTCCAACCAAATTTGGTACACACATTCCTTACCGTGAGATACAATTGCTACAGGGTTAGGAATCATATACGACACATAATTCAGAAGATATGACGTCATAAACAATAGGATTTGTAAGAAACTGACACATAATGCGGCGAGACTTTATAAATACGCTATACGAGAATCATAGTACTTAGCGACTTGCAACAAACTTTATACAAAATTTCAAACTTTTATTAAACTTTCTCTCGCTGACAACCATAGCAAAATGATGAAAGCAAAAAAAAATTCTCGCTTACTACTTTTACGCTGTTTATTGAGTAAAACTACGGGATTCGGTATGACGTTACAATTTATAATTTGTACTGTACAAATTGTAGCCGCAGGAAATTTTACAGACAGTATACACACATATAGTTGACTGTACCTTCTAAGTTGTATCATCGTACGACATGTAGTTTGTGAGACATGAGCACATAAACAGTAACGTTCATGGAAAATCGCCCCATCACGTATCAGTTTTTAACGTATTACTTCTTTACTATTAACTCTGTTCGTAACTCATTTTACCGACGTACAGCACTTATACAAATGACTATATAACTGCAAAATTATACAATTGTACAACACATAATTCAGTGAAAATGAGAGCCTTGGCCAAGGGAAGGGGGCGGGGCACCTCTGGGGAGTGATGTTGACAACTTGGAGCTTCGAAGCGCACATGGATACAGCCGATAGCAATACACTTCTATAAGGTTATAAGGAAAGGAAGAGAATGAAACAAAGTACATCCAACGAATACCCATTATTTACAACACGTCTGGCTTTTAACTTCAAGAGAATACAGTTGCAGTGAAACATGCATTTTCTCTTGTGATTAATAAACCACAGGGCAATCTATTCAATACTGTGGAGTGAATTTGATGAACCCATGTTTCTCAAACGGACAGCTTTATGTCCCTTGCTCAGGGATGGCCTTACCAAAGAAATTATTCATATTAGATCCTGGACAAGGAACAAGAAATATTGTTTATAGTAAAGTTGTGAATTAAATAAATTTATGAATGGCACATATCATATGTATTTTGATTAATATCTTTCTTTGTTTGGATACTGTACTTGAAATTTTTTGTATTACGCAAGACAGCCATATTTCTGATATATTCTGCGATAAATATAACATTTATTATTAAGAAGGAGATGGACAGAGAGAGAGATAGAGAGAGAGAGAGAGAGAGAGAGAAGGAATAGGAGTACTAATTCAAGGCCTGAATAAATAAATAAATACCCGGGCAACGCCGGGTTTTCAGCTTAGAAAGTGTAGGGAAGAGTTAAACAAAGAGGGGGACAAGAAGAGACTGGCAGACAGAGGTAATCACAGGTAGATGGAGGGTGGACAGATGGGGGAGAGGGGAGAAGGATGATAAGGAAAAAGAGGAGGCGGCACAGGTAGGTAGACACGAGTACAGAAAGAAGCCGGCCGCGGTGGCCGAGGGGACTAAGGCGCTCCAGTCACGGTCTGCACGGCCACTACGGTCGGGGGTTCGAATCCCCCCTCGGGCATAGATATTTGTGCCGTCCTAGTTCGTAAGTAGTTCATAAGTAGTTTGTAAGTTTAGGGACTGATGACCCCGTAGTTAAGTCCCATAGACTATACAAACAAACAGAAAGGAGGGAGGAGGAAGCGGACAGAAAGATAAGATAGAGGCAGCAAGAGTAAGAGAAGAATTGTAGGTTGTATATCCAATTCCCGTACATATTAAGCAATTCCCAAGCATTGTCACATTCTCTAATGTAAAACAATTTTCAACGGCTGAATCACTCTTACAAAGGGACACGGCCAACCGATTCGGCTCAAATTTGTCGGGTCGTTAGTGTACAGCCTACAACGAAGGACTGTAAGATATTTTTGGCTTAACACCCCCCCCCCCCGACCCTTCTTGTTGTTGAGAAAATCTCCCCTAAAGTCTATGACGAATGATGGACACGGAATTGACGGGCCGGCCGCGGTGGCCGAGGGGACTGAGGCGCTCCAGTCACGGTCTGCACGGCCACTACGGTCGGGGATTCGAATCCCCCCTCGGGCATGGATATTTGTGCCGTCCTTAGTCTTAGTTAGTTCATAAGTAGTTTGTAAGTTTAGGGACTGATGACCCCGTAGTTAAGTCCCATAGACTATACAAACATCTGAAACATCTGAATCTTGTTGCTTTATTTTTTCCTTAAATGTCACTTGTAACAGCATGAATTGCCGTGCTGGAGTGGCTGAGCGTTGTAAGGTTCCTTGCTGCAGAGCGCGTGGTTGCTCGCAGTCGGAGGATTGAGTCCTCTCTCGGGCATGGGTGTTATGTTGTTCTTAGTTAAAGTTACGAAGTATAAGTAGTTCTTAGGCCTAGGAGCTGATGACTATAGCAGTTTGGTCCAATAATTTTATAAACATTCTTTTAGCAGTCTTCGTTACACCGAAATTACACAGGTCGGTATTTTTGTTTCGTAACAAGTGTTATTCTGAATGCTTTGATGAGGCGAGTGTCAACAACCGTAATATATTTCATAAAATGCATCTTTAAAACCATCGGCTGTTTATTAAAAACCTTATATATCAACCAGTTTCGGTCAATAGATAATCTCATGGATAAAAAGGTGTTAAAACGGAATGGTAAAATGCATCAAATAAAATACATCTAGTTGAGACAAACATGAGTCAGTATAACTAAAAATGTTAAAAGTACTGTGGTCATCTTAGATAAAACCTGTCAGTCAACACAACATAAAAGTGGAAATTCTTTCAGCAATCAGTCGTAAAAATATATATATTTATTTATGCGCAAATCTAGATTTCGACCACTGTGTGGTCATTATCAATGCTTAAAACCAATTAAAATAATAAAAATTTTTACGACTGATTGCCGAAAGAATTTCCACAAATCAGATACAGTCGTGGAGCATCAATTCCAACATGGAATCAAGCCTGACAACATAAATGTGTTTGACTGACAGGTTTTATCCAAGATGACACACTCTTTTTAACATCTTTAGTTATACTGACTCCTGTTTGTCTCAACTAGATGTATTTTATTTGATGCATTTTACCATTCAGTTTTAACACATTTTTATCCATGAAGATGGTCTATTGACCGAAACTGATTGATATATAAGGTTTTTAATAAACAGCCGATGGTTTTAAAGATGCATTTTATAGTGTTATTCTGTCTTGTTTCCGTGCGGTACCGAGCATTCGACGTCAACGGTGTCCACTGTGAGTAAACAAAGAGTGTTGAAGCGTCCCACATTGTTGGCGAAATTCGAATAATCAACAGAGATATTCGGTTGGGGAAAGACTATTGTAAATAATCATGTAGCTTTAAACTGTGTTACATGAGAAGTTCAACTGCATTTGCACTCTCCTGAACACGCCGGTAGTGGCTTTCTGGCCTTCACAGCCGACACCAATGATTGTCTCGAAGAGCTCACTACTATGAATCTCTAATATTTCCAGAGGGAGGCGACTACTTTTTAACGTCAAAGTGATCAAGTAATAGGTGTTGTCTGTAATTAAGTACACGAATGAAACAATGGCCTCACACATGACACGAAAATAATCGATATGTCAGAAAAAGAAAGATGGATCACCCAGAAGACATGATGAGATGCCATGTACAGTAGTGTGTGAGTGTGTCAGGTACACGAGGTCGGACGTGCGGCGCTTGGCGCTGACCTGGTTGTGGAGGGCGGGGTCCCCAATGAGCGTGCAGTCGGCCTCGTCGGCGCCGCTGGGGCAGTCCTTGCGGCCGTCGCAGCGCCGGTGCATGGGCACGCACTGCTCCTCGCAGCTCAGCTCGTCCTGCCCGCAGCCTGCAACAGCACCAAACACCACTCAACACCGCGACACCGGCACCGCCTAGAAGACAAGGCCTGTCAACTGGCCGTGCCTACGTCACACAGAGGGGCCGCAGACGCCAGCTGACTGGCCGACCGCTACGAGGCGGTGGGCGTGCTCCAGCGGTAAAGGCCTGGCCACACAGAGCGCGGGCTGCCGGTGACGCGATCGCCGCAGCGATCTGCCGGAGATCTCAGCGGGAAGGGGCGCCACACAGGAAGAGCGGCTGCCCGCAGCGGCAGCAATGTGTGAGTGGCCGGGACCCGCATTATTGCCTGTGTAGCGCATTATATACGACAGAACTGCCTCCCGCCACAGCTGCGACTCAAGCCGTGACTACGAGAACACAGGCAGTGGATTGCGCCAACAACCCAAGTATTTACCCGCGACAACAACAGAGATGTGGAAGAAATCTGAGGAATGATTTTGAGACCTTCCGGGGATTTCGAACTGCCTTGGAAGCAAAGATAGAAAGGAAATTAAGTTAAAATACCCGAAGGACAATGTACCCCAGTTATTTTGTTATAAGCAATTATTTTCGCTCGTTCTGTCTCCCTGGCATTTGATACAGCAGAAGATACTGAATATATAGATTAGAAATTAATCTTCCACTCATAGCTCGTTAAACAAAACGTATATTGGTCATTGTAGTAACCGACTAGTCACTACTGGATGCACCCAGTACTTTCTGCATACTTTTCTCTTTTCCAAAATTTTCAGCCATGTGTGCATTTCTACTGCACGGTGCTGAACGCACAACGTGTCTGCCAGCTGAAAAGTTAAAGAAAAGACATTCAGTACATATCTGTGACCTCGCAGATATGAAGCGAACAACCGTAATATTTGAAGTGTACCTAAATGAACACTGTATTTCTTTTAAGGACATATTGTTAATCTATGAAATGACAAAGTCCTGCTTCACTTTATAGATGTTAAAAACTGTTTATTATTATCGCAATAGGCCTATTTCGGCACTGTGGCCATCATCAGGCTATTTCCATATAGCATCGTGGAGGTATAATTGATTATAGTGACTGCAATGATTGCAGTATACATGTTCTTTAGATGGTATATATATTACGTTAATCAGGTCTTAATTCTTTACAGCTAATCTGTCAGTTTGACATCGCTGGAGGATATGTCAAACTGACAGATTAGCTGTAAAGAATTAAGACCTGATTAACGTAATATATATACCATCTAAAGAACATGTATACTGCAATCATTGCAGTCACTACAATCAATTATACCTCCACAATGCTATATGGAAATAGTCTGATGATGGCCACAGTGCCGAAATAGGCCTATTGCGATAATAATAAACAGTTTTTAACATCTATAAAGTGAAGCAGGATTTTGTCATTTCATAGATTAACAATATGTCCTTAAAAGACATACACAATGCTGCAGGCCCAAATGAAATGAAACTGTATTTCTCTTTCATGTTTTGAATTTCTACTATTTCAGTCGTATGTTAACTAATTGCAGTTGCAGGCAAAATAAGAAAGACGCATTCATTGTATAGGTAACTCTTCCCCTAGATCGTCGAATGCCTCTCTTTAGTCATAAAGTGAAACTAAATCTTAACGTTTTGTTAAAATGTGACTGTAACTGACTTCGTAAACGGTGTACAAAACAGGAACACGAGGCGCAACTCTGCTTAGTGAGCGGCCATAGCCTCGAGTGTGGCGCGTCGTAGCCCGTGGGTACGAACGCTAACATATATCGTGTTTTTACTCGGACTCCAAAGAAATATGGCTCTCCTTCGAGCGTTAAAAACAATTTCGAAACGTTGGCTACATTTGATATACAGCTCTACGTGACCTAAAATGCCCCAAATGTAAAGTGGCTAGCGACTGTATTTTACGCTACAAACTTTTCGAAAGACGCGCGATGTTTTACTTATTTGAGAAGTATCACAGTAACTATGAGCAACAACGGTAAGTGAGCCATTTCATTATCACGCTGAGATTCATGACTGTAATGTATGAAAGAATCAATAATATTCATCGAATAGTTTCCTCAGAATCGATTGGGAAAGATTGGGTAGTGAAAAACAGATGCGAATCCCAAAATCGTGGTTTTAGATTTTTTACGCGAAAACTAATCGTTTATATGAAAAAGTAGGTACCCAGTCGGATGTAGCTTTACTTCTTTCACATAAAACAAATTTTTGAAGGCAGACTAGAGAACTCGACCTTTGGGCCTCTGCAGCTCACGCCCGCTGCCTGGAGCGGCGGATCTGTGTTCTGAGACAACTCAACAGCGGTAGGCGGGCGTCCGCCGCACTCACTGTGTCCGACCCCATCCAGCAGAGAGCGTTTCAACAATGCGGCCGATCCGCAACGCCTCAAGGTCACTGCCAGCACCGCTTGCTCGCGTTCTCTGTGGCCAGGCCTTGAACCAGTCAACTGACAGCCGCCGCCTCTTGGTATGACATAAGCACAACCAGTTGTGAGGCCTTGTCTTCTAGATAGTGTTGCTTTGCCTCATCTCCACCACGTGTGCATACCAAAGACACTGCAAAAAAAAAAAAAAAAAAAAAAAAAAAAAAAAAAAAAAAAAAAAAAAAAAAAACCCTAGACTCGCTAATGGCGCTCGCTGCTGTCGCAGGATAATTTTAACCTTCGGCCGGCCGCCATGATAGTGGCAAGCGTAACATAAATACGAGTGTTGTTGGGGATAAACCATGTGTTATACAGCTACTGCAGTATATATACACAATTCATAGTCACGTATGTACTGTTTGTCTATTGCAGTGTACAGAAAGCACGATGGTGAAGAGCTGGTCAGAGTGTAACCGCACAAATCCATTTAAGAAGGGAACAAAAAGAACGAATACTGTGTTCCTATTTACATTTCTCAGAAATAGAAGTACCGTTACTACTTGCTTAACAGGCAGTCAGTCAAGACAATATTGGATTTTGAATGAAATAAATAACAGGCTTTTACAATACTGGTAGCTCTTACAAAGAGCTACTTTAGGCAGTACTGGTGGACAGGAAGTTCAAAAAGTTTCATTTTATGATGTGTAAAGTGACTATTGGCGGCATGGGATCAGTTACCTCACTAAAGTTACAATTTTTGTTCATGAAATGACTATTAGCAACTTCTAACAAATAATTTAAAGATCATCATCATATTGGTATAACAACTGAAAGGGGTTTGCAGAACTCTGTATAGTTACATATATGAATGACACATAGCCACACCGGATGCACATCGTGAAGTTGAACCCTATGACGACAGATGCTGACTTTTCAGCAGTTCATGCTACAGTAAGTTATTCACTTACAGCATTATAAATGCTAATATTCGTGATAGATGCTCCAATACTTATGTTACGTGCAGTTAGTTAAGAAAAAGTTATGCCTACTTCGTGTTCGTAAAACAATTTGGTAGTGGCTGGTTGTTGTATTCACAAGGTAAGACTCTATTTTACAGTTATGTATCTGATGGGATACTTCATTTTCATAGTCTGTTTTTAACATTAGCTGTTTCAGGGAGCTCTGTTTCATTTTTTGATGGTGTAAAATAGCTAAATATTTGATAATACAGCAGGTACTCAAAGACGTAAAGTGTTGTGAAACTTTTCCGAAATTAATGTTTCTACAAAAGTTTCACCATCGTAGAATACACTGAGAAAGTGCCAAAACCGTGTCTGACGATAAATTCCGTTCATATGCTGTACATACAACGCTAAAAATCTTGGTTAGGAAGAAGAAAAGCAGTTGGCCAATTTCTACACTGTAAGTGTAATAAATTTACACACAACTGATAGTTGCTGTATATTCAAAGAGTTTGAAGCTGTTTCGTAGTTACATATTTAAATGAGACACGGTTTTCGCGCATTAACTCGAATGAATACACACGCTAGCCAAAAGAGTGTTGCGCACATTTAAGGTTGGCGCTTAAGTTTGCCACCGTAATGGCCGCCGAGGCGCTCTTCAATTTGTCCGCTGCTGGCAGTCGGTCGCTTACGGAATTGTGGGGGCTTGGTGCATTCTGTGGGGCGCTAGGTTGGCGGTGTACAGCTGAACGGACACCGGCCAACATCAGGCGGCTGCTTTGTCGGCGCGATACACAGCGGAGAAACTATTGAGCACTAACTGTTATTCACGTCACACAGCCTCACACAGCCCTGAGTTCTATCGCAGAAAAGTTCTGGAAGATTTTGCTATGGCTTAGATTGCGAAGCAAATTATCTGGGAACTTCCTTCAGTCATTCGTAATCTTCTGGGCCCACTGCGTCGTATATGATATTTAGAGACATTGTAAAGTATTTATTCCAAGGACACTGCTCTTTAATAAGTAATTTAATTCGACAGGACTGTTTCGGCGTGAATGCCATCGTCAGGTTTAATTGGTAGCTCTTCTTATCCTTGTAAGATCGCTGTTTATCTCAAACGTTTGGTTCTTATTTAACAGATGTATGAGAAATGTAATTGTATTGTTGCTGTAGTTCTCTCTCTCTCTCTCTCTCTCTCTCTCTCTCTCTCTCTCTCTCTCTCTCTCTCTCTCTCTCTCTCTATATATATATATATATATATATATATATATATATATATATATGTGTGTGTGTGTGTGTGTGTGTGTGTGTGTGTGTGTGTGAGTGTTTTACCCCAGATATATCTGGAACTACACGAGATATTGAAAAACGACTTTCACGGTCATGGACGTATGGTAGAGGCTAATGAAAGTATGTACAATGAGACAGTCTAAAACGTAAAGAAGTATTATTTTCAACGCGTACTTTTTCTTTTTTCTTTTCTTTTCTTTTCTTTTTTTGTTTTTTGTTTTTTTTGTTTTTGTTTTTTTTTTTGTTTGAATGGATACCCCACATAATTTCTTAAGCAATCAATAGCCTGAAAAATCACAAAAAGAATGGTGTTGTTTCCATCGCAATGCGTCAATTACATCTGGAGAAACTGCGAGCGATGTTGACGTTTGAAAAACATGAGGCGCGACACTAGCGCGTGTCCGAGACTCAAGCGAGACTCACGGTTGAGACTCGGACACGCGCTAGCAGCGCGCCTCATGTACTGTGTCATCAAAAGGTCAGTATAAATTTGAAAACTTAATAAATCACGTAATAATATAGACAGATAGGTAAAAATTGACACACATGCTTGAAATGCCATGGGATTTTATTAGAATTAGAATAAAAAAAATGTATTGCTAGACGCATGAAAGATCTATTGCGGCGTCGTTTGGTGATTATCGTGTACTCAGCCGCCACTTTCGTTATGCTTAGCCTCACAGGTCCCCAGACCTCAGTCCGTGCGATTATTGCCTTTGTGGTTACCTGAAGTCGCAAGTGTATCGTGATCGATCGACATCTCTGAGGACGCTGAAAGACAACATCCGATGCAAATGTCTCACCATAACTCCAGACATGCCTTACAGTGCTGTTCACAACATTATTCCTCGACTACAGCTATTGTTGAGGAATAATGGTGAACATATTGAGCATTTCCTATAAAGAACATCATCTTTGCTTTGTCTTAATTTGTTATGCTAATTATTGCTTTTCTGATCAGACGAAGCGCCATCTGTCGAACAGTTTTTGAACTTTTTTTTGGTTCTAATAAAACCCCATGTCATTCCAAGGCATGTGTGTCAATTTTTACCTTCCTATCTACATTATTCCGTGATTTATTAAGTTTTCAAATTTATACTGACTTTTTGATCACCCGGTATTTGGGGAATCCATTAAAAAAACATATAAGTTCGCGTTGAAAATAATACTTCTTTACGTTTGAGACTGTCTCATTGTACCTACTTTCATAAGCCTCTACCATACGTTCATGACCGTGAAAGTCGTTTTTCAATATCTCGTGTAGTTCCAGATACATCTGGGATGAAAAGTTGAGTGGCACACCCTATATATATACAGGGAGCGACAGAAATAACTGTCGGTTTTTGTTCGTGCACAGTACGGCAGTCGTGTGGACGGGGGTGGTGGGGAGTACAGCGTTCTCAAGGGCACTTGAGGGAGTTTCAGTTGCCATAGAGCAGTGGTCGGCGGAGCATCGTGCGTTCGTCGTTGAAACGTATTTTAAAAGTGGTGATTCTGATGTCACACAACATCAGTTTCGCAGACATTTTTATGTGGGTAATAGGGGACAAGTTCCCTCCCGTAACACCATCAAGTTGTGGGTAAAAAACTTCACGTCAACTGGTTCAACGTTAAAACAAAAGCCTGGAGGACGCCCAAAGTCAGTGAGAACGCTGGAAAACGTTGATTGAGTGAGGCAAGCCGTGTCGACTATCCCCATCGAGCTGTGCGTGAACAAGCTGCCGCTCTTGGATTGTCCAACTGGTCGGTGAGAAAAATATTGTATGGGGATCTATACTTTCACCTTATGAAATTGCAATTGTTTAACAGTTGAACCCTCCTGACTACGCTGATCGCCAGAGATTTTGTGAACAATTAATTGATTCTGATGGATGATGAAACAATTCTTGTAATGAGTGATGAGGCTCATTTTCATCTTGATGGGTGTGAAAACAAACAAAATTTTCGCTATTGGTCAGACACAAACTTACAAGAGTTACATGAACGCCCTCTGCATAGTCCCAAAGTCACAGTGTGGTGGGGGTTGCTAAGAAGTGTGTTATAGGGCGATACTTTTTAGAGGAAGGAGAGCAAACAGTTACAGAAAACCGAGAACGTTACTTGAGAATGTAACTTAAAAGAAAACGTCTTGGTTTGAAGAAGATCTTGTTCCAAAAAGACGAAGCAACTGCCCACACAAGAAATGCTGTAATGGCTTATTTGAGGAGGAAGTTTCGAGCCCACGTCATCTCTCGCAACGGCGACATCGCTTGGCCCGCTCGTTCCCCCGAACTGAGTGTTTGTGGTTTTTTCCTTTGGGGCTACCTCAAATCGAAAGTGTACGCAAATAAACTCTGTACACTAGAAAACTTAAAAAGAAGATATTAGAGAGGTGGTTGCGCCTATATCAACGGATATGCTTCGTAAAGTGTTTGCTGTGAGACTTGAATATATTCTGAAGAAGAGACTCTACATTGTCACATATTGTTGTTCGTAGTATTTTTTATTAATTGCTATCTTTTACTGTTCTTATGAATAATAAATTTGTAAAAATATTAATAACATTGAAGTTATTCTTATGTAAGTTATCGATATTCTAACAGATAACGTAAGAATTATTTTAAAAATATATATTCAGTTACATAAACAACAACTACAATTCTAACACATAAGAACCAAAAAGAAACTTCCTGGCAGATTAAAATTGTGTGCCGGAACCGGGACTCAAACCTGGGACCTTTGCCTCTCGCGGGCAAGCACTCTACCGACTGAGCTATCCCGACACGACTCACGATGCCGCCTCACAACTTTACTTCCGCCAGTACCTCGCCTCCTACTTTGCAAACTTCACAGAAGCTCTCCTGCGAAACATGCAAGACTAGCACTCCTGGAAGAAAGGATATGGTGGAGACATGGCTCAGCCACAGCCTAAGGAATGTTTCCAGAATGAAACTTTCACTCTGCAGCGGAGTGTGCGCTGGTATGAAACTTCCTGGCAGATTAAAATTGTGTGCCGTAACCGGGACTCAAACCTTGGACCTTTGCCTTTCGCGGGCATTCCGGAAACATCCCTTAGGCTGTGGCTAAGCCATGTCTCCACCATATCCTTTCTTCCAGGAGTGCTAGTCTTGCTTGTTCGCAGGAGAGCTTCTGTGAAGTTTGGAAAGTAGGAGGCGAGGTACTGGCGGAAGTTGTGAGGCGGCATCGTGAGTCGTGTCGGGATAGCACAGTCGGTAGAGCGCCTGCCCGCGTTCGTCCCAGTTTCGAGTCCCGGTTCCGGCACACAATTTTAATCTGCCAGGAAGTTTCATATCAGCGCACACTCCGCCGCAGGGTGAAAGTTTCATTCTAAGAACGAAAAAGATCCGATATACAGCGATCTTACAAGGATAAGAAGAGTTATGAATTCAACTATCATCATCATCATTAGAGAGTGATTATGCCTTTCAGCGTTCAGTCTGGAGCATAGTACCTCTAATAAAATTCCTCCATAATCCCCTATTCAATGCTAACATTGATGCCTTGTCTGATGTTATACCTTTTACTTCAAAATCATTCTGCACCGATTCTAAGTACTTTCTTCTTGGTCTACCTCGACTCCTCTTACCCTCCGCTGCCGAGCTCATGAGACTCTTAGGTAACCTTGCTTCTCCCATGCGTGTAACATGACCCCACCATCTCAGTCTGTTCGCTCTAACTGCTTCATCTATGGTGTTCATTCCCAGTTTTTCTTTGATTTCCTCCTTATGGACACCCTCCTGCCATTGTTCCCATCTATTAGTACCAGCAATCATTCTTGCTACTTTCACATCTGTAACCTCTACTTTATGAATAAGGTAACCTGTATCCACCCAACTTTCACTCCCATACAACAAAGTTGGTCGAAAGATAGAGCGGTGCACCGCTAACTTAGTCTTGGTACTTACTTCCTTCTTGCAGAAGAGAGTAGATCTTCGCGGAGCACTCACTGCATTAGCTTTGCTGCACCTCGATTCCAGTTCTTTCACTATGTTGCCATCCTGTGAGAAAATACATGCCAGGTACTTGAAACTGTCTACCTGTTCTAACTTTGTTCCTCCTATTTGGCACTCAATCCGTTAAATATCTTTCCCACAGATATTACTTTTGTTTTGGAGATGCTGACCTTAATACCATAATCCTTGCACCTCTGATCGAGCTCTGAAATATTAGTTTGCAACCGTTCAATCGAATCGCCCATTACAACTAAGTCGTCCGCATATGCGAGACTGCTTATTTTGTTTTCACCTATTTTAATCCCGCCCTGCCAGTCTACTGTTTTCAACATATGATCCATGAATAGTATGAACAACAGTGGTGACAGGTTACAGCCTTGTCTTACCCCTGAAACTACCCTGAACCATGAGCTTAATTTGCCATCTATTCTAACTGCTGCCTGACAGTCTACGTAAAGCCCTTTAATTGCCTGCAGAAGTTTGCCTCCTATACCATAATCTTGTAGAACTGACAGTAGCTTCCTCCTAGGAACACGGTCATAAGCCTTTTCTAGATCTATGAAACATAGATACAATTCCCTGTTCCACTCATAGCACTTTTCCATTACCTGTCGTAAGCTAAAGATCTGGTCCTGAAAGCCTCTAAGAGGCCTAAACCCACACTGATTTTCATCTAACTTGTCCTCAATTAATACTCGCACTCTCCTCTGAACAATATCCGTGAAATTCACGCCAAACCTGCTTGTCGAATTGAATATGTAACAACAACAACAACTGCTTAAACAATAACAAATAAAGACAAACATTCTGGAGGTAACTGTATGTGCATTAAATTCAAGTGAGTTTAGCGACAGATCGTTTGGGGGACGGAAGCGTTTTAAGGGGATCAGGTAGAGACCCCCAGGTTTATCCCCTCTATCCCCCCTGCCACTTAGATCGTCTACAACCACCTCCTCCAGTTCCTCGAAAGCATTTGCATCCACCACACCATCCGTAAGCTCGATATCCGTACCGATCCTGGATCTCTGCCATGGTTCCACCACTGTATCCCGCCAGCTCTGCACCTTTGCACCCTACACATCCTTTCCCAGGGCGATTTCCGGACATTTCCTCTCCCAGATGAGGCCCTCTATCACATGAACTTTGATTCTATCACGCCCCCTCCCCACTCCTTCAACCACGCCCTCCTCGTAGGTCGACCCCGTCACCCCACACACCCACTCAACCGCCCCCCCCCCCCCCAAATCGCGCTGCTCGGAGTCTTGCCCTACACGTCCTCATCCCACTCACAAACACTTCCTCCCACACCCTCCTATGACCTCTCTTCCCTCAGATACGGCTGCATAAGTCGTAGTGAAGTTTTAGCCACTGTTGTCTTTTATGCTTAATGTTGTTTTAATTGGTTGTGACTGCTATATACGGCTGAATAATAGTCAGCACATGTGTTTTTTATAGTTGGTCTTCAGTGTTCTGTCGTCGATGATTGTTCTCATTTTTACATTCTGACTGTCTTCATGCGGATTTTGAATCTATGTGTGGTTTTTAGGTTTCCATTACATCGTTTGTATGCACTGTGTGATCAAAAATATGGGAACACATGGGTGAAAATGACTTAGAAGTTCATGGCGTTCTCCATCGGTAATGCTGAACTTTTTTTTTTTTTTTTTTTTTTTTTTTTTTTTTTTTTTTTTTTTTTTGATGGGGGCAGTTACCGCGTGGGACAAGCGCCTATTCCATGGACGCCAAGCCTACGCCACGGAAGATGGCCTTGTAAACAGGCCGAAACCAGCTATGATTTGTATAAATTATATCTTTTCAATTTGTGACTGTTTTTATTTGTAAAGTCTCCAGTTCAGTGTGGGTGTTGACCCACCCTTAGCCTTGATGACAGCTTCCAGTCTCACAGGCATACAATCAGTTCCTGCTTGTAGGTTTCTTGGAGAATGACAGGCCATTTTTCAAGGAGTGCTGCACTGAGGAAAGGTATCGTTTTGGGTCGGTGAAGTTTGGATGTTATTGTGTAACCACTCAGACACAGGTCATGTATTATGAAATGTGCAGTCGCCATCCTCGAATTGCTCTTTAACAGTGGGAAGCAAGAAGGTGCATAAAATATGAACGTGGGACTGTGCTGTGATAGTTACACGCAACACAACAACTGGTGCAAGACCCCTCCATGGAAAACACGAGACGTCATTATACCACCGCCTTAGAATTTTATTGTTGGCACTACATCTATATGGAATACCCTGAAAAATCACATTTAAGTGTCTGTATTTGTGCCTAGTTTCCTTTTCCTGAAGCTTCTCCACTCTTATCCTTCTACATATCGACTTGACTTTCTGCACTTTTGACGTCACAAAACCAATTTCACTGCAGATTGAATAATCATCAGTATCATCAAAGAACCCTCTGAAAATACGTGTGCCCTTGTCTGCCTTCCTGAATTCCTTGTCTGTTATTGAATAGTCAATGACAGATCTGGTTCCCCTTCCTTCCCAAGTATAGCGGTCAGTGTCCTTATGGTTAGAAAATGAGTTTGTGATAACTAAGCCCATACTGGTACAGAAATCCAAGAGCTATTTACCATTTCTGTTGGTCTCCATATCCTCTCCAAACTTACCTATAACCTTTTCATACCCTTCTGTTCGATTTTCTATCCTGGCATTGAAGTCACACATGAGCAAAACACTGACCTTGTCCTTCACTCTAACAACTACATCAGTGTAATGAAAAGCAATGAATAACACCAACGTCAGCTGTATTTTTATATTGTCATTTACTGGCAACCAGTTTCGATAGACCACGCCATCATCATCAGGTCCTTAAAAGAGGGCAAACTGTATTTTGCTGCATTACAAGAAAGGAAACCTGGTGTAGCTCTTGTAATGCAGCAAAATACATTTGCCCTATTTTAAGGGCCTGATGATGATGGCGTGATCTATCGAAACGTCGCGCGGGAGTAGCGAGCGGTCTGGAGCGCCATGTTACGGATCGCGCGGTCTCCCGCGTCGGAGGTTCGAATCCTCCCTCGGGCATGGATGTATGTGTCGTCCTTAGGTTAGTTTAACTTAGTTTAAGTAGTTTGTAAGACTAGGGACTGATGACCAACGTAGTTTAGTCCCATAGATTACAAACATTTGTCTATCGAAACAGGTTACCGGTAAATGACAATATAAAAATACAGCTGATGGTGGTGTTTTTCATTGCTTTTCATTACAATATACACGGCTGAGGCCCCAGCATCCATTCATACAATGGACAAAATCAAACTATATCAATGAGTGCGTTGTAAAATCTGTCCATCTGTCCCTTCACAGGGCGATTACACTGACATAATCGTAATTTTATTGCTGGAGATGGCCAAATCTATCCACATCAATCGTTCATTTACATACCTTATTGCAATTATACTGGGTTCGATTGATTTCCTGATGTAAAGCCCTACACCCTGCTGTGCTCTTGCTGCTTTGACTCCTGACATGTAGAGCTTGTATTCTCCGACTTCGTTCCCTTCTACATAAAACGGTATATCTACATGGGATATTCTGCAAATCACATTTAAGTGCCTGGCAGAGGGTTCATCAAACTACCTTTACATTACTTATCTCCCATTCCATTCTCGACTAGCGCGGGAAAAAAGAACACCTGAATCTCTCCGTTTGAGTTCTGACTTCTCGTATTTCATTCTGACGATCATTTCTACATATGTAAGTGGGAGTCAACAATATATTTTCGCATTCGGAGGAGAATGTTTGCGATTGGAGTTTCGGAAGTAGCCAACGCCGTAGCGATAAACGCCGTTGTTGTAATGATTCCTATCCCAGAAAATTCAAATGTTTGTAGAGCTTGTAGGACTTAACTACGGGGTCATCAGTCCCTAAACTTACAAACTACTTATGAACTAGCTTACAGTAAAGACGGCACAAACATCCACCCCGAGGGGGGATTCGAACCCCCAACCACAGCAGCTGTGAAGACCGTGACTGGAACACCACAGACTGCTCAGCCACCGCGGCCGGCTCCATTCCAGATCCTGTATCATTTCCGTGACGCTGTCTCCCCTGTATCGTGACAATACAAAACGAGCTGCCCTTCTTTGAACTCACTAACGTCACTAACGGCGATAACATCTAACCCCATCTTACTTGCTCAGCCAGCTGTACTTTCTTCCCAGAGTAATCCCCAATTGACATTAATAGCTGCCCACCTCATTGCAGGTCGTTTTCCAAGTCGCATTAGAGGAATCTCTGTCAATTGGAGGTGAGACTCCATAACTTCCAAAAGTCTCAGATATTTTGCTCTGATTGTTGCCAGCAGTAGCGTAACTAGCTTTGGGGGGGGGGGGGGGTGGATAGATCTGCTTGACGAGCAAAATTTTAGTCAGTTTCCAGACAGACTACCATCTACCACTCCGATTGAAGAAACTAATTCACTCCCATCCAATGAAAGCTTATGGTAAAACGCTTCAAGTTTCCAATCTTTACGGTTACCAAATTGCTGTTATACGATTTTTTGTAGGGGTCTGGGGGGGTCTATCCCCCTCATCTCCCCCCCCCCCCCCCCCATAGTTACGCCACTGGTTGCCAGTAACATACTGAAGTAGCTGAGAAGCAGGTTGCTAGCCTTACTTAACCAGGGCCCCAATGGGTTTTACCCCTAACAGTTGAAGGACTAACCGGTGGATTTGGTAGTGCGGGCAGAAAGGTGGCCACAACTCAGAATATGTTCGAGATGGGAACCTTATTCCAAAGTAACTGGTATCCCAACTGTCAGGAACACTTACTTGGCCACTCACATGTCACCCGTTGTTCATGAGCTAGGACATGACTACAGGAACCCACACGAATAAAGAAATAGAACTTGTCAGCAGGTGCAGGTGCGGAAGTGGCTCATACTCACCGAAGCAGCCGCGCTCGTCCTCGGCGTGCGGGCAGTCGACGACGCCGTCGCAGAGCCTGGCCTGCTCGAGCCTGCTGGGGCAGCCGCAGCCCGCCTCGTCGCTGGCGTCGGGGCACTGCACCGTGCCGTCGCAGCGCCGCAAGGACGACACGCACCGCGACCCGTCCGCGCACACCACGCTGCCCGCCGGGCACACGCCTGCGCACCACAACAGCCGCTAGCCGACACTCGTACAAGGCACTCCTCTCTCAACACAAGAGTAAATGTGATTGAAGGTTGCACACAGCTAGTTTAAACTGAAAATAGTGCCACCTGAACCAGTGGTTCCACATGACACATAAACCCAGATAGTGCTGACGTTCTTCCAGAAGGACGAGAACAGAAGCTTACTTTTTCATTTTTGTGAGTAAGAATTTGTGCACAGTATCATTCTGCGAAGTTGAGATTCATACAAAAAATATTGAACGCTTCCTCATAGTTTGTATTTCTAGAGAATTCTTCAATTTTTGAGACATTTATATGTATATGAGTAGGTGGGTAGTACCGGTTGTGGCTCACTTTGGGAGGTGAAGAAGAAGATGTCACCCCCCCCCTCCACTGCCCCCTCTCCCTCCCCCTTCTCCTCCCTAGAGGTCAAGGTCAAGGTCACCCACCTAACAATGGCCGGTTGTGGACCACTGAGCTCAAATTCACGTTCCGGGAATAGAACCCGCGACCTCTGACCTCAGAATCTCCCCACAGCCCGTGAGTCCAGAATATTTTATATTATGTAGAGCCATCGCCGTTTATATAAATAATTGACTCCCCCTTCCATACAGAACCATAAGTCTATAAAAAAAATCTGATTTCTATCACGCCATGGACCCGCGGCATTGCAGAAAACGGCAGGACGCAGGTGGGCGAGACGCCGTGGGCTGGTCCAGGGGGGCGGCTGTGCAGTTGCCATGTGTTGGCCTTTCCCCCTTAGGAGCAAGTGTTTAATCAGACAGACGTTCGATAACTCGCAGAGGGGCTCCGGAGGCACGCGCTCCTTACCGATCGGCCGCAAGAAATAGCCGGCTGGTTGTCAGGTGAAAATCCTCAAAATTAAGTCAAGAGCACGCAGCCAGACATGGCATGGCGGATGCCGTCCCTCACACTCACGTAGAGCCATCGCTGTTTATGCAAATAATTGACTCCCCTTTCCATACAGAACCATAACCCTGTAAAGAAATCTGATTTCTATCACGCCACAGACCTGCATCGCAAAAAACGGCAGGACCCCACGCGAGGCGACGTGGCCGCTTCTCGCATAACACGCCACGTCAATAGAGCTTATTTCTGGGGCGCGGCAGGCCGCGACACTTATATACGTATCAACCAGGACAGAGGCTGCGTGCAGTGTAGAGGATGGGGGGCGCCCGCGCGCACTGGCCACATACACACACACACACACACACACACACACACACACACACACACACACAAACCATCGAGGACATGAAATGCTGCCACATAATCGCACTGTCATAAAGTTCATACCTTGAGATTAATTCCCACGTGGTGTCCCTATGAATACCGCAACCCTTCTCACACCGGAGTTTTTCGTGACGCGCAACAAACAGTATCCCTCACTTAGATTGAATTGTGATCTTCGTCTTTATTTTAGGTTCTTAAGATTTTTAGTAAGGGTTGGACTTGCGGAACGACAATGGTTCTATAGGTACCAGACCTAATTCGATGATAAATGTGTCTGTGGGCATTCTGAGGAATAATATTCTCGACTGGGAGAAATAGGTTTCTCCTGCATAACACAGCCATTCGTTATTTATTTGGTTCTATGTAACTTTAATAACATCCAGCTTAATTTTTATCTTTCAGTTAGAAATAGTAGCAGCTCTCCTCCCTCCTGTACATATCTCCCAACCAACAGCATACGTGACTTTTATTTCCTGTGGAACTCTAGGTTTACGACTTTTGCAAACTAATGCTTCTTAAATATTGTTAGCGGAACGACGATGCATGTAGGTACCAGACATAACATAGGTGGCGATAACTGTTTCTGAGGGCATTGTGAGGAAAATGTTCTGGACTGGGAGAAATGTAATTCTTATGCTTTAACATAGCTCTTCTGTATAATACATATATTGTCCTTGCTGGCGTCAGTATTAAGAATCTCCACATAATTTACAGGTAGGTAGTTGAAACTAAGAACTGATAGAAAGTAATTTCTACAGATTTACCTGTACACCTATCAATTTTTTGGTATTCTTATCACCCTGGAAAGAACACCAATGCAAAAAATTTCCATATGGAGTTTTAGTTTTTGCAAGATACAAATGATCATTCCACTCTAAATATGTGTAGTGCCAGCGGTATGTTCTCATTGTAAAACAGATCCCCCGTTGGAATAATAGAACCCAGTTTCAGATATCAAAAAAATTGTAAGGAGATAGTTATAAATAGCAATGTAGTGGTAAATATCTCTATTCCTGCCTGATACATGTTTACATACAGAAAACATCTGCAGTCTATCTTGATTCTTTACTGGGAGAGGCTTAAGTCTGTTCGATGGATCTAATCTTTTCACAGGAATTGTGGAATAACGTTGCTTGAAGGCACTAAACCTAATTCGAGATGTCCACATCCGACCGTAATGTGGATAATAACGTCCTGGAACGGGAGAAATATGTTTCTCTTGCTTTAAAGTAGCTCTTCTGTGTAATACTTAAATTGTCCTTGCTGGCGTCAGTATTACGAATATCCATGTAATTTATACAGGTAGACAATTGAAACTAAAAGCTGACAGAGCATAATTTAAATGCTTTTCTAGGTCTTTTATGTCTGGAAGATTTACCTGTAGCCTGTCGCGGTGGCCGAGGGGATTGAGGCGCTCCAGTCACGGTCCGCACGGCCACTACGGTCGGGGGTTCGAATCCCCCCCTCGGGCATGGATATTTGTGCCGTCCTTAGTTGTAAGTAGTTCATAAGTAGTTTGTAAGTTTAGGGACTGATGACCCCGTAGTTAAGTCCCATAGACTCTACAAACATTTGAATTTACCTGTACACCTGTCATAATTGTTGAAACAAAATATCATTCCGTTTTATTATTTTAAGCAATCCCACAACATGCTCTTCATTTAGACTTCTTATGCAACAGCCTACAGACCTTTTTTTATTATTTTTTTTTAATTTATTATTTTTTTTAATAGTGCATGTTACATAATAAACGGGAAGCAGTTTAAACTTTATTGGAGTGCTAGTTTAAACTTTTTGGGCTTACTAGTTTAAATTTCTTTTATCTTTTATAACATCCATTATAGTTTTTAACTTTTAGCTAAAATTTACATCTATGTCTTGCATTTCCGCCTCCGGCTATTAAATCGATAAGTACAGGGAAGGTAACTTTTCGAAATCCAATACCTCTTGATTTGCCTACATTTTTACCGCTTTAATAGAAACTGCTTGTATTTTTTCCAATGGAGAGCATACATTTATACACAGAAAACAACTGTTTGTTTGCTAGGAGCGATTTTAATAACATCCATCTTAATTTTCAACTTGTAGTATGAAACCACATTGCAATCTTCCATTTCCTTCTCCAGCCAGTAATTAGATAAGGAGAAAGAAGGTACGTTCTCGAACTCCATAAAGTTTCTCTGCTTATTCCGGTAAACTACCTCTTTTAAGGCTTTAACAACTAGTTCTGATCCTTCTAGCAGCTCTTCGAGACGAGAATATTCGGGTAGTTTAATTTTACCTCTTAGATTGTATCGAAATGCGGTGGATTGGATGTTGTACATTTAGCAACGGAGAAGCCGTTTGCAGAGTTTAAGACTGACGGGGTAACTACATATAATGACCACTCATTTGCAAAAATTGTAAATTTAAAATTCCATACAGAAATTCCACAGAAGTGTGGTCTACAAGAGCAGATAGTGTACACGCAAGAAGATGTGGAATGTTTTAACAACTGTGTTGTGCAGGAAATAAAAGGTAGTGTTAATCTGCCCCATTGCTCTCGTTTGGAAGAATTGCCGGAAGGTGTAGAACTAGTACTTAAAGCCGAAAAAGAGTTGGAACACAGGAAGGGACGAAGATACATACTGGAATTTGAAAACGTACCCGTCGAATTATTGGATGGAGAAGGAGATGGAAGATTCTGATGTTGATCTAAGCTACAAGTTAAAAATTAAACTGGACATTATGAAAGTTACACCAACCAAAAATAAACAACGAACTGTTTTCTGTGTCTAAATGTATATACAAAAAGCTGTTTTCTGCATACAAAATGTAAAATCTCCCATTTACTGCGACCTATGTGCATATATCTGGAGTGGAATAACCAATCGTTTGCGGAATTTCTAAACTCAAAATTCTATACAGAATAACCATAGTAGTGTGGTGTAAAATAGCTTTAATGGTTGTATTATGCATGTGACAAATGGTAAAATTAACATCCAATTGCGAGCATATATTTTGATAATGGAAACTAGATAGTTGGGTGAGCTTGAAAGTGGTAATTGAAATGTACTGTAACCACTTTTCTTACACATATGAGGAGTTTCACCTGACAAGCAAGGGAGAGTCAATTATTTACATAAACAGCGATGGCTCTACGTAATATAAAATACTCGGAACACGCGCGCTGTGGGGGGATTCTGATGTCGGAGGTCATCGGTTTGATTCGTGGAACGTGAACTTGAGCTCGGTGAGCCACAACCGGCCCTTGTAAGGTCGGTGACCTTGACCTTCACCTCTAGGGAGGAGGAGAAGGGGGAGGAGGAGGAGGAGGAAGGGGGAGTGGAGGGGTGACAGCCCGTTATTCACCTCCCAAAGTGAGCCACAACCGGTACTACCCACTTACTTGTATGTTTCATCTTAAGCGTTGTTTTAATAACAATGATTTATCAGATTAAAATTCTAATACATTCATTTTGTGATTCTTCAGTTTCTCCCGGCGTATTTGATGATCAAAATATCCACGGGTGATCTTCCCTGAGAGTGCGCCGGTATATGGAACGAACGCAGTGCCTACATCCTCCCTTGTGTTTTCATCCGTTTCCACAGGTTGTGTTGTAGTGGTTGGGCGGAGAGCCCGCTGAATCTGCCACTCTGAGTACCCATTTTTTCGAAATACAGTTCTCAGGTGTTCCAATTCCTGGGGTAGACTCTCTGTGTCGGAGATAGTGCGCGCCCTATGTACTAGAGTTTTAAGTACCGCATTCCATATACCGGCGCACTCTCAGGGAAGATCGCCCGCATTTTGAAAAAACACCAGGTTGGAACTGTTTTTTGTCTGCCGAATAAAATTCGTGCACTGGTGGGAAGCGACAAAGATGATCTCGGTTTGAGGAAGGCGGGCGTGTACCAGATTCCGTGTCAGTGTGGAAAGTCATATATTGGACAGACGATGCGTACCGTCGAGGATCGATGCGTTGAACACCAGAGGCACACACGATTGATGTATCCGAGCAAGTCGGCGGTCGCTGAACATTGTTTGTCGGAGAATCACGCCATGGAGTATGAACACACTACGGTTCTGGTACAGACGTCGAGATACTGGGACTGCGTCGTTAGAGAGGCCATTGAAATTCGCACAAGTGACGACCTCATAAACCGTGACTGTGGCTATAATCTTAGCAAAGCTTGGGAACCAGCGATTGGCTTAATTAAGAGTAAATCTAGCAAACGTAACGAAGTGACGACCACGGCGGTCAGAGCCCTCACACTGACGTCATCTCAGACGCCGGCGCAATCGGTTCCACTGCGCAGCCTCGGCGCGAAGCGCGGACCGCGGAGGGGTCGCTCCGCGGGCCGAGGGTATTTAAATGGCCCGCTACCGGGCTAGAACCCAGTTCCCTTCGAGCAGCCGTAGCGTGCGGATCTCCGTGCCGGCGCGTTTCCAGGAGCTCAGTCTGTCAGTTCACCTGATGATGGCGACATGTATGATCGCCGAAATATTGTGCCCGTTGGACACTATAGACCGGCAGTAAACCCGTGGATATTTTGATCAACATTCATTTTGGCTTATAACGATCTTGTGCACACATATGAAGGTAATTAATAGCTTCTGAGAAAAAAATTAAATAAAAAATAATTCCGCGCTATCTGGGTTAAATCAACTGTCTGTAAAACAGTGATGAAGCATCCAGAAGTCCTGGTCAGATGTCAGTACAATTTTGTACACTTACATACAACCACTCAGCATGTAACTATATGCTGATCCAAACAATTAGGGGCTTAGTTGAGATATCTAGGTTCTCACGTATAGCCATCGACAAAATGAACTACTAGGGAGTAGAGACAACAATATTATGGCGATCGAGATAGTGGTAAAAACAGAAAGATGCTGCAGAGGTAGTTGGTATTGACTTGTGTTTACTGTACCAAACGAATTACACAAGCACTTCCGTTCAGATAATGCAGTGAGCCGGTAGTGCAATCCATCAACAATGTGAGTTACCCAAAGCTACGGCATGGAGAGCCATAGGAAGGTTGGAAGGGGTGTGGCTGCAGCTATTGGAGTGACCCAAAGTGTAATATCCAGGACCTGTCTGAGACTTCAGCCAACAGGAAACATTAAGAGAAGGCATGGGCGAATGGTATCAGCAGGAGTCACTATTGGCGGACGCACGGACGTCTATTGTCTTTCAGAATGGCGCTTTGACTGCTCAGAGGTACAGAGACGAGATCCTTCCACCTTTTGTTGTGCCCTACGCTGGTGCCCTAGGAGATGGGTTCCTTCTGGTGGACGATAACCTTCGACCCCCAAAGAGCTACACTGATGGACAACATGCTTGAAGCTGAAGTAATTGAATAAATAGAGTGGCCAGCTTTTTTACCGGACATAAACCAGAGAGCACAGAATAACAGAGAAGACCTACAATGCCAGTGAAATGAAGCCGGCAGGAGAGCGCGACACCCAACCAAGATGGCGGCCACAGAGCATGAATCATCCTATTCGTGCTGAGCGCCACCCGGCCACAGCTGCCAGCACAGCCTAGTTTACTGAGTTCGCTGTCTGTTAATTCCTTTCCTATATATTTTAAGGCGTTCCTTTTTAGACAATCTAGTTTTGCCATAAATAATTACAAATTTCAGCTAGGGATAGAAAATCATACTATTATATGAAACTGAAGCTCATTTTCCCTATGTCTTTCCCTTTAACCTTTTACAATTCGAGGAGTACTGAAAATATCGTCATGCGGTTTCTTTCAGTTTCTTCTTTAGAACCCTGCGATAAACTTAGGCTATATTTAATGTCAATAGGAACTTGTGAAACAACTAAAATAATATCGTAGAATCGATTAACGCTTCTGCACTTTAGTCAGCTATAAAAAGCTAGGCCAGTATACATAGTACAGAAGCGAAGAAACTCAAAATGATCGAAAATAAATTAATAAAATATGCGAGAGCATGTGTGTAACTTTTACGAGTGAACCACATTTATCATTTTTCTCTTCTGGAGCGCTGACCCCAGACGGCTTCAGACTACAGATATACAGACTGTGCGAGATCTGTACGAGTTAGACACATGATCTCCCCGACTTAAAAAAAATATCGTCCGGGGTTCTATAATTCTACACTATATACTTTGACGCAGGTATCACAATTTACATTACAGAGGTCACGAATGTGCGGAAATGGTAAACTATTCTGCGTTATTATTTTTATTTCAACTATTTCACATTGATCCCAGAATTATAGCGAAGAAACTGAAACAAGCCGCATCACGATACGTTCTGCAGTTCTCGAATTAAAGAACTTTAAAGATTAAACGTGCAAAGTAGTGGCGGGTTCAGCTAGTTAGTCATAAAATAAATAAAAAGTATTAAGTCATAATTATTTAATACCGAAAATTGTATCCCAGATAAAAATGTTTATCGAAATTGGTCACAAAGTACAAGGTGAATGGGCAACAGAATCTGTGCTCGCTGGTGGGCAACCTCGCTGAAAGTAACGAGTAGAATTTGAAACGTTCCACCGCTCTATTCTATTCAAATTTGTGAGAAAACTAGGAGAGCTATAAAAAAGCTGTGTTTAGAAAAAGTTCATTCATTCTCTACAACTTCCTTGCTGACGAAAATTACCTGACCCCCAAAACAAAAAAATATGGCAGGCGACTAATTTTTTCATGTCGTAATTTTAATTTCATATAAAAGTAAAAGTTTCAATTATTTTTTATACAAACAATACGTATTATACTTGCTAAGAACACTGTTGCATTCCTTCAGTAATCCCCGTCTGCGTGAAAAATTTGGTAATTTTTTTTCCTATTCTAAGGTGTTCAAATGACAACGTAATTGAGGCGAGCGCTATTTCAAGAACGACGCATTTAACGGCCCAACTCCGTTTGTACACCCATCTAAGATGGCTGCCGTGCTTTCATTGCCTATACGCTGATGGAGGCGGTTATTGCCTCTCTATGTTATTCTGTGCTCATTCTGTGCTCGCTGACATAAACCCGATTGAGCATGTCTGGGATGCACTTGGCAGACGCGTGTACTTCACACAAAATAGTTTACATGTATTAGACGCTGAAGTGTGGGGTAAACTACAGGGTGACAATTATTGAACTACATGAAATAAAATCGTTATAACTTCTCAACGTTTTGCACTAAGGACGTTTAAACTGCACGTTTGACTATGGGGCGGGTTGGGAATTACTTACCACATCTGTGTAGTTTGTAAGTCTAGCGATGACGACTACTGCAGTTTGTTGAGAGACTTACAAACATTTTTAAAAATCAATGAGACTAACTTAAGACTTTAATAAATAAAATCCGGGTAACGTCAGGTTTTCAGCTAGCTATAAATCTAAGAAATATTTGAAACACTGGCTGTGTAAGGTACTGTGGCACACCGAAAGATGCCGAAGATATTTGCTGGTTTCTATGACCATCAAACAGAACAGTTTTTACTCCGAACTCGGCATAAACTCAAACAGGGAGAAACAAGTAGCACGATTTACAGCAAAACTGACGAAACAATTGGCAGTCTATCGTTGGGTATCAGTTTGCCTGTTTACTGTATAAATATGTATTATGAAATACAATGAACTCTTTTTCAGTACAAAACACTCCACAGAAATAAGCAGATATCTGTAACAATGCTCCTCTAGAAGTGTGCGATTTGATTTTTATTCGGAAGAGGCTATCCTGGTGTTGAAATTACAAGAAGCCTCATACAAGCAAGTAGGGAAAACATTGTTGAGTCGGTAAATTTTAATGGGTGTGTGTATTTGCAACAACTCAGTGGCAACTTTTTATCGTCAGTATTAACCCATCGGAATACATTTTTTTGCAAAGTAGTAGTCTTGATATGTTTGCATACCTCTATGCGTTAAAAATATCGAACATGTAATTTATTTTATCGTCACATTTAACTACCAATAATTAAAGAAAATTTAAGGTTGAAATTTGAAAGAAACGCAGAAACCACTCTAATATTTCTCATAAGATGAAAGCACGGAACCATTGAACTGTTTTGTGAATATATCTACAAAATCTTGCGTGTGCAAACTGTGTCGTGAGAACCAAAAGTTGGTTTACTGCAATACCATTAAGAGGGTACTAAAATTCATAGCTCGAAAAACAGTATATTTATGTTCTTAAAACCTTGATTATTGCTACATATTTACATAATAGACAGCATTTCATATTTAGCTGCTATTGGCAAAGTTAGAGAAGAGTTAAATTTTTGGGTGGAGTCTTCCCTTAAACTCTTTGCTGTATATACTGAATATAAGTCTACTACGAACCTAATTATGATCAATCGCCTGAGGATGGCACATTGTTTGCACTTCTGCTGCCCTTGCACTCGGCCGTGCTGTGCTACGTAACGACGTCGTACAGTTCCATTGTAGCGTGAGCTGCCACAGTGCAGACGGCGAGCGAGCCCAAAGCTACCTGCGGTGGACAGGCCGGTGTTCCCTACTTGTGGAACAGACTGTCCACTACCTGCAGTGTCCGGGGCTCCGGACAACTGTCTCTCCGGGCAACTGTCCAACTCCATGCGAAGAGAACTCCTTTTCATTGCCAAAAACTGCATAAAACTATGCTAGTTTTTAAAAAGCAAGTACAGTACGACTTCGTTTTGATCTTGATTCTTTTGATACTGCACGCTTCTGATCAGTGGGAAATTAAGTAGAATAAAGCGTATTAGATTAAAATCATCAACCAATGTACAGTTATCTGCTAAGCAGTTAATGACGGTTGTATTTGGTGCTGTTGGCAAGTATTTTGAAAAATGTGACAATTCCATTGTCAGCCCAAAGTGGATATGAAAACGTGAGAATGAAACCTTAACGGTCGTTAAAAAATTCCGCTGTGCACACAATGTAAATTTAAAAAGAATACTTTTTAGTCTTCCGTTCAGTTGTATTTATAGATAGCTGTTTGTATTTTGTGTACTGCTTAGTAAACTACTCTGTTTCAACATTAGTATTAAGAACTACTCCGATTTTGAAAAGGTAAGTATTCGTGTGGACTTAGTACTGAAAACTGAACTTGCGTAACATTACTTAAAACTAATGAAGACGAGTAAACTCATCTTTTTTGATAAGACCTACATATTTCTTGGATACTGGAGAGAATATTTTCCGGATATAAAATGTTAAGGGAAGATTAAATCTTGCAGCAGCAGTGAGCATTTTCTGTAGCTAACGTTACTCTGCCCTACACCAGTAGTTGACAAAGACTCATTTTCTCTTTACTCTTTATACGACTTTGACCCATAATTCGGCTCCTTGCTCTTTTTTTATAATCCAATATTAATATCACTTACGATATTAACTCTTACTTGCAGTACAATATTAGCTAATTTCTTAGTTTTATTTCATGTTAACTGTACAATTTTAGTTTGAAGAAGAAACCTAGTTTGCTTTGGTTACTTTTTTGTATTTCTCTTATGAGTAAAATTAAACAACTTTCGACTGCTAGAATGATTAAAAATGACCGCCAGTGGGTTACTGACTACATATTTAAAACAAAAATATTCCTAAATAAAATCAAGCAATACCCTTTTGCAAGCTATGTACAAGATGGAATTTTAAGCACCAATACAGATGATAGAAGAAAGATCACTGGCTTTAAGTGAGGTGTTAATTTCTTTGGCAAAAGATTACCAACGGAAACCAGAGTGAAACCATGCATATTGACAATCTCCAGCTTCTAACTTTTACAAATTAGCGCTACCTGGATAACAATTACTTCTTAATACTCCTACAAGTTCAAATTTAGCTTCTTCCTACCGCATTATCGTGGTCGATACCTTTTTCTCTGCTTCACTGTCTTATTTGAATATTTTACGTTTTCTTGGCAATTTCGTCTCAATTACAGGAATTATCGAATATGTCAGTGTTAAAACTTCGGGAACTGATGTGTATGAGAATGTGAAAATCACATATTACAAAAATTGCAAGCAATTATCTTCTAAGAGACCTGGGAGACCCCCGTCCCTCATCTAGATGTGTTGATTTTGTATTCAGTTAATGTTGAACCAACTTTTCAATATTTTATTACCTTTCTTTCCGTGTTTTATTGATCTATCACCTGCGTTTTAGCTATTATACAGTATTTCTTTCTTTAATATATTATTGATAATTCGGATTACATTCTATGACGGCTTGAAAACAAGTTGATGCTTTGTGTTAAAAATAATGTAATCTTAACTTTTCTTAACTCTCATAAGTTATTCACTGGATAGTTTAGAAAAGACGGCGTCTTTACGTTTTATTGTACTGTCTAAGTCGAGCACGTTTTCTAGTTTTGACTGTTTTCGAGATGGATGTAATGAGTTTTGGTAGCTAGGCATTGTCTTTTCTAATATGTTCTTCATACCCGTTATCTAGCAATTTTATGGCAATGTAAATACAGTAGTAGGACAAAAACATTGTACCATCGTGGGAAAGACATGTACTTACATAAATATATGTGTTAGCCAAGCTTGTAAATATCTCTATTTCGCTACTAGTGGCAGCTGTGCATTACTGTCAACACCTTACTGGTTTAAGGATAGTGTTCTGTGTGGTAGGCACTGTGTTGCGGGAGCTAAGTGAATTCCAGTTGTTGCTGTTCGTATTGTATTGCATAATTCTCTGCAGAAGTGAATGGCACGCTCGCTAGAAGCATAGAATCTTAGAGCTACCTGGAATCTGAAAATCACTCATCTGCTGCAACAGATACTTCGTGCCAAAGCCATGAAATGTTAACTTTGGAGCAATGGAAAAGTCATTTTAGTGGCTACTCTTTGCACACTGACTTCCGTCAAATATTTCGCCCACGAGTAAAACCTATCGGAGTTCTGGCGACGAATACAGAGGTATTCTTGGCCTCAGTAGTCTGCCAGGTCGAATTACTGGCAAGGATTGTGTGGCCCTGTTGGTTGGGCAGGTCGAGTCCATGATCCAGTATTCCAAGACGACGTGGCCCATCTTCATGCAACACACATCAGGACTGGTTTTTGTGAATGTGACCAATTACCGTATCTTTCCTGCCCATAACACTCAAAAATATTACTGACTTGTGGTTTACTTTACAGTGAAGAGTGGGTAATCGCTACCCTCTTCCATAAATAAACAGGAACAAGCCAGTGTTTTGTAGGAAGGAATGTATTATTCCCTTGAAAACCATACGTGAACTAAATGTGGGGTTCGACTAAACTGCTCTAGCACGGCCGATGATCCGTCTTCACAGCTAAAGTTCCGAGTTAGATTCCAGATTCTGCACAGAGTTTTAATCAGTCAGGAAGTTTCGTATCAACGCACACTTTGGTGCAGAATGAAAATTTCAGTCTGAATACAGGTGTTATATTTATCCATTCCAAGACTGGAAGCTGTTTCTAATGTCAGCAGTTTTCGTACACCGTGTTACACATCTAATATATGTTTTTATTTTCAAGCCCTGTATATGACCGTTATGTTACTATTTCGAACAATGACCGAAATGTTGGTTTTAAGATTAACACTACACTGTCATGTTATTGATCATGTGAATCACAGAAGCCTGCAGTCGCAAATACTGGATAGTATTGTCCCGTGTCATCTTGGCGGAATGCAGTTTCAGGCGTAATTCTACTGCCTTGTATGTAAAAATTCTGTTCCTCCAATATTGCTTCAGTTGCTATACATATTAAAGAAGTGTTATATTTTCTTGATTACAGCTCTTCTTTCCCTTATCGAAATTATCGGAAGATAGTAATTACGTGTTTAGACCTAACCATTGCAATGTCTTTTATGCTTGTTACCTTCCGGATTCACTGTTTATTGTTATTGTACTTTCAGTATATGGACATTACGTGATTTATCCTATGAAAAGTAGATGTAATTTAAACTGTGTCTCCATACTAATATCGGCAACTTTATTCTTATAATGTCCCAATGGGAAAGAGTGTATCTTCATTCGTGTACGAAGCTGAAACAGTAGGTAGATTTACGAATAAAATGTTTATGACTACCATTAGACTAAGTAGTGCTAGTCCCTATTCTTTGAAAGTAAAATAACTGCAGAGTGAGTGTGTGTGTGTGTGTGTGTGTGTGTGTAAATAAAGTTTTCCTAATTTTATTTGCATTGCATCCTTTAACTGAAAGTTGTGTTTTGTGAAAGCTATCCATACAGTAGCACTAATTTGTTGCCAATATTGAACCAAGATAAGCATGCATGGGATAGGTGTATGCATACCTAGACAGTGGATCAGGAAATACTAGGTAGTCAAGAGTAAGGCAATCTCACTTTTACCAAGTATTTGTGTTAAGCTTTTCTACCTTCAGAATAGATTATGATCCACCCTCTTGGTAAACAAATGGAATAAGTAAACAGCAAGTCAACAACAGTGTTAAGAAACATGAAATGTATTTCAACTAAGGACATTACAAGCAATCCAAACAGTATTAGTAACACGAAGAACACACTTGGCAGCCCATAAAATATATCCTTTGACATTTATACACTTCAAAATAACATTACATGTTACATGGCAACAAAATTATTAACACACGTTGCAACATACAAAATTATCAAACGCATATTGGATGAAAGTAATGGTATTATTCAGTAGATCATGGCAAACAAGAAGATAGCTCAGAATATTGTTAACAGCGGAAAATTTTCTGCCACTTGTTAACTGAATGATAGCAATTCCTAAAGTGGTTACAACATAACTTAGGTTCACGAGTAACCGAAATAGTATATACAGAAACACCATGTTTTCCCATGCAGGAGACGTAGCTATTACTACTGTATTTCAGGAAACTCAATTAAGTACAATGAAGGCATAGGCACTTTGTGATGATATTTACAGCAGCTACTAAACACAAGAAAGTCACCAAAAAAACTCACAGTTTAAATGAAAGTTCCTGCGCTTCTGAACACTTCATTAGGAGCAACATTTAAAAAATACAGAAGTTAAACTATCGCCTCGGGAAGGCTACGGCAGGTGACGGTTGGGGAGCGGTGCGGCGTCACCTGTTGGTGGCACCGTGGCCGTCGGTGCTGGAGAGAATGGGCACGGTGGGGGTGGCGGACAGGCCCGGCAGGAGAGCTGCGCGCGTACCTTGCAGGGGGCGCACCTCGCCGGCGAACCGCTGCCGCTCCTCGGTGTCCTGACCCTCAGAGGCCAGCTGGGCCCTCGCTCTCTCCTCGGCGGCGTCCGTCGTCCCGTCGCAGCAGGGATCGGCCACCGCCGTCGAGGTCTGGAGGTGTGTCAGTTGGGTGGACCGCTGCGTGGCCTGCCGCCTCGTGGTGGAGTCGGTCTGTGGCGCAGGCGAAGACTCGTGCTGAGAGTGCCTGACCAGCTGGTCGCCTCCGAGTGGCTCCCCGAGTCGGCTCTTCCCCTCGTCCGAGTGGCTGTCCCTGGCCGACGGCGCACTCTCCGTCAGCGGTTTTTCTGTGAACACCGCCTCCCCCGTGGCGGTCGTCTGCCTCGGACCCGCCTCATCAGCTTTCGTCGTGTCGACCTGCGGCGCAGTACTCTCTCCTGCGCCGACTCCGGCCTGACCTTCGGCCCTCCAGCCGAAGTGAGGCTTGGAAGGAGCTGCGAGGGAGTGCGGAGGAAAGCGTGTGTCTTGAGGAGAGGGCAGCCACCCGCAGAAGACCGGGTGTAGCAGCGGTTGGTGTGGCTGCTGTTTCAGCTGCTGCTGCTGCTGCTCCTGCTGCGTATGTGACGGCCACGCAGCCCCGCTGTAGTAGTTGTACACGTTCTGCTGGTGGTGCAGCACCGGCATGTCCTGCAACAACACACCACGTATCTCACTAACAGGTTGATGAAAAAATGTTCAAATGATTGTATAGCTTATGGGACTTAACTACGGGGTCATCAGTCCCTAAACTTACAAACTACTTATGAACTAACTAAGACTAAGGACGGCAAAAATATCCATGCCTGAGGGGTGATTCGAACCCCCGACCGTAGTGGCCGTGCAGACCGTGACTGGAGCGTCTCAGTCCCCTTGGCCACTGCGGCCCGCCAGGTTGATGAGCACGCGTAAACAGGTTGATGAGCGCACGTACACCTGTACCTACACAAGTACAGTTCCTTAAAGTTAACACACTGTACCTGGTCTATTTTGTCCACCCGTCCATAGAAACTGGGTAATTTGATCAATATTGGAAAAAAAATCACTGCATCAAATCCACTGCTTTGATTGTGACAGATTTAGTACTATTTTGAATTTGCGCTTTTCTACTGTAATTCTGTGAGAAAAACTACTTTGGTGTCTTTCTGTCAGTCTCCAGTACTTACAAATTTCACACAGAATGACATTGCGTTTGTATTCAAAATCGTCTGAATCACGCTCTACGTTATCCAGAGCGCCGCTATCAATCACTTCCGCTATTTCTGCGTCTGATAAACCCCGCCGAGAAATGATGAACGATGTAAGAAAGAATGGGATCTCAAAGATGAGTTTTAACCTGAATTACGGCGCTCTGAAGAACACTGCTTTGCCATCTGTGGATGCATTTTGTTACTATCTGTACAACATATAACGCTGGCGAAACCATTAGAAGTAACGTTGCAACGTTTTGCATTAAATGTACATTTTACGTGTCTGGTGATTTTCGCGCGATCCAAGACCCGTAAATTTTACGGGTTTGGCGCTTAGAGTGTTAAACGCCGAGAATATCCTGTGCTCGACAGCAATCGGCACGCCATCAATCGAGATGAAAGACTACAAACGTAACAGTAACCGAACAGTTTGTTGACAGAACATTAGAAGATGCAACTAATCTATTAAACAGATTACAGAATGCTTGTTTATCCACCACTACGGTATTGTTGCACGGTGTAGTATCCTTACTATTGTCCATTTCATAATGACTGAGCTCATATTCTGGTCATATCGGACGACGAACATCGATTTTTATACCCCGTCGGAATCGTTGAAATGTCTTATTTTGTCTATGAATATTACATTTTATTTGAAAAGGGGACGACATAAGTGGTAATATTTAAGAGAAAGCTTGCTTTTTCTGGCTTTTTTCGGCGAATGACAACTTTAAGGATGCACAGAAACAGACCGTATTTAGGAGAAAGTTTTCCTTTGCACGATTGAAAAATCCAATGTTCTATTTACAGACGGAGTTTCGCTATTTTATGATTAGTCCTTTCGTCGCTATAAGCAGCGGCGGAGCGGCCGAGCGCATTGAGGCGCTATGCTGCTATGCGCGAGGCCGTTCCCGTCGGCGGTTCGAATCTCCCTCGACCATGGGTGTTTGTGCTGTCTTTAGTATAAGTAGTTCATAGTAGTTTGTAAATTTAGGAACTGATGACCCCGCAGTTAAGTCCCATAAGCTTTACAAACATTTAAACGTTTCGTCGCTATAACATAAAACGCAATAAGCTGCGATTAAGCTTACCGTTGTAGCTATTGAGACGGAGAGGGCATTGCTGTTAAGCTTTAACTTTTTTTGGTGCCATCAAATGTCATTAATATGTTGTCTCCGTGTTTATCAGTTAAGAGAGAGTGAAGCAACATCGTTAGTGGCTGCAGTGTATGCGACGCTATGGCGGAGCATAGGTTTCACACCAGCGCGCCGCCACTGTTGCAATGCGCCAGGAGCGCCTATTCAACTCTGAAGAACGTCAACAGCACACGCGAACACGTAGCGCATAACGCATAGGAACGAAAAGCTATTGTTATTAGCTCTTTGTGTAGATTTATGAGCATAAAATATAAGATTGAAAGGCAAGCAGTGAGTTTGCATTAACACTTTTCGTCTTATACGTATCATTAGGCGAACTGCAGCAGTCTACAGCTACAATTATTAGGACAAAACGACTAAACAGAAAATAAGTCTGTAAATAGAACATGGTTGGATCTTTAAAACTTTGCAAAGGAAAACTATCTCATAATTACGGTTTGATTTCTGTGCATCCTTAAAGTTGGCATTCGACGAATAAAGCCGAAAAAGCCAGAAAAAGCACGCTTCCTCTTAAATTTTACCGCGTATGTCGTCCCCTGTTCAAGTTAAATAATATTCATACACCAAATAACAGACATTTCAACGATTCCGGCGAGGTACAAAACATCGATGTTCGTCGTGCGATGTGACCAGGAAATGAGTTCAAAGTCAGGGGTCAATAATCATGAAATGGACAGTAGATCCGAGGATCGTCCACAAAGTAAGTTCCGCAACAGCGCTACGATCGCAGTCTCTAGCAAGTCCGGCAGGGCAAGGAGAAGACATGTACGCCATTTTCAGATCGCTGCTGCCGATGTGTGCTATTTGTAATGCTTCTGTATATCATCCGAAATTGAAAATGCTGTCGCGTGTGAAATCTGATCAGTGATTCGTTTTCTAAATGCAAAGAAAATTAAACCAAAGGAAATTCGTCGACGAGGATTACGGACAAAATGCTATCAGTGATTCAATGGTTAGAAGATGGGTCAGACTATGCAATGAAGAACGTGATCAAGTGCACGATAAGTGGACGCTCGTCTGTCTTTAGTGATAGACTGGTTCACACAATTTAAGACTAAGCACAGCCATAAGTTCACACTTGGTGTCCTTGCCATGGAAGTTCCGCAAATCTCACGATCAGTAATTCATGATATTCTTACTGAAAAACTAAAATTTTGGAAACTTCGCGCCCGTTGGGTACCCAAAATTGTTACTGAACAACGCAAAAAACAGATGGGCAGTGCATTTCAGTTTTTGACACGCTACAAGCGATGGTTTTCTTTCCCTGATAGTCACTGGGGATGAAACACTGATATTACACGACATCCCTCAAACAAAATGTCTATCAATGGAATGGAGGCACACTTCACCCCAACTAAGTAAGCCTAAGCAAATCTTGACACCTCTAAAAGTCATGTACATCGGTTTTTGGTACAGTGATTTATCACGAGGTCAAACAATGCAAGTGGTTACTGCGAGACCATTAAGAAATTGCGAAGCGCAATATGGAACAAGCTCAAAGAATAACTGTCAAAAAGTTTTTTCTTACACGATAATGCCCGACCTCACACGGATAATGTGTCCAAACTACTCTTACGGAAATTTCACTGGGACGTGTTTCATCATCCTCCATACAGCCCGGACCTCGCTCCTAACGACTTTTTTCTTAGACCTCTAAAATCTGCTCTTTGTGGTCAACAGTTCAACAATGACGTCGACCTGAAAGAACATGTTACTTTATGGTTGAATACACAGGCGGCAACCTATAAGAGGCATACAAAAACTTGTGCCAGGCTATGACAAGTGCCTACAAGATTTCGGATGCTATGTAGAAAACTAGTTTAACAGTTTTTGATTTTTGTACCATAAATATTTTCTCTGTATCTGTACACGTTTGTTTTACATAATCAAACCAAACTTACTTTCTGGACATAACTGGTATAAATATTAACAATTTGGTAGGTGGACGACACCGAGTTGAGGGCAACTCTTTTCGTTTCATCAAGATGTAGGGGAGTAAGTGTCACGGATACGATACACGAGTTGTTGTGGAGATCATTGATACAATGGAGTGTTTCATTACAGCGAGATATATTTATGAAGTTTCAACCACCAGCTTTCGCGTTCCAGTGTGAGAAACTTTTTGACGAAGCCACCTACATAGCGAGAAATGATTGTTATAAAATATGATCACTGCTTGAAAGAAAATGTTTAGCTTAAAGCGGAACAGCAGAGAAATAATTTAAAACTGTTTTCATAAACAACCTGTCAAGAAATTAACTAGATGTAGGCATGTAGATGTAAGTCGACATTTCTGATTTCATCTTTTTCCATTCACATTTCCAGTTCGTATTGTGCCCATTACAATGGGTGTCTAGAGGTAGCAGCTACAGGAATTTCCATGTACTTCATAGCATAGTGGCACTCCCATGCTCTAAAGTAGAATAATTTGACGACATGTACCTGGCACTTCCGACAACAAGGCGGTGGAGAGGGAATTGAACTTTTCCATCCGTGAGAGACTCAAGGACGCTCTAGTAATTCCTATTTGTGCTTCCGGGAGTAATTTTTTCTGGAACTAGGTACCTCAGATCTCCGCTTTCCGACTAAGCTATTCGATCGTTGGTATGCTAAAATACACCTTCCGAACAGTTTGAATTGGGCTAAACAATGGGTCAGATCAACAGCGTGCTCTTCACGCCTGCGGATTTAATATTGTAAAGGTCGGGCCGTGAAGCGTGCCAGGATAGCTCAGTCGGGAGAGCGGTTGCGCGCCAAAGGCGAAGGGGGGGGGGGGCGAAGGTACCAGATTTGAATCCCGGTCCGGCATATACTGGTATGTCTGCCAGGAAGTTTTTCATCGAACACTCCGCTGCAGAGTGAAAATATTCTATAATTTATGTTCACCTCTATGCATCGCTCAGTAGGTTTCCTTTTAGGCTGCTGGAGAGCGATATTACAGTTTATTCTATACAATATTTTAAAGGAATTTAAGCCAAGATCGTAGTATTTTTTTTATAGGAGTAACCGCTTCCGACGATATGAAGATCATTCGTATCGTCTGAAACGGTCATTTCACTAAATAAACTGCGTCGTTATATCTGGTAAAATGTGTATACAATATAGACAATGTCACGAGACAAGGAAAACGGATTCGTATCCGAAATCAGTCAATCTGCTAACATCACAACTTTACTACCTACGAAACTTCTTTTACCTGCCTCCTATGACGTACCAGCCAAAAATTTTAGTTCACTTCCAGTTCAAAACCCTCCTATTGGGGAAAAGAGGGACGAACTAGGACGGTTTATTCTTTTTATTTTCTGTTCCATAGGACCCAACTGAGGAGTGAGTCCATGGTCAAGGAAAAAGTCAATACATGAATTTTTACACGAGAACGGTAACAAATTTTTTTAATAGTACTATGCACACGACAATCTTAAGACAAAGTGCAAAGAATCAAAGGAAAAAATGAATTATCTTAATTGATTAACTTTTCTAGGAGTTCCTCGACAGAATAAAAGGAATGAGCCATGAGGTAACTCTTCAATTTAGATTTGAAAGCGTGTGGGTTAGTGTCAAGATTCTTTAGCTCTTGTGGCAGCTTATTGAAAATGGATGCTGCAGAATACTGCACACCTTTCTGCACAAGTGTCAAGGTGGTGTGATACAAATGTAGATTCGACTTCTGTCTAGTATTCACCGAGTGAAAGCTACTAACTCGTGGGAATCAACAAAAACGACATTAAAGAAAAAACGTATTGGGACGTCAGCGTCAAAATTCCCAGACTACTGAAATGGGGTTGACACGACGTTTAGAGTTTAGAGCGAAGGGAATGCACCTCGAGAAAGATTAAAGGCTACAATAGCTCTGGGACCCGTGAGCCGTACACAGCCAGGCAAGCGCTGTCGGCTTCTTGGGACAGGGGAGGGCTGCCTCTGGAGAAGTCAACGGTTACCAACTAACTGGTACTACACCCACTGTTACTGAAGTATTAGACTTTCTTCCATTGATGGTTGCATGCATCGGTAATCTATGTGGCCGGTCATTGCATTTTGGTAAATTTCTTGAAATACCACTTTAGTTTGGCTACAATTTTATATTATGGAAGTAATACCTTCTATTACTTTCTACCAGTGATCTGTATACTACCTGGATGTCTAACTACAGATTTCTGAGCGCGCCAACCAAAGATGTTCATATTCTGTTTCTTGACTAATTACAACATGACTGCTATGAAGTATTACAAGACAACGAAAAGGAAATATTTTTCAAGTCCGTAGTCACGCGACTGTTACTTCGCATATTGACAAATTTCAAATCCAGGGGTAATCTAGCTATTTTTGTCACATACTAACTAATGTAAATTCGCTTGACTAATTACAACATGGCGGACAATGCAAATTTGTGAGCAAAACATATGAATATACAGGCATGCTACAGTCCTATGTCCAGAGTTATACATCCAGGTTATATAGACATCACTGCTTTCGACATACAGTGCTTGGACAAAACAAACACTATGCAGTATATTACACCTTGTCTCAAGTTGGCACCACTGCATAGGAATTAAACACAGAGACGCGACCGCAGTGCACCATTGAAATAATGAACTCTTGGACGTTCTCTTCCAGTATATTATACGTATTGGCCTGTGCAGGGGGACACAAAAGACTGGTTAAATGCGTTATCTCAGAGTTCCAAATGGACGGTGCGCAATTACTGAAAGCGTCTGTGACGAAAACAGTGGTACTGTTTTAAATTTCAGTATAGACAGTTTCACTGGTAATGCAGCGTACACAAACCACGGTAAAATAATATTAGCAAAGACGAATTATGGGTAAAACCCGTAGTGACAACGGCAGACGAACATTAAGAATGATTTTGGCAAGACAACAAAACTATGACGGCAGAAACGACTGCAAAACACTAACTTGAGTAATACTAGATTCGCTTAAGCAGCTACCAGTTCCAAGATTCCATTAAAGTGAGGATGCACATCTGCTGCAGAAACTATCCTCTGTTTACTGGAACCTGGTAACTGGCTTAAACGAACCTACTGTTTTCATTGAAATAGTATGGCTGAAGCTTAATCATGGAAGGGCTGCAGTTACTAAACCCTTAATGACGCAAAGCTGAGAAAGAACTACTGCCACGACCAGAAAACCTGACGACTAGAAGTATGCGGTGTGCTCCAATGAATCATTGTTTACATTGCTTCCTAAAAAGAGTGTGTGTAGAAGATCCCAAAACAAGCTCACGATAAGGCATGCCTGCTACCTTCAGTCAAGCATGGGGGGGGGGGAAGTTCTGCCAAGATTTGGGCATCTAAATAGTGTTTTCAACTGGCTCTGCCATTACCCTTAATGGACGGATAATCTCTCACCATCCTCGAGAACAAACTGCTTATATTCCAAAATGATAAAGAGCACCCACACCATGCTGCAAAAAATGTTCAGGCGAGCTGTGTACATCAGAAAATGATCAAACATCTCCCCATAGACAGGAAAATCATGCTTTAGCGTTACCAGTGAGGGCCATATTTACAGCTGCAACGATGTTGAAGGTATTGACAGTACGCTGCAGCACAAGAACGTTTTAACACAAGAATGGATAACATTCTGTTGTAAATTATAAACAAACTTGACGGATCTTTTACTCGGAATGTTTAACTGTTCTCAAATATGATGAGTCAAGTCCTTATCAATAATAAATATTGTCAAATTCTTAGTAATATTTTTTGGTCGAAGAGTCAACAGGAGTACTTCAGGTGTTCCAGCTCTTGGGGAAGACTATCTGAGATGGGATGCCCCTTTGTACAAGTCTTTAGTACTCCATTCCTCCCCACATGTAAATACGGGTAGGTGAGAGTTTTCTCCGATATGCACTGTGGCCAAAGATGCCACCAGTTTTTCTCTCGACCATGACGTCCAGGAAAAAATCTCCCTTCTGCCTGTGTCTCCAGTGAGAATCTGATGTTCGGATATATGAAGTTCAGATGTCTGAGGAAATCGAGGAGTTCGTCCATTCCGTGAGGCCAGGCGAGGAACGGTCGGTCGTTCATCTCGGATGCAGTGAGCTGGAACAACTAAGAACCGTATTTTGAAGAGGAGCACGGCACTACCGTAAAATTCACGGAGAAAGTCACGGAACAGCAGGTAGACACTGCCTTTATACAGCGGCCCAATATTGGGAAAATTTGGCGCATAATGAAGAGCCGAGTTAAACCAATGTTCCCCTCCCAATAAAACACGAGAACTGTTGGTATCAAAGATCTCTCTGCGTAAGGCCGGTGAGTGCCAGATTCCGTATCAATATTTACATAGATACTCTGCAAATCACATTTAAGTGCCTCACAGAGGGTTAATCGAACCTCTTATGGTCTTTCTCTACTGTTCCCTTCTCTAATAGCGCGCGGGACGGTGCTATAAAAATACGTCCGCATTCGGAAAACAAAGCTGGTGAGGAATTTTGCAAATAGGTGTCGACGCAACGAATATCGGCTCTCTTAATTATTTCCACCATATCTCTAGCATTATTTCCGTGACACACACTCGCCTATATCGTTATAATACAAAATGATCTGCCCTTCACTGAACTTTTACCCAGATGAAGGCCACTGTAACGTTGGCCGAAACGTCGGTTATTTAAGTAATAGCCTTACATCATGACGCGGTACAATACCCAGAAAACTATGTCATCTGACTCTGGCCGCGGAAGCCTACGTAATTATTTCTCTAAATCGTCCGTCAGTCCCACTTGGTGGGGATTCGATAATGCGCAGAAATACTCCTAAATAGGACGCACAAGTGTAGTGTAGGCAGGTTTCTTTAGTAGAACTGGTTCGTCTTCTAGATGTTCTGCCCATGAAACATGGCCTTTTATTCGCCTTCCCCACGATATTTTGTGCGTGTTCTTTCCAATTAAAACTGTCCACTATTCTAATTCCTTATATAGATGTGTTCACACTTACTACCAATTTTTTCACCATGCAGATATCTAAATCATTCAGCAGATGCTTTTGATCTTCGGGTGACTTTAATAACCGAAAATGACAGCATTATCCGCGAACAGTCTAAGAGCTGCTCACATTGTCCTTTAAATCGTTTAAAAAAGGTAAGGAACAGTAATAGCACTAACACTTCCTGGAGTATGTCAGATATCACTTCTGTTTTACTCGATGACGTACCGTCGATTACTACGCACTGTGTGATTACAGGGAAGCACAACTGAGGCGATATTCCATAAGTATGCAATTTGATTAAAAGCCGCTTGTGAGGTGGTGTCAAAAGCCTTCCAAGAGTCTAGAACAATGTAATCGATTTGAGATCCCGTATTGATAAACTCATCCATGGAAAGATTCATACTGCTTGTCCGAGAACCACGACATGGAGTACGAACGTACCAGGATTTTGCCACAAATTCCCACATAATGGGATAGCGTCCTTAGAGGCCGTCGCAATTCGCAACAAAGTTCTCATCAACCGAACCTGCGGCTATAATCATAACAAGGCTTGGGAACCAGTATTTGGTGTAATAGAACTCTCAGAAAACAAGACATGTGGCGACCAGGGCGGACAGAGCAACTACATTCGCCGCTACCACAGACACCTAACGCAACCATCTCTGCAGGACTGCAGGAATTGGAAAATCTGTACGCACATACTCGCCCTCTTGAAATCATACTATAACACTAGAATTTTCTTACAAATTTAAAGAAATAAACTGGACGTGGTAGTTATGGCTCAAACGTTACAAAATATTTTGTGTGGAAATACAGTAACTGTTCTATGCAAAGACGTCATTTAACGAGTTCAACAAGCTGTCCTTTATCAACGTTTATTTTGAGGCACTGAATCCAATCATCGGGCACTCTAAGAAATATTTGAAGAGAAATGCTGGCACATGCTTATTCAATATGTTGCTCGAGATGGTTTGTATTATTTTCTCTGCATTTACGACTTGCTATAAATGGCCTCACAGATAAAATTGGTAAGCGACCAGGTTATGTGGGTGGCGATTCCCGAGAACCTCGTCGGCCAACCCAATCACCAGGAAACTGGCAATCTAACCACTGACAACTGCTCCTTAATGTGGGAGTACCATCCCTTGAAAAGGAAAGCTGTCATCTGCATCCAGAACTAAGGTAAAAAACACCGATTGCTGGGAGTTTTCAGCATTTATGCTCTGGTCAATGAAATTGTCCAATTAAAGAGTACCCGGTTTTCCACATAACACCATAACCTTTACGTGACAACCTGCCATAAGAGGTTGAATCCAGTGCAGCTTCTGGTTACTCCAGTATCTGGTTGTAATGGTCGACTTCTCCACTGACCAAAAAAAAAAAAAAAAAAAAAAAAAAAAAGTCTGCTCAGTGAACAAGATACCTTGTGCGAAATAGGGATCTCTCAACTCTTGGACCGTAACTGCTACTTCCATTCTGTTTAGAACAATGTCTCAAAATTCTGGTGTTATTTGATGTAGCACAAAATCTGCTTTCCATTAAAATGAGATTGAAAGTGGCCGATGCCGATGTAAAGATGATCGGTTCAGACCGTAAAGAGTAGACCACCTCACCCAAAACTTGCTGGAATATTCACGTTTCGCAGTTCCTACAAAGTTCCTGAAATGGTGTACTGTGACTTGACACACCTTGTATTAGACACGGTGAATCAGCAGTACACCCGCAGACTTTTCCATCCATCAATAAATATTGTGTATATTAGGTGTTCATATTATGTTACCTTCTGTATTGACAAACACTGGTCAAAACAATTAGAGGATCATGTAGGATATAAGATACGATAAGCTATTTTATTCAGATATTGGTTACTATTTTAATTCGCTTGAGATAATGTTTTGCTGTTCAACTCTGAGGTTTACATGGCGTTTACTTAGAGCGAGGTACCGTGGGGCTACCATAAGAGTGAGGAAGTCATTCTTATTGCCCGCTAATATGGTGTGTGATTATCTCTGACGGCCAGTGCAGTTGCACACCTGCTTGGCATGGACAGTATGAGGTTATCAATCATTTCATTAGTTCTATTTGTCCATTCTTCCACGAGTGCAATATCCAGTTCTGGAACGTTTGTGGGAGGTGCTGGTGTGGCTGCAATGAATCTGCCAAGTGCATCTCAGACATGCTCAGTCTGGTTATGTTCAGTGAACAACCTGGCCACGCCATTCGTTCACTTGCGTCAGCTTCAAGCATGTTTTCCACCAGTGCAGCTCTGAGGAGACGAGCGTCATGGTCCACTAGAAAGAACCCATTTCGTATGGCACCAGTGTAAGACACAACAAAAGGTGGAATGAATGATCTCTTCTCTATACAGATATTAAACTGAAGTAGAGGCATAGACCTAAAATTTATGTAGCGGCAGGGATTCGAACCCGGGACGACCTGCTTACTAGGCAGAAGCCACAAATATTACACTACGGAGCGATAATGGTTCGAACGACTGCACGGACGATCTTAATGCCCGTGCCCCTCCACTACATAAACTCCAACTCTAGCTCATGTTCCCTTATACCTCTGAGCAGTCATATCACCATTCTGAACAACAAAGATCAAAATATCAGTACGTCCGCCAATACTGACTCCTGCCAAAACCATTCGCCCTGCCTTTTGACGGTTTCTGTTGTCTGAAATCGCGTCCTGGAAATTACACTTTGGAACAATCCAATAGCTGCGGTCACCTCGCTGTCTCGCTTCCAACTTTCCTATGGCTCTCCTTCAGGTAAGTCACGTTGTCGTTGCATTGCACTACCGGCTCACTACATTATCTGAACCCAACTGCTTGTGTAATTAGTTTGGTACAGTAAACAAACTCAAAACAACCCCATCTGCAGCATATTTCTGTTATTGGGTTTGGTTGGTTGGGACAGGGATAGTAAACTACTAAGATTAGTAGACCCCCGGTGGGAGGAGGGGGGGGGGAGAGAAAGGGATAGGAGAGGAGAGGAGAGGGGGGGGGAAAGGATAGGAGAGGAGAGGAGAGGGGGGGGAAAGGATAGGATAGGATAGGAGAGGGGGGAAAGTATAGGATAGGAGAGGGGGGGGAAAGGGTAGGATAGGAGAGGGGGGGGAAAGGATAGGATAGGAGAGGGGGGGGAAAGGATAGGATAGGAGAGGGGGGGAAAGGATAGGATAGGAGAGGGGGGGAAAGGATAGGATAGGAGAGGGGGGGAAAGGTTTTGTTTTGTGGTTTTAGGGCGCACAACTTCTATGGTCATTAGCGCCCAGCCAAGAACATTGATTCGCTATGATCTCAAAAAAATGGTGACTGTCAGAACATCAACAAGAGGCTAAATACGAAAGATAAAAGATAATTAAAAGGGTTAAATATCCTTGGATAGGTTGGCCAAGTTCATAAAACGCAAAACCCGAGCAGCTGCTCGTGTGTCATCAGCTAAAATTTCCTCCAGAGTAGACGGAAAGTGAAGGGCTACACGGAGATGATTAAAATTAACGCAAGTCAGTAAAACATGTCGCACTGTCAGCAGTTCACCGCAGGAGCATAGCGGTGCAGGTTCGGCGGATAGCAAGTGACGGTGGCTGAAACGGCAATGACCGATCCGCAACCGAGCCAGGATGACCTCCTCCCGCCGAGAGGGGCGTGAGGATGTCCTCCAAGCGGTCGGGATCGGTTTGACAGTTCGCAATTTATTGTTGTACAGTGAAAGCCACACACTGTGCCATTGCGACACGATACTCCGGCGAAGAGCCCGTTGAACATCGTCCGATGGGACGCAGTGAGTAGCCATGCGAGGCAAAAGAGCTGCTGCCTTGGCTGCTGTGTCGGCGGCCTCATTCCCGGGCACACCCACATGGCCAGGGACCCAGAGGAAAGAAACGTGACAGCTGTCATCCGCCAGCAACTGGAGGGAGCGTTGGATCCGATACACGAGAGGATGGTTCGAGAAAGGGTCCTTAAGACTCTGCAGGGCACTAAGGGAGTCAGAACATATGGCATAGAAAGGTTGGCGGTGGCGGCAGGTATACAAAACAGCCTGGTGGAGGGCGAAAAGCTCAGCCGTGAAGGTCGAGCACCGGTCAGGGAGCTTGTATTGGAACCGGTTGTCCCCGACGACGAAGGCAGATCCGACACCGGCAGTGCTCTTGGAACCATCAGTGTAAATAAATACGGCATTATCGAACCGCGAACGGAGTTCGACAAGCCTCGAGCGGTATACCAAATCCGGAGTGCTCTCCTTGGGGAGCGAACAAAGTTCGAGGTGTGTGTGAACCTGGGCCTGATGCCACGGTGGCAATGGGCTGTCGCTCAACCGAAGGGTGGAAGGAAGGGTAAAATCGAGCCGTTGTAGCAGGCGGCGAAACCGAACTCCCGGTGGAAGCAAGGCAATCGCAGACAACTGATATTGGCGATCGAGTGAGTCGTCAAAAAATAATCTGTAAGAGGGATGGTTGGGCATCGACCGTAGGCGGCATGCATACCGACACAAGAGTATGTCACGTCGAGTGGTCAAGGGTAATACAGCAGCCTCGGCATACAGACTTTCAACAGGGCTGGTATAAAATGCACCGGTCGCCAGGCGTAATCCACGATGGTGGATAGAGTTGAGACGGCGGAGAATCGACGGCCGTGCTGAAGAGTACACAAGGCTTCCATAGTCGAGCTTCGACTGAACAATGGCCTGGTAAAGGTGAAGCAGGACGGTACGATCCGCTCCCCATGACGTGCCACTGAGGACACGAAGAACGTTAAGCGATCGGGCACAACGGGCAGCCAGGTACGACACGTGTGTGGACCAGCAAAGTTTACGATCCAACATGAGTCCCAAGAATTTCGTAGTCTCCACGAAAGGGAGAGCAGCAGGGCCGAGACGTAGAGAAGGTGGAAGAAATTCCTTGTATCTCCAAAAATTGATACACACAGTTTTCTCAGTGGAGAATCGGAAGCCGTTTGCGATGCTCCAGGAATATAGACGGTCAAGACAGCGTTGGAGAGAACGCTCCAAGAGACACGTCCGCTGGGCGCTACAATAAATTGCGAAATCGTCAACAAAAAGAGATCCGGAGACGTCGGCTGAAAGGCAGTCCACGATCGGATTGATTGCAATGGCAAAGAGCGCCACACTCAAGACGGAGCCCTGTGGTACCCCATTCTCCTGGCAAAAGGTATCTGACAAAACAGAGCCCACCCGTACCCGGAACTTGCGATCCGCCAAAAACGCTTGAATGAAAAGAGGAAGGCGGCCCCGAAGGCCCCATGTGTGCAATGTGCGGAGAATGCCCGCTCTCCAACAGGTATCGTATGCCTTCTCCAAGTCGAAGAACACGGCTACTGTTTGACGCCTCTTTAGAAAGTTGTTCATAATGAAGGTCGACAACGTAACGAGGTGGTCAGCAGCAGAGCGGTGTCGACGAAAACCGCATTGGATATTAGTCAGGAGGCGGCGAGATTCGAGGAGCCAGACCAACCGAGCGTTAACCATGCGTTCCATCACCTTACAGACGCAGCTCGTCAGAGAAATGGGACGATAACTGGAAGGAAGGTGTTTGTCCTTCCCTGGTTTGGGGATGGGGACAACAATGGCTTCACGCCAACTTGTGGGAACATGACCTTCAGTCCATATGCGATTGTAGGTACTAAGAAGAAAGCACTTGCCCGCAGGAGAGAGGTTCTTCAGCATCTCAATATGAATGGAATCGGGCCCGGGAGCAGAAGACCGGGACAGGGCGAGAGCACGATCTAGCTCCTGCATGGTGAAGGCGACGTTATAATTTTCACGATTAAAAGAGCGGAAAGAAGGCGGCCGTGCCTCCTCTACCTGTTTGCGAGGGAGAAAGGCAGGGTGGTAATGGGCAGAGCTCGAAACCTCCGCAAAGAAACGACCCAATGCGTTTGAAACACCAGCTGGGTCCACGAGGACCGCGTTCTCCACGGTCAGGCCAGGAATCGGGGAGTGGACCTTGATGCCGGACAAACGGCGTAGGCCACCCCAGACAACCGTGGAGGGAGTAAAACGGTTAAAAGAACTAGTAAAAGCTGTCCAGCAAGCTTTCTTGCTGTCGTTTATGATACGACGGCACTGCGCTCTCATACGTTTGTAATTGATGCAATTCTCCAAAGTTGGGTGGCGGCGGAAGGTGCGTAAGGCACGGCGTCGGGCTCGAAGCGCGTCGCGGCAGGCTGCAGTCCACCAAGGGACCTGGACACGACGTGGAGAAGAGGATGTACGAGGTATGGAACGTTCGGCAGCAGTGAGAATAACCTCTGTGAGGTATTCGACCTGACTGTCAGTCGGGAAAATGCTGATTGTGAAAAACAGCCATGGAAGAATAAAGCCCCCAGTCGGCTTTAGAAATGTTCCAACTGGTGGGACGTGGAGATGGGGAACGATGTAGGAAGTGGATGATACAAGGGAAATGGTCACTCGAGTACGTGTCAGAGAGTGCATACCACTCAAACCGACCGGCAAGCTGAGGAGTGCATATTGCGAGGTCTATATGGGAGTAAGTGTGTGTTGTGTCAGAAAGGAAGGTCGGTGCACCGGTGTTGATGCAGACAAGATCGAGGTGTTGGAGAAGGTCCACCAAAAGGGAGCCTCTCGGACAAGGTGCCGGAGAGCCCCATAAGGGGTGGTGGGCATTGAAGTCGCCTATCAACACGAAGGGTGAAGGGAGCTGATCAACAAGGTTTAGCACATCTGCCCTAGTAAGGGCAGATGACGATGGCGAATATATATTACAGAGGGAGAAGGTAAATGTGGATAAGGTGATGCGGACGGCAACTGCCTGTAGGTGAGTGTGCAAGGAAATGGGATGGAAATAGACGTCGTCTCGAAGGAGCATCAGAACCCCTCCATGGGCTGGGACACCTTCCACGGGTGGCAGGTCGAACCGCACAGAGGTGTAGTGTGGAAAGTCTGCACGATCACGTGGACGCAACTTAGTTTCCTGGAGGCAGACTAGAAGCGGGCAGTGCAATCGAAGGAGTAGTTTTAACTCCTCCCGATTAGAACGAATGCCGCGAATGTTCCATTGAAGGAGCGCCATGATAAAAATGAGAAGAAATAAGGATAAAAACCAAGTAGCGAGCGGGGTCACCTCGACGGCCGCTGAGGACCGGATTTCGAGGGAGCACTGCTATCGCTGTCTGGGGGCAAAGGGTCATGTTCCATTGGTTCGACCGACGCGCCTGCCACCTCCCTGAGTTGATCAGGAGGGGCAGTTTCCACCGCCGGTAAAGGGCCGGGCGCCCGGCAAACGGAGCGTCCCGGTGAAACAGAAGACGGCCGAGGCCGGCAACTGTTGGACGGCGCGACAGATGGGTCACGCCTCGGCGGGGAAGGAGAGGAACTCTTTTTCTTGTCAGCTCTTCTGGAAGAGTGACGGCGGGAAGAGGCAGTTGACGGTTGGGAAGCCTGAGAACGCAGAAAATCCTCACGGACGGGTTCCTTTTTCAAGGTCCGGGCATCTTGTTTAGGTGCCCGCGGTTTACGAGAGGTTGACGAAGACTGTACCTTAGAAGCAGCAGGAGGAAGCGGGGACGTGGAACGGGCAATCTTCGGGCTGGCGGATCGCACAACTGTGTCAGCGAAAGTGAAATCACAAGTCTGGGTACTGGAATCCTTAGTAGCCCGAGTTGAGGTGAGGACCTTACTGTATGTACCCGCTGGGAGGACAGTGGGCTTTCGACTCGCCAACAACTTTCGAGCGGCAGATGTTGATACCTTCTCCGTAACCCGAATTTGCGGAATGATTTTTTCATCCTTATACACAGGGCAGTCACGAGAGGAAGCCGCATGGTCGCCGTTGCAGTTAAGGCAGTGAGGGGACGGAGGTGGGCAATCCCCCTCATGGGCGTCCCTACCACAAGTGACACATTTTGCTGCATGTGGGCAATGTTCACGGGTATGGTTGTACCTGTGGCATTGGTAGCAGCGCGTTGGGTTTGGAATATAAGGGCGGACTGAGATAACTTCGTACCCTGCTTTGACCTTCGACGGGAGGTCAACTCTGTCGAATGTCAAAAACACAGTACGAGTCGGTGTCAGCTGGTTATCTACCGTTTTCATCACCCTGTGGACGGCTGTCACACCCTGATCGGACATATAGGACCGGATGTCGTCATCAGACAACCCGTCAAGGGATCTCGTAAAAACTACCCCACGTGACGAGTTGAGTGTGCGGTGCGCTTCTACTTTGACTGGAAACGTGTGTAATAACGTAGTCCGGATAAGTTTCTGGGCTTGGAAAGCACTGTCCACTTCCAGCAACAATGAGCCATTGCGCTGACGCGAACAGGTTTTAACAGGGCCAGCAATTGCATCAACACCTTTCTGTATAACGAAAGGATTGACAGAAGTGAAATCTTTTCCGTCGGTGCGCGACACAACAAGAAATTTCGGCAAATTAGGCAGAGTCTTCTTTTGCTGAGGCGAATCTATCTTACGTTTCTGGGCCAATGTCAGTGAAGAAGAGAAGGAAGTCATTGCGGAAGTGTCCCCCGTGATTACCGGCGTCTCCGATGGCGCGCTCCTTCCTAGTGGGGGCCCTCTCCGAGGGCTTACCCGCCTTAGGTGATTGTTCACACCTCAGGTCACACCTCCCGAGAACTGACGGAGGGACCAATCGGCATGTTCGGAAGGTACCAGCTCTGGGAATCACCCCTCCCTGGGCCTGGCCTTTCCCAGGGGGTACGTACGTGCCCTACTTGTCTACCCGGGGCGGGGAATTACGCGTTACCCCGTCACCTGCTACGCATGATAATGCGTGGGTCGGCCTTCAGACACGCACAGGGAGGAAAGAAGAAGAATAGAGGAAGTGAAGAGAAAGAAGGAAAGGTGTCTCAAACGCCGAGGCGGAGACTAATGAGGAGAAGAAGGCGAGGAGAGGACAAGGAGAGAGAGACAGAAACAAAGGGTAAGAAAGGAAGGAACCAAGGAATAAGAGAAACGACAACAAGAAAACACCTGAACTCGTGAAATACGCCCGTCTCCGGGCGAAGGCATAAACCGGGAGGGAAAGTGAAGCAGCCTGGGGCAGAAGAAAGGCTGCTCCGGCTCGGGGTCCCGTGCGCGCCACACACGTACCCACAAAAGAACTGTGGGCCCCCTGGGGGGGGGGAAAGGATAGGATAGGATGGGGGGGAAAGGATAGGATAGGATAGGATAGGAGAGGGGGGGGGAAAGGATAGGATAGGATAGGAGAGGGGGGGGAAAGGATAGGATAGGATAGGAGAGGGGGGGGAAAGGATAGGATAGGATAGGAGAGGGGGGGAAGGATAGGATAGGATAGGAGAGGGGGGGAAGGATAGGATAGGATAGGAGAGGGGGGGAAGGATAGGATAGGATAGGAGAGGGGGGGAAGGATAGGATAGGATAGGAGAGGGGGGAAAGGAAATGTAGTCCGGAAAGAAGGAAGACTGCATTAGCTCGAGGCCCTTTGCTCGCCAAGCATGTACTCACGAATGAAGCTTGAGCCCTCCTGGGGCTGCTGTAATAATGTCGCCACTCCGCAGAACCGATAGAAAATCTAAGCACTTCAGTTCAATACGCCGATGACAGTAGTTCAGAACCTAAATCTAACCAAACGTGACCAGTTTGATACTTAAGAGTTCCCAGAGAGAGAGAGAGAGAGAGAGAGAGAGAGAGAGAGAGAGAGAGAGAGAGAGAGAGAGAGAGAGAGAGAGAGAGAGATTAACATACCTTGACGTCCACGTTGTCAGGTTTGATCAGCTGGGGCCGCGGCACTATGGCGACTGCGGAGGCGAAGGCGGCCGCGTGTGGAGGAGCAGCCAGCTGCCTGTAGAAGGGCCAGGGCGACGGCGGCTGCGGCTGTGGCTGGTGGTGTTGGTTCTGCTGGTGGCCGTAGATGCAGACGGGCACGTGGTGGGCGCCAGCAGCCACCGGCAGCGGCACCACCTCGCCACCGTCCAGCGTCTTGTGCGCCGCGGGCTGCTGCAACACCGGCCGACACGTGTCTTAACGCGCTGTTACCTACATGACGAGGGCCCTGACACCGCTGACAGAGCTCTGTGTCGCGATTTCAAATTAAAGTGCCAGGGGCGCGGCTATGAAAATATGCAAAACGTTTACAAGACTACAAAGCTCTGTAACGTGAACATTGACGTTAACGGGACACTCATTTAGTAAAGGTAAGAACACAATCTCGGCCAAGGGAAAGGAAAGGGGGAGGGAGGGGGGGTGGCGTAAACTGTAGCCTATGCTGTGGGCAAAGTCTTGTGGAAAGTATTCCACGTGCGATTCTGTATATGTATATGAACACCGAGTCTATAAAAGATGCATAAACCTGAGGCAGTTTGTGCAACGGCACAACAGAACAATGAACCCCATAGAAACATTCTGTAAACTTATCTCAAAGGCGAATATTTCTGTGGGGGGTTAATCGATGTTAAGCTTTAACTAACCTGCTGTCCCGCCTTCTTGATGGGTAATTCTTTAGTAACGTATATGAACCTCCCTACAGACGTCTGCAGGGAAATTCGAAATTGGCGGTAAGCTCTCAGACCTTGGCACAAAACCTTGGCACAAAATCAAGTTCTGCACCCCTAACGACCGGATTACAGCCGCCGAGTTCCATGGCGGTGCGCTATCCTGACCTTGGAACAACGCTCCGTGGGGATATGCCAACTGCACGCAAAGCGGTCACATGATGTACAGTCTTTATCACAAATACACTGCTCGTTGATGGGCGACAATCGTCGCGGCGGCGACAATCGTCGCGGCGGCGACAATCGTCGCGGCGGCGACAATCGTCGCGGCGGCGACAATCGTCGCGGCGGCGACAATCGTCGCGGCGGCGACAATCGTCGCGGCGGCGACAATCGTCGCGGCGGCGACAATCGTCGCGGCGGCGACAATCGTCGCGGCGGCGACAATCGTCGCGGCGGCGACAATCGTCGCGGCGGCGACAATCGTCGCGGCGGCGACAATCGTCGCGGCGGCGACAATCGTCGCGGCGGCGACAATCGTCGCGGCGGCGACAATCGTCGCGGCGGCGACAATCGTCGCGGCGGCGACAATCGTCGCGGCGCTCAAGAGAAGGGTGCCGCCTGTACAGGTGTAGGGCCCGCCTACGGTCTTTAATGGCGTCAGCGACCTCTGGCGACCACCACGGCACGCCGTGGGCGCCCCGAGGAATGTGAAATGGCAGCTTCCACAGCAGACAATATGTATCGTGTGGTGCTCTCAACTACCACGTCGATGATATCGAGTGGGGGAGGGCCAACGATGGCAGCACAGGTGTAGCCTTCCCAGTGAGCCCTGTGAAGAACCCACTGAGGAGGGCGTGCTGGGGACTGACGTAGTGGGAGTGACCAAAAGATCGGAAAATGATCACTGCCACCCAAGTCATCGTGGACACTCCAATGGATGGATGGCGGAAGGCTGTAGCTGCATATCGACAGATCAATGGCCTAGAATGCGCCGTGTGCCAGACTGAAATGTGTGGGGGCACCTGTATTCAAGAGGCAGAGGTCGAGGTCGAGTTGAGAAAGCAGATCCTCGACAACTCTGCCACGGCAAGAGATTGTAGAACCACCCCACAGGGGATTGTGGGCATTAAAGTCCCCCAATAGCAAAAAAGGTGGCGGCAGTTGCGAGACAAGAGCAGCCAAGACAGCCATAGAGACATCGGTATCAGGAGGGAGGTAGAGACTGCAGACAGTGATCTCTTGTGTTGTCCTTACCCTAACAGCCACCGCTTCTAACGGTGTCTGAAGAGGCACAGGTTCACTATATACAGAGGTAAGGACATACACACTATCTGACACCCTGTTATACACACTACAATTACAGAAATATCCCCTATAGCCCCAAAGGACAAGGGTCCGCGTTGCCGGAAACCTGGAGGGCAATGCAGAGAGAAAGTGTAACGCTCAAAAGTTGTCATAGCTCAGCCAGGTTGGAAGATGACAGTGTTTGACAGCTGGGAAGGCATGAATGAAAAGATTTTATGTACTGTACCTCATTTTTTTGCGTGCATCCACCGGTAGCGATGCATAAGCTTTGAAGTCCATTGTGCCTGATGCGTCCAAGAGAGCGAGATCCTAGGGGGATGCAAGTATCCCCACCTCGTCCTTGGAGGCAGAGGCAGAGGTGGAGGGGGCGGGTGGCACAGTGGCCACCGGAGTTTCTTTAGCCCTATCTTTATCTTTCTTCTTTCGAACCCTCTTATCCCTCGAGGGCTTCGCTAGGAGGAACTTTGCAGACACAGCCTCCGTCTCAGTTACAGAGGGAGAGCGCGACGCTCTGCAGCCACAAGCTGGCGACGTTGCCTGCTACTGGCGGAAGCCGCTGAAGGGAGTGTCCCTAGGGACCCCTTCTGAAGGAGGGCAGCCGGAGAAGGTTGATGCTTCTCCGATGGAGGGTTGGGGGGAGGGGCTGCTCCCTAAGCAACTGCCTTGGGAGCAGGAGGAGGAATGGAGACCCCGACTACTACGGGGGCAGGCTCGAGTTGGCGGCCCTGAGGGCCTGCGGAAAAAGATACTATTGACTGCGACAGTCACCAGAGAGGATAGCGACGATGTCACTACTGCAACGGAGGCGGTCATGGTGACAGGGTGAAGTCGCTCGTACTACTTTCTAGCCTCAGAATACGAAAGTCAGTTCAAGGTCTTAAGTTCCATAATTTTCCGTTCCTTACGAAGAACGGTACAATCCGACGAACAAGGATGTTTGAAGCCACAGTTTATGCAGATCGGAGGCGGTGTACATGACGTGTCCGGGTGTTCTGGACGTCCACAGTCCCTGCATGTAGCGTTGAAAGTACATCTGGAGGACATGCGGCCGAATTTACAGCATCTCACAGGGGGAGGAATATGTTTCACGTGGGACCGGTAAATCATTACCTTGACCTCAGGAAGGGTATAGCCTTCGAAGGCCAGGAAGAAAGCACCGGTGGCAACCTTCTGATCTTTGGTCCCCTATGGACACGCCGTACGAAGTGGACTCCTCTATGCTCTAAGTTGGCGCGTAACTCGTCGTCGGACTGTAACAAAAGGTCTCTGTGGAAAATTATACCTTGGGCCATATTTAGCGACTTATATGGTGTCATGCTCACAGGAACATCGCCCAGCTTGTCGCAGGCAAGTAAAGCCCGCGATTGGGCCGGGGAAGCTGCTTCTATGAGCACTGCGCCGCTTCGCATCTTTGACATTCCGGAAACTTCGGCGTACTTGTCCTGAAGTAGACGTGAAAGACTCACCATCCATGTGGCTACACACGAGAAATTTAGGAGAATATGGCTCATCTTTAGACCTTGCCCGACGTACCTCCTATGGTGTGGCCAGGGAAGGTAACGTGCATGGGTTATAAGTGGCCACATTAAAGTCAGCTCTTCCTCTCAGAGACGGTTAAACGCCCACCAGCATTGCTCAGTGATCTCTTCATGGTGTTCCCACGAGCAGTTATGGATCTAAAGGTCCACCCAGGCAGAGCCCCGCTTACCTGGGTAAGCCTTGTACAACTGAGGTTCGGCTGGTTCCTCAGAGGTTGCTAGCGACTGTTCAACCTCAACAGCCATGCATCTCCTCGACACGTAGCATACCTTCACACCTTGAAATTGAGGTTCTTTTTTATATAGAGGTTTGTACCGCCCTCGCGAACCGGGCGATTAAGCCAAGATCCCCGGGCTCTGAGACATACGTTCCACCGTCACGCCGAACGATGGTCGTTGAGGCACGTACAGAGCTTACGGTGTAGCGGACTGTTGGCGCGACAGCCCATGGCTCAGGACACCGGGTTGGCCAAGCCCGTACTCAGCAAATTAAAGCTAAGCCCCTGAGGAGTGGTCGTCAGCTGTTGAGACCTTTAATACGATGATATGGGTTTGTCAATGTCATAAGCTGTCTTTCACCAAGAGTATTGCAATATAGGCATATACTTTGGTGACAGAAGCTGATTGTAAGTCAAAGAGTTTGATGATGAAATAACGATAATGTAACAGTTCAACTTTAAGCTCTTCATCAAAATCCCGCATCTGCACTGTGACGACATAACACTACCAGTGGAATTTGCGCTGTTTTAATTACTTCGAGCACAGAGTTCTTATCCTGATTGAAAATTTTCTGATGTACTGAAGTAATTTAATTACCTATAACTTCCCCTCTGAGGTAATCTTGGTACTAGTTTGTATTAAAATGTCACTTGGGGTGGAATGCAACGTTTTGCATGGAAATGACAGACCGTTGTCTTTATATGCTGTTATTTTAATCATAGCTTCGTATGGTTCCGAGCGTTCCAGGTCAAAGATATCTCTTAAGGATGGCACGGCGGTCGGTCGCTACTTTCGGATTTTCAAAACCTGTTTGGCCGAAGTTCCTATGAACCCATTACGTAGGCACCTGCATAACTTTTGATGTTTTTAGTTTTAGGAGCAACTTTTCGACTGTCTTCTATTGACTAACGGAAGATCTAAGGGCCTCATTCAAGTGTGTTAATAGCTATTACCATGAAAAGTAATGTCTCACGAATGGCAATCAAATTTTGCTACATGTTCTAGGAATCACAAGAAATTTCGGTTACTCATATTTACCCAACAATAGCTGTTGCGTATAAAAGCCCCACACTGAGCCTACATTCCTAACTCCCATTGCAGTAACTGATTCCACGAATTTTAGCAAATTTTCGCTTTACAGCAAATACCACCTACGCCATAGACCGATTGCTGGACCGCAATATCTACAGAAATTTGCTCACAGAGCTAATAGTATCCTGCATAAGTCTATCTTACAGACATATTTATCCGATCAGCAGGTAACATGTAATAATTTAAGGAAGACCATTACGCTAATTTGGTCACTATTTGCCTTTTTGACTCAAATAATTACATACTCCAGCACCCATAAATTTTGGCAGCCTTATTACATTTCGCTACTCCATTGGCATACCTTCGGGCCACACCGATGGAGTCCATCGAGTTACATGTACTGTCATAACGGCCGTATTTAGCAGAATTCCCAGCTCCTGGGCATTCATTTTTGCCCCTCACACAAGTGATGCCAATCGATTATCGAAATCTGAAATGAAATAATAAATCTCAATCGAAGTTTCGGCTGTTTGTATAAATAATAAATATTTTAACCACAACTCTACCAGTTGCTGCCTCATACTCCATGACAGGATGGAGCTACAGCGATTCATTAGCTCTTGGTCGAGTCTTCTCTGAAATGGATCGAGGACGAGACCAATATATTTGCTAAGCTTTTCTAAAAGCTTATTTCATGTGACTATTCTCGATGTGTGACCCAAAATTTTAAAACCGGATACGTAACATATGCTGTTACCTATTTAATTACGTTTCTTACTTTTGTGAGGCGTTTTAAATTTCGCAGTCTGATCTCGGTCAGAGAAATCATCTTTTGCGGTTCACAGTGTTAGATTATCTTGCCCAAAGAAGATAACTAGTACTCTTACTAGTAGTCGTGGTGCAGTCGTGTCCCGCAACGGAAGTTTTGGCTTGTGGTAATTAAGAGTTAGCTTCCAAATTGTTATGTTAACGTCTTCACATTGCTTTGGCCCGGCGTAAGCCTCTTAATAGTTTTTTTCCGATCTGCGGAAGGCGTACGATACCTGGCGATAAAATATCTTCGCTACCTTGTACTAATGGTACCTAAAAAGTCTTCTTCCAATCTTTCTCCAGAGCTTCCTCTCGCTTCGCTCATTTCTAGTTAGGATTGTCATACCTCTCAACTCACCCAATGTTCAGGAGAACGATGTCCCGCAGGGCTCCATCGTTTGTGTTCTCTTTCTGGTTACAATTAGAGGTCTTGCTGCGGCAGTGGGGTCATGGAAACTTCCTCCTTGATTGTTGATGACTCCATGTAATTCAGTTCCACTAGCATTAGTGTCACTCGGCCTTTGCCCATGGTTTCCAAATTTCTGCCTCTGAAACCCCTTTCATGCACTTCTGTCGTCGTCGATGTGTACCTGGTTGACGAACTCCTTCGTATCAAGGAGACATCTCTTCTTAGACATGTTCTCCAATCCCAGAATTCAGTTGGGTTTGCCACAGTCAGCTCAAAATGGCGATATTTTTATATTCTTCACTGCCTCAGCCATACCGTTTGGGGAGCCGCCCGTACAACTCTTCTAAGGCCATAATCCAATCCCGCCTTGACTACGGAAGCTTTTTGTACGGTTCGGTAGCGCCTTCGGCATTGCAGGACCTCAACACTATTTGCCACAGTGCTGTCCGATTCGTGCAGTAAACAACCGTCGCTAGTCTGGTGACAAGTGTCCTTATCGGAGCTGGAGAACCTACCCTGCGGTTCCCCTGGCAATAGTTGCTTGCTGCAAAAGTTGCCCGTGTTCTTGCATTGTCCCACATCCCGAATCGCAGGTTTCTTTTTCCAGATGTCCCACTTCTTTCCCCTCCACAGCGGTCCAGCCCGGTCTTCCAATCACGGTCCGGGTTCGTTCCCTGATTTCATCGCTCGAGTTCAATCCCACCCCTCCCATTCTCCACTACCCTTCTCATACCAGTCCTTGGTCCATTCCTCGCTTGCACTGTAGCGATTTTTCCGGCGACCCTAAAGCCTCAGTTGCACCATTAAATCGTTGTCAGTTCCTGGCACTCGTCGATTCTTTCCGTAGTGCAGAAATTGTCTATACTGATGATTCTCTGGTTTATGGCTGCGCCAGGTATGCGTGTGCCAATGGAAAACACGTCGAACAGCGTTCCTTGCGTTATGGGAGTAGTGTTTTTACCACGGAAATGGTCGCTATTTCTCGTACTCTTGAACATCTTGTCCCGGGAAATCTTTTGTTATCTGTAGTGAGAGTGTGTGGCTTTCAAGCCATCGACCAGTGTTTGTTTCGCCATCATCAGTACGATCTATTCACGACTCCATGTACACCCCTAGCAAGTCTGGCCATTCTGTATTCTTTGATTGGACCCCAAGCTACGTTGGCAACCCAGGAAATGAACACGTTGGTTGGCTCCCAGATAGGGTTGTCCAATTGGCGCTGCACATCAAGGTCCTTTGGGTTTGGTGACGAATGATTTGACTAGAAGGCACCAAAGAAGCTCCTTGTGGTCAAGCTTCTTATGGCAGCATGGGAAGTCCTCACAGAGCCTTTCAGAGATTCTGTTCTGTCGCTTACGTATTGACCACATCTGGTTAACACAGCGTCGTCTACTTTGTCAAGAGGACCTTGCCGTAGTATCACTGTGCAGCGGTCTTGACAATAGCCTATAACCTGCTGTGTTGTTGCACGACGACCCGAGTGTAAAGAGCTCTACTGGCGTCTGCAACTACACCTAATTTCCTTTGGATACCAATTTGCTGAGTATTAAACGCGGAAAACGCACCAGAGATCTGTGCGTGCAGCTAGAAAAATCTTGTTGTAGCCGCTAATTTATCTCGAGTAAAACTAACAAAATGAGGTCCAAACGTTTTCGAAATTTTACGCCACCAAGGCACCTTTCTCCATTTACATATATTCATCACCAGAATGAAAGCAGTAATTAAATAATTTCATACAAAACATAAGTATTGTAAATTCTTCCATTTGCTTTTTATTGGCCGTTATTACAAAGCCAAATTGAATACATGTATCTAGTTCTATAGAACTTGAAACATTAAGAGATCAACAACAATTAAAACAAAAGATAATACGCACGGAGTTTTATAGATCGCCTATTCTGTGAACTCTCTCCACTTCCTCTCGGCATCCACTGTGCAGTGACCGACTGCTTGTCATATCTGTTCAATTGTTTGTATAGCTTATGGGACTCAACTACGTGGTCATCAGTCCCTAAGCTTACAAACTACTTATCAACTAACTAAGACTAAGGACGGCACAAATATCCATGCTCGAGGGGGATTCGAACCCCCGACCGTAGTGGCCGTACAGACCGTGACTGGAGCGCCTCAGTCCCCTCGGCCATCGCGGCCGGCGGTCATATCTGCAACTAAGACAGATCCTCATAGTAGCTACTGCATTGCTAGGCTGCTGGTATGCAAATTAATGGCTTGATAAACTAGTTGATACAGAAGGAAAATTTACGAGGCGCGTCCAGAAAGTAAGTTTCGTTTGGTAATGAAATTGTACACAGATACAGAAATTTTTATGGCACAAAATTCTAAAACTCAAACTACTTTTCCACATAACTGCCGAAATTTGCCGCAAGTCCATAACGAGAGCACTAATTGTAAACCTACGGTTTTCCTGGATCTTATCAATCGCGTGAACCAGTTCTTCTGTAAGCAAAGGTGGACGCCCACTTCGTCCTTCACCGTGCACATCACTACGCCCGCCACTGAACTGTCGGGTTAATCTTCTCACCATCGAATCACTTATCGCATTTGGTCCGTAAAAATCGCAAATTTGCCGATAAATTTCCCTTGGTTTCACTTTCCTCGCATTCAGAAACCGAATCACCGACTTTATTTCACAGGCGGCGGGATTTTCAATCAACGCCGACATTTCAAACAAGCACAACAAAGCGTACGTAACTGACAGCGATCTCCAAATGGCGCACGTTGTTCTCCTTGATACACATCGTCTACAGCGCTTGTGCGGAACTGCAATCTCAGCGCTTCAGCGGAGATAAATTGAAACGGAACTTACTTTCTGGACGCGCCTCGTATTTTTTAACACTACACTGTTTCACTGTCCCCTTTCAGACCCGTTGTGGCCGTCTTTCAGTCTAGCTGCTATAATCCCTTTAATTCTTGGCGACGATGTCTCAGTGGCTGACTTATCCGGGCAGATAGCTTTATCGTTCTATTTAGGGGTGGCTACTTCAACTTTTTCACACGACGTCCCTCTCCAGCAGTTTTAATCTATTCCTCACTTTTCCACTTTTGTGCTGTCTGGCTACTTCTGACAGGCGGTTTTAATATATGCAGAGACTCTTCCTTTGTTCTTGTGATCAGCCAGCCATGGTATCCTGCTGTGAAGTTTTGGTTGAGTCAACCGCTTGCTCTACTCCATCTGTAATTTCCTTCATTACATTGTCACTGCAGCATACCTAGCCACGGTGTCCGCCTCTTCGGGAAACTGTTCGTTAGGTTCTTACTGTGTTTAGGCTTTTGGTGCAGTCTCTCAAAAAAGGAACAGGGGACTGATGACCCTAATGTTTAGTTCCCTTAAAAATCCAACACCAGCCTACACAACACTAACAGTTGCAGATGGAATAACGTATGTCACCTTTCTATCAAGTACTGTTTTACGCAATGTCTAGGATTCTGGAGAAGTATCATATTACAGAGCATAGCGTTGACAATAGGTGTCAACGTCTACGAGGTTCATTTCGAATTCACATGACTATCATGAGGAAATTATCATTTGAAGTAGGAATGCAACGGTGTCATCGGCTGTGCACACCGACTGCTCCTAGGACTACAGCGTATGGAATGAATAGCAGGGCTACGGTGAGAAGAATGGGATGACACCATGACCCTCTGCTCCTAAAGTCACACCAATGTCTTGGAAGATGCGCAATCAAAGAGCAAAGCTTTCCCAATCAGTGAGCAAAATATTGACCAATTGAAACAGCCAATACATGCATGAATCCTCTGCTGTTGTCTTTACCTCCCTTGGCATGATAACAGGAGGATAGTACCATCATTATACCACACTTAAAATAATTGCTCGTTGTGCCCTACGTTTTCTGTCCGGAGACTGGTTTGATGCAGCTTTCCAACAAGCTGTTTCATCTCTTATAAACGGCAACCCATATTCGTCTCTGTCTCCCTTCTGCGATTTTTCCTCCACACACTTCGCTCCAATGCTAAAGTTAAAATTCCTTGTTTAATAATGTATCCTACCAATCGATCTCTTCTTTTAGTCAAGGTATGCCAAAAATTTCTCCTCCCCAATTCTGTTCAGTACCTTTTCATTAGTTACGCTATCTACCCACCTAACCTTCAGCATTATTCTGTAGGACCACATTTCAAAAGCCTCTATTCTCTTCCTGTCTGAAATATTTATATAAGCGCTTCAGCCAAGATCGCTAGGTTTTTTTTTTACCGTTTTCGACGAACTATGTTATCTTCAGAATATTTTTATTTACAATTTTCTCCTATTTTTAATAAAATAAAGAGTTAATTGCTAAAATGAAATGTAAGAAAAAGAAAATTGTCAAACGATTAAAATTTGCATCACCAAAGTGGCAAGAACACACAATTTTTAAATGTGCAATACAGATGACGATCGACTTTGGTGATGCAAATTTTAAATGTTTGACAATGTTCTTTTTCTTATATTTTATTTTCACAAGTAACTATTTTATTGAAAATGGAAAACTAAATTTTTTTCTGAAGATGACAGTTCATCGAAACCGGTAAAAAACTAGCGATCTTGGCTGAAATGAGTGTTTTATATAAATTTTGATCGCTTTCCATAGGCATAATATGCCATTTAACTATGAAATATTTATCGTCCAAGTTTCACTCCCGTACAAAGCAACACTCGACACAAATGCTTACAGAAACGACTTTCTTACACTTTATATTCGATGTTAGCAAATTTCTATTTTTCAAAAAAGTTTTCCCTCCCATTGCCATTCTGCTTTTTATATCTCCTGTACTGCGACCGTCATATGTTATTTTACTACCCAAGTAACAAAACTCAACTACCCTTATTGTTTCGTTACCTAATCACTGCAGCATCGCCAGATTTTCTTAGACTGCATTCCTTTAGCCTTGTTTTGCTCTTGTTAATGTTCATCTTATACGCTCCTTTCAACACACTGTCCATTCCGTTCATTTGCTTTTCCAGGTCCTTTGCTGTCTTACAGAATTATGTCATGAGCAAAACGCAATGTCTTTATTTCACCCTGACTGACTTTTCTTTGCTTTCCTTCACTGCTTGCTCAATTTAAAAATTGAACAACATCGGAGAAAGCCTACAACCCTGTCTTACTCGCTTCGCAGTCACTGCGTCTATTTCATGTCCAACTCTAGTAACAGGTGTTTGGTAATGTAAAAGTTGTAAATTTAAAAGAGTATTTCAATCAACATTGTCAAAACCCTTCTCGAAATTTACAGAACTAGAAATGTAGGTTTGCCTTCCCTTTATCTTCTAAGATAAGCCGTAAAGTGAGTATTGCCTTCTGTGTTGCTACATTTCTCCTGAATCCGACCTCCCCTAGGTCAGCATCTATCAGCTTTTACACCCTTCTGTAAATAATTCGTGTTCAAATTTTGCAACCATGACTTATTAAGATGATGGTGCTGTAATTTCCGCACCTATATGCGCATGTTTTCTTTGGAAAGTGGATTATTACACTTTTCTTAAGGTCTGAGGGTGCTTCGCCAGTCTCTTAGACCTTACCAGGTGAAATACTTTTGTCACGGCTGCTTCTCCCAGAGACTTCAGTAGCTCTGAGCGAATGTCATCTAATCCAGGCGCCTTATTTCGACTTAGGTCTTTCAGTGCTCTGTCGGGTTCGTCAATCAGTGTGGTATCTCCTATTTCATCATATATTTCCTCCTCCCTTCCTACAATATTGACTAAGTTCACTTCCTTTGTAGAAACATTTTGCATTTAATACTTAGTTTTCTATAGTTAGCTGTAAGGATCATACGGAAGGTACTGCAGCTTTTGTTGGTGTTTCGCTCTTAAAGTTTAGTATAACTGAGTTTTCCCAAACACAACGTGTGCAAGAAACTGTGCTGAATCTGAATCCATCCTGCATGTGTGTCTAATGAAGGAATTCATTATGGACAAATCGAGAGAATATGAAAGAATTTAATCTTTCACATACAACTGGCGATTTTGAGACTCCATTGTTAGACTGTATGAAGTTTCAGAATTGGCCAGTTGACACATCAAAATATTTCCCAATAGATGTCAGCAGAGAATGGAATGATACCAACTCCCAGCAATACTGGAATCGTTAAATTCTCTTGATACTACATTTTAGTGCGCCTCGGTTGCACAGTGGTAGAATGCCAGACTACAAATCCAAAGGTCGCGGGTTCGATCCCCGCCAGGTCCTAGGATTTTTATCTGTCACTTTCCACTTCTTTTACCTCTGGCAGTAATGTTCATGTGAAAAATACGAAGTAGCACCGTGGTTCGGAACCCACGTTAAACTGTAGGTCCCCCTATAACTGGCTGGGTAAGTCAGTTCGAAGGTCGGAGGAAGGCAACGGCATACCACCTCCAATCAGGACCATGCCTAGTAACGCACTGTGGTGTTCAAACCAATCTTCGGATTGTTGACTGCTTTACCTTACTACATTTTAATATTTGTTACCAGAACTCTTACATATTTTGTATTGTGTAAATATTGCTGTGAATTGTATTTGTATTTACATATGAAAATTTTCTGTGGGGGCAAAAATTCTATCACTTAAGTTTTTATACCAAAAGATGTTAAAGTTCTGACATCAAACATATATAAAATTGATAATGCGGTTAACAACATAATTTTTCTTTTTTGGGCTTATGATTTATGAAACGTACTAAAACTATTACAAATGTCTTATTGCTGCTCATAACCTCACTGGTTTCTTTTGCATTCTACTTCCACACAGAAGGTATGGTTTAACCTCAAACAAAGAAATCTCCATTATGTTATAAATTCCAGAAAAATCTTTTGAGATCTACAAGGTTAGGTATCTACACACAGTTGCTGTAATATCTCTGGCAGCTTTTCGTGGAGAATTTAATACTGCTATAATGTATTAGCCAAGTTTAAACTGACATTTCTTATTTCTCATGTTACAGATACATGATCTACCTATTTATCAGATTGTTTCCAGATGAAACTAGCTGTGTATTATAGTTCACTGCCATCAACTCTTAGGACAGTTTGGAATGTTGAAGGAAGAGTAATGTTTTAGTTGATATCTATATGGTTAATTCCACAAAATAAGCTTCCTATGATTTTACAGCAAATCTGTGTATATGTCTATTATCTTATAGATTTGGTTGTAATAGAAGATCTTGTTGGGTTTTTAAGAAAAATGGAGATGTGTCTTTCTTTAAAATCTACCACTTTTTTGTACAAGACTAGAGAGGAAATAACACTGAGTGAACGATAAGTTGGAATGGACGTGCGTGAAATTTAACGGTAGAATGAAATATGTTGTAGAACAAATATTTAATCTCAGAAGACCTGGAAATGTTGGAAAGCCTCTTATCGATATCAACGAAGTTTTAAATCATCTTTGGCAAAAATACGCTATTAGTAGACTGGAAGTTTTTGTTTAAAAAAGTGTCCCGTGGAAGATCGTGTATTAATGGCAATAAACATAATTTACCGTGTGCCCATTGTGCTCTGTAGGCATCGATTCTATGGGATTTAATCTACTGGATAGCTAACAGCAGTTGCTATTTAACAGTGTTGAACTGGCTTAGTGGAACAATAAAATACATTATGTAAACGTAAATCTGCCAAATAAACACGACCAAGCATAAACTACAAACTATGCTCTGTCTATAGTTTGGAAAATACTTCGCATAATTCTGATATAGGTATATACATAAATATTAATATTAAAGCTGAAGAAATATGTCTTCTCCGTCCTGAGCACTGTTTTTCATACAATAAAACAGCTCCAATTAGTAATGATATTCTGTGTGTTAAGAAAAATGAATGTATTTATGAGAATCCAACCGTTCCCTGTTACAGAAATTACTCCTTGAACTGCAAATGTGTTAGTGTACACAATTTTAAAGAAGAGGACAAAATAAAATTATGGCCAATTAGTATTACTAAAAAACTCCTATGAAGAAAAGATTTATAGTTAACACAGTACTCCTTTTTCACTTCTGTATTACATTCGTATGTTGAACTAATGTATAGTATGTTGTGTCAATTGTCAGTTTGGAGAGAGTGACGGTTTCAGTAACTGCAAGTTTCGGTAGTGGCAATAAGTAGGGCATGTGTGTTTTGTACGATTATAGAAGAAACCTTCGCTTATTTCGATAAGTTTTTAAATTTTTTTTTTTTTGAAGTGATTGTATTTTGATACTGAGATCGAATGTTAATAAGCTGAGATTGAACTTACGTGCAGAACTTCGAAAGACATTAATCTAATAGATTAGGGAGTAAGATAATAGACAGTGAAATGTTGCACCGGTGCTCAATATTTAAGTTACGCACTCAAAACTACATTTCACTGCAAATCCTCAGAAATTTGTTCATACATAAGTCCAAATTAACTGGATAGTCTAACAGGTTCTCTACACAGATCACTACTTTGTTGAGAAGACAAATTTATTTGAACCACAGTCAAAAACACAAAAGTCACTTGCACTTACAATTCTTTTATACTGTGTATACTCATACCATACATCCTACATAGTCTCTAGGTTTCACTGCTGGTGCTACTACCACCGGTACTGCCAATACAGTACACATTTTCCTTCTACCTTTGGCATCTGCCAACAGGGGTTTTTATACCCTTCAATAAGGCGGTTACGTCATGTTTCGTCATGTCATGTGACATCACGTGACGTTCAAAAAGTTTATATTAAGATTATTTTGGATTTTTAAATAGAAAACATACTTCAAATTACAATATAAATTATCTTTTAGTGTTTAGTAAAGATTTTTTAAACAAATGAAATTGAAAGTAACAGTTACAACTGCTACGCACTTTTCTTTTAAAGGTACAAACAAATATTTAATTTTTAAATAACAGATATTTATGTAATTGCATTATTATTTGATTCTTTGTGCCTACTAATGGCTTTTATACAAAATAACATTTTAGTAGCAAGTTACAATCATTACGTACAAATGCTGATAAGATAGTCTATGTTTAAGACCTTTGGCACAGTTCTTATGACAAAACAAACGTCAATCTCATACATGCTTTGCCAGTGATTTCCGATTACAAAAATATACTTAACATTTATGCCCAGTTTAAGGTAAGTTTAACCCATACAGATAACTGTGGTAGTTACAGTTCACGTAAAACACGTGAATATTTGCGCGATTTTCTTATGTTACTAATATTGAAAGTGCCTATGAATCGTAACAACAGGCAGTTAAAAGACGAGAACAGGAAGGGGGTGTACAGAACTGTGAGAGAAGTCAACTAGATGTTGATGGGTCGCTATAGTTTTAACTTTGACGACTTGCGTGTCGTTGACGGAATGATGACACCCAGCCTCCAGTGGAGAAAGTTACCGAACCGATTGGGATGGTTGGTTGGTACAGGGAGACCAAACTGCCTAGGTGGAGTGGGGTGGGGCGGGGAGGGGACGAAATGCAGTCCAGGGAGGAAACCGACTGCACTAGCTCGGTTCCCGTGCTCGCGACGCACGTACTCACGAAAGAACCGCCACCCCCTGTGGAGGGAAGGGGGGCGGGGGCTGATCGGGAATCAAATCCGGGGCCCCTGCATGGCAACGCACCACGGCGTCTAAGATGGACAAATCGAGCATATTCAACGTGCCGAGGCTTTGTGGTGCTCCACTGCGAAGCAGGAGAGCAGTGTTTATGGTTTTCACGAAATTATGAATTGTCTGTTCGTTCACTGACGTGTATCTGCTGTATTCAGTTTTGCGTCTGTGTTGTATAATTTTTGTTTGCAGTAGTGATGTGTAATGAAAATACCTATAATTTGTTCTTCGCAAATAGTACTTATAATGACTTGCGTTCCATTAGGAAGGTTTTGAGCATGAGAAAAACTAAGAAAACAACAGACATGCCACTGATCAGTTCATTATTTCGTCAAAGTGGACCACGAGGGATATTTCAGCGTGGATCTCCTGCTTCACGATCTAATTCTGACCACTGAAGCACGTCATCTCGACTCTTCCGTGACACTATGATGCATATGTTTTACGTTGCTCCCCACATTTTTTTATTTTCTTTTTCACAGTTTCTCGCGCCTTATTCCTATTTTTCACGCTTGATCGGTGTTTAGTTTTAGACGGGTTATTTACTGGGATACCTTAGCTGTATATGCGAGGGACATGAGAAGGAGATGCGAAAGAGATTTTCCCTTGTTAATCATCCCTCTACATCTACATGAGATACTCTGCGAATCACATTTAAGTGCCTGGCAGAGGGTTCATCGAACCAATCGAACCAATCCCTCCACGATAATGCGGAATGTCTGACAGAAGAAAGCAGAGTTGCTGCCATGTTGATATTTTTACGCAGCTGAATTTTTGTAGTGACACTTGCGTATTACAGAAATATGCAGCTTTGTGGTGCATTGCTTATTAGTATGTTTTGTTGTCCGTAAATGTGGTGTCAGCAGCTAGATGTCTTGTACGTGTTTTAACTCAGCAACTAGCTACTCCTGTAAAAGATCATTTCGCTCTGAGCTGCAGCCTGCAGTTGTCGCCAACACGCTATCAGGAGATAATCTTAAACTTGCATTTGAGTGGCACTCACCTCAAACGCTGACCCAGAAGGCTGAGAAGGGAAGTGAATGCCAGTGTTGAACAGTGGAGCAGGGAAGCCCGGCTTGGCGGCGAGCAGGTACTGCCCTGGTGTCCAGGTCTGAAACCACCGGAAGCTGAGTGTTACTCCACATGTGGAAGCTAAGCAGCGACGAAAACCTAACGTTTTTAACAGACATCTAAATTCTCAAAACAACTTTATGAACATTTGGACCAGTCGTACTACCATGCCACAAATTGCCAAAAAGAATGAGTTTATATACCCAGTCTCTAATTTACGTGGCGTAATCTTACCTTACTGTTCCTCAATCTCTCGTTTTTAGAAGATGGACATAAAGCTCACTAGGTGATGTGACTGGCATCTTTTTATCTATTAGTAGGGCATGGCACTGTTGGTCACCTCTTCCACTAGACAAGGTCTACATCCTGACCAAGACTTTTATCCTAATTTCATTCTTTTGCAGGATCGCAGAGTCTTTGATAACTTCTAAACACAACTTGCCAATGGAGACTAGAAAAACGGCTCTCGCAATGAAGTGTGCTGCCTCCAGTTCTCTTCAGTGAGCG